>JANRMT010062792.1:16478164-16503648 GCA_026402145.1 Polypterus bichir lapradei
AATTCAGATCAACAGTGCAAAATACCAACAGATATTAGCAGTACAGACTTCATGAACTTCTTCAATGAGAAAATTAAAAATATAAGATCCCAGATCTCAGCATCACAGTACAAACCAAATACTAGCTTAGCAGACCCTGCTGCACATTGCATTCAGCACTTTAGTAATTTTAATCCTGTAACTGAGCAGGAAGTCTTAACTTTAATTACTAAAACGAAGCCCTCTACTTGTTCCCTAGATCCAGTGCCAACAAAACTAGTAAAAAGTGCAATGGATGTTCTTGCAGCACCTATTCTAACCGTTATCAATAGTTCATTACTGCATGGCACAGTACCTGATGCACTAAAAGTGTCAGTCATTAAACCTTTACTTAAAAAGTCAGACCTAGACCCACACATACTAAATAATTATAGGCCTATTTCAAATTTACCATTTCTCTCTAAAATACTAGAAAAAGTAGTCGCCAGTCAGCTTCAGTCACACCTTACGCATTACAATTTATTTGAGAAATTCCAGTCTGGTTTTCGCACTGGTCATAGTACAGAAACTGCACTAACACAGGTTGTAAATGACATTCTGATATCCTCTGATGAAGGAAACTCCACTGTAATTATGTTATTAGACTTAAGTGCAGCATTTGACACCATTGACCATTCTATTTTACTGCACAGGCTAGAAAATGATGTTGGTCTTACAGGCCACGTGCTCGCTTGGTTCAGTTCTTATTTATCAAATCGATTCCAATATGTACAGAAATGTGCTGACAGTACTCCATCATTATACACAGAAGTTCAATATGGTGTCCCACAGGGCTCAGTACTGGGACCTTTACTGTTTTCACTTTACATGCTTCCACTGGGATCTCTCATTAGGAAACATAATGTTAATTTTCACTCGTATGCAGATGACACCCAGTTATACCTTTCATTTAAATCAAATGAAGTTTCTCCGATGTTGTCTTTAATTAGTTGTGTTAGTGAATTAAAGGAATGGATGAATGAGAACTACTTGTCTTTAAATACAGATAAAACAGAGATGTTAATTGTTGGAGGGAATGACGCTGATCACAGCAATATTTTGTCGACATTTAACTCAGTTGGAATCCCAATTAATTTTACTGAATCTAGGAGTTATCTTTGATTCTAGCATGTCATTTAAAGCACATATTACAAAGTTGTCCAAAACATGTTTCTTCCATCTTAAAAATGTTAGGAAATTAAGGCGCTTTCTAAATAAACAGGATTGTGAGAAATTAATTCATGCATTTATCTCTAGTAGGATTGACTACTGTAATGCGGTGTTCACTGGCTGTTCAAACTGTTCTTTATACAGCCTCCAGTTAATCCAAAATGCGGCTGCAAGAATTATTACAAAAACAAGAAAATATGAACACATAACTCCAGTTCTTAAATCCTTACACTGGCTCCCGGTTAAGTTTAGGGCAGATTTCAAAATCCTCCTTTTAACATATAAAGCATTAAATGGCCAAGGTCCGGCTTACTTGTCTGAACTTATCATGACTTACAAACCTGAGCGCACATTAAGATCTCAAGATGCCGGTCTGCTTATGATTCCAAGGATTAATAAAATAACAGTGGGAGGTCGAGCTTTTAGTTACAGGGTCCCTAAACTGTGGAATGGTCTTCCTGCTTCTATAAGAGATGCCCCTTCGGTCCCAGCCTTTAAATCCCGGCTGAAGACTTACTACTTCAGTTTAGCATATCCTGACTAGAGCTGCTGATTAACTGTACATACTGCATCTCTGTTGTTAGTCATTAGCACTAAAACATAAGTAACATGATAAGTATAATTGAATACTAACCCTCACCTATTCTGTTTCTGTTCTCGGTACTCAAATGTGGCAATTGGTGCCACGGCCCACCTGCCAAGTTGTTTGCCTGCCTATGGTAAAGTCATCCCTGGTGGAGGATCACAGGAATCATGGGAAAGAGGGGCCCTTTCATCGGATTGGCTGGCCGAGCAACGTTTCAGCCGTGGAATGGCCAAATGGGGAGGCAGCTTGACGGATGAGGTCTCCAGCACTCTAAAAATATCAAAATCTTATTATATGATATCATCTACTGTTAAATTCTGCTCTGTACTTCTAAAATTTTTATTATTATGCTTTATTAAGGATTTGTTCTGTTCTGTGTATTGTATTGTATTGAACCCCTTCTTTTGACACCCACTGCACGCCCAACCTACCTGGAAAGGGGTCTCTCTTTGAACTGCCTTTCCCGAGGTTTCTTCCATTTTTCCCTACAAGGTTTTTTTTGGGAGTTTTTCCTTGTCTTCTTAGAGAGTCAAGGCTGGGGGGCTGTCAAGAGGCAGGGCCTGTTAAAGCCCATTGTGGCACTTCCTGTGTGATTTTGGGCTATACAAAAATAAACTGTATTGTATTGTATTGTATACCTCTAAAAGCACCCAGAAATGGTTGAAGACAAAGCGCTGGAGAGTTCTGAAGTGGCCAGAAATGAGTCGGATCTAAATCCGATTGAACACTTATGGAGAGATCTCAAAATTGCTGTTGGGAGAAGGCGCCCTTCAAATCTGAGAGGCCTTGAGCAGTTTGCAAAAGAAGAGTGGTCGGAAATTCCAGTTAAGAGGTGTAACAAGCTTGCTGATGGTTATAGGAAGCGCTTGATTTCAGTTATTTTTTCCAAAGGACATGCAACCAAATATTAAGTTGAGGGTGCCAATAATTTTGTCCAGCCCGGTTTTTGAGCTTTGTGTGAAATGAAGTCAGATTTGGCTTTTTTTCTTTGTTTTTTTGTGTTGTTCCAATGCACATAAAGGAAATAAACATGTGTATACCAAAACATTTGTAATTGCAACAATTTTCTGGGAGAAATGGTGCATTTTCTGGGAAAATTCCAGGGGTGCCGATAATTTCGGCCATGACTGTACATATACACATATACAGTGCATCCGGAAAGTATTCACAGTGCATCAATTTTTCCACATTTTGTTATGTTACAGCCTTATTCCAAAATGGATTAAATTCATTTTTTTCCTCAGAATTCTACACAAAACACCCCATAATGACAACGTGAAAAAAAAGTTTACTTGAGGTTTTTGCAAATTTATTAAAAATAAAAAAAACTGAAAAATCTCATGTACCTAAGTATTCACAGCCTTTGCTCAATACTTTGTCGATGCACCTTTGGCAGCAATTACAGCCTCGAGTCTTTTTGAATATGATGTCACAAGCTTGGCACACCTATCCTTGGCCAGTTTTGCCCATTCCTCTTTGCAGCACCTCTCAAGCTCAATCAGGTTGGATGGGAAGCGTCGGTGCACAGCCATTTTAAGATCTCTCCAGAGATGTTCAATCGGATTCAAGTCTGAGCTCTGGCCCGGCCACTCAAGGACATTCACAGAGTTGTCCTGAAGCCACTCCTTTGATATCTTGGCTGTGTCCTTAGGGTCGTTGTCCTGCTGAAAGATGAACCGTCGCCCCAGTCTGAGGTCAAGAGCACTCTGGAGCAGGTTTTCATCCAGGATGTCTCTGTACATTGCTGCAGTCATCTTTCCCTTTATCCTGACTAGTCTCCCAGTTCCTGCTGCTGAAAAACATCCCCACAGCAGGATGCTGCCACCACCATGCTTCGCTGTAGGGATGGTATTGGCCTGGTGATGAGCGGTGCCTAGTTTCCTCCAAACGTGACGCCTGGCATTCATACCAAACAATTCAATCTTTGTCTCATCAGACCAGAGAATTTTGTTTCTCATGGTCTGAGAGTCCTTCAGGTGCCTTTTGGCAAACTCCAGGCGGGCTGCCATGTGCCTTTTACTAAGGAGTGACTTCCGTCTGGCCACTCTACCATACAGGCCTGATTGGTGAATTGCGGCAGAGATGGTTGTCCTTCTGGAAGGTTCTCCTCTATCCACAGAGGACCTCTATATATATATATATATATATATATATATATATATATATACACACACACACACACACACATATATATATACTATGAGGGGCCGTCCAGGGAAAAAAGATTGGTTCGTAAATATATACATTGGTTTAGATATATATATCGGTTCAGATACATTGGTTTGAATATATACATTGGTTTTAATACAAAATTTAATACATCCGTTCAGATGTATGTTTCAGTTCAGATTTATACATTGGTTGGGATATATTGGTTGAGATATATACATCGGTTTGAATACATCCGGTCAGATATATACATTGATTTAGATACATTGGTTGAGATATATATAAATTGGTTTGCATAGATCCGTTCTGATATATACTCAGCAAAAAAAGAAACGTCCCTTTTTCAGGACTGTGTATTTCAACAATAATGTTTTAAAAATCCAAATAACTTTACAGATCTTCATTGTAAATTGTTTAAACAATGTTTTCCATGCATGTTCAATTAACCATAATCAATTAATTAACATGCACCTGTGGAATGGTCGTTAAGACCTTAACAGCTTACAGAAAGTAGGCATTTAAGGTCACAGTTCTAAAAACACAGGACACTAAAGAGACTTGTCTACCGACTGTGAAAAACACCCAAAGAAAGATGCCCAGGGTCCCTGCTCATCTGCGTGAACGTGCATTAGGCATGCTGCAGGGAGGCATGAGGACTGCTGATGTGGCTAGGGCAATAAATTGCCATGTCCACACTGTGAGACGCCTAACACAGCGCTACAGGGAGACAGGAAGGACAGCTGATCATCCTCGCAGTGGAAGACCACGTGTAACAACACCTGCACAGGATCGGTACATCCGAATATCACACCTGCGTGACAGGTACAGGATGGCCACAACAACTGCCCGAGTCACACCAGGAACACACAATCCCTCCATCAGTGCTCAGACTGTCCGCAATAGGCTGAGAGAGGCTGGACTGAGGGCTTGCAGGCCTGTTGTAAGGCAGGTCCTTACCAGACATCACCAGCAACAACGCCGCCTGTGGGCACAAACCCACCTTCGCTGGACCAGACAGGAGTGGCAAAAAGTACGTGAGTTTCTGCATGACAGCAATGTCAGTGTTCTGCCATGGCCAGCGAAGAGCCCAGATCTCAATCCCATTGAGCACGTCTGGGACCTGTTGGATCGCAGGGTGAGGGCTAGGGCCATTCCCCCCAGAAATGTCCAGGAACTTGCAGGTGCCTTGGTGGAAGAGTGGGGTAACATCTCACAGCAAGAACTGACAAATCTGGTCCAGTCCATGAGGAGGAGATGCACTGCAGTACTTCAAGCAGCTGGTGGCCACACCAGATACTGACTGGTACTTTTGATTTTGAGCCTCCCTTCATTCAGGGACACATTGTGAAACATTTTTAGTTCATATCTTATGGTGTTGACTCTTTTAGTGTTCATACAAATATTTACACATTAAGTCTACTGAAAGTAAAAACAGTTGAAAGTCAGAGGACGTTTCTTTTTTTGCTGAGTTTATATACATTGGTTGACATCCGTTCAGATATTTACATTGGTTTGAATACATCTGTTCAAATATAAACATTGGTTGAGATATATATATTGGTTGATATACATTGGTTTAAATATATATATATTGGTTAAAATAGATTGGTTTAGATATATACATCGGTTCAGATACATCCATTCTGATATACTGTATATATTGGTTCAGATAGATCCGTTCAGAAATATTCATTGGTTGGGATTTATGGGCAGGCACAACGCGGCCACTCATGTTTAGCATCTCCCTTTCGCTTCATCATTGCTTCAACACTGTTGTAATTATTGTGCACATTTTATACAAGTAGCATATGCCTGTCTGTCGCGTTTTGTTTCGTAAGCCCTCTTGGTTGGTGGTCCTCGATTTCAAAGCACTTTTTTTCCTTTCATTATTTAAAACACTCGCACAGATACCCGCCTCTTCGTCTCGCTCCGTCCCGCCCCGGCTCATTGTACCCGCCTCACTCGCTCCCTCTTTTCCCACCCATGACAGATTCTTCTCAAAAGCAGAGTTACCAGAAAGCATTAATCGCAACCACAGTACGTCCCATTTTTTCACCTCAACAGACGCTGATTTATCATTGACCGAAAGCCGCCCGGTGATTTCTGTTATTCCGTATTGGCAGCATTTCATTAAAGGGCGATCTGTTTCAGCAAGGAACTTAGGATGTTATGGAGGAAAACACTGGAATAGCGCTGTTTCTTCTGAATGTTTATCAGTGATCAGGGACCAGAATTATCAGAATATTCCTGCTTCACAAATAACTGATGTCTGTTTTTATTGTAAAACTGAGAAAACCACATACACGCGCGTACACAACACAAACACTCAAACTCACAAATCGTGGGTCGCACACACTACTGATTAAGTGTATCTGTCACGGACGATCATTTTTTTCACCCAATAAAACTTTAGTTCGTCAATGTTAGAAAGCAGTGTGGTGATTTCTATTATTCCTTATTGGCAGTATTTAATTTAAAGATGATTCACATCAACAAGGTCAAAGAGTCTCTTTTGACAGGACGATCTCTTTTTAGAATTAAGCATTTTTGATTGACTTGCAAAAGAAAATAGTTATTAATTACCCTCTTTGCTTCAAATTGGCTTTTTAAAAAACCTCTTTGAGATAATTTGTTTATGACAGTATAAAATAACAAAAGTGGTGCTCAAAATAATAATGCGCGTATCTAACAGGAAGAGGTGGTGGTAAAAGCAGAAGATTGCTGACTCGCAGTTAAATGATCACTGGTTTGTGTCCGGGGGGCTTCCTTTCTGTTATTTTATTTATTTATTTTTACAAATTGCTTTGAGTAGTAAGAAAGGCGCTATAAAAACGTAAAGAATTAATAACAATAATAATAATAGTAGTAATATTATTATTATTATTATACGTGTGAATGCATGATCAGATTCAGCCACTGCGTAGTGGGGTATGAATAGGGACAATACCACGAGTTCATTGAAATAATCACACAACAAGGTGCACACGCAATACAAACGTAATGTGTATATTATTGAAGTAAAGGTTCATATAAATTAATTATATACAACTTTTTAACAAGTTAAGAGATGTCAACTGGTTAAAATGCAAGAAATTATACATGTATTGCTTTATAGTCCACACATAGTGTATGTATATTATTAAAATAATGATATAAAAATCATATAAAATGGTATAGAATCTGCGTCGTAGACTTATTTTGTGTCAAATTTCTTCAAAGAAGTTTTTAATTAGTTTGCTTTAAAAAATCTTATGGCAAACATGTGAACCGTTGAAAATCGCTGATCTTAATCAATTTGTTTTAACGCATGCTCCGTGCAAAATGCTGTTATATCTGTTAGTAAACATGCACGCGCATCAATGTCCTGATGTCTGCTTTCTAAGGCTGCAGGTATATTAAACGCCATTGACGTTTTACCGGGGTGCTCTCTGATTGAGGGCGGACAGTAAACTTTGTTAAAATGATATCGAAAAATACCAGTCGTCAGTTGTGTTTTCAGTCGTTTTGGCATGTTTACTGTTCAGTTACCAAAAAATTCTTCAACGGGGCTCATCAACAAAGAAACGTGGATAGTAAGATTTAGTAAAATATCAGTAATAATAATACATTGCTCTACAGGGAACACTCATTTCCATGGCTGGCGCAGATCCATGGGCTTGTGTGCACCCTGTGTGCTGCTTTCAAAATGAACCCTGGATAACTAATGTTATCTGAAATCCATGGTAAAAGATTGATGAAAGTCTTCTACATCACTTTCAAGTCTACTGTGTCCCATTGTCCTCTCCAAGGGACACTCACTTCTACAGCTGAGCTTTTGCGTCAGAGTTGTGAGCCCCAACTGTTGCTTGCAGAATGAACATTTGACAATTGTTATTGGATTGGCTGTTTTTTTCATGATATTAATATTAATTTATTTATTCATTCAGCCTCTGTTAAAAAAAAAAGAAGCACATTTTCCCTTAGAGGACAAGTTCTATCTATCTGAAATATATGAGACTTGGAAAAATCTATACTAATAAAAGGCAAAGCCCTCACTCACTCACTCACTCACTGACTGACTGACTGACTGACTCATCACTAATTCTCCAACTTCCCGTGTAGGTAGAAGGCTGAAATTTGGCAGGCTTATTCCTTACAGCTCACTTACAAAAGTTAAGCAGGTTTCATTTCGATATTCTACACGTAACGGTCATAACGGTCGATAACAGTCAACAACGTCCGCCATGTTGAACTTTCTTATTTATGGCACCATCTTCACGAAATTTGGTAGGCGGCTTCCCTGCGCTAACCAAAACCGATGTATGTACTTATTTCGATGGTATGACGCCATTGTCGGCCGCCATATTGAACTTTCCAATGTCACTAATTTTCCAACTTGCCGTGTAGGTAGAAGGCTGACCCCATCTTCACGAAATTTGGTAGGTGGCTTCCCTGCGCTAACCAAAATCGATGTACGTACTTATTTCGTTGGTATGACGCCACTGTCGGCCGCCATATTGAATTTTCCAACCTCACTAATTCTCCAACTTCCCGTGTAGGTAGAAGGCTGAAAATTGGTAGGCTCATTCCTTATAGCTTACTTACAAAAGTTAAGCAGGTTTCATTTCGAAATTCTACACGTAACGGTCATAACGGTCGATAACGGTCGACAACATCCGCCATGTTGAATTTTCTTATTTATGGCCCCATCTTCACGAAATTTGGTAGGCGGATTCCCTGCACTAACCGAAACCGATGTATGTACTTATTTCGATGGTATGACGCCACTGTCGGCCGCCATATTGAACTTTCCAATGTCACTAATTTTCACAATGTCCGCCATGTTGAACTTTCTTATTTATGGCCCCATCTTCACGAAATTTGGTAGGTGGCTTCCCTACGCTAACCAAAACCGATGTATGTACTTCTTTTGGTGGTATGACGCCACTGTCGGCCGCCATATTGAATTTTCCAAACATCACTAATTCTCCAACTTCCCGTGTAGGTAGAAGGCTGAAATTTGGCAGGCTCATTCCTTATCGCTTACTTACAAAAGTTAAGCAGGTTTCATTTCAAAATTCTACGCATAACGGTCAACAACGTCCGCCATGTTGAACTTTCTTATTCATAGGTAGAAGGCTGAAATTTGGCACTTATTTCGGTGATATGATGCCACTGTTGGCTGCCATATTGAACTTTTCAACGGTCTTTGTTACTTATGGGCCCATCTTCAAGAAATTTGGTACGCGGGTTCCCAACGCTAACTGAATCCTACTTACGTACATATATACGTCCATAGCCTGCAGCTCGGTCACCGTGTGAGGCGGCGTTGGGTCCCCCATCCCAACGCCTCCCACGTTGTTGGCTGCCTGCCTATATAAGGCCGTCTGTCGCTCCAGTCTCTACATTCCCTTCCTTGCTTCGCCACGGTATTCACGTCTCCCTGCTGATAACTACAGCCTTTTTATTTAATCCACGGCTTCTCTGCTGTTTTATTGTTCATTTATTACGATTATAGTTATTGTATAGGTATTTTAGACTTACTTTACATTGTTCAGGTACCCATTTCCTTTATCATTCCAACCGTACCCCCATTAACATGTCTATCGAGGTAATCACCATCGATCAAAGAACTGTCACTTACCAAGTGGTTTCCATGCCCGGAGATGGCACCTGCCTTTTCCATTCTCTTTGTTACATATTGCACAGCCATATCAGGCTCACTATTGATATCCGGAGGAACATTGTGTCTTATGTATTGAATGACTGGGACAGGTTCAAGGTGTGGACTGATGACGGTACAGGAGATAATTATACTACACAGGAGCACTAGAAGAGTGAAATGCTTAAGTGTACCAAAATGGCCAAATATTTTACACCTTTGGACAACCGCCAATGCCTCTTAAACATCTTAGATTCACAGGTGACGATTTCAGTAGTGGACACTTTGATGTTTAGAAATGTTTAAACTCTCAAAAGCTGGATGTGAAGTTATCAATGAAACTGGTTGTATACTTACAACGCTTGACAGATGCCGAATGTCTCTTCAACACAAGTCCTACAAATACTGTCGTAACTGAAACAAACCATGAAACTCAAACCGATTATGACAGCAGCAATCCAAGCTGTGAGATTTGAAACAAGATTACTGTTCACATGGCCAACTGTACGTTGCATGCTCAAGAGTAAGCTCAGCGCACAGCTACAGCTTGGTCATATTGCAACTGGAGGGCCGAACTGACAACGTGGCATACAAAGAGATCCTTAACAAATAATTATTGGTATATTTTCCCTCAGTTTAAAAAGGTTTAATTTTCTTCTTAATAAAAATTTTAAGGCAGTACTTCACCGCTGCGAAGCGCGGGTATTTTGATATATATATATATATATATATATATATATATAGAGAGAGAGAGAGATGACAACAACACTCATATCAATGACAAAACAATTACATTAACAATCATGTTACGTTATTTTTAAAATATTTCCTTTTCTTTTTCATAACTTCTTTAACACACTACTTCTCCGCTGCGAAGCGCGGGTATTCTGCTAGTTAATATTATTTGTCAAATGAAGTACCAAATATCCACTGATACACATTTGTAGGACAAGTCAATTAAAGAGTCTGACAAACAGCAACTGAGATATTAAAACATTTTATTGAATCTGTTCTGACAATTATAGTCTTTTAATTAAAATAATGATTATAATTATCAGAAAACGTAACCATTTTGATGTCAGCATAAAACCAGGCCAGTAACATCTTTGTGAAATAATATCAGCAGTTTTATAAATTCCAGAATGTACACCGATAGCACTGGCATGAACTTCCTTACAAATATCCTTTGTCTCCTAAACTCAACAAATAACTTTCATATTCCTCCTGTTGCCCTGCTTGTCTTTTTTGACAATAGTAAAGTTCATCCCCTTGAAAAAATTATATTCACGCACCAATTAATAATATGGTTATAATGTAAAACACTTCAAACAAACCTGCAAAATGTACCTTTTCTTTGTTTAAGTTGACTTCTTCAATGGATCTAACACTTACAACATGGGGCACTACAACACACATACACAAATATCTTTTAGTATTGTTTTAATATAGCCTTTGTTAAATTGTTAGTATCTGTCCTTTATCCAAGCCACCCATTTACAAAAGAGATTTACAGGCTTGGGCCAGAAGACAAAAAATGAGACGGAAAGAAATGCCAGTCTAGTGCTTGCCACACTGACACTCGCTCATACTACTACAATTTAAAAGTGCCACCCAACCTGATGCCAACTCTTTCAGATGGGTAGTGAAACTCGGAAAATGTATTAACGGATACAGGAAAAATATTGAAAGACTTATTCTGACAGTGACCAAGTTGGGGATTGTTGATCTGTGAAATGGCAGTAAAAATCAAAAAAAAATTTAAAAACCTCAAAAGGTATATAATGATTAATTTATGAAAACTCCATAGAATACTTTCTAATACATGTTTTTCTTTCAACAGTCATGCTAATGTCAGAATTTGTGTGTTTTATCACCTACACTTTGTGCACATATTGAAGCTGTTTTATGGAAAACGCAAGCGAACGAGTAAATAATTGTCAGCGGTTACAATTTAAATGTATATTTGCAGTATATACTGTATCCTGAAATGCCAAATTAGAAATGAGAAGATGATGAAAAGTTATTTTTTGCTTAATATACTTTAAACAAACTGTATCTGAACCGATATATATATCTGAACCAATGTATATATTAATAATATATAATATACACACACATATATAATATACACATACATATATACACTAGCCATGTGCGCCCAACTATGTTGCGCGTGTTAAAGTTGTCTGTGAAGGGCTCCCTGTTTAAACGCAGCTGCCAGTCGTGAACTGGGCCCTTCGTCGCACAGCATTATGATTTTTTATAAGGGAAACAAAATTACAAAAGAAAACCCTTGGACATTGATTCGATAGGAATGGCCCACTCAGAATTACTGTCCGAATAGTAATTATGTGGTGGTGTAGGAGCATTTCTGCTTCTTTCCGTTCACAGTCCGTCTCGTTTTCACGACGCTATCGTTTCCTCTCACGAGGTCTTCTCAACCTTTCTCCAATCTCGCAGGTTGCTTTGTGGCAATCCAAAGAGTAAGGCAATATACCCGGAGCAATGGTTATAAAAGGGGGACACATAGGTATCCAGGCACTTTAAAGCATGAATAAGGATCACTTCACTGACATGTGAGCAAGGCACGGTACAACTGTGAGACGCGCAGCCGGCTAAAACGTAACAATAATAATTTCCGGAACGTGCCGTTACGTTGTCATTCATTTTACCCACTGTCTTTCTTTCACTCATATGTTACGTAGGCACGTACCTTTTATCTTCGGCAATCTCATTCTCTAACCGGGCCTCAGGAGCTAACCAGCGTAACACTGTCCACCACCCCTTTCGTTATTCCGGAACATTGTTGACATCCGTGAGTAACAACAACGTACTAAACTGGAAGGTGGTCTGCGCATGCGTGGAATTCGCGGACAAACAAAGATCAAGATCTAAATGAAGATCTCTTTAGTTAATTTATAGCACAACAATTTGTTTAGTTTGAATGTCTGTGTTTTGAGGTGTGACTGGAGTACTACAGTCTTTAGTAGTATAAGCCTGAAGGAGATTCTTAATACAATGCCTATGTTTTAGCTGTCTCTCTACTGCCATCTAGTGCTTCTTTTTCTAATTCAGTTCATAAAATACTCATCTGAAAGAGGCACTTGTAAGTTAGGTTATATAATTCATAAAGAATACTTATTCTGAATAACAGAATATCATTGTGTATACAAACAAATACAATGTGATTCAACTATGCATAAACTTCATGGGTTTTATGCAATTTATATCTTACCAACAGGAAGCCCCAAAATGTGATCTTTGTTTTCAAGAGCAAACCTAAACTTGCGAGTGTCATGACTTACAATCTGAAAATGAAACAAAATACATTATAAAAACTTAAATATCACAAAAAATATGTACCAAAACCATTTAAAGTTGAACAGGCTGACCTGGCTGCATTCAACTTTATTTAAATATCTGCAATATTCATACATAATTTAAGCTCTCAATGTTAGTTCGTTTTAACATTTAGTCAGTTGCTACATTTAGAAGATACAATCTAAAATATTTGTGCTTCATTTTCTATCAATGTATTGTACCAGGTGTCTAGTAACAAAGGTTGTGCATTTTTGTTTTATTTCAACAATAGTATATCTAATTCATCTAATCAAGTTTTAATAAAGCTCTCACCTAGTACAAATTTATAACCACTATGACAGGGGTGAGCAATGTTGGTCCTGGAGAGCTGCTGTGGCTGCAGGTTTTTGTTCCAACCCAGTTTCTTAATGAGAAGTGAACTATTGCAGATGAAGAACTTATTGCTTAAGTGACATTTTGATACTTCATTTTCGTGGTCTCACTTGTTAAGGTTCCCCGCCATTAATTGTTTACTTCAATCTTAAAAGGCTGCATTTAGTGTTTGAATGGCTCCTTATTAACAATAGGATGTAAATGTCAAAGCAGTCAGCAGTTCTCCATCTAGTTTTTTTTCCCCCATTTACAACTGTGTGTGTTCATCATGCACGGTTTGATTTAATAAAAACCTTAATAGAAAAGTAACAGACTGAAAATTATACAGTATATGTTTTAAGCTTCAAATCATTTGGATGATATCCTTGGAAAGGAAAAAAATCTACCATATAAGAACTTTACATTGCAGACTAAAAAGCCATAAAATTAAATAAGGTCTGAGACTGGCAAGGATTGGTTTCTAATTAAGCAAAACCTGTAGCCATTGTGGTTCTCCAGGACCGACACTGCCAGCCCCTGCACTATGACAAGTACTTACTAAAATTAATCAATTCATCACAAACACACTTGATTTAGTTGAACTGTATCTATTGTTAAGTATACAAATAGCTATTGGCAAAAAAACTGCCTATTGTTTTGCTTGAGCTTTTGATTACATACAGTAAATACATCTACAAATGTTTACCTCTTTATCTATAAGTTTGAGAGGGTATTTCACATTAGGATCCTTCAGCGTAATTGCAGGCTGTTTCTTTGGGAAGAAAAATCTGAAGAAGGCATAAATTGCATCTTGGATAGACTTAACAATCTAAAAATAAAATGGTATTATATTAATGAAGAACTAAAAATTACTACAGCAAGTACATGAGGAAATTTTGCATTTTTAAAAAATTAAAAATTGCAACTTCTTCAAACTTTTACTTACAATGAACTGGAATATAAAACAAACAGAAACATCCACACAAATAACATAAAATAGCTAAGAAATTACAAGCAATTTACGTTTTCTTGAGAAATAAAATACATTTCAGGCACAAGTATGATTAATATGAAAATAAATAACACATTTAACAGAAAATGTACCCAATATGGTGGATTGGATATAGCTTGATTTTCAAAGCCAAAATGGATATGGCTGTTCTGTTTGTGCATTACCATTCAAGAGACTCTTCATCAATCAGAGTTAAGCAACAGTGTATTCATATTCACAGTTGTATTAATCAAATGCAAAGTTACCTCATGCCCACCCTTAATATATAATGTATATATGATATACAGCAGTGGTTCTCAGCTTGTATACGAGGACTCACTTGGTGGTACATGAGGGAACAAAAATGTGGGGAGAGGCATGAGCTAGCAAAGGTGGGGGAGAAGAGATAAAAAAGAGAAGCTGCTGTAGTTACAATTTAAGCATACAATCCTGTGGCAAAATGTGCCAAACATGGCGAAAGCACCAATGACACACATTTGGATGGCGCGGATGTGAATGGGATGCAGACTCAGGATTAGAAAAACTATTGCTGTCCAGTTCAGTGGCAAACTCTAGATTATTCAATTCAATTCACCTTATTTTTGCTGTGACAACTAAACGCAAGTACAGATTTTACAAATTACTAAATACAGAATTAGCACACAAAGATATATTTGTAAAAACACACTGACAACAAAGTAAAAACTAATTAACATAAATACAAACCAACAATATCTGTTCATTAATTAATTGCTAAACTATGGCCAACTGACAACCAAGTACAGGATGCCTACAAAAACACTCCTTGATTTTAAATGGTTACAAAATCAAAACTTATTGGAATATGTTTATAAATAAGATGACAGCAAATACATTAACTCAAAACATTTCTTCTTTTCCCCGCATAGTCTTCTGTGCACTCCTTATACCGCTAGCGGACCGTGAAATTCAAGATGGCGCTCACCCGACAGAAACACAGCTGGTGTGTGTTGGAATTTCATACAACAAAAAGTGTTGTAACGGTGCAGCGTGCTTTCCGACATAAATTTCATGTGAATCCGCCAACTAACAAGTCCATTTTGTTCCTTTGGGGGTATGTGAAAGACAGAGTGTACGTACCTCCACTACCCGCAACTATGGATGATCAGGAGGAACGCATCACTGAAGCTATAAATGCGATCTTGCCGGATATGCTTCGGAGAGTCTGGTCTGCACTCGATTATCACATTGATGTTTGTCGAGTAACAGGTGGGGCGCACATCGAGTGTATGTAATCAACAGATACCATATGAAACTTTATGAGTTGATGAAACTGTAGCCTCAAAGGTGAAAGAATATTCCAATAAATTTTGATTTTGTAACCATTTAAAATCAAGGAGTGTTTTTGTGGGCACCCTGTAAAAAACTCTAGTCAACTAGAGAAAACATAAACCTCGTTTTGTGTGGGATGGGGAGGGTACTCTGGCATAAGTAACAGCAACATCTGATCAGTTGTGTGAGGCAGCTTAAAAACAACAGAACAAATGCTGTTTTACTGGAATTCTGAAATAATATTAATAATCTAAAAGTTTAGAAAAATCTAAAAAATGAGGGAAGGATTTCGTTATTAACCAGCTAATGTCCCCTCCATACATAGATGTAATCTTACAACAACAAATGTGACAAACCTGACAAAGTAATTTTTCTGACAAGTCTGATTTAAAAAGTATGCTATTATACTGTAAAAGCAGCTTTAAAAAGACTGTGTAAATTAAAATATCCTGATTATTTTGGTATTCGTTAATTCACAAGACAATGATATATCAATATCAAAATTTTTAGTATTAGTTTTAAGCAGTGTTTGTTATTCAGTTAATAGAAATTTTATGTGAATACATTTTGTACATGCACATGGTAAGATAAACAGGGTAGTTCGTGATGATCATTTCATTGTTTATGAACCTTACATTGAAATTAACCAAAGCCAAAAAATCCCTATTTGCAGCTCTGAACTGGATATTTTTTGTAAGTTATGTAAATGTATGGAAAATTTAGTCTTTCAAATATTTTCCATGTTAAAATACAGAACTGTAAATTAACAAAAGAATTATTAAAAAATAGGTGCATACAATAAAAATTAAAAGGGGGGAAATAAAGAAATATCACCTTTAGTTTTACATAGTAAAGAGTTCAGTACTGTACAATGCACTGAGGGTACTTTCAACTCCAGGGGGTGGAGCACCAAGAAAAAAGGTTGAAAGCCCCTGATGCATAGCATAAATATATACAGTTATACTGTACAGATGAAAACATAATAGCAATATGACCCAAACTAAAATGCAGTTGCACTCATGTTGGAAAAGTTCACAACATGGTTTAAACTTAAGGACATGATACACTTAACTCCAGGTGACAAGGAAAATATTTTATTTTGCAACTCTTTAGTTGAAAAAATGTACCCATATACAAAAACCATATGTGAAAAGGATAAGTATACCCCTCATTGTTCCTTTATCAATTAAGGATAGTTAGAGACAAGTACTGCTAATCAAGCATGCCACTTGATTGATGACCAGGAAGTAGCACCACCTTCACAGTGCCTATAGAAAAATTATCATACCCTGTCAAAATACTTACTTTTTGTCATATTAAATCCTGGAAATTAAAATAAACTATTTCCAGCTGTTTTTGCAAACTATAATCCCTCAAAGTCAAAGTCAAAATAACACTTTAAAAATCCTGAACAACTGATAAAATTTAATTAGTGAAATGCCTGGTTTGGATAAGTTATCAGCCCACTAAGTCAATGTGATATTATACAAATTGTGGTTGTGGGGTATATCAGATTTGCAGACTGAAGATTGAAAATCACTGGCCACATCACATTTACTCACCAAGTCCTGACTTTCTAGCACAGCCATGCTCACCCTTTTTTCTGACAGCTAATAGTGCGCTTCCTGACAGAGCCACTCTGTTTGAAAGATTAATAGCTGCAGCAAGTTTGGCCTCAATCTCATTTCTTATTTTTCTTTTTTCCATTCTGGCCTAGTATGGAAAACATGAGACATCAGACAGACAAGTCTCCGTTTGTGAGGTCCAAAACACCCGCATTCCTTACTTCTCATTGCCACAATTTTTTGTACTTCTGGATATACATTCATTGTTTTGCCAGCTCTCATGCACATAGAGCCTGTCCCTACAACTAAAATACAAAAATCACACCCGTTTAATTTTTATCAGAGTGAGCCGCAGACTTGTTAAAGTGAGTTGCTAGATATGTCATAGTAGGCGACTGGTCTCAGAGAAGTGCACCACTAACTGCCTCCAACTCACCGAGATTATGTAAATGAAGGTTACAACTGAAAAATTACTGGAAAAGTCATGTAATGTGATATAGCCTTCACAGTAGCCATTACAAGCTTGCTCGGGTACAATCAGTCCCCATCCAGATCATACACCAGGCTAATTAGCGCCACCTAATGTCAGAATAAATCTGGCTGTTCCTTGAGGACTACACTATTAGTAATATATTGGAAGGTGCTTTCAAAAGGGCTCTAGGATAATGTTGTGAGAGGCACGAATTAGGAGAAGAATACAAAATGATTTTTAAGGCTTCAATTATCCTCAAAGAATCGTTTAGGGGATTATTAAGAAGTGGAAAGTGCATAATACCACCAACACCTTGCCTAGTTCAGGCTCCTCTTCCTAACTGGATAACAAGGCTAGGAAGATACAGATCAGGGAAGCTATCAAGAGGCCAGTGTCAACTCTAAAAGACTTACAAATGTTCATGGCTGTGATTGGTCAGTCTGTGGACTGTACATTGTAATAATCTCACATGCTTTACACAAATCTGGCCTGTATGGCAGGGTAGCAAAACAGAAGTCTCTTCTGAAGAAGTGCCATATTGTAAAAAATTGTGAAGATTATGAAGCCATGAGGCAAAATGTTTTATTGTCAGATGCAACAAAGATTGAACACACTGTCAAAGAAACAATCCAAAGGATTAAGGATAGGAAGGTGGATGTTCAACAGAACCCAGACTTGAAACTAGTGGATGGACTTGAAGAGAGCAGTCCACTGCCACTCATCACAAAATCTGACTGAACTCAAACAATTCTGCAAGGACGAATGGGCAAATATGTGTGCAAAGCTGGTAGAGACATTTCCAAACAGACTGATGGTGGTCATTAAAGCAAAAGGTGGCTTTACAAAGTATTAAATCAGGGTACTGGTCATTTTTCCAACCCTGTTATTCTAGTTTTTCAATTTTTATTAAATTTACCAAATTTTTGCCTTTTTTGTTGTTACTTGAATGTTGTAAGGCAAAATTTGTAAATAAAGTTGGAAAAAACATAGTTTAATGGGTTTTGATGTCAGGGGATGGATACAAGAAATTATCCCTTGGAGTACAGTTAAATCACTCATTAAGAAATGGAAAGAGTATAGCACAGCTGTAAATCTGCTAAGAGCAGGCCAGCCACAAAAACTGATTCATCATGCAAGAAGACTGGTGAGGGAGGCCAGCAAGACATCTCTATATATATATATATATATATATATATATATATATATAAAATCCAACATCTGTCTCTCTGTCCACTTTTCACGAGAGAACTACTTAACGGATTTAGATCAGGTTTTTTATTTTCTATAATTTGCTTGAACATTCCAGTTGATTTTTTTATTTTTCATAGTGTTAAGTATCATAGTTCGCTTGTGGTACCGATTTATTTGCACACGAATCTGAGAGAGACACAGCGGGCTGAGGGGATGGGAGGCAGTGCCATCGTCACTCACGTGCCAGCCTCTGGGCATATCTTACATCCACTTAGCTAGTGAATGAGTAAACTACTTAACGGATTTAGATCAGGTTTTTTTTCTAGAATTTGCTTGAACATTCCGGTTGATTTTGTGACATAAAAGAGTTTGACAAAATACCTAAGGGAGACTCTGAGGTCTCTAAAGCTGGACTTCAAGCCCCAGTAGCAGATAAAAGGATAAAATGAATGCAGCAAAATACAGGGTAATACTGATGCAGTTTGCAAGAATCCTGCGCCTTAGGAGAAGATTTGTTTTCCAGCAAGGCAACAACCCCAAGCATAAAGCCAAAACTACACAGTTCTTGTCCTGGAGTGTCAAGTCCAGTGCATATTATTTATCAAGCGTCTCAGAGTAGGAAAATGGTCCTAACTGGCTCAGAATTCTCATAGTAACACACACTTGGTACTACTGTGAGGAGTAAAATCTTTATATATATTCTCCTAACATAAAAAAGTGCCCTTAACTTCACTTTGATTTAGGAGAGCTTGTGAGCTGTCCTAACTCGGTAAGAGCTGCCAAAGATGGCATTGGGGCACAGATCGTCACACACTTCCCAGGAAAAGAAAAATATTTTGGCAAATCCAGACAACAATGAACTTGTATAAAGATATTGATTTGACAGAGATGGAATAATATTTCTAATAAAGCTTGTATGTTAATGATTCATCCATCTACGCTGAGAAGCCATGCACCATCAGCCAAAAAGAAAGCTGAAATGATATATTACATATGTTAGTTTTTTGGCCATAAGGAAAATGCAGTTTTGAAATAGGTATGTCACAACTAACCTTTTCTCAAACTTTGCACCAAACTTTAAATGCCCTCACAATGAGTGAGTCAATACACAGATTTATATATTGACATACCACTTCACGTGAGGTAATGGTGAAGTAAGCTGCATTCATGCATACTGGCATGCACATAAAAATCGTTGCTCCAAGTGTGGATTGCATTCAATATCACAGTATCAACACATAGGTGGTCCAAACTATACTGTAGTAGCCTGCATATTACCCGGAAGAAAAGCAGGGTTGAATGGGTGATTGACACCGAAATTATTGTAGTCACTGCACGTAAGTAAATACGTATAATGAGGTTTACCAAAGTAAAAACTGTTTAAAAATACGTAACAGTACGTGAATATTCATAAAAATGTAAGTAATTCAATTGCTAGTGATCATACAGCTAATACAGGCTACGATAATCTTATTTTATCCTAGCTTTATTTGATTAATTTCAACAGTACAGTATAATTAGATATCTCTACAACTGCTGCCTCACAGTTAGGAGACCCAGTTTCACTTCCCGGGTCCTCCCTGCGTGGAGTTTGCATGTTCTCCACATGTCTGCGTGACTTTTCTCCGGGTACTCCGTTTTCCTCCCACAGTCCAAACACATGCAGTTCAGGCAATTCTAAATTGTCCCTGGTGTGTGTGCATGCCCTGCGAAGGGCTGGTGCCCTGCCCAGGGTTTGTTTCCTGCCTTGTGCCCTGTGTTGGCTGGGATTGGCTCCAGCAGACCCCCCGTGACCCTTTGTTTGTAGTTAGGATATAGCGGGTTGGATAAAGGATGGAACTTAGCATCTTAGCTACTGGCTCATACTCACATGACATAAAAATGCTATTGGGTCAATCTGTGTCAAATCAACAGATTTTAAGAAATATTCCCGACTGACCATCTGTGACTCACTTCTTACTTGCTGAAAATGTCTTTGTACCCAATAACTAGTGTACAAAATTTTAGGCTTATATCTTCAATACTTTGTAACATATAGAGGCTTTAAAAAGGGACTGTGGCCCTAATTTTACTGCAAAAACCACTGCTACAAAACAATGACAATATTCCGTAAGTCATAACATTTAAACTTTTAATGCTAGATGCATGAAATTTTCATGGACTGTTCTTTATCATTAGTTGTTTTTAACTTCTAAAAAATAGCTGGTCCTCAATAGCACATTTGCCAAAATATGACTTGTTGAAAATTGTATAAAGAAAAAATGTTGTTTGTGCTATAGGGCAAATTTGGCCCTCTGTATCTCCACACTAAACCACATCATCTATTTCCAATACTGATAGGTATTAGTCATATTAGAGATCTTTTTTAGCAACCAGATGCCTATTTGAAAGAAATAAAAACTTTTTTTTCATGGGGAATTAAACACAGAAGAAAATCATTTCACATATGCATTTCAGAAGCATGTTAGCCATGTATGACAAAGTCTGCCATAAAAAGAATTATACCACTGGAAAGAGATTGTTTGAATTAGTAGATGTTCAAAATATGAAGTTGACAATAAACCAAACCACCTAGTACTATTATATATTTACTTTAGTGGATTTTACTTTCCATTTTTGGTACTGTTTGTTTACATCCCAGTAAAACAACCTAAATGTTATATGTTCTAAAATTTAGAATCATCACTACTACAGCTAACAATGGTCTATCAACATAAAATAGGTTTGGGATGAAAAATCTGATGTCCAGCACGCCTAACAAGGCATGTCAGAATCAAGTCAAAAAAACTCAGAAAGCAAAGTATGAGTCGGCACATGAAGTTGTAACGGTTAAAGAAAAAGAAATTATTCTTTCGCTTTCAATACTCTTCCTCACTGCTGGACTAATTAAGAGGCAGACTCAAGAACTTAACTGTCCAGTTTGATTCTTTTGCTTTATCGGACAGGAAGAAATGAAAACAGAAATCATTAAGTTCTAAATGGATGTGTAACATTAGCTACTAGCAAAGGTTTACAGTGCCATAAAGTTTTTAGTTGATAATTTGTAAAATGAGCACAGATCATGAATTATCTTGAAAATGAAAGACACCCCATCTTTGAATGTATCTATTGTTACTATGAGGAAAAATTCATCATTTGATAAAACTATGGTGCAGTTTTTTTGGTTTTTTTAAATAACAGAACCCTTAAAATCTTGAGGAAGAAAACTTGATGTTTCCATCTGAAATGAAAAATGTATAAAACAAATATATTGTTTATAACCTTACATATGTTGTAAATAACCTTACATATGTTACTGTATTTATTTTCATTGATTTATTTATCATGCTTACTTATCTAAATGGTTACATATTTCTGACATTATTAAAATTAACTAGAGAATCTTGTTCTGATAATGTACTCCTTTTTCTACAGATGTTTGTTACTGAAAATTAAAGCAGCATTAAAATTTAAGTGCAGTTCTCTTCTTGAAGGTCCTTTCTTTGTCAGATTGTGTATATGGAAACAATGAAAAACGTATAGCCTTTGCTAGTAGTCACACTTTAATGGAACAGTTTCTCGTATACTTCAAAATAAAGCCTAGTCCTGTCACCATGTGAGCTTGAGTGTCGTGTATGTGTCTGTATATTCTGTGACAGACGTACATGCTATCCAGGGTTGTTTTCATCCTTACACCCAGTACTCCTGTAATAAGTTCCAGCCCATCACAAGTCCCAAATGGATAAAGTGGGCTAGAGAATAAACAGTATGGTATTATGAATGCATGTACAGTATGTAGAACAGATGTGATAAAGAAGGCTGTCTGCTAACAGTATTATTTGTCTTCTCATCCAGTGTAGGTTTATAATAATACATCTCATTTATATGGCGCTTTTCCCCTGCTCTAGTATTCCCAGTTCTCATAGCATCAGGCATAAAAAGGCAGTGCTTGCTTCATCACACACCCCGGGGACTGACTCATACTTGACACTACAGAACTGCCAATCCAACTGAAAGTCTCTGGACTATGGGAGGAAACTGGCACAACTACAAGTATTATGTGATTCAGAGGACTATGGAATGATAGGAGAAACGTGAAAAAACAACTAAAAACTGTAACAAGAAGTTTTTAAAACGTGCATTTATTTCTCCATAACATAAAATGTCTTATTCAATTTACATTCATTTTTTTAAATGTGGCCTACACACAATACAATATTTTGAAAAAAAAACGTGTCTGAAAATAAATACTAGGATTGCCTAAATGGTACTGTTTGAATTTGTTGACGCCCGACGTAGCAGTTCGATCTAAAGAATTTTAAAGCAAAGCAAGAATAAAAAAAGGCCGAGTAGCTAAAATACTGCACGCGTTAACGTTTAAATTTACTTACAAACACAAACTGAAAATAGCGTCGGGGTGGAGACGGTATGAATAGCTCAGCTAATTATTTCAATGCATCGTTTTCATGCAGAAACTAGGCAGGAATGAAAAAGATGCCAGTTAGTTTACTTTCAGGCGCGACAACATCCAACGTTCGCAGATAGCCTAGGACGGCCCTTGGGAAGACTTGCAAAATATCTTCAAAACATTACAATCATAACTACAAATAAAGTATTTGCAAATTCAGAAACAGCCCACAAGTGTCATGAAACTGTTTTCAACTATTACAATGTAATAAGACTACTTGCACTTCCCAAAATGTGGCACTAGCTGCAGTACACTCCACGGTATGTACTGTTGGTGGACGATGTTTTTTTCATAAGACGGCCAATGACAGCATTCCTTTAATGTACAGACATTTTAATCAAAGTGTATGATTCATATAAATTCCCCTTTGCGTTTTTCTATACAAAAATAAAATAAAACAGTTGCAGTTTCGCAAAACTACGTATCATATATGACTTCAATGTCCCTCGCAAACATTTGCAACATCAGCTGTGTTATTACTTACATAACGCACTATATATGCCATTTTCCGATCTGTTTCTGGACACTTCAAACAAGACCACCGTGTCTATTCTTAGCAGGCAACGTCAGATTCTTCAGGTCTCTTTCTCCACAACAGACACCGCCCCGCCACCCAGGACATGCACTGTGCCAAATTGCTGAAACTGAACTCGCTGTCGCTACCCGATCTGCGTGCCTACCCGATTTGCGCGCGCAGGCGTATTGAAAGCCTAGCATGCCGTAAAGTGTTCACGCATGCGTTATACAGATTGGGCAGAACCGTAAAGTGAGCGATGACGTATTCGTTCAATACGTATGTAATAACACACTCCGCATGCGCTTAATAAAAAAAAAATATATATACTAAACATTTCGCTTTACGGCATGGATCGGTCTCAACTGCGCATGTTGATACACAACTGGGTAGTACAGTATATTCGTTTCAATACTGTAGTAGTTTACCATAATGATAATATTATTAAATATTCATTGTACGTTCTGTTTTCAGGGCTGAATTAAGCTTGTCATACTCCTTGTTATAAACGTTAATTGTTTATCACTGAGATCCCTTCGTTTAGTTTACATAGCACTTTTTTTTTCAGTTCCCATTGTACAAAGAAGTATTTGACCATTGCATATGTTATTATAGTCTACATATAAAAAATAAATGTCGGTTTTAAAAATAGATGTATTCAAGTACTATATTGTCTTTGAGTAACGCAAAGAAATTACTCGTGTCAGCTTTATGTTGTATTTAAATTCCAATGTCAAATAGTTCAGATATATAGCAATACAATAAATAAATAAAGTGTGA
This sequence comes from Polypterus bichir lapradei, assembly GCA_026402145.1. Taxonomy (NCBI): domain Eukaryota; kingdom Metazoa; phylum Chordata; class Cladistia; order Polypteriformes; family Polypteridae; genus Polypterus; species Polypterus bichir. The sequence goes on from JANRMT010062792.1 coordinate 16,502,692, forward strand.
ACTAAAAACTGAGTAATCATATAAAATATGTTCAAAATATTGACAAGATGCCATATATGTTAAAGTAACCAGGATGATTATTGCATAAATGCACAGCAGTATAGATTATTATTGCATTTTAGTAAACAGTCATTACACACACTACCTACATTAATTGTACATGATCAATGACAATGATTTCAGATTGAAGAGATATGAGTTCAATAAGTTTATAGCAGTTTTTTTTTTTTTATCTCTTTGTATTCGGATTCAGCGGGTTAGAAAATGGATGGATGTTTGTAGCATACAGATTGATCTGAAATGCCTGCCTGATGGGAGAAGCTCAAACACGTTCTGTCCAAGATGAGTGTTTGCCTTGATGATGTTTTTAGCCCTTCTTACACAGGGAATCTTGTATAGATGATCAAGTGATGGCAGTTCAGTTCCATTAAACGTGCTGTGATGTTTTTATGATCCACCACAGGGCTTTTTTGGCAGGTTTGGTGCAGTTGTTGTACCAGGCTGTCATGCAGTTAGTCAAAATGAGTGTGTATATATGTAAAAATGAACTGTTGATGCACTTTTCATCCCTGGAATAACTTTACATATTATTACTAATTATGAAATACACATGTGTCATAGGGCATCATGGTTTACAAAACTTTGTTTCGGTAATACTAGTGGATTGCATAAAGAGTCTTTCAAGAAAAAGAAATCTTCATTTCATGTCTAATCCACAAAGCACAACCCCAGCACCATCTTCTGTGATACTATTGCTTGTCTTGTACTCAAATTTAAATAGCTTTTATTCACCCATATAGTGTCTTAAATGCGAGTTAATAACTGAATAAATGAAAAAGGAAATACACTTTTCATGCAAATTTTATTGAATAAATGTTATGAGAACAAAAGTGAACAATGTGAGAACAATGCACCTAAAAAAAAAATTTGTCAAATGTACAAAAAAAAAAAAAAAAA
>JANRMT010062792.1:16503748-16568399 GCA_026402145.1 Polypterus bichir lapradei
AAAAAAAAAAAAAAAAAAAAAGGAAAAAAAAAAAAAATCACCACAGATTTAACATTTTACCCAGAGCACAGAAAATTTAAAGTTACATTTTTTGCTATTTTGATCATTAAAATTATTCCACAAATAACTTCTGTAACATTTTAATACTAATAATGTCCAAACTGCTTAACAAATACATATAACTTTATGAAACTGCGAAAATACATATACACAAAAAGTACACAATTATATACATCTGATGGTCAGATGGCCCTGTTGAAGAACACAAAAAGGTCTAGTTGGTCAGAGAAGGTCACAGACTCCCCAGGCCCCTGTGGACATTCTTAGCAAGCATATTGTTGTAGTGTTAATCCAGATGCCACTCCATTTCAAGGGGGTCTTCAGAAATCTTCTCTCTTCAGCACCACAGACAGTTGCACAAGACTTGACCAGGGTGCATGGCAAAGGGCATCACCAGACAAAAAAAAAAAGCAAAAAAACAATGGTTATTATCTAGTGTAAATCTTTCAAAGTGTATGCAGTTCAAGTCATAAACCATTACAACTGATAGAAGTGGGAATTAAACAAAGGTGAAGTTTAAAAATGGTGTTTTAAAAGTATTTTGATAGGTTTTTCATTTATAGCTGGCATTCTATATTTTTGGTATACATGTGCAAGCTGCTTCACCAGTCCTTTCATAAGCAAATTAGTTGGCAATATTGGTTGTGGATTAAAGATTAAAATGAGGAGTGTTGGGGGAGAGACAGTACCAAATACAGGAAGGGACTAAATTGTTCAGAGCTTTTTATGTAATGAATAGTAAAGTACTTTCAAATCAATTGTGAAGGAGACAGCCATCCAGTTTATTAAAGCTAAGGTCAAGTAAATGAGCTTGGAATATGGAGAAAAACAAAATGTAAACAAGACAAGATACATTACCCCAGAATACTTGGCAATGACGCAGTAGATTCAGACCCAAGACTCAAATGAAGGATTCTGGAAGCACTGGGCAGTAGCATCATCTTCTATTCCAACAGATATCACAGCATTCCCTCCTTCTTTAATTGCTGCCCTATCTTTCGATTAAATTCTTCCACTTCACTAAGGCAAGTAAAATATAAAAATAATAAATAAGAATTGTTCAAACACTTACTTCAAACATTCATAGACTTGACTTTTACCCGACACTGTATTCTGGGCCACCAAGAAATAAATCTTCTGCCTCCTGTCCTGATACACCTTGTAGAGCAGCCAGGGCATGGATGATGGACTATCCAAAAGTAAGAAAAAACAGAATACAAAAGTTGCTTGCATGTAACTGAAATATGACCACATCACATTATAAGTGAAGGCATACACCAATTACCCAGTAACAAAGCATAAAACCCTAAGAATGTGTTCTTTATTTTGCAAATGAAACAGCCTGGTTTTGTTTCTATTGAAACTCATACAATGAGAAAAACAACAGCCAACGTGATTGCGAGGATTCATACACAGACTAAGATATTGTGATCTAATGTCTGGGGGTGGAAATTGCATAGTCTATTGCATAAGAAAAAACACATTGCTATATTGAAGTGGGCAGAAGACTACAGATCATCTGGTGCACAAATTATTTACATAACAGGCCACCCCAGCGGTCTTACCTCAGGGAATAAGACATCCAGAATGAACTGCACACGATCTCTAATAGGGAATGCTGTTTGTACAGTTCTCAGAAATCTCTCAAGATATGAGAAAAGGGCATCCTGTTGTTCGTCAGACTCCAGGTACACAGGCACTCGGAAAGATGACTTTTCCTGGAATCTATTCAGCCACTTAGAAGGCTCATTACCACGGAGTATCCTCTGTGTTCAAGAAACAAAAAAAAAAAAAAGGCCAATGTTGCTTGTAAATGCATTAAGCGATAGGTTATTATTATAGAGCCCCCTTTCTCCCCTTATATTTAAGTTAACTTTATCTACCCTTAAATGGTCTCACACCAATCACTTAAGTAAAAAGTGAATGAAATATTACAAGACTAGGTGCCAAGTTGTCCCTGTACTACATGAGTAGCACACCACACCTTTACTGATAGCTATGTGCAATGGCAGTCCAACGTGAGGTGTCCACTTCCAACAGAATCCTTAGATTACAGTTTGGCATCTTTATTGACATGTAGTAACTCTTTAAAATCTGATCCATGGACTTTGCTAATAATTCAGTAACATACCGACAAATGCTGCTGGGAGCCTTGTGCTTCTACAATGAAGTCTACCAGCTTCTTCTCATCTGTCACCCGGTCACTCACAGCTTGCATGTGAGATGGGACAGTTGAAGAGATTTGCCCAGACACTCTAAAAAGAGGCTGAAGAGTGCCTTGCAACAACTCAACAGCTTCACAGCTCCAGTAAGCAAACCGTTGGCCATGTCTTGTAAACAATGAAGATAAGTAATTTTTTTGTGTGTTTGAGATAATACAATGAGACACTACAACATTGCAGAAATGTTATACCCCTCTATCTGAAACCTCTCCATCAGTAGGATGCACCACCAATGGCGGATCAACGGTATGTCACTCTGAAAAAGGAAAAGAAAATATATAGTGCAATAATTAGACAAATGGGACAAATACCTGAGCTTTTTTTTATAAGAAATAAGTTACCTCAGTAAACGTAAATCTAGTACGTGTGCAGAGGCAAAGGGCGTACTGTAAAATACAAACAGTCTAAGTCATCTTCTCAAACCTTGAAAGAGATTTTGAAAGATGAAAATGTTTGAGTAAAGCAGACACTTACCATTAGCATGAGGATGCCACAACAGTTTCCAGAGGTCTGCTGAGGAAAGTCCTGGAAAATACACAATATTGAATATCTAAAGAGGTCATAAGTGAATGTTGTGAAGAATGCCAATCAATGTGACAGTTGATGTTTAATGTTGAGCAATCAACAGACAACACTGTAAAAGAATAAAATCATTTACTTCTAAATGTCTGCCCATCTTCTCAGTCCAAGGTCCTGGGTCAATGCGGCGTGCAATTTGTCTGAAATATTAAATGAAAACACAATATTACAATCCTGCTGTTGATTAAACAACTGTCTCTAGGTCAAACCTTAAAAGAAACTTGTATCCATAGAAGGCGGCCGAAACTGGAACCTCTGGCCAAAGAACAAGGCCGCAATTGTAACCTGAAATCATAGAACAAGGGTGCAACCCGAACCTGTAACCACAGAACAAATCAGCAATATAACCTGCAGCCTTAGAATAATAATAATAAGAAGAAGAATAAGAATAGAATAGAATAAGACAGCAAGTAAGCAAGCTGACCAAAGAACAAGGCCAAAATGGGAACCTGTAACTATGATAAGAGGTCAGAACTGGAACCTCAGATCACAAAACAAGACCACAACCTTAACCTGTAACCACAGAACAAAACCACAACCAAAACCTGCAGTCATAGAACAAGACTGCAACTGGAACATCTGGCCATAGAACAAGGCCATGACTGGAACTTGTACCCATTGAACAAGGGCCATCATTAAACAAGAACGGCAATTATTTCCAAACCTAAATATGGTTCTGTAGGCCTCATCGCCAAAACCATGAGGGCGAAGAGAATCTAAAAAAAATATCTCCCTTTCAGCTACCAGTAAAACCTGAAATGTTTCCTTATAAATATATGGTTAACAGTGCTATGATTTGTCAAAATGATATAAACAAAAATATTGTAGTTGTATGTAAGGAATTGAAACTCAACACATAGCAAATAGTGATCCACTTGATCTTGTTGCCTGCTCCAAGCAGGAAACAATATGGCATCTTTCAAACCCAGGTTGTCCTGTAATTAGAGATATAAATATTAACACACAATTATGAATATAAATGAACAAATAAATACTGAACTAGAAACTTACTGGAAAACCAACAAGTGGGTCCACATTCTTGGTTTTCCACGTGGGCACCACATACATATCCACAACATGAATATCTTTCCCCTGTTAAAAACAGAATTAAAGAATTATAAAGAAATAAACCAATTTAGAAACAATATTTAATCCAACAAAAGGTCAGTGAATGAGACACAAAAACAAATTACATGTCTTTGGGCTGCTTCTTGTACTATCTTGAAGCAGGCATTTCCAATCTAGAACAAATTAACAGATTAAATAAATCAATTATGCAAGTAAGTAATCTTTAATTCAAGTTTTCTTAGAAGGTTCTATTAATGAGTAAAAATACCAAAAAGTTAATACACTTACATTGGAATCCATGCACTGGTTTAACCCAAGACTCCAGAAGTCCTCACGTGTAAGACAGATATTTCCCTCCTTGACAATCAGTTCTGCTGAGGGACGATGTGGGTCCAGGACATACTTCAGCTAAACACAAGTAATTATTGTAGAAGTTAATAAAAGATGTTTTTAAAAACACTCTGCAAGCTGGCTGTAAAACCACAATTACATTTCCGTTAAACAAGCAATAATGCAAAGGTGACAGGTCACTTGCCAGTTCATCCTGAAAAGGCCCCAAATCCTTCTCCCACTTATCTCCTAAGCAAGCATAGGGATGATCATTCACTTGAGAAGATATCCAATATCGATGGTCTTGAAGACAGCAATCCTTAGTCGGTCCACGATCTGATATAATAGATTATAAAACAAACTTTTACATTTCATTCTGTCTGTTACAAATAGCAGGAATTTAAAATTTCTCTTCTGGACCAGTTTCTACAGCAACATTCATTGAGGTTAAAACATTTATCCAGATCAGAAACTCAGGTAACACCCTTACTTTCCAAACTGTAGTACGGCCTCAGACGTGAGACATTGAGCTGATGGTGCTTTCCGTCGTCTTTCAGGACTGTAGCGACACCTTTTGAAGAGATGCTGGATACAGTAAAAGGCCCTTGGTGACGGCTGGCAAGGCTCGGTTTCAGACATTGCTTTTTTGGGTTTTCAGAAACAAGGACAGAATCCCCAATATTGACTGTACATGTTTTCACCAACTTCCTTTTATGGTTTCCATAAGACCTCTGTTGTCTTGTCTGTGCCTTCTCAATATTCTTGAGAATCTGCAAAAGCAGGCATTAAAATTTTAATTCTGTAATATTTCATAGGCTATATCGATTAAGTCTTTTGTTGGGCACGAACCTTTTCATTTAAAGCTTTCATTTCTTTAACTCTGGTGTCAATATCTTCTTCTGGATCTCCAATGTCAATAGATTCTCCCATTGGACAGGCGTTTGAAACTTCTGGTAAGCGCGGATGTCGGTGAAAAAGCAAGAAATATGGAGTGTACCTTGTTGAAGACTGGTTATAAAAAGTTCACCATTAGCACACTGCATTAGGACTAATGAAAGGTCAAACACATTAGAAGATTGGCAACCGGGGCATGTGTACCCACCTGCCTAGCCGTGTTGATGCCATATACAACTGCAGGAAGATGGAGATCCCAATCATTGTGGCTCTCATTAACATATTTTCTCAGTGCACGTTTGATATTTTGATTTGTTCTTTCATCCTGTTTATTTCAAAAGGATTTACAAACATTTAACAAATAATCTTTTCTCAGTTACCAACAACATCCAATATGAATTAAAGAATTAAACACACACAATTACCTGCCCATTTGTCTGAGGATGGTAAGCACTGGAGACAGCATGCTTTATTTTTAGGACTCCAAAGATATTCTCATTTAGCTGTGGATGAAGAATCAACAGAATTGCTTCAGTAGTTCACACAAGGGATAATAAATGGGTTTATAAATAATGGACTTTCAAGAAATGTTTCCATTTAAAAATGAAAAGCATTTTTTTTTTCCCCAACAGTACCTCGTTGACAAACTCTTTGCCTTGGTCAGTAATGATCTTCCTAACCATGCCAAATGTGTACAGCTTCCCTATGATGGCTGCAGACACTTCACTCGCTGACTTAGACTGTAGAGGCTCAGCAACGATCCACTTTGTGTAGAGGTCAGTCATGGTCAACACATACTTGTTACTTCTGGCAGTTTCACACATTGGGCCAAAGAGATCCAGACCTACCACCTCCCAAGCTTCTTTCACCTGATAAAATATTTGCCTTTAAATCTTTATCCTCATTCGATTTTATTTCACAAACCTGGAGCCCACCATTACCTTGATGGAATGCAAGAATGGTACCATGGTCTTGATGGGATCATTCAGCTGACAGCGGTGACAACATCTCACCTAAAACAAGAGATACAAACTGAATGAAATTTTGCATCATACGCTTACTTTGTAGATAAGAAAGAATTTAACACTTAAAGCTACAATAGATTTGGAAACAACTTTAGTAATGCACAAAGAAATTAGGGACAGCAGCAAGGATAACAAGAATACTACAAAAAAACAAGCATTTTATGAAGGAAAATCATCCTAAACAACTAGCTACCAGAGGATGATAAAACAGGGCTATTGACGACTTAAGTCTTGCTACGGTGCAAAACCAACTTTGTGAGGGTGACATCATAATTATTACTCAATTGGTCTCTTGGCAAGGAAGGAACAGAGGACCACCTAGTCTACTCTTTGGATTACTAGAAAAAATTTCACACACACAGTTACCTGCCCACTTGATCCTTTTAGATGCACTAAGGGTTTATGAGAGAACTGTAAAATTGGGCATCATTTTGAAAAGACAGAACAAACTGCACCAGTCCTCAAAAGAAGAACTGAAGTACCGAAACAGATACTTTAAGGAAACTGTATGACTGCCTGGTAATTGTATCTCAGCTGTAGGGGTCTTGCAAAAACATATGAGCAACATTTTAATATGAACCAATTACTCTGTTTCTTAGTACAAGTCATGATAATCTACAACCTGAGGCAGAATCGTTAAATGTATCTCAAGATTCACACTGGAGTATTTGTAAAACTTACCCAATTAGCTACATCGTTTGTAAGAGTTGGCCAGAAATAGCCAGCAATAGCTCTGTTTCTGGTTCCTCTCACACCGTTATGGTTGCCGGTTCCAGGATTATCATGACACTCCATTAGGACAGCTCTCTTTTGTTCTTCACTCATAACAACCAGACGAATGTATTGTCGGTTTGGCCCGGTGTAAAAAAGTTGGTGGTCTGTCAGAGAACAAAATGATACATTCAGTCATTATTCTTAACACTGATGAATACTGGGACTTATACTTTTAGGTCACTGGACTTAGAAGGTTAAATTTACTCTATGAATTAACTTTTCTGCTCCGTTTACCTTTATTAACACTCTGTGGAGGGTTGCGGCACGGAGAGGGGTTTAATGAAAAAAAAATAAATAAATAAAACCACAACTATAGGTCACAAAGAATTACTTAGCTACACAAAATATTGCACTAACACTGCAATAAAAAGTAAACATAAGGCTTCTTAACAACAATTCTTTAGAAAACTTTTAGCATTCGTTAGTGAATGCTAATTTACTTCTCTGTTTAAAAGAACTGTAAAATTTAGACACCTGAATTGAGATGCATCTAGGCAGTTCAGATTTTCATATTCCCAAAAAGAGAAAACCTACTAATCCATTAATCAAGTATATATCGGTAAGTAACAGGAAAGTCCACCCAAGCAGTTTTTTTAATAACACAATTAAAAGTTTTGCATATTTCAAAATATTCATGCGTGTTCATTGAAATTACCAGCCTCTTTAAAACGGTACATTTGGTAATATTCCAATTAGTAAAAAAAAGTCAGACAATACTAAATATATCTAAATTATATTACAGTATATACTGTATTCTCAAAAACTGAAAAGCATTCAATAAACATTACACATAGTACCTTTAATCATAAAACTCACGGACGCGCGTCGTATTTCACTTCGCTCTCTGACCGTTAAATTGTTGCTAAATTCTTCCCGTAAAAGATATTCTTTCAAGTTGTTGTAAAATTGAAAAGTCTTCATTTTTTCAAGAAGTGAAAAGTATTCTTCTTCCTGAAGAAAAATTCAATATGCTCCTATTCTTCTTTATGGCGTTCTTCTTTCTCCTTCTCTCTCGAATGGTGGAAGTTATATTTGTTAATGCAGACCGAGAAATTTAAATCCCACAGTAACTTTTTTTCTCGTGTGTCGTAAAACATTAGACATGCGCAGAACAAATCGGGCAGTGTTGTGAAATGAATTTTAATTAAGCAGAGAGCGCGTGCGCGAGACAAATCGGATGGGGACTCAAGTCGCAAAGTAAAAAAAACGCAGATCGGACAGGGTCGTAATAGTAAAGCTCTGCGCATGCGTGCGCATGCGCGCGCAAATCAGGTAGGCAACGCAGATCGGGTAGCGACACTCGCTTTGCAGCAACTGTATCCGGCTGCAATTGTATCCGGTGTTCTAACGAAACATCCTCCTGCCATCCACATCCGTCCTCCGTCACATCGCTTTCGTTGAAAAACTAGTAACGTTGATTTACCCATAGACTTATATAGATAGGGCGGCACGCTTTCCGGGTCCTCACTGCGTGGAGTTTGCATGTTCTCCCTGTGTCTGCGTGGGTTTCCTCCGGGTGCTCCGGTTTCCTCCCACAGTCCAAAGACAAGCAGGTTAGGTGCATTGGCGATTCTAAATTGTCCCTAGTGTGTGCTTGGTGTGTGAGCCCTGCGGTGGGCTGGAACCCTGCTCGGGGTTTGTTCCTGCCTTGCACCCTGTGCTGGCTGGGATTGACTCCAGCAGACCCCCGTGACCCTGTGTTATTTGGCGGGTTGGAAAATGACTGACTGACATATAAAGATAGACGCCGCATTCACTGTGTTGCCAGACGACACGATACGTCAGCGCGTCCGCCATATTGCGAGTGGCAAAAGTGCCATTTAAACTAATACAGGTAGACATGCAAACCGGGTTTTCTGATGAAAAAACAATAACGTTTAAAACAGTATCGTTGACATACAACAGATTTTGGCGAATCATTTAAATGCAATTGTTTATATCTATTTATACACCAATAATGGCAATTATTAAATAATAATTATTATTATTATTAAATAATTCCTCCCATATAAGTAACATTTCTCGGACTGCCTTCTTCCATCTCCAAAACATTTCTGGACTTTGTCCTGTTCTTACGCAACATAGTACTGAAGTATTGGTTAATGCCCAAGTCACCTCACATATATATTACTGTAATGCTATTCTATCTGGCATCCCACAAAAACGTATCCATCGCTTACAACTTCTTCAAAATTCTGCTGCCAGGATAACAACCTGTTTTAAATCCACTGAAACTTATTACACCTATTCTCTCTCAACTTCACTGGCTCCCTGTTAACTACAGAATACAATACAAATTACTGCTCTTAACATTTAAAGCTCTCCACCGCCTCGCTCCCCCCACCTCACTGATCTCCTCCAGACTTACATTTCCTCTCGCTCACTCTGATTTTCATCTGCAGCTCTACTTTCTGTGCCACACATCAAACTCTGTTCTATGTGAGCTCGAGCGTCTCTCATAGTGCTCCTCAACTCGGGAATTCTCTTCTCTCTCATATACATCAGCTCGATTCAATAACACATTTTAAAACTACCCTCAAAACTTTTCTTTTCAAACTGGCATACCAATTGTGAAGTTTTTATTTTACTAATGTTGTTAAATTTTATTTAAAGGTGACATTGAATGCTAAGAAATGCAACTATTAAATAAAATGTATTATTATTATTATTATTATTATTATTAATTATTGAGACGAAAGCTTGACCAATGTCTGAAAGTCAAAATAGTAAGAATGCAACTGGCAGTCTGGTCTTTCTTTTAACAGTGGAATGATACACTCAATGACAAAAATAAACAATTTTATTGTATACAAATTGGCTTAATAATTTCTGAAAACATTTCACTCATTCCTCGCTCAATCTCTCTCTCTCACACACACAGGCACACGCACACACACACACACACAATGTGGTTACTTAAATGTATACAGGATAGGATCTAAAATCTATGAAACAGAACTGTCTTACATAGCTTTTTCCATGTGTTGCCACTCTGTAATTTAAGAGTATTCAGTCTGGCAATATGGTGCAGCCTTAGTTTGTGGAAGACAGACACAACTAAAGACATGAGCATAAAATGATGGTTGTCAATTTCAAACTGTGTTTCCTCAAAGTGCTCCTTGAGAAAAAAACACATCATCTGAACCAATCTCAGCCCGAACAAACTGATTGATCAAAGATACACTGACAGCTTGCCCAAATGTTGACTGTCGGATAACATGCTCAGCTACTTTGGCCACCTTGACTGTACCCTCAGAAGGAATCATCAGACCTCCTTTGTTTTTTAATGTGAGTAAGTGGTAGCTTTGATCATATGATGCTGGCCAGCTTTCTCAAAATCCCGTCTAAGGGCTACCTCCCACTGCTTCCTCAGGTGGATTTTTTTGGGAAACCTTCAAAGTTTGAGAAATGTTAACAGCTAACAACAATCTACATAGTTAGTGACTAAATACGTTTAGCCAAAACGTTGTTTGGAGGCTCACTTGAGCACATAAATACATAGCTTTGCTAGCTTAACCTGACATAGCTAAAGTTAAGATTATAAAACGGGATTGTCTAATGGCCAAATATAACCAAAACAATTGTTCAGCCTTACCTATGAAATGTAATCCCCAGGGATCTGGATTGGAGCGTACAGCGGTTTGTACAATCCCAAGCAGCACATGCGTGAGGCATCTTTATCCATTACTGTACTTCACTCCACAGCAGTGCCACTCGCAATATGGCAGCGACGTTGATGTACGATTCTGCTGGTTATGCGGCGTCTAGTAATTCTATGCCTATGCTTTGTAGGGGCTAACAAATAACTGCAGGAGAGTGACAGATGTAACCTTGCCCATCTCTGGATGTAATTGGACAAGGTTTAGACCAAAGAGGCAAGTCGTCACCGCCCCCGCAACGCCCATCACTCAGTAAAAATACGGTTATCTTTCGCATGTAAGTTTCCTGCGTAGTAGCTCCACTCCAAAGCCGCGGTTAGCAGCAACACAAAATGGCTAAAGGGTGAGATAAATTACTTTCTTTAATGTTATTGGAGATATTAAATTGGCTTGTGTTAAAGTGAATGCATACTCTGAAGTGGAATATCGTTTTCATACCGTGTAGCAGAGCGAAAACATGCAAACTTGGTTTACTTCACTCTAACTAAATTATAGAGCAGTACAGTAGTTGTAAACAATGGAGTTCTTGAAAAAGACAAGGGGGTCGCGAGTAGACATTATAAACTTGTCTGATTTTCAAAAAGTACGCGAAGAAAGATATCTGAAATTCAGACTGTCATTATTTTTTAGTTTAAGAGTTATTGCATGCTCTGCATTTGCTATATTTATTGCATCCATCATGAGTTTATGTTATTTCTTAAAATTCAAGGTTCTGTATGGGCTGCAGGACTGCACAGTAGCTGGGAGTGTCTTGGAAGGTCCAGGGAAATGTTTTTTTGAGGGGCTTTACAGAATTGTGTTCTCCTCGTCTATAGTTTAGGTAATCCGGTTTGGCTTCCCATTGCGGCTGTCTTGCCCCCCGATGTTTCAGGCTGCCAACGACCATAATAATAGACAAGATTGCGGACGAATCAGTTAAAGGTGCACAAATAATATTACTTGAGTATCTTCAGAAATTCTCGGTTAACTCATTTGCTATAAAGTAGAGCTTACTCTTGATGAAGTTGTGACAGTCAAATGTACAGTATATGCTTATTGAGCGTTTTAAGTACAGCCTCGTTAAAAAAAAAAATTTGCTCAAAATTCAATTCAGACTTATGTATTTTATACTTGTATAAAATAAGGCGTCAAAGCATTCAAAATTACCACATAAAAATGGGTTAAAGCAGATTTGAAAAATGTTTAAATGGAATGACTTTTTAATATCTGCACCCTCAACATTAAAAGTTCATTTTTGATTTGGAAACCTAATCTCCACTTGGTTTACATGTATTTCCTACACAGAACTCTGTTACTTACCTTACTTGCACTTGAAATTTTTACAGGTTGATTAGCATTGCTAGTAACATCAGCCTATCCTGGCAGCAGCATGATAAGAACAAACCCAAATGGGATGCCAGTCTACTTCAAACCTTACTCACTCACACATTTACAACAGTTAAGAGTTTCCAATAGATCTGACATCATCTCTTTGTTTCATGAGTAGAAATAGAGCCTTTTAGAAGAAACCCGTTGGCATATAGGGGATAAGTGAACATGTATGCAAAGTTCAGCAAAATGGCTGATGATTTTAGAAGTGCTTAGATGATTTTGAATTTATCATATTTAAAATCTGTCTTGGGAATGTATAACAAAGAGTGAAGAACATTTAACAAAAAAAAAAAAAAAAAAGGTTTCACTTCCTGACTGTGCTCTCAGTATTTCAGTGTTTGCGTGGGTGAGTTTGCATGTTTTTCTTTCTTTAAATGTCCTGGTTTAAATGATAAACATTTTTTCTTTTTCATATTTATTCTCAATGTTCAGTATTTTATATTAAGCTTGCAATTTTTTTATTTAAACTTTTATTTACATTACTATGCATTGAATTCAGATTTTGTTATTGAAATTAGATTCTGCTGTTATTTTTTAATTTTCTCACTTCCTCTTATTAAACCACAATACTGCTGTTTTTCTCCTTACCAAAGCAAAAACACACAGACTACTGTATATATTTTTACTTTTTAACTTATCAGCACAAATAGACATATTACATGTTTTTATTTTACTTTATCTGTACAAACAGACAATGTGAACAAACACTGACTACTAAATGATTTATTTGGTAAAGTAAAAAACAATAACTGTAGAAATTTGCTTTTGTTCATTTTAACAGACACGGTGTAAATCAAGAATTATCTAAAATCCTGAATCAGCTTTGGGCTGCTGATGAAAACCGTTTGAAACCTGGTGTGGATTACAGGATTTGTCTCCAGGTGTGAGTCATCTAATAATATTTAAGTTGGGTGGAGAATATGTTCGTGTATTTACTGTCATTGTTTAGAAAATTACCATGCAAAATTATTCTTGAATATTACAGCTCGTTCTTGTATTCTTATTGTGCAAAAACAACTTTTTTTTACATTATTACTGTACAGTAAACATATTTCCTGAGCTCCTTATAGTACTGCCACAGTAGCTTGCACAATGTCACACAGTGACTCGGAAGCCGCAATTGAAATCTCCACCTTGCTTTGCAATCCAGAGCTATAGCCATTACTCCACATTGCTTGCCTAAAAATTTAATATAAGTTATTAGCCTGTATTAGTGTGAGTTTGCAGAAGGAAATATGGGTAAACCTAACCTTTTTATTTTTCAGGATTAGTTACCTTTTTTATTTTTCTTTGAAAAAAATCATAGTACTGTTTTTTATGTACATAGCGTCCCAACACCACCCAGTTTTCAGACAGAAATTGCACACACTACCTCATAAAGGGCATTAAATAACAATATCATCTTTCTTCCCCTCTAATGCCTGGCACGCCTTGTTTCTTACTGCAATAGTAGCCTCTCCTTTTTCTTTTTAACCTGCTTCATGCTACTGAACCTCTCCTACTCAAACAACTGTTGAATCTACCTGTTAATTTGGCCCTGGTAGAAACTGGCTTCTACACACTGCCCTAGGCATTATTCTATCCACTCTCTGCCATACTCAAATGCATTACTTAAATCAGATCTCATTGGTATCAGTTTGCAGGAGGCAAAGTGCAGGATGTAGCAAGAGAGCATACTGTATTTCCGATGATGAAGTTGTTATGCAGTGTTTTCAAAGGGGCGTTAATATCATAGTTTCATCAGCTGTTTATTCTCTTGAGCTGTTCCTTGGGTTTGTGTGTACTGTATGTGTGCACACACACCTTATACTGAGTTTTGGAATTGTGTAATATATTTTCATACTAAAAAGTGTTGCAGTTAATAAAATGAGCCTTAAGAATGACTTTGGCAAAAGAGAGACATTTGTTTACAAAAACACGTTGAACCACAGACTAACAGACATAATTACAGCACTAATGCTCTGTAGAAAAACTTGTAAACACCTGTTTTTTGTGTGCATGTAAATGTGCTGAACATATATCTGTATAGTCCCTGCATAAATTTGCTAATCACAGCTTTTAAGAATTTTACCATTCTAAAATATATGTATATTTATTTGGAATTCATGGGTAATGAAATGTTTTCTTTTATATTTATTATATTTACTAATTCTTAGAGTTAAAAAAATAGTGTGCATTTATATATTGGCTATTATAAGTAAATTTGCAACACATCAGATTTTGAATCACCCTTTGTTATCTTAACATACAAATATAAATGAAAAATACCTGTATTATGGTATTATTTTTTAATCTGATATTTTGGATTTCTGTTTTTTTTTTTTTTTTTAAATTGTGTGGTCACAGTAAGTAGACTTGCTTGTTTGTTCAGTAAAAGCATAATCCACAAAGCCAAAAGTTTTCCATACTGGTCAAACCTGTTTTTACCTCAAATTTCTGAAATAATAATATATATATATAATATAAAAATCCTGGCATGTAAAAGCAAGGCGATGATATGTGATCTGAAGTTCTTGAAAGACATTTTAAAGACCCGCGAGAAAAAAAGGACTGACAACGGAGCGTCTTGCGGGGCCGTGGGCCATAAGATTCTTGCAAGACACGACCTTCTTATCAAATAAGACCACGGACAGCCAGCAAAACATTCCGTCATGTGAAGTCACGTGGCACACACAGCTCCTGTGCCTTTAGCAAAGAAGAAAGAGCAGCGTGGAGAAAAGAGACCCAAGGCGCAATACATCTGCAGAGAAAGGTGCAGAATGTGAAAGCAGTAACAGTCGAAAGTATTGTAGCGTCCCAGCCAAGCTGAAGCCTTTTTTGTTTTAACTGACTGTTCGGTCCGATCGAGGGATGGCAGAGTACAGCACGGCAGACTGATAGCTGGGTGCTGATTGATGCGGTAAGGGGGAGGCGAGTCCCATGGGAGGAGGGGTTGGAGAGGGTGCTAGAAAGGTTTGTTTGGGGTTACGCAGTCGGCGATTGTTAAAGTAGAACTTTTGTGACACTTTATTTCGTCAGTCGCTACAGTATCAAAAAAAAAGATAGCACAGATTGCACTGACAAAAAACAAAAGGAAATTAGTTTAAGTCAGAGAATTTCAAAAACGGGGTTTAATTCACATGCATTTATTGGTTACTTTGCAAAAAAAAATATTAACTGCTGAAGATGTGGATCGTTTTGTCTGTGCTGAAATTCCAAACAGAGAAACCTATCCTAAATTATGGTACAAAGTCATTAAACACAAGACTCACAGACCTCGTTTAAAAGATTCAGCATATTGCGACACGAAAGATTCCAAATATTGTTTTTACAGAAGTTCTGGAAAAAAAAGTGAAACTAATGAAATAGCAACAATTCAAAGAAAAAAAAATCTTACAAGTGTGTATCCGGAAAACCAAACACGGAGTTTGGCGAGCGAAGCCCCCTAGTACCTTTAAATAAATATTTTATTGTTCTTTGTTGGGCATACATGCTATATGCTGTAATTTTAAAAAATGGTGTCTAAAGTGAAAGAATGTTTTTGAAGGGTAAGATTAGTTTACTTCAATAGTTGAGTGGGGATCTTTAGAGCCATTGTAACATATCCCCCCAATACATCCTCTATGTGTCATGAAGTTTACACATAGAAAAATGTACGTAAAGACTTTATTTTAAAGAAAACTATATTTAATTGATACAAAAATTTTCTTTTTTTATTTTCTAGTCTTAATGAAAAAAAAAATATAATAACATGTAAAGGCAAATATTTAGCTTAATATTTTGTTAAGTATTATATGTTGATTCTGAGGATGAGTATTACTCATTTTTTCATTCAACTGAGGTTAAATTTGAAATCATACTTTTCTGAGAAAAATATGTTTTTCTGTTACATCTACTAAGAAAAAATGCTTGAGTCTGTTAATCTTATTTAAATATTATTTTAATAGTTCAAATTAGTATTCTAATTGTCACAATAGTCTCCACAGCATAGCTTGGAATACTTGGGTATATAACCAAGATTGTTTCATATCTAAATTTACCTTTGGGTCATCAATTGCAAGATGAAGCCATATATTTTTAGTCAGGATGTCATCCATTAATTGAGATCGGAATCTTTCATATTTGAAATACATATTTTACAGGAATATTCATGAATGTTGGTTCAAGTTTTTGGAGGTGGGTCTCATCATTTCTGGTAATATTCCTAACTGGAAGATGACTAACACAGTAAAATAGAGCAAATGCAGAAGATTTGTTAGCATACCAGTTTATATTTGTTAAATGTTAACTATCTTAAAAGCTATAATGTATTGGTTTTTTTTTTCCCTTTTCTTTTACGTAAGGGAAAGGCAGGATATGTAGCTCCTGGCAGCAACAATGCAGCAGATAAGGCTTCATCTCCTTTGTTTACTTACGTTAATGAGGACAAGCTAAAAAGCATAAAAACATATGCAGGTGAGTCAGATGTACTTTATATTTTTGTTTAATTTTAAAATTGGGATAGCAAAGGTGAGAACATGCATTAATGAATAAAGAGTAACTTTAACTTTGTAAAGTGTTTCTGTAAAAGACAGCAAAACTAGTATTTATTTCAAGAAATACTCACAATTTTGAGTGTGTTACACAATTGTACATTTTAACATTTCTCTCTATTACAAAAAAAAAAATCCTGGGAGAGAAAGACGGGAGACAAGACGTGATCTTCACGTTAAGATCACGGAAGACACTTAAAAGACCCGCGAGACGAAAGAGAATGGCCACGGAGCATCTCGCGGTGAACCTTAAACATGAGACTTTGTGCAAAGAGATTGATCCAGGACTGTCTTGCGATGACGTAGAACATGAGATTCTTGCAAGACACGCCCTACTTAAAACCAGTATCAAATAAGACAAGTGGGAGCAAAACACTCAGTAGTGTGAGTGTAAGGCTTTGAGCACACACAGATCCAGGGCTCTCAGCGCATATAAAGCATATAAGGACAATACGTTATAGATGAAACGTCGATGACTAAGCGAAGAAGAAAGAGCAGTGCAAAGAAAAGAGACTCAAAAGCGTTGGAGAGAAAAAAAAATGCGAAAAAGAATAATCAAGGTGCAAATTCAGAAAATAAGGAAAGTAATTATCAGCCCAGAACAAGTGGAATTGAAAAAAAGCACGTCCAATTGGGCTCAGAATTAAAAGACAAAGAGTAAAAGACAAAGTAGACCTTCATAAAGACAGTTACAAATGTTGGCGCTACACACATGCAGAGCAGGTTAGAGATTATGAAAGCAGTGGAATTCGAAAGGCTCAAAAAAAAAAAAAGTTGGCGTGATACACATGTGGAGAAAGTTAAAGAATATGAAAGTAGGAAAATTAGAAAGTATAAAAAAAGAAAGTAAAGATCGCAGTAGCGCAAACAAATGGAAATTATTACTCGAAAAGGGAAAATACCACCAAAATCACCACGGACCAGGTGTCATTTAAAAAAAAAAAAAAAAAAAAAAAAGTAGGGTCAAAACACATGCAACAACAACATTTATTTATATAGCACATTTTCATACAGATAATGTAGCTTAATGTGCTTTACTTAACGAAGAAAAGAGAAATAAAAGACAAAGTAAGAATTAGAATAAGACAACACTAAGTAACATAGAATAAGAGTAAGGTCCGATGGCCAGGGAGTACAGAAAAAAACAAAAAAAACTCCAGACGGCTGGAGAGAAAAAAATAAAATCTCCAGGGGTTCCAGGCCACAAGACCGCCCAGCCCCATCTGGGCATTCTACCTAACATAAATGAAACCGTCCACTTTGTATTTAGGGTTCTCATGGAAGGGCTTGATGATGATGGTCATGTAGACTTCTGGCTTTTAATCCATCAATGTAGGAACATCACGGTGCTTTGATTAGGTGGTGGTGGCACAGATCGCCACCACAGAAAACCGGGAAAAGAAACAAGAGAGAGTTGGGGTTAGTACGGACTCTAGAGCCACCATGAATATTTATTACAATGAATTGAATATACAGAGTATCAGGATTAAATGAAGGTGAAGTTATCAGAAAGCCATGTTAAAGTAATGTGTTTTCAGCAGTTTTATAAAGTGCTCCAATGTATTAGCCTGGCGAATTCCTACTGGCAGGCTATTCCAGATTTTAGGTGCAGAAGGCCACCTCACCACTTCTTTTTTCACAGTTTTGCTCTTGGAATTCTAAGCAGACACTCATTTGAGGATGTAAGGTTACGTTTTGGAATATAGGATGTCAGACATTCCGATATATAAGATGGAGCGAGATTATTTAAGGCTTTGTAAACCATAAGCAGTATTTTAAAGTAAATTCTGAATGACACAGGTAGCCAGTGTAGTGACATCAAAACTGGAGAAATGTGCTCGGATTTTCTTTTCCTAGCTAGGATTCTAGCAGCTGCATTCTGCACTAGTTGCAAATGATTTATGTCTTTTTTGGGTAGTCCTGAGAGGAGTGCATTACAGTAATCTAGACGACTGAAAACAAAAGCGTGAATTAATTGCTCAGCATCTTTCAATGATATAAGAGGTCTAACTTTTGCTATGTTTCTTAAGTGAAAAAGTGCTGTCCTAGTGGTCTGATTAACATGCGATTTAAAATTCAGGTTACAATCAACAGTTACCCCTAAGTTCTTTACCTCCGTCTTGACTTTTAATCCTAATTCATCAAGTTTATTTCTAATAATCTCATTACCTCCATTAATGCCAATCACTAAAATTTTTGTTTTCTCTTTATTTAGCTTGAGAAAATTACTATTCATTCAGTTAGAAACACAAGTAAGACATTGTGTTAGTGAAATATCAGCGTCTGGGTCATCAGGTGCAATTGCGTTGTGCCCTGAGATAATCTGACCTAACGGAAGCATGTACAGTAAATTGAGAAGAGCAGCGGACCCAGGATAGAGCCTTGTGGAACACCATATTGGATATCATGTGTCTTTGAGTTATAATTACCACAACTAACAAAGAATTTTCTCCCTGCCATGTAGGATTCAAACCAATTTAAGAGACTGCCAGAGAGACCCATGCATTGACTAAGGCGATTTCTAAGAATGTTGTGATCAATGGTGTCAAATGCGACACTCAGATCTAACAGGATGAGAACAGATACACAGCCTCTGTCTGCATTTACCCACAAGTCATTTACTACTTTAACGAGTGCAGTTTCTGTGCTGTGATTTGTCCTGAAACCCAACTGAAATTTACCAAGAATAGCATGTTTATTGAAGTGGTCATTTAGCTGCATAATGACTGCCTTCTCTAGAATTTTACTTAAGAAAGGCAGGTTAGAAATGGGTGTAAAATTTTCAAAAGCAGAGGGGTCAAGATTATGTTTCTTGAGTAGGGGTTTAACTACAGCAGTCTTAAGACAGTCTGGAAACACCCCAGAACAAGATACAGAATATAAAAGTAGAAAAAATGACAGTGTCAAAACAAAGAAAGTAAACATCGCATTAGCGCAAAAAAAGAGAAATTATTACTTGGAGAAATAATGAAAAGGCGAACAGAGATTGAATATATGGACATAGGTGATATGTCAGAAGTATGTAAATATTGTAAGGCTTTGAAGTTTAAGTCGGAGGATTTTAAAAACATGGTTTACCACACATGCATTTATTGGTTACTTTGCAAAAAAATTATTAACTGCTGATGATGTAGATCGTTTTGTCTGTACTAAAATTCCAAACAGAAACCTATTCTGACTTATGGTACAAATTCATTAAACACATGTCTCACTGACCTCATTTTAAAAGATTCAGCATATTGGGACTCCAAAGATTCCAAATATTGTTTTTACAGAAGTTCTGAAATTAAAGTGAAACTAATGAAATTGCAACAATTCAAAGAAAAAAAAACCTTAAAAGTGTGTATCTGGAAAACCAAACACGGGGGTTGGCGAGCGAAGTGAGCAGGGGGCGAAGCCCCCTAGTGCTTTTAAAACTAAAAAGCTTAACTGTTATAGCCATACAAAAAAAAATCAGATACCAAAAAAAGTAGCTCCTGACTTAGTTGATATTGTAGTGTAAAAAAAGGCAAAGTCAGTCAATTTCCAACCCACTATCGTAACACAGGTCACGGGGGGTCTGCTGGAGCCAGTCCCAGCCAACACATGGCGCAAGGCAGAAAGAAATTCCTGGGCAGTGCGCCAGCCCACCGCAGGATACATACAAACTCGCACCAAGCACACACTAGGGACAATTTAGGATCGCCAATGCACCTAACCTGCAAGTCTTTGGACAGTGGGAGGAAACCGGAGCACCGGAGGAAACCCATGCAGACACGGAGAGAACATGCAAACTTTATGCTGGGAGACCCGGGAAGCAACGCAGCTACCACCGCGCCACCGTGCCACCAAAAAGGCAAAGTTTCTAGTAAAATCAATACCTTTTAGTGATTTCACAAATGATATCAGGAATTTCTCCTGACGTGAATGTGTATGTGGCATTGAAAATGTTCCTTTGTCTTCAATTGACTGAACCATATGCCAATACTGTATATAATTTAAATTCATTGGGCTCAGCTAGTAAACACAATGGTGTCATTGTTTAAAAAAAAAAGAAAAAAACAACCTTTAAACAATTTTTTTAGCATTTTAAATGGAAACACAAAAGCAATTTGTTATTGCTGCCTTGCAAAATAGATCTGTTGCAATTATACAGATGTTAGTGTAATTGTCAATTTCCAATTTAATATACTGTATTATATAAAGGAGCATGCATTTGTAGTTGCACTTATACAAAATTGTGCAGGCACAGAATTGCATAGACTCATAATGAACAAGTGCTGAATTTTATCATTTAAAATGACATGACATTCTCAGACTTAAGCTTAATCTAAATCAGGATCACAGGGGGCTGGGGCCCATCCTGGGAGTCTCAGGCACAAGGCAGGAACTACTATGATTGTCTCAAAATATCCAAAAAAAATCTGATGATAAAGCTGTTTGCTAAATTCACATAAGAATGAAAATTTGACTTTGGTCTATTCATACATTAATGAATAAGTGGATGAGCGAACTCTGTTTCTCCAGTAAAGAGCTTATGTAAATGAATAAGTAAGAATGGTTTGTGCAGTGTTTTATAATGCAATAAACCCATACACAATAAATTCATATAAAAATGTAAAATGTTTATTTGTTGTATTGTTCTTTATATCCGATTGGTCTCTGGGCATGATTACCAAACTCTGACAAAGAAAATAAATATGAACAAAAACAATTTATTTACACCTGCTGAGCATTTGTTGATGGTGCACAACATGCATTGGTGGGGGTAAAATAGAGTAGAAGCTGGAAAAGAAAATTTGTGCACATAAGCTCATTGAAAATCTTTTTCATGTAGTAAAAATATGTGCCAGATGAATTTGCTCCCAAGAAGACTTCTGTAGTAGTTATCCTTATTGAAAAAGCACCAGCAATTCTTCATCACACTTTAAATGTTACTTTTTTTTAAAGAAACAGTTATATAAATATTCAATACTTGAATATAAAACTAGTCAAAATATTTTGCTTGTAGTATCTTGGTAGTGTACTTGAAAAAGCTAATACATGATTACTGTGCATTTACTGCAAAATTTAAAGTTTTTTTTAGATTTGAAGTTTTTTTTTTTTTTTTTATCTCAATCCGAATTGTATCAACAGACAAAAAAAATAACCATTGTAAAAGAATAGACTCGACACACTTAAAAAGGTTTGGGGCAGCCAACCGTGTATTATTCCTGGCTGCAAAAGATTCTTGTAATAATATAGAGATGTTCTCAATAGCAAGTCCATAACAGAACTGTCAATGGTTTGTCAAGATGGCGGTTTTAAGGGATTGAGCAGGAAGTGATGTTCTTCAGATGTCAGAGTAGGTGCCGAAAGTGGTATTCTTCTGGGCGCCAGAACCGGAAGTGGTATTCTTCTGGGTGCCGGAACTGGAAGTGACATCATCTGTTCTAACTCAGACAGGTTTTCCCACGACTGGTCTGTAGAGATAACAGGAGAAGGTTTAGTGCACCCCGCCACCCCCTGGTCTGGCCTGGAATTACCTTTGCTTGGTCCATACATTTTCCTAGTCTCACGTGTGTGACACCATCAATGCTCTCAAGTATAAAATTAAGCATTATTAGTATTTTAATGATTGAATTAGAAAACTACCATAACTAACTGATATTTTCTAAACATTAAACTTAAAACAGATCTCACTGAATGTAAGCAAGGAAAATTCATGGAGTTATCTAGGCTGAAATGATCCTTCTTAGTTTTGCCACTTATAGAATGTTGTTTTTCAATCAGTTCAGAATTCTTCTTCTGTTTTGCAAATTCAGTATTTTGAAAGATACCGTGTCTGCTTATTTTATTTTATTTATTTTTATGTCTAGCCTTTATTCGATTGCTAGACAACTATGAAATGTCCACTGGTGTTGCAGAGACTGTTACACAAGAAGAATTGGAAGAAAGTAATTCTTTTCTTGATGCACTTTTAGAAACCAAAATTATGAAGGTATGTATTATATAATTGAGTAAGGCATTTGATAGATTTGCAATCTTTTCTTTTATTTACGAGTTTCAGTTCTACATTTTGTTTTTTTCTGTTCTGACCTAACCTATAACACTTAATATTAATATTGGGCAAAATGTTACTGTCTAAATTTATAAAATTTGGGTCAAAATGGGTCAACAAGCTCCAGACTGTCTATGAAGAAGATGGGCACATGTCAGACTACTTTGGGATCCCTTACAATCTTGTCCTGTGTGCACTTTTTATTAGTTTCTGCATACTCTTGACAATATGTAATATTGTTTTTAGTGTTTTATAATACGTTTCTTAAAACACCAAATAATCTACTCCCAAATTCTGAATGTCTTGTGTCAGCTAGGTGTTAGGCAGTAACGATTATAAACAACTCATGCAGCAGTAAAAAAGAGATACATTCAGTCATAAATGGTCACAAAATGTTTGGCATATTTACAGTTAATACAAACAACAAGTGAACTCTCTTTTGTAGTCTGTTATTTCAGTTCACAAATACATGATGCTGGACATGAGAAGAAAAATAAGTTAAATCTAACATCAGTCTGTTTTGTATCACATGCAAAAAATCGTATATGTAATGCATTTTAAGGAGAAGACTTTGCTGGAGGGAGAATAACACAGAGGCATGTGATTCATGTTTTTCCATAGCTCTCTGTTCTGTCTTTTAAATGAGAAAAAAATAACACAAATTGCTAAGGAACAGTGTTTCGCTGCACAAACAATAATTCTTGTGTGGTTTGAGCTGCATTTAACCTTGTATACCTTTATACCTTCATTAAATCTTAAAGTAAGCCACTAATATGAAAGTAGGGCTAAATTTGTTTTTATATGGAGAAGATCCAGAGATAATGAGATTGTCACAGTTGAAATGAAAAATACTCATCTTGTAGATAGTATTTTGTCTTTTGATAAACATAACATTTATTTATACTACATTTTCATACATAAAAGTAGTTGAAAGTGCTTTACAATAATAATAGGTTAACAGAGTTAGAAAAGAAAGTAAAAACTAAAGAACAGCTATTTTTAAATTTTTTTATCCAATTTGTCATTTAATTGCTGGAAAAACAACATTTGCTATAATTTTAATAAGTTTTACTAAAGATAGATTAGGGGTAAATGTGTTCACTATGTTAAGGTTATGCTGGGTTTGTGCTTGATGTCTGTGCTATTTTATATCTTAGGTTATTTACTTTATCTTAAAGGAAGGCTGCAGAAGCCTCACATTTAGGCACTGACAATTTAAAGATTTTTTTTAAAGATTTTTTTTTTAAAATAGAATTAGTTGGGTTGTAACAATCCTTCCTAATCCCCTAACATATTAAAATTGTTCAGCAGTAACTAAAACAGTGTTAGGTACACTCTAAATCTGATTAATAATGTGAATAAATGTGAATAAAGCTGTGGGTTTTGTACATTAAAACATAATTGGAAATTTAGTTAATAGTTGACCATTTATTATTGCTAAAGAACGATAGACACTTGGAATAAGTGACCAAGTAGTGTGGTAGACAGTAAGACTTTAGGGACTTTTAAAACTCGACTTTTTTTGGAAGAAATAAGTGGATAGGACTGGCGAGCTTTGTTGGGCTGAATGGCCTTTTCTCGTTTCAAGTGTTCTAATGATTGTTCACACTATGCAATATCTGTGTTTGGGTTACTTCCAGATGGACTTAAAGTGGAGAATGATAAACAA
Organism: Polypterus bichir lapradei; assembly: GCA_026402145.1. Taxonomy (NCBI): domain Eukaryota; kingdom Metazoa; phylum Chordata; class Cladistia; order Polypteriformes; family Polypteridae; genus Polypterus; species Polypterus bichir. The sequence continues at coordinate 16,527,930 of JANRMT010062792.1, forward strand.
ACTGTAATTGCTTTTACTACACTACTGGCACATAGACTTATCTTGCTCAACTGGAAGAATGCTAACCCACCTATTCTATGTCATTGGGTAACTGATGTTATATACTATTTGAAATTGGGGGGGGGGAAATCAAATTCGCACTTAGATGTACAAAACTTTTTCAAAACCTGGCAGGATCTAATCAGTAACATTTTAGAGTAAGCATTTAAACTGAGGAAGCAGGTTCTCTCCCCTCTTTTATTCAATTTACCTTTATTCATTTATTAATTTATCTATTCACTTATCTTTACTAGCATACAGCTTTACACTGCTAGCCTAGCTTTCTTTCTCAGGGGTGGAGGTTGATTTGTTTCAAACCTTTTTTTTTTTTTTTTTTTTTTTTCTTGTAAAACTTTTTTTTTTTTAATTTTATTAATTTTATTGTAATCATTCCATACAAATAGGTCAATTTTTACAAAAAATAAGATTGAAAATGAATCGAACCCCACCCCTGAGAAAGAGTGCATAGCCAATAGAGTAATACTTAAAGCTTGTAAGCATACCTATATTGATGAGTTTAATAGGGCAATAGAAATGAATGGAGAAGAAAAAGAAATGCGGAGAGAATTACTCCTTCTTATTCTAAAGTGTTATTGATTAGATCCTGCCAGGTTTTGAAAAAGTCCTGTACAGATCCTCTAACTGTTTTTTTAAATTTCAAATAGTATAAAACATCGGTTTCCCACTGACTTAAAAGAGAAGAGTTAGGATTCTTCCAATTTAGCAAAATAAGTCTGCGTGCCAAAAGTGTAGTGAATGCAATCACAGTTTGTTTGTCCTTCTCCACTTTAAACCCATCTGGAAAAACCCCAAACACAGTTGTTAATGGGTTAGGAGGGATTGTGACACCGAGGCTGTTTGAAAGGCACTTATAAATTTTCATCGAAAATTATGTTAATTTGGTGCAGGACCAAAACATGTGACCCTGTGAGACTTGGACTTGATTGCAGCGTTCTTAGGTTGGATCTTGCCCTGGAAACATTTTGGACAATTTTAAATGAGACAGATGTGCTCGATATATAATTTTGAGTTGAATAATTGTATGCTTTGTGCATATGGAGCTTGAGTGAATTCTCTGTATTGCTACCTTCCACTCCTTATCTGATATATTGATTAAGAGTTCTTTTTCCCATTGTCCTCTTGGATCTTTGAAAGGGAGGGACTGTAACATAATTTTATATATTGCAGAAATGGTGTCTAAGTCCTCGAAATTGAGCAATATTTTTTCCAGCATGGAGGAGGGTGCAAGATGTGAAAAATCGGGCAGGTTCTGTTTAACAAAGTTCCTAATTTGAAGATAGTGAAAGAAATGTGTAGCTGGAAAGTTAAATTTGGAATGTAATTGATCATAGGATGCAAAGATATTGTCTATATAAAGATCTCTAAGCAATTTAATCCCAAATCTTTTCCAGATATTAAAAACTGCATATGTTTGCAAGGGTTGAAAGAGGTGGTTCTCTTGCAGTGGTGCCACAGATAAAAGATTCTTCATCTTGAAATGCTTTCTACATTGGTTCCATGTTCTGAGTGAATGAAGCACAATTGGGTTATTAGTATATTGGCGGTAACTTGCATTTATTGGGGCACAAAGCAGGAAATATAAAGAAGTACTGCAGGATTTTACTTCTATTGTGGACCAAGCCTGTGTATGTTCATCTATTTGTGTCCAGGTTTTTATAGCTTGTATGTTTGCTGCCCAGTAATAAAACTGAAAGTTGGGTAGAGCCATGCCACCTTCTGCCTTAGGTCTTTGTAGGGTCGCTCTTTGGATATGTGGATGTTTTGAGTTCCAAATAAATAAGGTTATGGATGAATCTAATTGCTTAAAAAATGATTTATTGATGTATATTGGAATGTTTTGAAATAAAAAAAGAAGCTTAGGAAGGATATTCATCTTAACAACATTAATTCTTCCAGCTAGAGTGAGATGAAGGGTTGACCATCTATGCAGGTCTTGCTTAATTTTTTCCATACAGACGGTGAAATTTCGTTGATAAAGAGCTTTATGTGTACTTGTGATATTTACCCCTATGTATTTAAACTGATCTGCAATGATAAAAGGTAGGGTGTCCAATCTAATATTATATGCTTGAGAATTCACTGGAAAGAGTACACTTTTATCCAGATTAATTCTGAGACCAGAGATCTTTTGAAATTCTGTAAGTGCTGTTAAGACTGCAGGCATAGTATTTTCTGGGTCTGATATATACAGTACCATATCATCTGCATATAGAGAAATTTTCTGTTCCAGTCCTTCTCTGATAATCCCCTTCATCTGATATGCATTTTGACAGTGAACTGCCAGTGGTTCAATGTCCATTGCAAACAGCAGTGGTGAAAAGGGGCATCCTTGTCTGGTACCACGTTCTAGTTTAAAGTAGTCTGAACAAATGTTGTTAATACAAACTGAAGCTTCTGGATTAGTATACAGTAGTTTGATCCATGCACAGATGTTCGGGCCAAATTTGAGTTATAGGTGGCACGGTGGTGCAGTGGTAGCACTGCTGCCTCGCAGTTAGGAGACCCAGGTTCGCTTCCCAGGTCCTCCCTGCGTGGAGTTTGCATATTATCCCCGTGTCCGCGTGGGTTTCCTCCGGGTGCTCCGGTTTCCTCCCACAGTCCAAAGACATGCAGGTTAGGTGCATTGGCGATTCTAACTTGTGCTTGGGGTGTGTGTGTGTGTGTGTGCACCCTGGCATTTGTTTCCTGGCTTGCACCCTGTGTTGGCTGGGATTGGCTCCTGCAGACCCCTGTGACCCTGTAGTTAGAATATAGTGGGTTGGATAATGGATCAATAAAATAAAAATAAAATTAAAAAAAAGAATTGGATGGGTGGAAAAAAACAGTCACTGGTTGTAAACAAGATTCTTGAATTTTCTTATAAATTTGAAAAAACAGGATAGTCTTGCAAATCAAAGTAAGATATATTTGTTAATGTGAGGCTTTAGCATTTCAAAGTGGATCATTAATTAGGTTTTCTCTATTTACACTTCGCCTTACAACATTCCATTTTAAGTTTTCAGATTGCCTTTGTCTTCCAGGTAACAGCTGCAGTCGTTTTTTGTTTTTTTCCAGGGACTGCAATGTTGGCCATTAAAATTGTCAACCTTAGTATTTATGTTCCTGGCTGCATTAGAATAGATAGAGTAAGACAGATGCACATTTTTCTGTACAATATGGTTAAGTTATAAGGACTAGCACCATGAAACTTTTGTATTGTACATTCATTGCATAGTATTCTCCACCATCTAAGAGAAATAAACAGTGGTAGCTGTGTGGAATTCTGTACTTTTATTACAAACCTTTTTATATTCAAAGAAAAAACAAGAAACTCACTTCTGGAACATCTGGGAAAAAGTGTATATTGTGACAATTTTGAACTTTTTTTAATGTAAGTAAAATAACTTAATATTTCTTTCATATAGCTTACCCACCAGTATTTGGTTAGTAAGAATCAAGCAAAACCAAGTCTCAAGGATTTCAAAACTCAACTCCATGACATATGGTTCCGACTTTATAACAGAGACAGGAGCAGTGGGTATGTATTGTAAAACAATGTCTTGATTTTATTATTTTTAATTAACTTGGTTTTTTTTTTGAGAAATTTCATTACAAATATTTCATATATTTAAGTGAACTAAACTGGTAGCTTCAAGGATTCCACATTCTTTAGCTGTGAAATATAATTTGTTAAATTCAATTTTTAGGCACAAGGGGAAAATTGTTTGTTGGCAGATTTTATACAGAGACTACAATGTAACATTAAAAATGTTTCATAAAGAAGTACAAATGAATATATTTTAGCAGTAAGCATAATGCTTATCGTAAAACATTAACAAACATATTACACATTCAAATTAAAACATTATTTAGATTTGACTAATGACTGATGTAAATGATAGCTGTTCATCCCATCATTTAAGTCATTGGATGTTTAATAAAGATTAATAGTAATTGGAAACAGTGTTTAAATCAGTTGCTTTTTGTCCTTGGCACCTTTACACTTGTGACTTTTACTTGTTAAACATATCTGTCAGATTTGACTGTTCATTACAAAACCCACATGTAATTGTATTTCTTATAATTTGAGAAGGGGCTACACTTTCAGAGCTATTTTGTCTGGATGTGTATCATGCATTTTTTCAGTAACACAGTAATGTTTGTATAAAAATAAACTTTTAAAGATAATTTAAACTAAACTTTACAATTTGTAAAATGTCTTGGTTTTTGCATTTAATTTACATTTTTTGAAAATTAGGATCACTGTTTGAGTGTGTGTGTGTTTTTTTTTCCCTAGAGCTGACTCTTGTGGATTTGAACATGTTTTTGTTGGAGAAACAAAATTTGGCAAAGAAGTAATTGGATTTCACAACTGGATTCAATTTTACTTACAAGAAAAACTGAACAATGTTGATTACAAAGGATATAAAGCAAGAGATAATAAAGACACAGTAAGTGGAATTTCATGTATTTTGTAATTTGGCAGAGTCTATATTAGCAACCATCTGTATATTTTTCATGCTTTCCTCTGGGGGTGTAAATGGAACTGTCTATGTGGCAATTCAATTAATGGCCTAGAAGTGTTTCTAGGTGTTTAATTTAGGCGATTCAAAACATGATGATTTTAGGAATCTTAAGCAAAGACCAATGATATCTTTAGTGAAGATGTCGAGGTAACTGAAAGTAAAACAGGTTAAAGAAAGAAATGAATGTTATTTATAAATGTTATTTTTACTGTGGACTCATTTTAATTTATTAAACCAGTTTTGGCAGGGTTATACTTTAACATTAGTGGCTTTGTGCTTTTGTACTTGAAATGGCTACTTTGTTCAAAAGAATGCATGAAATAAAATGGTAATTTTGTAATACAGTTATATGATTATTATGTTTTTATTTTCAGCCTGATGAAGATGATCATGTTCTGAACTTACAATTTAGTTGGAAAGGCCTGGTGAAGCCTGTGGGCAGTAGTTTCATTGGGGTCAGTCCTGAATTTGAATTTGCACTTTTCACCATTATCTTCCTGAAGTCCCAGGATAAATATACAGCTGAAATTGTCCGGGTGGATGAGTACCAACTTGAAGTGGTGGTATACCGTCATGGAAGATACATAGGAACTTCTTATCCAAAGCTGTTGAGTAGTAACAACAGGCATCTTTAACAGAAATGAGAACATTTGCCTACCTTGTATTACATGATCTAAAGAAAAATATTTTTTTGAAACCTAAACCAAAGCTAAGTGTGTGTATTTTGTTTTTTTCCTGCTTTTTACTTCATATCATCAAAATATTAATAGCAATACAAGAATGTTGTTTATCAAACAAAGTATATGTTTTGTTTTAACTCAATGAAGTGCCTTTCATTTGACTCCAGTTAATCACAAACTGTAGTCTGTTTTCCAGTAGCACTGTATGTTTATTCAAGTAAATAAACTTGTAAAATGTGAATGTGGTTTTTGCAACTCATCATTTACATTTGGTTGAAAATTTAATGTAGCTATTTAGATTATAAATATAATGTATAGTCAGAAAAGTGTAGATTACTTTTAAAATCTTAGGTAGTATTAAATACTATGTAGCAATTCCCTCTTTATGTACTACTTACATTATGCACAGTTAGATGTACAGTAATTGTACATTTTGTAAGTAGTATAGTATTAGGAATAACAAAGATTATATTCCTTTTTGTCCTCTGTTTGTACTTAAAGTTTATATTCAGATTATTTTCTAATAGCAATGAAAATTACATGTGTCATATTTTAGCTTCTTGAACAGTTTAACCGCAGAAGAACAACCCTCTGCTTCATAAGTTACAGTTATGGTCATATTCTGTAAATGGATTTGTGTTTTATGAGGTTTAGTACATGGGTGGCGCAATGGCACAGTAGTCCTGCTGCCGTCTTGCAATGAGGAGGCTGGAATTCAAGCCATAGATGCTCCCTGCATGAATTTTACATGATTCCCCCCCCCCCCCCCAATGTCCTTCATAAACTTTCTCCAGGTTCCCTGATTTTCTAACACAGTCCAAAGGCAGGCAGGTTAGGTAAATTAGCAGTGTGTGCGTGTATTCATTGATCCTGTGAAGGGCAGATGCTCAAAGCTTGCTGGGTTAGACTCCAGCTTCCCCTCAAAACTGCTTTGGATAAGTGGATTTAGAAAATGGGTAGATTGATGGGTTTAATACTTTAACTTCAGTAGAGTTTCGTTATGTGCTTTTTTGCATTTTTGACATTCTGTATATTCCATTGCTAAGGTCTTTGCTTTCTTTATACACTTTCTTTGTGTAAGACTAACCTAACTTACCTGATTGTTTATGGAAATTGGACATACTGTAATTGACTTCAACACACTAATAAACAGTGCAGTGTTCAGGTAAGCGTATTCCAGCATTGCAGAGTTTGCTGTAGCAGGTGCTATTTTACCTATTACCAAATGGAAGTTCCTATATTTAGTCATTAGATGCCAACTATTGCTTTGCTCTGGAACTTAAATAGAGCTTTTTCTGAAATACATATATTAAACAATAATATCTTTACAAAGATGTATTTATCTTACATTTCAAATAGTTTTCACCCTTTCTCACTATCCTTGATTCTTACAAAAATTCTAGTTTTCTAGGACTAGCCTTGGAGTTTTTACATTTTACATTTCACAGATCTCTGAGTCCAACAATTCTCCTGCTATGAAAACTTAATTTTACCTTTTATCAAACAACTCCAGGGTGCTTTTCTATATCTTTGGAATACGAGATTATATTACATCTCATCTGAATTTTCTGTGCTGTGGAATTCAGTGAAAATAGGCCAAGTTCAACTGTGAATAAAAACGTCCTTTGCCTTATTGTTTTCAAGTTATGGGGGATGAAAATTAAAGTCACTTCTGGGGCTCTGAAACTTAAGCTTTATTAAGTTCATAGTAGATCCACCCCTTCATCCATTCATCCAGTCAGTCGTCCATCCACCCATCTTCCTATCCTGCTTATCTAGAACTAGGTTGTGGGGCAGCTGAAGCCTATCTCAGCAATCATCAGGCACAAGGCAGGAAAACCACTTGGATAGTGCACCAGCCCATCATAGGGTGAACGCAGACACAATCACAGCCAATTTAGCAATGGCAGCCCACCAAACCTGCATGTCTTTGGAGTGTGTGCCATATAAGATTTATAAATTTATAAACAGTAAGTTAATTAAACTTTAATATTATTAAATAATACATTCACTGAGGTTTTCATTAGTATAATTGTTTATCAAGACAAATATTTGAGCTGCTTTAGTTAACAAAAGGTGCCTTTGATTTGTGAATATTGTCCATGTACTGTAGAAGCAGGACATTATTTTGCAGATAGCATACTATAATGCATATGAAAGTTGCAAATATTTTTTTGCCAGAATAATTTTAAAATATTTAAGTACACCTGAAGCCCGAGCTAGCTATTTCAATAACACAGCAACATAATTTACTTGTACAAGTGACAAGACATTTTGTTACAATGTATAGTTTTTTTTTTTTAATAGCCATTGTTAAGTATGAAAATTACTAAATAAGACTGAAGAGATTTTCAGAATGGGAGAAATTTTTCAAAATCAGGGAACATTGGCTTACCTTTGGCGGGGATTTTGACTTAATAAACCTTGAATTATTTACATTCAAAATGTTAAATTATACAAACGTTTCTCTGTAAGTCATTAAAAGCAGATGTCATGCCAATTTACCTGAGGATATGGCCCAACTGAAAGGGTCATCCTGTAAGGCCACAAACTCCCTTTTCCTTTTCATAATCCATGCAGACACGTGTCCACTGAAAAACATTCAGATGAGGAATCGAAGCATTATGCACATCCGAATCTGTTCCTCAGTAAGTCACAGTCAGGGCAGCTGATGGAACGGTCCTTACGGATAACACTGCAGTTGTGACCCACTGAGCTGGCTACTTTGAGCAGCTGTTTAAAGCTGATCCTCCGGCTAGGACAGTGGATATCTCTGGGTCCACGGTTCTTGAGGCTGATCTTTCATTTAGCTGTGAACCACCTAATCTCACGGAGATTGCGCAGGTGGTGAACCAGCTGAGGGCAGGGAAGGCTGCAGGGATCTGTGGTATCCGGGGTGAACTTCTCCAGGCTGGTGGTAAGGCTGTCCTCCTGGCATTGCATGCAGTCTTTGCTTCCATTTGGGAGATGGGTGTCATCACAACTGACTGGAAAAAGGGACTTGTCGTCCCTATCTGGGGCCTCATCCATAACGCCATGCATAGAATTTGCACTATAACATGACGTAAGCACAAATGCCGAAATGTGCTTACGCACAAAAAAATCCAGATGCATAAATATGTGCGTTTGCCAACCTTCTCGTTCTTCCGCTACATAAATCCCGGTCATCGTGAAAATTAACGCATGTGAAGGCGCTTGCTGCCCCACCCCAACTCCTCCCAGAATATCGCCTCTTTGAATATGCAAATCAATATAAATAGCCCTTAAACTCAGATTTCTGTGAAAAGGCAATGGCAAAAGCACGAGGGAAAATAGAATTTCAGCAAATACCAAGTGGAGGCAAGGAAAACCATACTATTTGTTGGTTTAAACAGTGGTATAAACAACAAAAGGAAGTTGATCGAGTGACATAGTTTGTTGGAGAAACTCGAAAGCTCAAGTTCACAAAGTCACACAGTGCCTGAAATAAAAAAGAAGTTGTCAGATATCAAAGTCGCCATGAAAAGGCGAGTCGTAGCCCACTGTCTGAGTGTCATATGAAAGCTTATTAGGGTACAGAGAAAAAAAAGGCACACAGTGGGGGAAAAAAAGCACGAAATGTCAACTTTAATCTCAAAATTTCCACTTTAACCACGTAGTTTATTTTGTCAAAGTAGAACATCATAAACTTCATCTTAAAAATGTTTAATTTATTAGTTTCTCAAATCCCATCATAACTAAAGTAGCACGTTAAATGCTTTGCTTTGTATTTGATCTTCTATGTGTTTGAATCACTACGTGCTTCCGGGCTTTCTCTTCCCCCAACAGGACACAGAATCCATTACATTCGTGATATTACAGCTCTCTGAATAATTAAAATACTGAGATGTATACGTGATATCATTTTCATGATGATAGGAGTTAAAGCATGTTATTAAACATGGGAACATGGAGGCGCAGTGATTGTTCATGTCTCACGTAAGATGCTTGCTGCACCATGAGTGACTTTCAATGAAATACTGTATTGTAGCAGTACTGTCTCTTTCAAACGTACTAACCTCCAATTCCTGTCCTTACTTTTCTTTCTCCAAATACCCAATCACCATACAATACAAGCTTAGAACGACGATTCTTCAAAACTTTTAAGGAACATTGAAATATCTTTGTGGTACGTGTTTAATTATTCTATCCATCTATCCATCCAGTGTTGCTCCAGCCCCAGCAAATATACAGCGTGAGACAGGTACAATCCGTGAACAGATGCTGCGGCACCGTGTCCTCACATATTTAATTATTAACAATATAGATTATTTAAATGAAGTTAAAAGTTTTATCTGTATAATATAATAAACATATTTTGCTGCATTTCATCTTAAAAATGATATCGTCATCATATGTAAATACGCGCTTTATAAAATGGCTCAGGTTGTGCAATATTATAACTGTATCACAAGTTTACAGTGAGGTGATTGTACTTATAAGTACAAACAGTTCAACAAGGGGCACGTGATGTACTGATTGAGTGTGTTTAGAGTCCTTGGGATAAAACTGTTTCTGAATCGCAAGGAAAGGCTCTGAAGCGTTTGCCGTATGACAACAGTTCAATAGACAGCATGGCTGAGGCAGTGTGTGCTTCATGCTGTATACCGATAATTCTCTTTCCGATCAGCTGTTGTACAGCTGTGATTCACATTCAGATACAGTGATATAAATACGCTGAATGGTGCAGTGAGAGTAATATGGAAAAAGATGATCCGATGTGGCAACTCCAAACGCGAGCAGCTAAAATAAGAAGAAGAAAAAGGTGCAGTAAGAGTAACAACGCTAAAGCAGCTATGGTATTTGCAATAGTTTGGCCATTCCGTGGACCATTATGTTGTTACAGGTTAATTACAATCAGATGCATTAAACTAATAAACAATATGCGCTTAATTTCAGTGTATTTATAAAGCCATGTCAGGGATATGGATATAAAAAAGAAAGGAAGACCACACAGGAACAGTAGCATTGCTTTGACGCTGGGTGCCGCCAGTCTGCAAAACCGAGCGTAGAACTTGCATACGACAGTGTATGAGCTACCGTGGAAATGTGCGTGGCTTTACGGCAAGTTTAGGCTTTATATATAGCAATTTGAACATGGAAACATTCTTACGCAAAATTTTTGTGCGTACGCACCATTTATATATGAGGCCCCTGGAGAGGGAAGGGTGATCGCCTGGTTTGCAACAACTACAGGGGGATAACACTGGTCTCGGTGCCAGGTAAGGTCCTTGCTAGGGTTGTCCTCAATAGGATCCGTGATCACTTGCTTACCTACTAGCATCCAGAGCAGTCTGGTTTTACACCTAAGAAGTCTACCATCGACCACATCCTGACACTGAGGGTTCTCATGGAGCGCAAACACAAATATCAGCAGTTTCTTTGCAGCCTTTGTTGATTTTCGTAAAGTGTTCGACTCGGTTCATTGAGGTGCCCTGTGGGACATCCTGAGACTTTGCAGGAACCCCTCAAGGTTGCTGGATATCATGGCCTGGCTGTACACTGGTACTGTGAGTGATGTACAGAGTGGAGGCAGAACCTCTGCATTTTTCCAAGTGGATTCTGGGGTTTGTCAGGATTGTGCTCTTGCTTCTACTCTGTTCAGTGCTTGCATGGACTGGGTGTTGGGAAAGGTTGTGGGGTCCAGCAGCTGTGGGGCATCTGTTGGCAAAGAAAATTCACTGATGTTGACTTTGCAAACAATCCTGTGATCTCGCAGAGTCAATGGAGGCTCTGTTTGGGGCTCTCGAGGGACTGAGCGAGGAGTCAGGAGGAGCGAGGAGTGTCTGGACTTGCAAGCGTACTGGATAAAAACCAAGATCCAGGCCTTTAATGACCTCTTAGGCACAGCCATCAGCAGTGTGTCTGTCTGCGGAGAGAGAGTGTCAACCTTGTAAAGAGGTTTACTTACCTCAGCAGTGACATTCATGTCTCTGGTGACTCTACCTATGAAGTCAGTTGACAGTTTGGAAGAGCATGGGGGGGTCAAGAGGTCATTGGACATGGTGTGTGACACTACCAATATCTATGCAAAAGGATGAAGGTCCACATCTTTAGAGTCCTGGTGCTTCCTGTCTTGCTATATGATTGCAAGACATGATTGCTATCCAGTGAGCTGAGACGAACACTGGACTCCTTCGGTACTGTGTCTCTTCGGAGAATCCTTGGTTACCGCTAGTTTGACTTTGTGTCAAATGAACAGTTGCTCATAGAGTCCCAAATGAGCAGGTGAGGGGATGCTGGCGCACACAGGTTGCTGCTGCTCCTCCCTGTTAACAACACTTTTCGCAAAATTCGCCTTAAGTCTACACTAATTCTATACTTCTCACGCTTGTTTTATTTCTTTTACTGTACGTATACAGTAGTTCATGGATACAGCCAACTGGAATTGCTTGGATTTGGCTTAATATTTATAGATTTTATGGACTCTATTTTGACTGGGAACAGCTGAGTCTGTGGATCGTGGGATGAGACCTACGAGCATTTCTTTGTACCTGGCGATCTAGGACCTGGGGATGAACTGTCTCAGTGATTATATTTGCTATGCTGATCTGTTCCCGATTCATTTTACAGTAATCTAAGACTGGGAATTGATCTGATGTTCATACTAACATGGCATATGGCTCCAGGGCGATCACGCCTGAAATTACCAAGCGTTACTGTTTGTGGCTGTGTATTGGAACCTCCAAATCCTGCTACCTCCTCCTGCTATGCTTTCTGCTGCTTTGCTATCGCCGCTCATCTCATCTACGCCAGCACACCTGCCTGTACTACCGGTTCCGCTGTGCTGTGCTGCTTCTCCACTACTTTTCAGATAAGTATTGCCCAGTATCATGCTAAAATACTCTCATGACAAACTCCTTCTTATTAAACAGTTTGTCCAGAGCAAATGGTCTGACTGGAACGTCCCAAAAGACGCCGGTATTTTGCAGCGCCCGAAATATATACATCACGGGTCAGGTCGCTGCCACCGCCGGGCTGCAAATGAAAAGACAATTGGCAGAATTTGCTCAGGAATAAGCCTTCCTTTTCATGGCCCTGGAAATAGAAGTGTCAGTGTGCCAAATTTACATTGTGTGGAAATAAACCCTGATTACGGCTCTGTGCAAAAAGAAGCCTCATTAACTAATATTGCACTGTTTAACTCGAGATCTCTTAATGGGAAAGCATTGGTGCTGTCAGAACTCATCACTGACAACAAACTTGATATACTGTGTTTAACGGAGACTTGGCAAAAACCAAACGAATTGACGTCTCTCATGGAGGCGACTCCTCCTGGTTTCACTTTCCATACAGAACCTCGCAGCTCTAGACAAGGAGGTGGGCTAGCAGTAATTATCAGAGCAGACTTAAACATCAAACGAATCCCAATTGACTGTCCACTGTCTTTTGAGTGCCTGGCTCTTAAACTAATAACGGAAACAGGTCCTGTCTCACTCATTGTTCTTTATCGTCCCCCAAAATACAATGCATCCTTCTTATCTAATCTGATTGAACTTTTAACCCACCTAAGCTCTTATTCTCAGAGAATTATCCTTCTTGGTGATTTTAACATCCATATTGACACTACTACATCTAAACTGAGAAATGAATTCCTGTCCTTACTGGACTGTTTTGACTTGACACAACATGTTGATTTTCCCACCCCCTCTGGTGGTCATATATTGGATCTGATCTTCACTTCTGGACTATCTGTTGCCAACATTTACAGAACTGATTTGGGACTCTCTGACCATAAAGCAGTATTTTTCCCTGTCTCACTGCCTTTCCCTCCTCTTACCTGTAAACGACAAATTTCTTACAGAAACCTTAAAAATATCTGTCCCTCTATCCTTTCTGGATCCATTTCTGATCTTTTACTATCTGCACCTATTTCATCAACACTAGATAGTCTTGCTGATCACTATAACTCAGCCCTTCATTCAGCATTAGATTAAACAGCTCCTTTAAAACATAAGGAGGTTTCCTTTAAACGTTCAGCTCCTTGGTATAATTCAGAATTGTGATCTATGAAAGCAGCTGGCCAACACCTTGAGAGAATGTCACGTAAGACTGGCCTCACCGTGCACATCCAGGCTTTCTCTGACCATCAAAGAGCTTACGGAGAAGTACTAACTGCTGCTAAGAACACCCACTATGGCAGAATAATAGAAAGTGGCCACGATAACCCAAGGGTTTTGTTTTCTGTAGTTAATAAACTACTTGAACCTGCATCTGGCCCAACTACCTCTTCTACTGAAGTCTATGAGGATTTCCTCCACTTTTTCCATAACAAAATTAAAAATCTAAATAATTCAACTAACATAAAGACATCATCTGTTTATACAGTGGGATGCAAAAGTTTGGGCAACCTTGTTAATAGTCATTATTTTCCTGTATAAATTGTTGGTTGTTACGATAAAAAATGTCAGTTAAATATATCATATAGGAGACACACACAGTGATATTTGAGAAGTGAAATGAAGTTTATTGGATTTACAGAAAGTGTGCAATAATTGTTCAAACAAAATCAGGCAGGTGCATAAATTTGGGCACCACAAAAAAGAAATGAAATCAATATTTAGTAGATCCGTCTTTTGCAGAAATTACAGCCTCTAAACGCTTCCTGTAGGTTCCAATGAGAGTCTGGATTGTGGTTGAAGGTATTTTGGACCATTCCTCTTTACAAAACATCTCTAGTTCATTCAGGTTTGATGGCTTCCAAGCATGGACAGCTCTCTTTAACTCACACCACAGATTTTCAATTATATTCAGGTCTGGGGACTGAGATGGCCATTCCAGAACGTTGTACTTGTTCCTCTGCATGAATGCCTTAGTGGATTTTGAGCAGTGTTTCGGGTCGTTGTCTTGTTAAAAGATCCAGCCCGGGCGCAGCTTCAGCTTTTTCACTGATTCCTGGACATTGGTCTCCAGAATCTGCTGATACTGAGTGGAATCCATGCGTCCCTCAACTTTGACAAGATTCCCAGTCCCTGCACTGGCCACACAGCCCCACAGCATGATGGAACCACCACCATATTTTACTGTAGGTAGCAGGTGTTTTTCTTGGAATGCTGTGTTCTTTTTCCTCCATGCATAACGCCCCTTGTTATGCCCAAATAACTCAATTTTAGTTTCATCAGTCCACAGCACCTTATTCCAAAATGAAGCTGGCTTGTCCAAATGTGCTTGAGCATACCTCAAGCGGCTCTGTTTGTGCTGTGGGTGGAGAAAAGACTTCCTCTGCATCACTCTCGCATACAGCATCTCCTTGTGTAAAGTGCGCCGAATGGTTGAACGATGCACAGTGACTCCATCTGCTGCAAGATGATGTTGTAGGTCTTTGGTGCTGGTCTGTGGGTTGACTCTGACTGTTCTCACCATTCGTCGCTTCTGTCTATCCGAAATCTTTCTTGGTCTGCCACTTCGAGCCTTAACTTGACCTGAGCCTGTGGTCTTCCATTTCCTCAATATGTTACTAACTGTGGAAACAGACAGCTTAAATCTCTGGGACAGCTTTCTGTATCCTTCCCCTAAACCATGATGGTGAACAATCTTTGTCTTCAGGTCATTTGAGAGTTGTTTTGTGACCCCCATGTTGCTACTCTTCAGAGAAAATTAAAGGAGGAGGGAAACTTACAATTGACCCCCTTAAATACTCTTTCTCATTATAGGATTCACCTGTGTGTGTAGGTCAGGGGTCACTGAGCTTACCAAGCCAATTTGAGTTCCAATAATTAGTTCTAAAAGTTTTGGAATCAATAAAATGACAACGGTGCCCAAATTTATGCACCTGCCTGATTTTGTTTGAACAATTATTGCACACTTTCTGTAAATCCAATAAACTTCATTTCACCAGTCACATCTGCGTTTGTTAATGACCTGCTTTGTAAGATGAGACCAACTACTTGTATACTGGACCCCATCCCCACCACACTTCTTAAATCCTGCCTTCATGCCATAATCCCGACTATTACAACAATAATAAACTCATCCCTTGACATTGGCTCTGTGCCGCTCACTTTTAAAATCGCTTCTGTAACCCCAATGTTAAAAAAGTCTGGTCTTGATGCTGACAATCTTAACAATTTCCGGCCTATTTCCCACTTACCTTTCCTGTCAAAAGCTCTTGAGCATGTTGTAGCCTCCCAGCTCACCAATTACTTAACCACTAATAACTTGATGGAACCCTTTCAGTCTGGTTTCAGGGTGCAGCACAGCTGGGAAACTGCTCTGCTACGGGTAACCAATGATTTGCTTATGGCAGCAGACTCTGGACAAACCAGCATATTAATTCTGTTAGACCTCAGTGCAGCATTTGACACTGTCAGACATGACATTCTACTGTCCAGAATGGAGAACATGCTGGGTATCTCTGGCACTGCCCTCCACTGGTTCAAGTCCTATCTAACTGATAGGCAAGAGTTTGTTAGTCTTGGCAACAGCAGGTCCAGCATAGCGCCAGTCACACAAGGAGTTCCTCAGGGCTCTGTCCTCGGCCCTCTTCTCTTCTGTATTTATATGCTTCCCCTTGGCCATATTATTCGTAGCTATGGACTGGGCTATCATTTTTATGCAGACGATACTCAACTCTGCTTCAATTTTAAAAGTGAAACTTCATCAGAGCTTTCTCAGCTCACAACCTGCCTTAGTAAAATTAAAACCTGGATGGAGCAGAACTCTTTAAAATTAAATTGCAACAAAACTGAACTCCTGCAAATTGGGACTAAAATGCAACTTAATAAAATGAGCTCCTTCCCAGTCAATCTTGGCGGTGATCTCATCAGACCTGCCTCTACTGCAAAGAACTTGGTGTCATTTTTGATTCCTCCCTTTCTTATTCCGCCCACATAAATCACATTAAGAAACTTTATTACTTTCACCATTGTAACATATCCCGTGTTCGCTCCTTCCTCTCCTTTTCTAATGCTGATAAACTTGTCCATGCTTTTATCAAATCCTGCATCGATTATTGTAACTCACTGCTGGCAGGTGTCCCTTCTAATCTTATATCACAGCTCCAGCTTATTCAAAACTCGGCTGCAAGAGTCCTTACTCGAACCAGCAGCAGTGAGCACATCACACCCAACCTGCTTCGCCTTCACTGGCTCCCTGTGTCTTACAGAATCGAATATAAAATCCTACTAATAACCTACAAAGCCTTAAATAACCTCGTGCCAAACTACATCAGTGACCTTCTCCATCACTATGTGCCTGCCCGCCCTCTAAGGTCCTCTGATTCTGGCAATCTTGTTGTTCCCCACACTAATCTACACTCCATGGGTGACAGGGCCTCTACAGCTGTATAGCGCCCAGACTCTGGAATGACCTACCGAAATTAATCAGGTCAGCTGACTCCATGAATTCTTTTAAAAAACAACTCAAAACTCATCTGTTCAGGAAGGCTTTTAGCTCTACTTGACTTCATTCCCCTTCTCTCAGTTTACCTCTCTGTCAAGATGCTCATGTAACCTGTATGTGTGTGCTAGACCATCAATTATGTTGTCTGTTAGGCTTTTTTTCTCTGAATTCACTGTCGTAATCTTCTTTATTTATCTGGTTTGTACAATGCTATATACTGTATACCCTGCTGTTCTTTCTTATATTCTGTAAGTGCCTTGAGCATGGGAAAGGTGCTATATAAATAAAATGTATTATTATTATTATTATTATTATTAAATGAGGCACATTACCTGCATTATGGAAGAGTGTCAGATATGGCACTACAGCCATGTGGTGCGATTCCCCAAGGGTGATCCAGCTTGCAGGATCCTCATTGCTGAGGACCTGAGTGGTTGGACCAGGCCAAAGGGATGCCCATGTAACACCTGTCTGCAGCAGATAGAGAGTCATTTCTGGAGGGTGGGAATGGACAAGTATGCCTGGGAGGTTGCCAACCACGATCCTGAGCTGTTTCATCGTGTGGTGGGTGCAGCAACGCACTGAACTAGTGCATGCTCCCCAACCTGACCTTACCTGACCTGAGGAAAGTGGACAGCTAACATGTATCTACAGTATTTGTGGTTAGGTACTTTTATTGTTCATAATGGCTCTCAGTTTTGTTTTTATTCTCTCCTCCCCTTCTGCCTCCAGGGGCTCCGGAGTGCACCCCATAACAGAGCCTGCCTTCTTAAAACACTAGAATCCTTGCCACAATTGAATTCTCCGTGAACACCCTACTATTCCTTACATACCGGAGGAAACTCCAATGTCCTTATCACCGCACCAGTTGCCCGCTGATAATCTCCTTTGTTTTGCAAATGTGTCAATTAGTGGCACTCAACCTGCACACAGTCATCACTGCACTCAGTCAGTGTTTTTATTTTTATATAAAATTACATTGTCTTATCCACATTGTAAAAAGACATACATACGCCAGAAGGTTTAAATTTTGTATCTTTTGGGTTTGAAAGGTTGTGAACGTTAAGAAGTTCAGTTTTCATTTATTCGATTACAAGCAGGGACCCGATCAATGTAGTTTATCAACGTGCCTTTTGGTGCATTCGTGAATACTTACTTTATACATAATTAAAATGATATATCATTAAGACACATCTATTATATACGGCTCGAGACGGCGGACCGGATTGAAATACACAGTTTCTCCCTATAACACCTTTGCTATTTTTCCGACTCAACACGCTAAAAATTGCTCCGCCGGAGTACCTAGTGCCCAGGAACTCTTTTTATCTATGTGCTTGTTTCCGTTGGTACCGTTATATATAATGGACCATGTACTTTTTCACGTGTTGAAGTGTTTGACCAGTGCAAGAGTACGGCAAGACGAAATAGCGTATACATTGCATCTGTAGACATTTTTCTTGTTTACATTTTGTTACCGTTGTTAGAAAAATGGATATACTTGCTGAAGAATTTGGCGATTTGCGCCCCGAAGAGATGGCAGCGCCAATAAACACAGTGGAGGTAGGCATGTTGCTATGTTTACAAAATATATGATACTGACATAAACTCCTCCTGTCTGTGAAACTGCAATGTAGAAAAGATGCTGACTGAAATTGGACACGTGATTTATTATATACGCATTAAAACTGTTCTCGTAAAGAAATCAACTATTGATGCCAGTATCCGTATCTTTTTCTGTTTACGATACTTGTTTTAAACATGTCTTCAGAACTTTGACACATTGACTTTCATGTTCATTTAAATAAAACGTAACAATTTCTCAGGCTATGCACGGTAAATCACAATCTCTCTGTCTGTTGTCGTATATGGTGTTGCAAAGGCCGACGGTATTTGTTCTGTTTCCTTTCAATTACTGCACATTGCATTGCATTTATTTAAGTGACTGACGCCTTTATCCAGGGCGATTTACAGCATCATGATACGATTGGTTACGTTTCTTTTGGAATTCCAATAGGAGCACAGGCAGGTCAAGTGACTTGCTCGGGGTCACACAGTGTCAGTAGCAGGAATTGAACCCACAACATTGTTTACAGGCATGAGAGCAATAGTTAAGGAATACACCAGGTTAAAATGATCATTACTTTGTTGTGTAAAGAGTACAGTGGAATTCTGTCCAAACATTCATGTCCAAACAAAGCAGTTTGTCACAAGTAATGTAGGAAAACCAAATGGCAATTAGAGAAAAACAAGAGAAAATTACCCCCAATAGATTATTTCAGTGTTTTTATACTAAAACAGCCGTCAAGGAAGATTTGAAGTTTATTAGAAATGGTAAGAAGGTCGGTAACCCTCATGCAGTTAAAGGGAGTCTTCAGGAAGCACTTTGAGATCTGGAGATGGGTTAGATTATAAAGCCTGAAATCAAGCATTGTTGGGACTTGGCAATATGTGTACTAGAGTGCCTTTAATGCATAGTTTTCAAAGATCCCTGCACAGTAGGATAATTAAGTTACACACTAGCTAAGCATGTTTGAGAACACCCACACCCCACTCCTTTCAAAGGATGCCCAAGGATCTTTTATGATCATTAAGAGTGAGTTCTTTGGTTTTACGTCTCATCTGAAGGATGGGCAAATTTTAACAGCACAATGTCTGTGTCACTACACTGGGGCATTGGAACCTACATATACACCCTTGTGCGAATTAATTGAAACACACTCTAAAAAAAAAAAAAAAATCAGCAAAACTGATTTTTGTTATTTACATTTTTTTTATTAGGAATAATATTCATTTACTCACATCAGTACATGATATGACCTCCTCAACTTCTTAGAAGCATCTGGATGAAATTTAGCTTGGAATCGACCAATTTTGAAAAGTCATGGAGGATTTTGGGGTCTCTGTACCAAATGTGAATAAAGGTCTGAATCATCATTTCCAAGGTTATGCAGTCAATTCCACAAAGTTTTTGCTTACAAATAGACCACAAATTTTAAATTGGGTTCAGATCGGGAGTGTTTCCAGGCCACTCCAGTATGTTCATTTGATTCTCATTGAAAAATTTCTTGACTTGTTTCGATGTGTGACACTAGGCCAGATCTTGTTAAAAAACACTGGATCCATCGGGAAATAACTTGTTTAACTTTTCTGTGGAGAAAATGTACTGCGCAATGTATTGTGGTTTGTGCATCATGCCATCAACTGGGTGCAAGCAACCAATGCCATAATAGCAGAAACAACCTCAAAACACTTTGTTGTATAGGGGTTTCACATTATCCGGTGTCACACATCAAAACAAGTGTAGAAATTTTTCAATGAGAATCAAATGAACATACTGGAGTGGCCTGGAAACTCCCCTGATCTGAACCCAATTGAAAATTTGTGGTCTGTTTGTAAGTAATAACTTCATATAATGGACTGCACAACCATAGAGAAAATGATTCAGGCCCTAATTCAAGTTTGGTACAGGGACTGCAAATCCTCTATTCAAAATTAATGGATTCCATGCCAAATCGCATCCAGATGCTTCTTAAGAGTCGAGGAGGACATATCATGTACTGATGTGAGTATATGAATATTATTCATAATAATAAAAAAAAAAACATTGGCACAACTGATTTTTGTTGTTTTCAGAGTTTCAATTAATTTGCACAAGGGTATAGACCACAGGGTAAATACCCCCAGCTAGCCTCACCAACACCTCTTCCAGCAGCAACTCATACATTCCCGGCTACTCTCCTATCCAAGTACTGGCCAGGCCCAAACATGCTTATAACAAGATAGTTAATTGCGTATGATAGCAAAGTAAGTGGAAAAGCACATAATCTGGAATCAGCTAAATCATTATACCGTAGATTGACCTGGACAGAATTCTGGTTTGGACAAATTTGTTACAGATGAAATTTAATACAAATAAATGTCAACTATTAAATGCAGTCACATCTAGTTAGTGTACACAGGGATGTTGGATTATATAATCTGATGTGTGGAATACAAATTAAGGCAGGTTATGCTTAAACTACATTAATAAGGGCTCATGGGAATTAATGTGTGTAGTTTTGGTTAGCATGTTACAAACAAAGGTGACATGATTGAAGTGTTCAGAATTATGAAGAATTAGTATGATTTTTACTTTAGGATGAGTTCTCTAACATGAACACAGAGACAGAAGTGGAAACTTGTTAAAGATAAATTTACCAACAACGCAGAAAGTTTTTCTTCTCACACATGGTATAAATTACCAATTACCAAGTAGTGTGAGAAGCGGTAGCACTTTTAGGAACTTTGAAAACTTGACTCAATGTTATTTTAGAGAAGTTTAATGAATAGGGTTGACAAACTTATTTGGGTTTGCAAAGCTTGTTCTTGTTATTACGGTTTTGATATTCATTTCTCTCATTTAAACTTTTTTATGTTTAAGGTGAAATGGTTTTGTTTTCATGGCCACAATGAATAATCTTTAAATCATTAACCCACTTTCTCGAAAGTAACACTTTTTCTCTATATGAAAAGGTGGTTTAGTGATTTTTAGTTTATAATTCAACACTTTTGTCTACATAAAGCTAGCAGTGAGCCTTGGGTCACTAGTGCAGAGCACACCCCCCATATAACTGGATCCTGGACCTTTGGCTGTCAGGCTTGGACGATCATGCCCAAGTAAATATCTAACTTTGATCACTAGAGAACTGAAGATGGTCATTGCACTGCACATTGCTGTTTTCCATGTTTATGCATTATTGTATCGATCCAAACTTATTCTTGAAGTTTTCTGTTGACTCAGCAGTAGTAAGTCAGATTACCAGTAATGATGAGAAAGCCAGTAGGTATAAGGTTAAACTTCTCAGTGAATAGCAGGGGTGGATGAGTAAGGCAGAAGAATAATACCATAAGATTTTCTTACATTTTGACAATACCAGTTATTTCACCTTTAAAAAAAATAGAGCCTGTGATGTCACATTTCACTGCAAAATAGTTATCAGTAATCCTTTCTTAATGTTTAAATACAACATTCACAGTATTATGTAAATGGAAACAAAAAACAGACAATGCTTAATAATATTAAAAAAATGATTTTATCTTAATGTTTAGCAAGTGTAAGAAATATGGAATGTATATGTTAATCAAATACATTCTTCAGATCCTACACCGTATATAAAACCTTTAAACAATATTGAATTCAAAAATTAACAGTAGTAACTATTATATATTACCAAGAGCTTGGGCCAATAGGACAGAATAGTAATATAACAAGTTGACAGATTTGAAACACAAATTGTAAGGAACACTAAGAATAACTGTATTCTAGGTAGATAGATACTGTATTAATCCAAATTCCCCGGGTGGAATTGAAGAGTCGCATGGTGTGGGGGAGGAACGATCTCCTCAGTCTGTCAGTGGAGCAGGACAGTGACAGCAGTCTGTCGCTGAAGCTGCTCCTCTGCCGGGAGATGATACTGTTCAGTGGATGCAGTGGATTCTCCATGATTGACAGGAGCCTGCTCATAGTATTAAAATATGTAATATTTTAATCTGGTTGGACAGAAATTCAGACTGAATCCAGCAGTCACATTTTTGGTTGTTGTAGGCTTTTGCAGTGAATTTTAAAAAGAAAGTTTTACTGTCTAGAATTCTTCACAACTCCCTGACATGTTTTGTGCCAAAAGTGTGTCAGCTGAATCTGGTTTAAGAGCAACATAGTTGCAGGTTACGTTTTCACCTGTGCTAAAAGGCCCTTTCAGAAGGGGTAGACTAGGAGGCTGGGATAGACAAATACATCTTTGCAACTTTCCCTATGCATGGAAGATTTGCCTCGTGCATTTGGGGATGCAAATGAATTTATAACATGCCACTGTTGAACTCCGGGATCAGTAGATGGTTCCATTTTCAATGGTCGTTTAAAGAGACTTACCTTCTGCCGATTTCTCTGCTTTCTCAAAATAACTACTCCAAGACTTTTTGGTCTTTATTTACCAGAACTTGACTCACAGTAATATGTAAAATATGTTAAAAGACTGGAGCAGTAAAAGCAAAGTCAACAAACAGTTGGTTTAATCATCTTCATGCAAACCACCAGATAAAAAATGAAGGATATGAAAGGCATTACAAGTTGACCCCCAGATCAATATGTAGAACACAAAATTGATTAATCGAAAGTTGCTCAAGCAGTATCAGCCAAATTGTTTAAAAGGAAAGTGCCTAATAACAAGAAGAGCACCCTGTGGGAGGATATAGCAAACTTTGTCACCCATTACAAAAAACTGTACTAATTTATGTTATTGAAAGACCAAATCTTCAGCTCCAAGATTAGGGCTGGGCGATATGGACAAAAAATTATACCTCGATATATTTTTGCTGCATAGCGATTATATACAATATATGTAGATATTTTTATGAAGTGAGTAAAAATTTTAAGTTGTAAACCAAAACCATACAAGATATCATAAGAATTTATTTATCAAAATAAAGGTATATATATATATATAATATATATATATAATATTATTTTTAACTTAAAGGCTCACAGTACCTAAAGAAAAGCTACTATATCTGCTTTCAGGTTAAGAACATAGTGTAAATGTAAATAAAATGCTTAAATGTAAGCCACTTCTATGATTGCACTGCTTTGATAACGTTGCAAGAGTTTTCAGTCTTATAAAACCATCCTTTTCCACTGTTGAGACGAGATGTTTATCTTTTGCTGTGCAGTAAGCAACTGCCTCAGTGACACTGCTCCACTTTATACTTTTCTTTTCATTAGGTGAGGCGTGGGTAAATGATCATCTGAATTGGTTTAGGTGTTTCGGATGTCGAACGCTTTGTAATTGTAGTAGTAGAACTGTGTTTGACAGCCTATTCGTACTGAATTTTTTGCTGTTGTTTTAAGTGATTAAAAAGATTGCTAGTGCTCCCACTTTTTAACACTACCTCCTTTCAACATTCCCTACATATTATGCAATTCTGCTGCTCATCTGACCTGTGAAATCCAAACCACCGCCAAATAATTAATCCATTGTTCTTCTTTTCACATACTAAGTTGTCTTCAGTTATAACTTGTGTGTCATGCCCCTCCATGTTGTGAGACAGTTGTTTGCATGCACGTGAGTATGAGTGTGGGCAGGGCTGTTGGCAGAGCACAGTAGTGAAGCCTGGAGCAGGCAGTGAGAGAGAAGAAAAAACTTGATATAAACGATACTGCCTCTATCCATTTCACACTCTATTTATATCTCGGTATATTTTAAAATCTCCATATATTGCCCAGCCCTACCCAAGATATACTGGTTTAGCCGGTGAAAGTATTTCACCTCGCATACAGTCATCTTCTTGAAATGTGACCACTAGTCCATTATGTAAATTACTTGTAGTTTCAATCAGTTTGTACAGCTGATTCAGTGTTGGTGATTACTTGTCTTGTACATGTTGTATATTTATACGGTATCTGAAATGTATTGATTTTTTTGAAAATCGTGCATTTTTACTGATTTTTTTTTTTTTTTTTTTTTTTTTTATTAAACATGCAGGAGAAGTGGAAGTTATTGCCTGCATTTCTAAAGGTAACAGATTTTATTTAAAAAAATTGTTATAAAGTACATTACATGCAATGCTGATTTTGGAATAAAGTGTATTTATTTTTAATGTTTAATTGATACTAATTGACTTTTATACAAATGTTGTGCATTTCTTTTTAGGTGAAGGGGCTTGTAAAACAACACATTGATTCATTCAACTATTTTATCAATGTTGAGGTAGGAACACAAATCAAAACCTTTTTAGTAATAATTTAAAAGTGGCTTTATTACATCAAATTCGAATTTTAAATTGTAAATTTTCTCCAGATTAAGAAAATCATAAAGGCTAATGAAAAAGTGACAAGTGATGCTGATCCAATGTGGTATTTAAAGTAAGTCTACATTTTTTCTATTTTTTTTTTTTTTTTTTTTGCATTAACAAAACGTTCTTGCGGAATAACTGTATTATATCCTGTTTATTCCTACAATTTGTGGCTATTGTTATTAACTATATTTAAGAGTGAAAGAATTCTAATATACTTTTGCAATATGGATATAAAACTTGAACGATTACTTTCTGGACTTGTATACTTTAATTGAATGGAACCTACTGACCTTTATTGTTATAGACACTCTGTATTAAATGTAGTCCTGTTTGTCTTTGCAGCATCTTTTTCTGTTTTAAGTTCCTTGCCTAAAGTAAGTTAAAGCTGTCAAGGAGCTCTAAGATGTAGTCTCAAACTCTACAACTGAGTTGCTTGCAACCTATCAATCAGAAATCATCTTCATCAGTTTGTTGGTTTGCTTCCTGTATCGTTTGGAGTTTTTCTATGTATTCAATGAGAGAGTTTTCATAACCCAAGCAAACTAGAGATCATCATGTACTGATATGTGTATAGATATACCATCTTACAAAAGTGCTGAGGTGTGTTTTTATTCTTGTTTAACAAGCAGTTAGGATTTGAGATGAAAAGATTAATATGAGACACAGTTTCACAATGTTTTTGTGTTATATGTGGGGTAACATTTTAGAATAATGACACTCTTTCAATTTTATCCCTTCTTACCTAAAGTAAATACAGGTTGACCATTCCTAATCCATAATTATAAAATCCAGAATCAAAAACTCATTGAGTGCCGACATGAGACTTCAAATTCCACAATTGACTTCAGGTTTTTTTTTTTTTTTTTTTTAAACTGATGAATGGATGTGAATAACACAAGAACTGGTACTTACCATTTACAATGGATTTTTAAACCCCCCCTTTAAATTTCGATCTCGCATGATAAACCACTACCCATGGGGAACTATAATCCCTGGTGGAGTTCAGGGAGCCATGGATGCATTACCAAAGGGTGAGAGACGTAATAACCACTGTGTGGCACTTCTAAACTACTGCATGTAAGGGGGAGTGAGTGTTGTAATAACACCTACGAAGCAGTATCCTTTTAATGAAAACACAGCATTGTAGATAGAGACTAAAGACCTGCTATTGCAGATTTTCTGCTGATGCTACAAATCGTATGTTTCATTCACATAACTATCCAAAATCTATATATGTAATGGGAAGTTGACTGACTGATTGAGTTACTTACTCATCAACAAAAGTACTACTTCCGATTTAGTTTGATCTATCAACATTTAGAGGTAACCCCCCCCCCCCCCACCAACAGAAAAACCAAATACCCCGAAATCTCAGAAATTATTTGACTTTGATTTAATTAAAACTTGGTGACATTAAAGAAAAAAGAAAATTAGCTGACACTTTTTTTTTTTTTTTACTTATTGATATTTTTTGGTAATTACACTGTAGTGAGTGTGATATTCTTAGGTAGAATGCTTTTTTTTAATTTTTTTATTTTATTTAAAAAAAAGCCTCAGTTGTGATCGTGGTGAGAAACAGGGTGTGCAGTTCATAGAGATTAATGCTGCAAGTAGAACAGTTCCACTGTACAAGCTGAGACTGCAATCATGCAGAGTAATGGGGCTGAAAGCAAGTGGAGAAGCTGCCCTGCTCAGGAAAAGGAGGCAATGTGGCAAGCTGCACTAAAAATGAGCTATGATGTTGATGAAGAAAAGTTTGGCAAAACTTGAGGAAGACGTGGTAGCAAGTGGCCTCTTCTGGATGCATACAGCACTCTGTATTCTTTCAGCTTTTTCTTACTCCTCACGATGTGATATAAAATACTTACAGAATGAAGCTGGATTGAATTTTCAAGCTCTCTTATATAGTATACATACATTTTCAAGAACGGGGGTTTTTGGGAAAGTTGCTTGTTGTTAAAATACATGCAGTACTACTGAGAACAAAAGTGTCCCATTTCTGGTAGGACTGCAATGTACTGCTATGCTCTGGCTCTGGTATACCAGCCCACATCAAGCCATAATGCATGTGTAGAAGTGAATATTCAGAATACTATTCCTCTGTCTTAGATTTACTTATTTACCAGATTCTGTTTCAGCAGACTTACCATGGGTTTTTCTTGAGAAGCTAAAGTGAATGCTTCCTTCTGAAAGAAGAAACAAGTTATTTATCTATGTCAGCTACTGCCTAGTAAAAATGGAATGTAAATCATCATTGAAACTTACTGCTTTTAAAAGCGATTATGAGTGGAGCTGTAGAATGTGTGGATGTAAAATATACTACAATTTTCCCTTTTGGCATGGGGGACAGTCAATGGTATCAGTTCCTTCATCCTCCAGGAACTGCCTGCATACTCAGTCAAACGTAAATTGTTGCTACTTCCTTAAATCAAATCTGACATCCTATCCCTTACCTGCCTAGAAAGAAAAGAAAGATTTAATTCGGAGTAACCATTCAGTGAATTTAAGGCATCATGCTTGCTTAAATACATTTTCTACAACAACATTAAGAAAGTTCAGAATATTGTTCAAATTTGGGATTTATTTCCTTATACGATATTAGACTTTTGTAATTTTAAGTTAAAGTTTGTGTTTATGGCATGTAGTCAAGGATTTCTCAAGATAAATAAGATAAAGCAATGTAGTGGCCATTGATGTTGCTATGAACAGTGCCACTTACAGTATGGCTGACAGGTTACTTTGAATCAAAACCTACCTGATAAGTGAATTATTTTATTCTGAATAGATCTTGGTTCCCAAAACGTGTCACAGTAAAGCAGTATTCCAGCAAATGAGTTTACAATTAACCCGGCAATGGATAATCTGAAGGGAAATGAGTGTAATTTCAATTTTGCATATAAATTAGACCATGCTTTTAAAAAAATTATGAGAAGTGTTGTTTGTCAATAGTTGATTTCATTACATGAAATATCCTGTTCCTGGTACTGTCTCAGATGTTCTAGGGGTAAATGTTTTTGAAAGACCTAAACAATTTAGAGATGCTACCTGTATCTTTGTTGCTGCTAGATAGGATAATTTCTACTGCAAATATTGAGAAAATGTTGCGTCAGCAAGGTTTATTTGAGCAAAGTGTTTATTTGCATGCAAAACTAAAAGAAATATGTTGATAAAAGGTTGTATTTGAGGCAAAGTAAGTATGCAAGCAGAGTATCAATATAAAAAAATCTGTAAAGGTTCCAGTACTAAATGCCTTCCACATGTTAAATTTTGAGCAGTTCAAGAATTGTGTGAATATGTGACTGTCTTGCTATGGTGCATTACCACAAAATTTTGGCCTTTAAAATGTTGTACTTTCCTAGTAAATGCATTTCCCTTCATTTCATATACAAAATATAAACTTTTTTTCCAGATATCTGAATATATATGTTGGCATGCCTGATGTAGAAGAAAGTTTCAATGTGACAAGACCAGTGTCTCCACATGAGGTACCAAAACCTTTATACTTGCTATCAAAAATTACAAGCTTCTAACTTAATTAATTAAGGGAGTACATTTTTTCATGAATATGTAGATGTTGGAAATCATGGAAATATACATTTTGTGTTTCAGTGTCGACTGAGAGACATGACCTATTCTGCTCCAATTACAGTGGATATTGAGTACACCCGTGGAAGCCAGAGAATTATTCGGAATGCTCTGCCTATTGGCAGGTATGTTTTAGGGTTTATTGTGATTAAAACTTCTGAATTTTAAGTTTTGTTGGCAACTTTACAGATGTGTTTTGAAGTATACAAGCATTAGCATTTCAGCTATAAAGATTGATTTTGTGTTATTGGGAAGATGTATACAGTGAATTTCACTTTTTGCTTACCTACAGATACATGATGCAGTTTGTTAATTATATAAAAGTATATTTTATACTGTTTAAAGACCACTTGACCACTATTTTATTATAGCTGTATGTGTTCTCTGTATTCTTAGAGTTTGTGTAACTTTTACTTTTATTAAAAAAAAAAAAAAAAAAAAAAAAGTCATGTTTACAAACTTAATGTTACAAGACAGGAGTGTTGAGTTAGTAACACATGAATTTGTGTTTTGCGTGAAATTCAAATTTAGCATATTTGTTATCAAAACAGATAGTAAGTAAGCCATTTTCTTTTCAGTACTGCAGACAGAATATAAAAATTCAGCCCATTCTTCTAGAAGTTATACCACAGTTATTTCCCACAATCATGAAACCAAAAAGCCCTGTATAAAGTTTCCATCTTGGGTTTGAAAACTAATTTCTTTAATCACAGAATTGCTGTTTGTAATGTTCCTGGTGGAAGCTGAATTGACAAATATAACCTGAAGGCAGGTCTTGCCTACTACAAGTACAATGCCAAGAGAATTTCATGGTCCTCTCTTGTTTGTTCCACAACATAATTAAGTGCATATTAACATAAATGTGTGATTAATATGAAGAGTAAATCAGAGTGGGATCTTTTACAGCCTTTGTTACTCTTTGTATTAGCCTCAGTTTTTGAACACTAAGCAGTGTCTAAAACATTAGTATTTTTTTGGGATTACCTTCTCTTCTTTATGTTTTAGAGCAAATGCTGGTGAGATTTCAAAGTTGTATTATTTGTGTGTGTGTGTGTGTTTTAAATTATTTTTAGAAATGTTACTAACAAAATGATTTTTAAAAGTGTGTGGAAACATATTTCCCATGTAAGTTAACAGTGCTTTATCAGACTCTGGACCTTGAAAAGGAAAACCATGCTTTAGTAACCATGCTATTTTTTCTTAGAAGAATCTCCATTGATGTTGTTATATCCTGCTTATTTAAAACAAGATGGGAAAATTTTAATTCCAGTTCATAGCTTTTTAGACTCTACTGGGAAATCAAGTGCAATAGATGTATCGAGTGTTTTGATTTAAAGGTCACAGATGTTTTTCAAAATATCACTTGTCTATTTTTTGTTGTTCACGTAATGGAGACAATATGATATTAGAGACTGCAATGTTCTTGGGATGCAAAACATCTGAAAATTGTCTGTACATTTGTTAGATGGCTAATTTTTTGTCTTATAAAATGCAATTTCTTCTTTGTGTTTCTGTTTGTTTAATTTTCTCCTGACATTAATGCAAACTATCACAATAATTTTTAATGTCTATACTGTATGTTATTAGTATCATCGGTGTTGAATGAAAGCCTGCTAGGCGTTTGCCTTGGCA
Source organism: Polypterus bichir lapradei (assembly GCA_026402145.1). Taxonomy (NCBI): domain Eukaryota; kingdom Metazoa; phylum Chordata; class Cladistia; order Polypteriformes; family Polypteridae; genus Polypterus; species Polypterus bichir. The sequence goes on from JANRMT010062792.1 coordinate 16,557,583, forward strand.
TTTGCGGGATATGATGAATCAGAACTTTTGCTCCTTGTGCATCATGTGTTATTGTTGTATTACTATTATATTCTAGTGTTCTTATCCTTTAGCAGATGATCTGCAAAAGCGAGCTACAGAAATTTGGACATATACTTCTTGAGTAGTTGGCAAGAATAAGTAAAGCAAATAACCAATTTAAAATAACAGTCTTTTGTACAGTAAGAAAGATATAGTAGTACATTTTGAATAATAACTAAACAGGAATCTTCAAGGATTAGGAATTCAACTCATATGGAGAACACGAAAAGCCTAGAAAGTGGAATTTACCTGAACCTTTGACCTTGTGCTGTTAGCTGCAGTTGTGTTTCAAATGCTGATTGTTATCATTTTTCATCCCAAGGATGCCTATTATGCTCCGTAGCTCCAATTGTGTATTAACAGGAAAAACACCTGCTGAGTTCTCCAAACTAAATGAATGCCCACTTGATCCAGGTAATTTTGTAACTTTTTTTAACTGTATAAAATCGGCTTAGTGAACTTACCATAAATCATTGCATATTTTAAAGTTTAAACCAGAATTATTATTTAATAGCAAATTCTTCTTTTCACTTAATTAAACCAGTTAGAAATTGTTTCACTTTTTAATATCTCTTGTTATGTAACATATTTATATATATATATATATATTTAGTAGAAACATGTTTTATATTTTGAATAATTAATTGTCATTTCTTTTTGTTTCAGGGGGATATTTTATTGTGAAGGGTCAAGAAAAAGTGATTCTGATTCAAGAGCAGTTGTCTAAAAACAGGATTATTGTTGAAGCTGACCGGAAAGGTGCAGTGGGAGCATCTGTGACCAGGTTAGAGAAAACAATAAAATTTCAATACGTTAATCAAAAGAAATGGTTCAAGCTCAGTAGCTACCTGTTAACTGGCATGCAGGGGCCATCTGATTACTAGGTTTCCTAAAAATTATCATGTCTACACGTAGGATTACTCTGCACTTGGAATTAATTTTTCATGTCTGCTCCCATAATGTATATTGGCGCAGAAGAAAATGTATTGGTTTTTATGTCACTTTCAACATTTTATCAGATTTGTTTGTGTATGACACAATGCTATTTGTATTACCAAATTTCCACTCTTACCAGTGATGAATGATGTTTCACTGAAAATCGGTATGTTCAGTATATAACTGTGATATCTGAGAATCACATTTAAATTCCCCCTCCATAAAATGAAAGAAAAGTAAAATAAAAGGTAAATTGTAAAGTGTAAACAAATAAAAAAAGCAACTTTTGTCAGGTGCATTCCAATTCTTTCACACAATAGCTTTCCTAAAACAAAGTAGTGATAATAGCCATTTAAACAACAATTTGTTTGGTGTGTACTTCACTTCTCAATTTAAAGATACTTAAATTTCAGAATAATCAGTGAATATATATTGCATATTTCTGTTGCAGCTTATTATTTAGCTTGAGCAAATGAGCTGCACCACAGTGCAGAAGATGAACTTAGTGCCCACAATCGATGTCATTGATTGAATTAATTGAAACTACTGGGTGCAGTCTGTGCTTTTGATTAGAAGTTCAGAGAGAAATTATGACAGACCTGTAGTTGAACAGTGATAGTGAATGTGATAAATTGACTAGAAGGTGAGGAGTAGGAGAGTGCAGTAACAGCCAGTGAGGAAATGGACAAGTGACTGGCATCCTGCAACTTTGTTGTTTTGCCAAAGGTGGGGTGATATTAGGAGATGCATTAGTTTAAGGATTACAGTATACTTGCCTATCTCATCTATCTATTGAGTAAATGCACATAAGTTCAAACTACTACTTGTTAACTATTATGCTGCCTTATGTCAGCTTGGTCATATGCTGTCATTGTTTCTTCTTTGTGGCCTGCAAGGGACACTCCAGCCACCCATTACTCAGAACAAGCAGACACAGACACAAGTTCAGCAAAAGCACAGTTTTTTTTATTCAGCTGTGGGAAATTCTTAAATATGTTACCCACCAGACTTCAACCACAGTTACAAAGCACAGTATTAAAAACCAAGCAGTTTGTATTTTCTTCGTCTTTCTCTCTTCTTCTCTCTGTCTCTGTTCTTCCACCTCTACACCTCATCCAGCAAACTTTGCCTCTCTCCCTCCTGACTCTGGCTCCCAGAGTAGTGGCAGTGGGCTTCTTTTATCCTGCACCTGGGAGTACTTCCAGTGGCCTGGAAGTACTTCTGGATGAGGTGGAAGCTGATGAAATAGGGCTCCACAGTCCCTGCAGCACCAATGGAATCCAACAGGTCCGTGCCAGTCACATGGTAAAATTCTCTTGCCCCTATCACAAAGCATTTCCAGAAATATCTTCTGCGGCTTTTCTTTTCCAGATGTGTAAATGTGGAGCTGCTGCACCTTGAACCATTTTCATGTGTTGTTTTTACTTACCCTTTAATCATGCATTATTATCCCTTCCAAAATAATACATTTACTTGTAGTCACACATCTGTGCAGTACCAACTTTTTACCGATACTGTAAAAAAACTAGACATGGCACTAAAGTATCATTTCTTGTGACATCCCTAGTTGTATCTACGTGCATGCTGAATCTTATTTCTGTAAGTAAAGTGTATTACATTACCAGTTCCTGTCACAAATCATCTGAAAGCCACTTTTTAGTAGTCGGAACAATTGAGACATGCACAATGAGTGATGACAACACTAGAAAAAAAGATAAAAGTAAAAAGGTTAAGCTGCAAATTTAATGATACTCCAACAATGACATTTTGAGTCTGGCTACTCTTCCCAGTACTGAAGTTGTAGATAAAATGAAAATTAATAAGTAATGGTGCTAAATCTACAAGTAAAAATCAAAAGATTTCTTTAAAAGAACATGGGGTGAGAAAATTATCAGCAATGATCTCTGACTGGTCCATCAGGACATGAGTGCTGCAATTTTTTGGGCCTTTTGTATTTGTAATTAATCTACTCTGTGCCACTCCAAGAAAAAAAAAGCTGTGGCAATTGCTGTAATTTATTATCTCCTAGTTTATTATGACAAAAATGATCTCCTCTAAAAATCAAAACAATACCAGCAATAATTTTCACTTTATATAACATGTTATAATTTTTCAATTACAATCTAATCTTTTTTTCCCCCAGATTAAATTGTTCAGAAACAATACATAATGTCTATTCATATTCCACACACTTTCTGTATTTATAAAACAAAAACATTTTTATTAAGTTATTTACCACTTTTTTTGTGTTTCAGTTCAACTCATGAGAAGAAAAGCAGAACCAATATTGTTGTGAAACAGGGGAGGTTTTACTTAAAACACAACACTTTGTCTGAAGACACACCTATTGCGATCATCTTTAAGGTAGAGTTTTTCTCATAAATCTTTTCTGATAACTTTTTAAAATCATCTGTATTCTAAAAAGTTAAAATTCAAATTTTGTTTAATTAAAGCACTAGAATATTTATGACAAAAGCAGACAATTCAGTCAACAGAGCATCAATCCCTAAAAAAAAAACATGTATCTGTAGACTTAAATGTTATATAGACTTAAAAGTAAACTGGGAGCCCCATAAACAATTGCTATTCCAGAAATTATAACTGCAAACTTTCCAAAATGAAATAGCAACAGCTCAAGTTTAGAATCAAATGGCTTTTAGCTGAAATGGGGAGAAGCCACAATAACACAGCAAAACACACTGACTACACACATTGCTCAACTTGAACACAAAACTCTATAGCTGTCCAGTTACAGCCTTTGCCATAATATAGTAAGATGTTTGCTAGGCAGGATGAAAATGGCCAATAAGTGAAAAAATTATTGTGTGCATCAGAACTCTATGCATTCATTAAAGAGAGGCATTATGCTGTTGTACTCCTATAACTTTATGAAAAGAAGCCTAGGCAATGCTTTGTTAGTGGGTTTTTGAAATTTAGTGCCATTTAGATCAAAAATACCACTCCATTCTAATAAGTTCAATCTCTTATGCTTGACACACATCTGATGCTTTTTTTAATTACTGTGGCTTCTTTTAAATGGTAATGGATTTTTCATTTCACCAAAAGTGCTAACTTGTCTTTTTTCCTAAGGCATTTTAATGCCATGAATAAACAGTACTAGCCTTCAAAGGCCATGTCTTATTGGCCCTTAATATGCAGAAACACCACTGCCAGTGCAACATATACGAGGTGAGACACAAAAATAACCGGACTGGGCTTGGGGGTTTCCTGGAAAACCGTCTGGAGGTCGGCCGGACTTGAATCATAGAATTATATCCCCTCCTACACACCCTCTCAAACCGCTGACTGGCTAGGTATATCCTGTGAATAGCCCAGTCAGTATTTGCACAACAATTGCTACACGAGTTGCCCCAACAATGTCGAGTGAAAAAATGGAACAGTGAGACAAGAAAAGACAACACTCTCACGCACAATGCTTATTCCGTAAAGCAGTTTTTTTTACTGACAAAAACATTCCTGTCCTCGACCATCCTCCCTATTTGCCCCATTTAGCTCCTTGTGATTTTTACTTGTTCCCGAAAATCAAAAGTGACCTGAAGGGACCACAATTTTCTTCAGTGGATGAAGTGAAGGCAGAAACAGCAAGCCTGTTGCAGAGCCTCAAGCAAGATGACTTCCAGCACTGTTTCAATAAATGGAGGGGGAGTATATAGAAGGTGACAATGTTTAGAATGCTGTAATTCATCAATAAATATTTTTTAACCAATCCGTTTATTTTTGTGTCTCACCTTGTATTAGTTTAACAGCAAGAATCTCTTGAAATATTTCATGGCCTTCTCCTGTCCCATGGTATAAACTCCTTTGTGTAAAACATAAGTGATTGTGAGGTCAATGTCCTAAAGTAATAAATTGTTTTGTACCTCCTCATGGATTTTCTGTCGAGTGAGTACCACCCTAGAAGCTGGTATGAAGTGTCTACACGGTTGGCGGGCTTTGGATTTTTTTCATATTTTGTTATTTTCTATCTTCTAGCCTTTCAAGATCATCTTCCATATCTTGGCATTATGTAAAATGAAACAGACAGTAACCTCTCTGGTGTCCATCTGTTTTACAAATAACAACTTGCTGTCACAAATTTAATCTGACTGAGCAACAGGAATATTTCTTACGAATCCTGTGTCATTGACATTTATAGAAAGGAACCTTGCTCATCTTCCGCTGTACTTGCTACATGATCAAAAAACCAGGTCACTCAAGTGTCTGAATTGGAATGGTCTAGTGTAGAAATTATCCCAAAAAATTTGATATCCAGAACCTAAGTAATTCAAGGGAAGGGGAAGTCCCACAAGAAAGAAAAATCTTTCAAGGAACACATATGTCAACTTTTCATTAAATCAAAAAAAAAAAACCTTGAATATTTTTTTTAATATTTGGATCATTTTGCAATTGATTTAAATATTTTATCACTAAAATCACTTTAAACAAAAAAACACAAGGTTGTACTCCTTCTGCAAACTAAAAATATATCTGCATTTTGTTGCCTGTGTGAAAAGGTGCACCATAAGAAAATGTGATTCTGTGCAGATTTTTCTGTACTTTTTTACTTTGTCGTTTACAAAGTATAGGGAAAGTATTGGAATACTTCAAAAATTCCATTTTAAGATTTTGATGAATCTCGACGTTTTATACCTCCCTGAGTCCAAAAATAAAATTTTTGGAGTTATGTCTGTGTGTGTGTGTGTATGTATGTAAACACGATAACTTGAGTATGCTTTCGCTTAGGTCAACCAAATTATGAATACAAGTATAAGGTTCAAAACGTAGATTTCTATCAACTTTTGGGGTATATCTACTAACCTTTTATTCATACAGCTGCAGAGTCTGATTTGTTCAACTTTACTTGTAATTGTTCAATAGTTGTTTAATATATTATTAGTTTATTTGATTTGTTGCTGATGGTTCTTTAATGTACATAATTTAAAAATATAATCATTGTCTTGCGGTTTACTCCCCAAATATCCAATCCCATATCTGAGTATACGGAAAAGTCTACGGGAGACCACTCATGATTTTGTTTTTTGTAATTTGATTTTACAATTATACCCCTTTTTCTTATTTCCCATGGCCTCCACATTCCCTTCACATAAATTACAGGGGCCTTTCCTTAAATTTTCCTTAAAACTTTTTCTTTTTTTGCAGCCTTCACTGCTCTTCCCTGTACCTAAGACACACCTTTACCACAAGTGACTTTTGTTTTTTCCAATTAAAAAAAAAAGGCATATCTATTGGTCTAGTGTCCTCTTATAGACCTTTGACCATCCGTTACAGTTACCCTGCTTTTTCTTCTCCCCATCCTATTTTAGCCCTCATCCAGGATAAGAAGGTGTGTACAGACAGCTCCAGCAGTTTTTTGCCATCCGGCCCCAAACGAGGCACACTCTGCTCCTAATGTAATCAAACTGTGTAACTGGATATATAACAAGGTACGCGCTTTGTGTGGTCCAACCTGAAGCAGGGCAGAGAATACTCAGGAGCTGTTGGTTGGGGATAGACTTCAACTTCGTCCTGTGCTTTCTCCTTCCGGTTCCATTCTGCTGTTTCTAAGTACTGAAGTAAACTAAATACACTGGCAATTTTAACCGCTATAGTCTTCTATCAAACTTTGCATTTTACTTTAGTTTATCAGACATCTGATCTTTCATATCTCAATTAATTCCAGACAACCAACTTAACATTATATCTTTTCTTTGGAATGAAAACATTCGTAAGAGAAGTGCTGTGCATCACATTCTTCAAATTAATTTTCTAATGTTACTTCCCGGATGTGAGGAACAGAACCGCACTCACAGTTCACTGTGCACAAATCAAACAGGTTTATTTCTACCTGAAAAAAACAGTCAAAGAAACAATAATGCAATTAATAACTATTTATAATCCTTCCATTGGTATAACTGTGAGAGATACAGTCACTTAGGTCCCTATTCTTTCATGTTTTTTATATAAGCAACTTGCACTGTCAGCCAACCGTTTCATAGAAATTGGGGACTGCCGAAGTTTTACTTGTCTTTATCATACAGGTTATATTCAGATCTGGCTTGGCAGGGAGATTCACCGTTCTGCACACAGTCTAGCTTATGGCACTATCACCATTCAAACTGAAAAGTGCAGCAGTTCCCCTTGGTGCCCTGTTTTCATTCCAGATCCCTATTCCTTTACATCTTGGTTGCTACTTGCATCAAGAGCAGGCTAATGCAGTTCCTCTAAATCCACACCAACCCAGTCGGTGTTCTGAGCAGTCCTATTTATATGACTCTTGAGGTGTCATGCTTTATGAAGATGTTTGGCCAGATCATTACAATATGTTTTGACTGTTCACGCATGGTGATAATTAAACTGAGATGTTTGCTCAATTCTTCAACTGTACAATTTGGTTAAAAAAAAAAAAAAAAAAAATTTGAAAAAATAGATTTTCATGTTTGAATATCGTTTTAAAACATTATTTTGAGTTAAACACTTTAATTGAAAAAAACCACCTAGCCTTACTTTTTAGTATATAATTTGAAGTTAAATGTATACCAATAGATGTCTGCATCAAGTCTGATACCCTTCTTTGTTGATTTGGTCTTTATACAGTATATTGTTTTAGTGTGACTTTAGCTTTTGTGTTAGCCATTATCTCTTTAGGTGAAAAGGGCCTGTTGAGTGTGAATATTCAATATGTGAATTCTCCACAAAAACATGGGATTAAAATTTTTTCTCAGATACCGCTATAAACGTAACGTTTAAAAAATATCCTATTTGGGTGGAATATTCCTTTAAACACTGCCATCCTAACGTTTACGTAGGATACATAGGATATAAGGAAGAGCAATATATTTGCATGTATCTAGTAAGTCGCTGACTGCACTTAAAATAGTAGTTTTGGCCCAGAATAACATTAAATTACATTTATCTGTGCAACAGTTATTGGTTCATTTTAATTAATACTAGTTTATGGGTAGTTACTATTAGTTAGCAGATGGTTTTTATCCAAGGCATGTTAAAAAAAATCAGTATATTTACTGTACTTGTCATTGTTTATTGAGCAGGTGATGTAAAACAAAAAAAGTAGAACACATGAAATTTAGCACTTGGATTAGTCCAAGGCCACACAGAAAAATTAGCCATTTGGAAAAATCATATTTGGTTGACAGTTCATGGTGTCCGTACTCTCTACAATCCTGGATATGAGACAGGGAAGCAGCTCTGAAGTACTTTGTGAAAAGGGGTGCCTTCAAGAAGTGCCTTATTATCAATATGCAGAAAACAGATGGGATGGCTGAGGAAGGCGTTTTCCACAGCTGAGAACTGAGAAGCAGTTAGTAGACAGGCAAACACAGAACACAGGGCTGTCTTGGTTACAGGCTATAATGTGATTACTCTTTGAAGGAAGTATACTCTTCAGTGCTGACACAGCTGTTGCAGGACTGCCAGAGTAACTATCCTTTGTAGTAGGATGAGTCACTGTTTGTCCTTTGGGTTTGGGCATTTTCCAATGTGGTTCTACACTCTTTTCCCCCAAACTTCCCACATGAACAAAATAAATTAAGCAATGAAAGGCAATACTGAAGTATTGAAATTGGAATAGTTGAGGTACATAGATAGATAAATATACATTTGTTTGTTCCAAGTGGTACATTTGGCTTTATGTAGAAGCTCATTAAATAACTATTTACACCAGAATGACTAAACAGAAAGAAAACTAAAAAGAAAGTCTTCTGATGTGGCAGTTCCAGTTCCAGTCATGCATTGTTTAGCCATATTGCCCTTGGTATAAAGTAGCCCTAGTAGAGTTGACACACTTCTGCAGAATAATTTGTTGGCTGAAAATACTTGCAGGTTTTGTGTCAGACAGGGGATATGCTGCATTGTTCATAATGGCACTCAGTTTTGTTTTCATTTTATCCTTCATTATTACCTTCAGGGAGTTGAGAGTGTGCCCCATTCGGTGGGCCTCTTTTAAAGTGATGTTACCAGCCCAGCACACTATAGCATAGAAAATCGCATTGGCCATTCACATATAGAATATGTGAAGGAGGTTACTACCCGCATTCAAGGAACATAGTCTCCTAAGGGAAAAGAGCCTGCTCTGCCCTTTTGTGTATTGAGACCAGTCCAGCCTGTCATTGATGTGTACTTATAGCAATGCAACCACCTCTGCATTACCTCTACAGTAACTCCATGAATAGAGACTGGGAGTAGAGTCTCTTTGGTACTGCAAAAGTCAATAGCCAGTTCCTTGTTTTTGCTGCTGTTAAGTTTCAGACAATTCTTTTTGTACCAAGAAACAAAGTTATCCACCTGACTCCAATATTTTTTCTCATCTTCATTTTAATACACCCCACAAGTGTTGAATCATCAGAAATATTCTGCAAGTGACATTATCTGGTGTTATATTTACTGTATACTCTGAGGTGTACAGAGGAAGAAAAAGGGAGACAGGACTGTTTCTTGTGGTGCTCCACTGTTGCTCATATTCTTATCAGAGACAGAGTTCTCAGGGCTCAGAAACTGTGCTCTGCCAGACTGTCTATTATTCAGAACACCACAAACACCACAAACACCACATGTGACATACCCAGTGACTCCCTCCAATAAAATCAAACTTGCTCGGTTTTGTCTTTAGTCATAGGGGTGGGCTGGTATGCATGAGAGCTTACCACCAATAAACTTCCATGTGGTGGTGCAGTGCTTAAAATGTTGCAATGTGGAATAAGGAACACAGGGGATTTGGACCTCAGAAACAGAAGAGAAGCTTGTCCGAGTTATGTCTTGTGTTTTACATGCCACAACAGAATCAGTGGGGGTAAAAAAAAAGAGACAAATTTTGGCTGAATTTACTTATTTACTGTAGCTTTTATAATTTGTACAGTGCCAGCTTCATCAGGCAGCATGCTATTGCCTGTCACATAAAGGGTCAAGCACAACTGTGCGGGAAGATCAGCACTCGGTTGATTAAGTAGACATTTGATATGATCTGGAGACACGATCAACAACTGTGGTCGGCACATCTGGCATATCCCATGATATGAAATCATGCAATGTGACATTTTCTTTAGGCAACCATGAGTATGTGGATTTTGGAATGTTAATGAGTGAGAATAAAGTGAATGCTCAGTTAGGAGAAAGGCTTGGTAGAAGCGGTTGGTGTTATACTGTGGAGTAATAGACTAAGATGATTTGGATCCAATACCTTATTCTGTCATGTGGATTGAAAAAACTGAGGATGATTGGTTGAAGACCTGCACCAAGATATAGGTGAAAGGGATTAGGCCAAATATAGTGTAGTTGTAGGTGGTGTTGAATGAAATGAAAGAAATAGGTTTCATTCTAAACTATGTCCAGGAGTATTGAAAATTAGAGGCAAAAGATTTCAGAGGGCAACCAGCTAACCTGTTTAAACTCAGAATATGGCTGTGGAACCATGTGAGGATAATGATTAATATTGTGTAGCAAGGCTAGGTTAGGTATGCTTTTTTTTTTCTTTTATTCCACAAGGAAATATTGCAGCAGCCGAATAGTATGTACAAAGATAAAACTCTGTTCCACAAATATTTCTTACTGCTTGCTGATTATTTAAAACAGAGAATCCATGATATTTATATATACTTTATATTTATGTTAGATTGTTTTACTGTCAAAAAAAGCATGAATATTATGCTTAACTGTTATTATTATTCCTACTATTCCAATGAGAACACAAAACAAATAAAGCACAAAATTGTGCTTTTTTTTGTTCTGTGTAAGGTAGAATTCAGCATATATGTGTGTGTGTGTGTGTGTGTGTGTATATATATATATATATATATATATATATATAT
>JANRMT010062792.1:16568799-16586151 GCA_026402145.1 Polypterus bichir lapradei
CTTGCAGTACATCACTAAAATGTGATTAAGTAGCTCATCCTCTGAGGGGCGGACACGCCTTCACTTCATACAATTCATTTTGAATGAATAATAGTGTATTTCCAAAAGAGGGCAGCAGAGATGTTTGAAAATGTTTTGAAAATACTTTTGAGTTTTTTTTTTTTCTTAAGAGATGGCAAGCATTTGAATTAAAACTACATTATACAGAAATAATATTGATTAATTAATGTTATGTGATAGTAAAAATGTTTAGCAAAACCTGAAAATCAGGTTTTGTGTTCATGTTCATCTTTCATTCTTTTTTTAAAAAAAAAATAAAATTGATTTTAAATTTAAGAAACTATTTTACTTTGAAAGTTGTCCAGGCTTACAAATCCACTATAATGAAAACTTCAAATGAGCAGAGAATCTTTGCATTCTTCATTTAACTTGTTTGTTTGCTACTTATATATTCTTTTGTTCTCTAAAGCTGCCTCGATGTACTGCGTAATTTGAGAGCCATTTTGAATAAATATTATCTTTTAAGGCTAACAAATACTGGCAATACTTTTATGCTGGCAACTCTTTAAAGTAAGAATTGTGTTACAGTATGTTGAGCTTATAATATTCCTTAGATTCTTCAGGAAAGCCTATCCAGATTCCACCCTGGATGAAGACAACATTGTCATGTGGATAATATTGGCAACTTCCTGTGTGCCTTGTCATTGTGGAATAAGCTTATGTCCATGTATTTTATGGAATGAGCTTATAAAGCATGGTTTTCTGGGTTCCTGATGCATTCCTTTTGTAACTTTTTACTGTGACTGTGTTGATTTGACATTCTTATCATAATGTAAGGTCTTTACAGTATGGGCTTTGTGTGCATGTCTCCTCCCATGTTCATGATTTTATAGAAAGATAATGGAGATGTATTTGAGATATTGAGAGAATGATGATGATGATATTATCTTGGCTTCACTGGACTATAGTAGCTGGCTTGTGCTGGAATGTTTGGCAGCTGAGTGTGCTGTATTTAGTGGCTGCTCAAAACATGAAATTGTGGTCCTTCTTAAGAAAGAAGTGGCATATGCTTTGTGTGCAACAGCTGCCTTTATGTCTTTGGATTCAGTATCCTCAGAATCTTGTTTATGGGTTGGGGTAGAGGTGACCATGAGATTGACCAACCGGTCATTTCAGTTTTGTGAATGTTTTAGTGGACTTTGGTCGTCACATAAGAGCTAAGTCCTCAGACAAAGAGTTCAGGCCATTCCCCTCAAAACAAGCTATAATCACCAGCTCTGGGATAGACTAAATACTGAGATTACAAGGGTTCTGCTACAGAATTGTTGGGCTCACTTTCTAGGTTAAGGAGCTCAGCTATACAAGATATCTTAAGAGTGGAACTGTTGCTGCTCTGTGTTGAGAGCAGCTAGTTTAACAATCTGATCATATGCAAGTAGTTAGGATGCCTTTTGGAATGGTTCGCTAAGAAAAGATCAGGAGTGATACCATGAGCATGCTGGAAAAAGTATATTTAGTAAACTGCCTAGGAGTGCCAAGGGATTCTCCTGAAGGAGAGCTGTAAGAAGTTAATGCAGATAGGATAGTCTGTCTGTCTATCTTATTGTCTTCCTACTTGAATGTCACCTCTCAATAAATGGAGTGAAAGTCAAGTAATATTTAAAATGTTAAAATTTATTTTCTTTTATATGTGTGTATAAAAGAGATCTATAGCTGTTCAAGCTAGACTGGGTAATTGTTGCTGACCTACAGAGCATGTACTGCTGCTGACTTTGTTTTTGGCTTGTACTGAGAGTTTCATGCTACTTGTTTCTTTATTCCTCATGCTTTCTGTTGTGCATGAGCAAGTTTATGTTGTGAGTGACAGCATTGCATGCAAGCTTAACAGCAGTGGCATCTGCAGGCGTCATACAACTAGGCTGTAGTTCAGTTCACTGTTAGGGAAAGAAGGGAAGGGAAAGAAGTAAATAATTAACTGGCTTTGTATATTTTAATAATAAGTAAGTGATTAAGTTTTCTAGTAAGGAAGAAAGTAAAGAAATATTAAGTTAGGAACATAGCACCCTGCCAGCAAATTTTGATATAGTGCCATGTGGTCAGGATCACAGAACTAAAAGAGGAGATGGTAAACCTTTGTTGTACTAAGGAACTGGCACACATTGCTTAAGTTTCCCTTAAGTATACAGTGTGCAGGGTTTATACAAGCAACAATTAAAAAGGATATTAGGAAAACTAAAATTCAGTATTGCAGAAAAGTGAAAGAGAACCATTTTCAGTAGTAAAAAAAAGTCAGTGAGGGAGGTGAAGTGTATTAGGAACAGTAAGGGGCAAACTAAAATACAAAGAGAGTGAAATAGCAAATGTTAGGAATAAGAATTTACCTGAAAGTTTCATTTGTAAAGAAGTGAGTAACTTCTGACGGGTAACATGGACTTCCAATCTGGTAGTTAGTGCACAATTTGGCAATTCAAAAGGGAAAAGTGCTGCTTAGATTAAATAGTTTGCAATCAAATAAATCACCAGTACCAGATAACATTTATGCTTGCGTGCTTAAGGTGGTTAGTAAGTACTTGTATACATTTATGCTTATTTTTTCAAAATCTCTGCAAATGGTGAAATTCTGAAGGACTATAAACTACCAGATATTGACCCATTATATAAATGCAAATAATTATTATTATTATATAAAAAGGGTGATTGGGCTGATCTAAGTAATTATAGGCAAGCAAGCTAGCTTAAAATGGGTTAAATTTATGGATGCAGTTTTTTAAGGAAAAGACTAAGCATCTCACATCAAGAAAAGGTGTATGTGCGAAATCCTGTTGTAACAAAATTCATGGGCCCATAAAAATATTTTATTATAATGGAAATTTAATCTTAACAAATATGAGGAAAATATGTATACTGTTGTGACCATGGTCACTGGCGATCAGCCATTTCTAATGGCAGCAGTGCAAGGACTGTGTAACGTGCTTGTCACACAATGTTTAGAACATTTAACACCCAGCCTGGACTCACCTTTCTGTCTTTCGTGCAGTTAACTCTGTGACCCAAGCTTGACAATACCTGTATAAAAGAAAAAAACGCTTCTTAAACTGCAAAAAATATTTTATTTGACAATGAAACATTAGGTACAAGTTTTTTAACAGAAATACAGGTATGACAACATAGTGAAAATTATTTTTTTTTTTGTCCTATTCAGATCCCAGTGCCCAATCTTTAACTTTGTCTTCACCTTTTTTTTTCTCAATTCTTGACGTGATTCCAAAAGCATTCGCCATATCATTTTTCTTCATTCCGGAATCAACTTTATCCTTGATTGTTAATTTTTCTTTCAGTTTAAACTGACACTGTTTATCACTTCTTTTGTTCTTAAAACTGAAACAGTATAATATCCACACTTGGCACAACTACCAATGCGAATGCTTAGTGGAGCACTGACTTGGAATTCAGCTATGTGTATGATGTCTTGCCTACATTCACTCTGAGCCTTGCAGAGACCACCCAAGACAGGAAATTTCATGACAGACTCACTTTCTTTTGGAATAAGAAGAAAGAAACAGCCTGTTGCAGGTTTCCCGAGACTCTACGAAAGTGTAGGCGTGAAATTGAGTATTTTTTTCATTGAATTATTATCCTTGCTGGCCATTTTTGGTTGAAAAAAGTTTTTTTTTATACTGAAATTTACATTTTGTTAAAATGAAATCCTTTGAACATGATCTTGTATGAGTGTAAAGTATCTGTTATTTTGAAAATTTTGTTACTTCGGTATTCACTGTAATGGGGTTTGACCTGTATTAACAGTCAGTATAGGTTCAAGTATACAGCTTCTTCAGAGTATACTTGAATTCTCTGAAGAAGCTGCAAAAGCAAATGATCAGAGAGGTACTGACATAGACTTATAAGGTTATTACTGTCACATGTACAGAGTACAGTTTGCCAACTACTGTATTAGCTCAGAAGTAGATTTTTGAATAGCCTCTATAGCATCACAAATGCAAAGTTCTGTAATGATTAACTAATAAATACTGATTTTTCTGTATAAGTTTTCCAGTCAGCACTCTTAAGCGTTGCTGATCAAAAAAAATGTTCAGTACTACTTCAAACTTACATGATGGAAAGAGGAACACATTTTTTGTTGTTAAACCTGGAATGCTTTCTTTTGATTCTGAGTTGACCTAGTGTGATTTGTCTCTGCCTTGTAATAGCATCTGAAATTAGTTTGTACTTTTTGAAAGCTTTGAGAACAAGTTTTAATGTTCCAGGAAGTTGACCCCAAGGTTCCCTGTTCAATCCTAACTTCAATTCACCGTGAACTTCAGTAAGTCACTTAACCTGTCTGTATTACAATTAATAAAAGTATGTAATATAATTCTGACTATTGAACCTGAAAGTTAGGATAAGTTTGTTTTTCATTAAATTTTCTTTTTTGACAAGAATAAAACATGATAGAAATAACAAGAGATGTAATTATTACAAGCTGTAAGGGAAAAAAAAAACACAAGTCTGACTAAATTTTGTTTAAGTGTAAATTTCAATCCGGAATTGCCTTTCTGAATCCTGAATAAGTGCACACACAAAATGGCAAGCTAATTACAAAAACTGTGGTTAATCTGTACCTTTTTTTCTGCATGACACTGAGCAGGCATCTTAAGTATAACTGTATAGCTATTAGTTGTATATTTCTTAAGATTAAAGCAGGTTCTAAGTAAAAAAATGTACAGGTAGTCCCCAGGCTATGGATATCTGACCTACGACTTAGGAATGAGGCCGCAGCTGTGACACGTCCGCCTCAGTAACTGCAGCGTCGTCATCTTCTGCCTGAGGATGCTGCAAGCGGTGGCTGGACGAAGGCTGGAGGGAGGTGATTTCGCTGCTCGCGCAGTGTAGTGTCCCTTGGGCGGCTTCCGGCAGCAAGCTGTGAACCGTGGTCCATAGTCACCAGGGCCACAGCTATCACTCGTGTGCAGGACGAGGCTTGATGGGGCAGTTCGCTACCCGCCAACTATGCAGCTGCAGCTACTGCTCCTGATTGGATGCAGGCTGGATGGAGCGGAGGGGAGCGTTTCACTGCCCGCCCAACACACATGGCTGCCCCGTTCATTCTCGGTGGGCGGCTGGTAATGCTGCAACCGGTGACCCGGTTGTGGCTAAACGGGGGCCATTGAGGGTGAACGGGGCTGCGGGGGGCAGCATTGTAGTGTGCCTCGGGTGGCTGCCTGTTGAATGGGGGCGGTGGTGGGCGATTCGCTTACCCGCCTTTGGCCGCACCGTGTTCATTCTCGGTGGGCGGACACTGCAGGCAGCATACTGTAGTGGAGGTGACTATGTGGTTGCCGGGTGGTGAACCGCCCCTCGCTGCCTCCATTCATTCTCAATAGCAAGCACATAGCAGGAAGTTGTCTCATACATACGTGTTGATGACGGGTGCTTTCCTGCTGTGATAGCGTGTACAGTGCTGTGCAGAAAAGCTCATCTTAACCTTTTGTCTTCACCCTTCAAGAATCTCTCTGAAACACAAATCTGATGCAAGTGCTGGTGATACAGTAAAGAAGAGAAAAACCATCACCATTGAAAATAAAGTAGAAATAATTTAAAGGTCAGAGAGAGGTGAAACTCCATCATTCATTGGCAGAGCACTTGGTTAAGGTTGGTCAACAATAGCATTTATTAAAATAATGTACCTGTTCCGACTTACATACAAATTCAACTTAAGTACAAACCTACAGTCCCTATCTCGTACGTAACCCGAGAACTGCCTGTACTTCTACAAGCAGTATAGCCCCAGCGTTATCTCTTTATTAGTACTGGAAATGTCTGGAGAACCACATAGAATTGTGTCATATTTAATCTGGAAAAAGAATCTTGCTAGTAGTTACTATCATCTTACAATAAATACACTGCTAAAAAATTAAGGAAACACTTAAATCACACATCGAATCTTGAAGCTTAATTGACTTGGTGTTAGACTGTGGTGATTAAGTGCTCCCTTAATTTTTGAGCAATATGTCTTATACACTAAAGAACACACTACATCTGCTTAGAACATGTTTTACTTTAAGCAGTTTTCAAAAGATATCCAACAGTTCGAGGTATGAAATGCTGTCATGTGCAGAAATATCATAAATAAAAATGTTATTTCAAAAGGTTTGAATGTCTGAAAAACAAGTTAGTCTATGGTAATGATAATGGATGCCTATTACCAAACTTGCTGAAGTGATATCACCTGTAGATGAAACTTTTTTGGGTGGATCTGGTCTGCTGTACAGTCATGATGATTCTGTACATTAAAGATCATGACTGTTTCATAGTTAAATTCTTCTTTCTGAGCAAAATCTGAAGTTGTCCAGGTTACTACCCATGTGTAAATTATATAAATCTGAAGTGTTTCTAGAATTTTTTTCTATAAATGGATGGGTTGCTTGCACAAAGTGTTATATGTCTTTTTCAGACTGAGAACTTAAACCAATACATCAAACTAATGATGAGTGCAAGGAGCCTAATAAGTTGTTGGGGGAAATAATTTTAGCCTCCTTGGTTCTTGTGGAGCATGCAAAAACTCCTTGGTTAACCACAACTGACATATGGAATGATAGTTACAAATGTACCCTGATGTATGTACTGTATTTGTGTGTTTTGTGTGTGTGTGTACGTGTGTACACACATATAGTGTTTATTCTGAATTGCAGTGGCCCTGTACTGTTTGCTGGGAGGAAAGAGGGAGAAAAACAAATGTACAGAATGGCTGAGTATTTGAATAAGGCTGTTTGCTTTACAAAGGCACCAAATGTTACATGTATGCTGTTCAAAAGGAAGCACAGTACTGGTAATATTCTGTCCTGCTTTTATCACCCACCATAGGCCTTTATGATTGTGATTGATGCAGCTAATACTGTACTTATATTTTATACTGTGTGCAAGTAGAAGGTAGTATAAGCAGGTGGAAAAATGTGTGCTTTTCTTGAGGAAGTAGAGACACCGGTGAGACTTCATGACAATAACCAAAACAATAACAGTGGGATTTTTAATGTGACACCATTGAATCATTATATAAATGTCTTCTCTGTAAGCTAACCTGTCATTGTAGTAGAGAAGGCCTACGTAGGTGGTGTCATTAGCAGATTTAATGATGAAGTTATATCTGTGTTTGACTACACAGTCATAGGTAAACAAGGAGTATAGGTGGGTTAATGTAATACTCTGTGAAGTTCCTGTGTTGAGGGTCTGTGTAGACTATGCGATGCTGACAGTCTGTTCATACTGAAGTCTGTTCATACTGAGGTCTGTTGGTTTGGAAATCCAAAATCCAGTTTTAGGCAGTTGAGCTAAGTTCTCAGTTGAGGTGTTTGGTGGTTAACGTTTGCTGGTACAACAGTGATGAATGCTGATTTGTATTCTATAAACAGGGCATTGGAATGACAGTTTTATTATTCCGATGTACCAGGATGGTATGGAGTGCAAGGGATATGACATCCTCTATGGATTGATGTGACAGTATGCAGACTGGAGGTCATCGTGGCTGTCTGAAATATTATTTGTCCCAACACTAAACTTGCAAGGTGGAACTTCATGATTGGAGTGAGTGCCTCTTTTCTGCACTCATTCAGATGAAAAAGTTCACTTTTGTTTTCATAGGCACAAAAATAATTGTCCTTTTCAAGTAGGTCAGGACCAAAAATTATCTTGGCAGAATACTGGAAGTTAAAAAACTTCAACTAAACGGTTGCTCATGGTTTTTAAAACCCAACTTAAAATTCCGTCTAGACTGGATGCCTTTGGTCATTAACTCATTTTAAAGTCTTATGTCATATACAGAAAGGATAAATCACGTAGTGATGCAGGCAATTGAATGGTTGGGTGATTATTATCATGATAAATGCAGTCGTCAAAGGCTTTAAGTTCATTGAGAACTGTAGATGAGATATCAATGTCAATTTACTTACAGAGCACATTTAAAACATAAGTAATACATTAGCCAAAGTGATTTACATTAAAATATACAATAAAATAAATAAAATAAAATATAATAAAACACAATATTACCAGCAATAAATTGAAACAAACAAATGACTAAAAGGAGGGAACCATCAGTATCACTGAAGGTCGTGGAAAGCTAGAGAATGGAAATGCATCTTCAATCTAATTTTAACCAGTTCAATTGAAATTGACTCCTCAATGTAATTAGTAATGTTATTACTATTAATTATTAATTATTATTACTATTAGAATCTACTTAATGTAATTAATGTTACTTAATGTAATTAATTAGTGTTTACGATATGGTCTGTAAGCATTTCTAAGCCCTGCCAGTTTTTACGCTAGTTATTACAGCTGCTGTACTTAAACTTTAGTTTAGTTTAGATTAGGAAGAAAATCAAAGACTGTTAATTGGTGCGACTCAAACCACTTACACCTGAACACCAGCAAGACCAAGAAGCTGGTGGTGGATTTTAGGAGGCCCAGGCCCCTCATAGACCCCATGATCATCAGAGGAGACTGTGTGCAGAGGGTGCAGACCTATAAATACCTGGGAGTGCAGCTGGATGACAAATTGGACTGGACTGCCAATACTGATGCTATGTGTAAGAAAGGTCAGAGCTGACTATCCTTTCTTAGAAGGTTGGCGTCCTTCAACATCAGCAGTAAGATGCTGCAGATATTCTACCAGACGGTTGTGGCGAGTGCCCTCTTCTACGCGGTGGTGTGCTGCGGAGGCAGCATAAAGATGAAGGATGCCTCACGCCTGGACAGACTTGTTAAGAAGGCAGGCTTTATTGTAGGAATAAAGCTGGACAGTTTAACATCTGTAGCAGAGCAACGGGCATTAAGCAAACTCCTGTCAATCATGAAGAATCCACTGCATCCACTGAACAGTGTCATCTCCAGGCAGAGGAGTAGCTTCAGTGACAGACTTTTGTCACTGTCTTCCTCCACTGACAGACTGAGGAGATCGTTCCTCCACAACACTATGCGACTCTTCAATTCCACCCGGGGGAGTAAATGCTAACATTACTCAAAGTTATTGTCTGCTTTTACATGCATTTTTAGTACTATTTAATTTAATATTGTTTTTTGTAGAAGTATATTGCTGCTGGATTAAGTGAATTTCCCCTTGGGATCTATCTATCTATCTCTATCTATCTAGCTAGCTTGGACTCCCAAGTCGCTGCTGGGAACCAGTTTGTCATTGTTGTACGCCACTTTTACAGGCTGACAAAAACCCCCCAAATCAAATTTACAGGAAAAATGACGCTCTAAAACATTATATGCCAGTGCCTGCAGGTGAGCTAAAGCTCTAAAACATTGTTGGGCAACCTGTGCGAGGGCGCCACGAAAACTTTTGTAAAATATTTAAAATTGCTAGTGTTTTTGAACTTTTGGTTGATTAAAAAGATAATGTTTTAAAAAAAAATTTATGTTGGAAAACAGATAACGGAACACTTACGGATATGAAGTCTAAGAAATGCGAGAGACTCCAAATGATCGACAAGGAAATGCTCGTCTGTCTTTCGAAAATTGATCCTTGCATCAATCTAATATGTGCTGAAAAACAATCTCAACGTTCACATTAATTAAATTTAAGATTTATCCTTTGATTCCTTTATTAATAAAATGTCTTTCAAACTTGTAAAATTAACTGTTTTTATTGGCAATTGTCCATAGATTGTGTCGTCACGACTTTATTTATGGGCAGTCCCTCAGGTGCACCGCGAAAGAAAATTTTTGGACTTAGTGCGCCGCAACTCGAAAAAGGTTGCCTTTCACTGCTCTAAAACATGATATGGGAGTGCCTGCAGGTGAGCTGGCGCTCTAAAACATTATATGTGAGTGCATGCTGTTTAGCACCCGATGACGTGTTCCGGCCAGTCAATCACTGTAATGCCAGCACCTGACATGGCTACTGGCATTACAGTGAGGGCAGTACTTACCTGCCCCTTGATTGGCTGTCTCCAACCCGCGAAACGTGCTGAGCGGAGACTCGAGCATGGTACACTAGCACATGTGGTGCCCGTTCGAGTAGCGCCATGCACCGAGCATAGCGATGCTCGAGCCGAACACATGTTCGGCCAAGCATGCTCGCTCATCACTACATGTAATCCTTGATCTAAAAATATTTTACAGATTAGGTGAAAGAGTTTTTAGACCCAGTTTTAGAAGTTGTGCACTGCGCATTCACCATAAAATACTTGCCACTTCCTTAGCAGTTTGATCCCTATGTAAGAGAGTAAAGCCATCTTGTCTGTGTGGCAGTGTCTTGTATCTCAGCAGTTGGCCACATCAGTGATGTGGGATATATATGTCTTCGTCTTACTGAAAGAAGAGGGAATGAATTAAAGATTGAATAAGGCAGCAACAGGCTTTTGAGCAAGATGTGTTTTGAGTGCTTCCTTTTCTTTCTTGTATTTGTATCTAGTATTTCTCTTGAAGCTGGTGAAATTTAGGAATGGCTCATCTGTTGGTTACATTTTCCCTGAGGAATCTTCATATTGCAGAGTGGTCACTTTGAGAGAGTTGAATGTTCACTGCAGTGCATGAGGAAACCCAGTCTTCACAAATCTTAAGTAAAAAACAAATATTTAGTACAGATCAAATGCAGTAAAACTGGTTAAGATAGGTTACCCAACTAAATGTTACCCACACTAATAAGATATTATGTGAGCTTATTTGTGTATGCTCTCTCCTCTGCATCAGTGATATATGACACATACACTCACATATCCAACTTTAAAACATTAAACCAAGCATGTACAGTACGTTTAATCGTTTCATTTAATATTTTTATTTGTAAACTTATTTATTTCTCTCATACTTGCTCACACACACCCACACACCATTTGAGATGCAGACTGACAAGCACGCTTCTATAACTTTTTAAATGAGCTTCTGTAACATTTCCATAAACATGCATTTTAATCTAACTCACCTTGTTTCTGTCAACACTTGAAATCAATCTGGATGCAACAGTCTCTGTTATGGTCACTTGTCATATCTGTAGTCCTCTCTTTTCAGCCATTCTCCAGGTGTGTTTTGCAGTAGAAAAGTGCCTGTCAAGCGATGACTTTTGTCTGTTTTGTACCACAATATTACACATGGTGCAAAACAGTTTACCACCACTTTCGTGTAATACTTCATGAAATTGATTCGCACGGACTTTAGCGGTAATATTTGATGTCAAATGTGATCTTTCTGTGTTGCACATGTCCTCTTCTTGCAGGATCGGCTTCAAGGAAGTGAATCTGGAGGGGGGAAAATTTGCGGGTATAGGTTGAATTGGCATTAATAGCTGCAATTGCGACATCGCAACGTCCTGGAAGGACTGTAATGCAATAGTGAGGCCTCACGTCAAGTACTGTTTACAGTTTTTTGTCATCATGTTATAAAAAATAGCAGTTTTAGAGAAAGTCCTGAGGAGAGTGGCTAGAGTGATTCTGAGACAGAGAGGTATGAGATTATGAAGTGATGTTATCAAAGTGCTTAATATTATGAAGGGAATTAGTACAGTGGATCCCAACTCTTACTTTAAAAAAGATTCAAATGAAGGATGTGGGGACACAGTTGAAAACTTGTTAAAGGTAGATGTTGCACAGATGTTAGAAAGTTTTTCTTCCTGCAAAGATCCATGGACACAAGGAATAAGTTACCAAGTGGTGTGGTAAAGAGTTGAACTTTACAGACCTTCAGATCTGGATTTGATGTTAATTTGGGGATCTAGGTGAAAAGGATGGATTAGCTTGATGAACTGAATGGCCTATTCTTCTTTACCATCCTTTTAATATTTTAATCTGACCAAATTTAAATATAGCTATTCTAAGTTCCTAGAGAACTGTCATGAATGTAAGTTTATTGTGATCTGTCTGGCAACATCTGTTTTTTGCAATAGGTATTCAGTTTAAATGTGTCACCATTATGAGATACTCTTGTTAAACTGTCTTCATCTTCCCAGCATTGAGGAATGGCTGCAATGTATTATTGCCAGGTGGCAGTGGCATTTAGTACAACAAAGAAAAACAGTTAACAGTGAGCAGTTCCTAAAACAGCAAATAAAATTTGATTTAATGGTAAGAGACAATCATCCCAGTCCCCACTGTGAATACAACATATAAATTAAGATAATAACAAAGATGTTTAATTTTAATGGTCTGGCATATCTTTAACAGTAAAATATTCCTGATTTTTGATGCATAAAACCAAGATGATACCATGCCATTTCTTTTTTGTTTACTCTAAATACTGAGGAGGCCGGTGTTAAAAAAATGTAAGATTACAATTAAGAATGTAGGGGCAGGCATACCAAAATATAAGAAGGTGTTAGATTATTCAGATCTTTGTATACAATTAAAATTATTTTATAAACAATCCTAAATGACACAGATAAGCATTGTAATTATATTAAACCAGATAAGTTTAGATTTTTTTGTTAATATTCTTATTGCTACATTTTAAACAAACTGCAGCCGAGTTATACTATGTTTCTTAAGTGAAAGTACAAAGTCTTAGTAATATGATTACCATCTAATTTGAAGTTTTTTCCCACTTTTCTGTTGCCAATGATTAAAATGTATTTTTCTCCTTGATTATTTTAAGGAAATTATTACTTACCATTTTCTAATACTAGTAATTTACAAAATTAAAGAATTTAGAGCCTCAGGTTGTAATTGGGCGCTAATGGTAAATTAATCATTGGGTCATCTGCATAGTTGTGGTAATTTGCTTTATGTTTTAAAATAATTAGACCTAAAGGGGTCTGATACAATGAGAGTAATGGCCTGTTTATACTTCACGCTCAGAACGTGTATGACCTCTGAGCATACTGTCAGAAATTAACATGATGCTTGTATGAGTTGCAGTAAAAACAAAGACATGGGTGGCGTGTGTGTTCAGGTTTTGGTATGTGACATCAGCACTATTGTTTAGTATCACCATGTGATGCCAGACTTGCAGCTCCAACAGGATAAAAGTGCATGCAAGTTAAATGCTGGCATATGAATATCTTCATGGTGCTTTTCTTCAATATCTTGTTTATGATACAGCACGTTTAAAGGTCTAACATGCCATCTTCTGTGTCACTGTTGCTGTCCTTTTTTTTTCGCACCTTCACAAAAGTATCAGAATGCAAAGAAATTTTATTTTTAACATTTAACATTTTTGACTTTCTTCTCTCAACTTACAACACAGCGAAACCAGTCGTTTTTTTCTCACCTTTATGATTACTTGCACTGCCACCTGGTGGAATCCTCCAGATTTGCATAAAAGTATGTGTGTAAGTATAGTCAGTACACTACGTGCGTAGGATCAGGGTTCTCAAACTCACATCTTGCATAGAATTAAGTATATCCCCGGCCTAATAAAGGACTTAAATATTCATATGGCACATCATGCCCAATATCATTCATCTTTGACAGATAGTCACCACAACTGACAAAGTATTATCTTCGTGTTATATGAGAACTAACCAACTTAAGACACTGCCAGCTAAGCCCTCCAATGGCCAAGATGGTTAAGAAGAATGCTGTGATCAATGATATTACATGCTACACTCAGGTCTGATAGAACAAGAGCTGATATTTGCATCACCATAAACTCACAAATTACCAAGTGCTTTAACCAAATCAGTTTCCAGTGATTTGGTGTAAAACCTTACTGATACTTATCCAAAACGGAATGTTTAGTCAAGTAGTCATATAATTGTCAAAAATCTACTTTTTCTGCAATTTTGCTAGAAGAGATAAATTAGAGATTTGTAGGGGTTGTAGAATTTTCTGAGATGAGTTGTGAATAGGAGCACAGTAATTATCCTCAGTGTCTCTCTTTTTCTTTCATTTCTTTAGAAATATTCTATTAGCACAGTTTATGATGAGCATGCACACAAATCTCAGTGAGTCCAAGTTAGATGGTGAACTGAAGTTCCTTTGTCATTTGCATCTCATTGTTAATTGGGATTCTAAACAAGCAAGTTAACTAAAATGAAGATGCACAATTATTTCTCGAGCAAGTTAAAAGTAAATGGGTTGGAACAAATAACTCCTGTCACTGTCACTCTTCTGAACTTGAAGACCCAATGTAAATGCATCCATCAATAAGACTTAAACAACTCCCTGAGGTAGTGAGAACTCATGAAACTAATGTAAACTTTTCTAGTTGAGATAATATCTTGCAGAAAGCTATACAGTACATTAGAAAATGTATCCTTAAATATAAAGTATAAATTGTCACAAAATCAAAATTTCTTTTGCTATGTGGATTTGTGGTTCAGGCATAGATAGACAGAACTTTATTTGTCCCCACGGGGAGATTTGGCTTCATACAGAAGCTCTTTAAATAAAGAAATACATACAGTGCATCCGGAAAGTATTCACAGTGCATCACTTTTTCCACATTTTGTTATGTTACAGCCTTATTGCAAAATGGAATAAATTCATTTTTTTCCTCAGAATTCTACACACAACACCCTATAATGACAATGTGAAAAAAGTTTACTTGAGGTTTTTGCAAATTCATTAAAAATAAAAAAACTGAGAAATCACATGTACATAAGTATTCACAGCCTTTGCTCAATACTTTGTCGATGCACCTTTGGCAGCAATTACAGCCTCAAGTCTTTTTGAATATGATGCCACAAGCTTGGCACACCTATCCTTGGCCAGTTTTGCCCATTCCTCTTTGCAGCACCTATCAAGCTCCATCAGGTTGGATGGGAAGCGTTGGTGCATAGCCAATCTCTCCAGAGATGTTCAATCGGATTCAAGTATGGGCTCTGGCTGGGCCACTCAAGGACATTCACAGAGTTGTCCTGAAGCCACTCCTTTGATATCTTGGCTGTGTGCTTAGGGTCATTGTCCTGCTGAAAGATGAACCGTCACCCCAGTCTGAGGTCAAGAGCGCTCTGGAGCAGGTTTTCATCCAGGATGTCTCTGTACATTGCTGCAGTCATCTTTCCCTTTATCCTCACTAGTCTCCCAGTTCCTGCTGCTGAAAAACATCCCCACAGCATGATGCTGCCACCACCATGCTTAACTGTAGGGATGGTATTGGCCTGGTGATGAGTGGTGCCTGGTTTCCTCTAAACGTGACACCTGGTGTTCACACCAGAGAGTTCAATCTTTGTCTCATCAGACCAGAGAATTTTGTTTCTCATGGTCTGAGAGTCCATCAGGTGCCTTTTGGCAAACTCCAGGTAGGCTGCCATTTGCCTTTTACTAAGGAGTGGCTTCCGTCTGGCCACTCTATCATACAGGCCTGATTGGTGGATTGCTGCAGAGGTGGTTGTCCTTCTGGAAGGTTCTCCTCTCTCCACAGAGGAACTCTGGTGCTCTGACAGAGTGACCATCGGGTTCTTGGTCACCTCCCTGACTAGGGCCCTTCTCCCCCGATTACTCAGTTTAGATGGCCGGCCAGCTCTAGGAAGAGTCCTGGTGGTTTCGAATTTCTTCCACTTAACGGATGATGGAGGCCACTGTGCTCATTGGGACCTTCAAAGCAGCAGAAATTTTTCTGTAACCTTCCCCAGATTTGTGCCTCGAGACAATCCTGTCTCTGAGGTCTACAGACAATTCCTTTGACTTCATGCTTGGTTTGTGCTCTGACATGAACTGTCATCTGTGGGATCTTTATATAGACGGGTATCTTCCTTTCCAAATCATGTCCAATCAACTGAATTTACCACAGGTGGACTCCAATTAAGCTGCAGAAACATCTCAAGGATGATCAGGGGAAACAGGATGCACCTGAGCTCAATTTTGAGCTTCATGGCAAAGGATGTGAATACTTATGTACATGTGCTTTCTCAATTTTTTTTATTTTTAATAAATTTGCAAAAACCTCACGGTAGCTTTTTTCACGTTGTCATTATGGGGTGTTGTGTGCAGAATTCTGAGAAAAAAAATGAATTTAATCCATTTTGGAATAAGGCTGTAACATAACAAAATGTGGAAAAAGTGATGCGGTGTGAATACTTTCCGGATGCACTGTAAATGGGTAGATAAGTAAATAAGTGGCAGAGTGGTGGGTCTGAGGCTAGGGATTTGCACTGGCAAATCTATATACACTAGCCATGTAAGCCCATTGTGTAAAAAGCCCGGGGTCCTAGAAACTATTGAAATCATTAGAAAAAAACTGAAATGTAGAGATGTCAAGTAATTGAAAGGAACTACTCTGGGCATCTCTCTCTTAGGAGGATTCACTTTGCTGACATGCTCGCATCGCTTGTGCATTAGCTGTGGGAGGAAAAGTAAAAGGGATACCATTGTGCTGATGTTGGCGGCTAAGCGACTTTGTCTTTCTTCTGAAGTTTCACTTTACTGAAGTGCTGGCCCTGCTTGTGTTATTAGTGGCTAAGCGTGTTTTCTGTTTCCTCGGAGGTGGAGCCCTTACTCTGACTCCACTTCTCACTTCTGGGCCGGACAGAAGCACACACTTCCATGTGTAAGATACACATACATATATTGGTCTTAACACACAATGGAATGACTATAAAGCAAGAAATCTCAAAAGAAAGACAAGATCCGACTTGGCTGTCACAGTCACAGTGAGGCATCATGCAGATGTATTGCTGTTGGTATAAAGGAGCCAAAGCAGCGTTTCTTGACACATTTCTGCTGAATAATTGGCTGAAAGTAATCTCTGTTATTGTGTTAGTGAGAGGATGGGCAGTGCTTCCTCTGACTCACTGGGTTACCTTAAGTAAGTCCATTAACCTGTTTGTGCTCCAGCTCTGTATAAAGTTAAGGTCGGTTGCTTTCACTAAGAAGTTAAAAGTGCTCTCATAAAAATTTATTATGAGAAGCCTATCTAAAAAAACGTAAACTACTGTGTAATTTTTAATGAACCTAAAATCAATGTTAAAAATACATTGTAAAATTGTTTTCTTTACAGAATTTTAAAGAAAATTGTAATCTTTTTTTTTTTTTTGTACTACAAAAAATTTGAGACTGCTTTTGGTCCCAGTGACGCACAGTCTTGAGGACTTGCACCAAACTTACCAAATTGTTTTCTTTATAGCAGAAGTCTGATAACGGCACTCCTGATTCATCTCAACAATAAAGTAGTTAAATATTTTTTCTCTCAGGGTTTGTGTGCTGGATGTGTTCTTTTTCCATCTTTATATGTTATTGGAAGTTTAATTTGGAAATACTGTATTACATTAACTATCATTTGTGTGTTAATGACATTTGGTTTTATTTATCAAATTAATCAATTGGAACTACATGAACTGTGCCATTAACTGGTTTGTTGAAATGAGACAATTAACAAGTGAAAATCATTTGCCTCTACAGTTCCACATACCTAGGCGTTCTTTATGGTGGTTGTTAATTCTGCTGAGGGTTAAGGAAAAAGTAAAGGCAATTTTAAAGT
>JANRMT010062792.1:16606151-16641492 GCA_026402145.1 Polypterus bichir lapradei
GCCGTGCCCAAGCGCAAGAAGAAGATGTTAACGATTGCCGAAAAGGTAAACGTTTTGGATTTGTTGAAGGCTATGATTCTTTTTATTTAAAAAGTAGGAAAGGAATATAAGATCTACGGCTGCAGTGTCCTTTTAACCAGGGTGCAAAACGAGTTGTAAGTGGATGTAATAAGGCAGTAGTCTGGATGGAATCTGCTTTAGGGATTTGGATTGAAGACTGCCAGAAGAAGAACAACGGCAGTGCTACACAATCGCCTGAAGTGGCTCCTTTACAAGGGCTGTAACGCTCTCCTTTGTTGTGCAGTAAAATTAAACTCATTGTTATCGGACAAGTCATCGTGTCATTGTTGGTGAGTAACCATAAATAATTAATACATTTACTGTATACTATTTTTCTTGCAATGTACGTATTTATTGCTGGTGACCTGTCTATCGTAATGGCTGTAACATATGTGATATCGGAGTCACTCAATATCTTTAAAATAATATTTAGGTTTTACTGTATATAAAGAGTGTGTTTATATACATAAGTTCAATGAATCTTACCTAATATCTAAGAGAATACAAAGGGATTATGCTGTATAACGCTGCGGGGAATATTTATAAACAGTGCGGGAGAATTTATAAGGGCTTAAAATATATAAAAATAACCATACAAACATATGGTTTCTACTTCGCGGATTTTCACCTATCGCGGGGTGGTCTGGAACGCAACCCCTGCGATGGAGGAGGGATTACTGTACACCCTAAGGTCATGTAGTGTACTGTAGCTAATCTAAATAAGTGAGTCTTAAGACCGGATTTGAAAATAGGTAGGGAATCTGTGTCCCAAATATTGGTAGTGAGTTTCAGACATGAGGAGCAGTACGAGTAAATGCCCTGGAACCCATGGTGATCATGTGTTTTGGGGGGTGGGGTGGTTGGTGATGATGAGACCAAATATGGAGGCCCTAAGAGTGCGGTTTGGGGTATAAACATGTATGAGGTCAGAGATGTATAATGGATGAAGGTTATGGAGTAAGTTGAAGGTAAGTAAAGGAATTGTAAAATCAATGTTAAATTTTGCAGGAAGCCAATGAAGCTGTTTAAGAGATGGAGTAATGGTGTAATATGGAAGAGGTCTGTGTTATAATGTGGGCAGTTGAGTTCTGATCAAGCCTTAAGTTTATGGAGAAGCTTGTGCTGGAGACCAAAGAAAAGAGAATTGCAGTAATCACTGGTCTCAGGTGTGCAGTGCCACTGAGATAAAAAGAAGATGACCATATAACATTTACTGATATGGGGTTCAAACGAGTACTATCAAAGATAACCCCCATACTGTTAAACTGAGGGGAGGGAGAGACTGAGGTACAATCAATTTTAAGTGAAAAACTACTAGATTTTGATAAAGTAGACTTGGAGCCAATGAGGAGAACCTTTGTCTTACTGCTATTGAGTTTGAGAAAATTAGAAGAAAACCAAGGTTTTATTTTAAGTAGAAAGTGATTGAGGCAGGAAGAAGGAAGGAAGGATGGAGTTAGGCTTTATAGATATATAGAGCCGAGTATCGTCTGCATAGCAATGAAAATTAATTCCAATTCTTTTTTAAAAATGCCACCTAAAGGCAGTAGATATACTGTATTAAAAATAGTAAGGGGCCAAGCACTAATCCATGGGGAACACCACTAATTATTGGGAGGGATTGTGATCGAGAATTTTTTAGTTAAACCAACTGAGTATGATTAGACAGGTATGAAGTAAACCAAATAAGGGGAGGGGGTATCAGTAATGTTGATGGTGGCTGACCGATTCAGCAAAATACTATGTGATGCAGTATCAAAGGCTGCACTCAGATTGAGTAGGACAAGGATTTTTAAAAATCCAGCATAAGTAAGCATAAGTTATTAGTGACCTTTACCAAGGTGTTTCCGGACTGTGTTTTCGACAAAGGCCAGATTGAAACATATCAAACTCTTGAAATGAATGGTAGATTTGATATAGGACGACAATTATTAAGTTATTAAGATCAACACCAGGTATATTTAAAGTTGGAGTTATTACAGATGATTTAAATGATAAAGAGACAAAACCAGATCTTAGAGAAGACTGAATAGTATCAGTTATAAGTGAAGAAAGTGAAGGCAAGCAGGCTTTTACCAATCAAGTAGGCATGGGATTAAGTTGACAAGTGGCAGATCTACATATATAAATAAGATGAGAAATTTCAGTTTCTGTGGGTAATTCAAAATTAGATCAATAAGTAAAAGGAGGCTCAGTTAAAATGTTTAAATAAGAATTGTATGGTGTACGTATTGACGATGGTAGCTGTTAATGAATATTATCAATTTTGGTTTTAAAAAAGGGTCAAAAATGCATCACATGTAGCAGTGCAGCACATAAGAGATGGAGCTTTATCAGGAAGTGCAAGAATTCTGTTAATAGAAAACAAAGCTATTTTGTTACTGTCAGACATGATTCCTCGAAGGGATGGGATTACGAGATGTAAAGAAATCCAGGCAGGTAACACTAATTAAGTTGCATAAAATCATTAGGTTGCTGCCAGGTCTAAACCAAACAAAAGAAATCAAATTTATGATCCTCCAGAAGAGCATGGATTAAAGGACCCTTATTTGGACAGAGAACATATGTTAAGTAGTCCGATGGTTAACCTGTTCTTTCTGGACCCAGAGCTGGTCAACCTTGGTAGATTGGCTAGTATACTGTGGTCAGTTGTCCACCAACATCCTAAATGGGCATGAGTTTACGGACCAGAATGAGTATATTTATTTGATGTCATCATATTTGAATGTTCAAACAGTTTCCTAGTGGATGTATTTAGGACGGCGATGGTATGCATTGGTTTGGAGTTGCAGTGTTAGTGGTGGCTCAGCTGAGCAAAGCCGCATTTGGAAAAGTTCAGCTGAGGAGTACTCTGTTGAGTACTTGGAAAGTCCTGTGAATGGTATATATTGAAACGGCGAAGTTGCCGAATACAACAAGGAAGTAAAAGCTCGTATGTCAGCATTCCATAAAGACATACCATGATGCCAACATCTACTCTGTATCTGGAGCTCCATCCAGGCAGAAACAAAGTCCCAAATAAAAGAAGAAATAAGCCAATAATCGAGTAACACTAGGTAATCCAACATTAAATTAATATAGCCAAATTAGTCAGTTTTCAGTTCCATAGAAAATAAAGAACAATTAAACAAATGATACAAATTATACCAGAGGGCAGCGGCAGTCAAATGTGCCATCGTTTGCTCAATTCAAACTCAACTCTTTTATTAATAAGATGTGTATTGTAAGGTGATAGGGCACTACCATGCAAGGCACCTGATGAAGGTGGACTGGGCTTATAGATGATACCCTTCAGCTTTATTATTTATATTTTTTTTTCATAAAAGAAATCTAGTAACCCAAGACATTGACTACCTTTTATCCATTTCTGTTAGTTAATCTAATTTTTTCAGAAGGGTAATTATATTAAAAGTAGAGCTGGTATACTGGGGATTCTGTGTTGAATGTAACAACTATCTGGGAATTCTTCATACTCCACCTGTAATATTTGCTCTTTATGCAAACTGTGGAAAGGCACTGTCTGTGAACAGCATTGGATAAATTGCCCCAATCCTAAAGTTTCCCTCATAAAATTACAAATATACTCTGGGAACTAGATACGGAAACGCTTGCTCTATTCCCTTGTCATGTAACTCGGTCAGTGTTTCTGATTGCCTTCACACTATTATGCTGTCTCTGTCTCTATGAGGGGACTGCTATATGTTCTCTCCATGACTATTCTTAGTTCTTCCCAGGCTTGTAGAATGTACGGCAAATCTTCATGAAAGCTGTGGAATGTAGCATTCCCTGTATTCAGGGCAGTCTGTTATTGGCTAAAATATATAATTTAGGTCTCTGACATAAACTGATTAGCCCAATATCACACAATCCTCTTTAAACACTGACCCATAATTCTTGTTTACTGCCCATATTAGCATATTTAGAGAACACAGTATTACAATCCACTCAGTGCACAATAGGGAAGTTAAAAGTCCAAAAAAACTGCGAAACATACATACACAAACAAAGGATCAGCAACATTTACACGGAAATGTGAACTTAGTGCCAAATTACAGAAACTCAAATTTGGCGGATTTAGTTTTCATCTTATTTTGATGTATTCTGAGTACTTGGAAGGTCCTGTGGACTGCACTGTGCCTCTGGAAAGACTGCTACTATGACAGAAATGTTTAGAAAACGTTCTGCGTGTGGTTGGTACTTGAATGTTGGAAGGTGGGGATTTGAAATATGAAGCATGCATCATTCTTTTTCCAACTAGGGTGCATTTCTATTTTCCCCTTTGTTGACATCTGTGTGCATTCCGTCTCCCTCTTTAGCTCGCTCAATGCTATGGAAGACATAAATTAGTTCATTCTGCCTGTTTCAGTTTGTTGTTTTTTATTTGATTTTTTTATTTTATCATTTCAGTTCAACATCCATCCATCCATCCATCCATTATCCAACCCGCTATATCCTAACTTCAGGGTCACGGGGGTCTGCTGGAGCCAATCCCAGCCAACACAGGGCGAAAGGCAGGAAACAAACCCCGGGCAGGGCGCCAGCCCACCGCAGTCAGTTCAACATATGAAGAAGTAAAAAATGAAATTTTACAGGGTGCATGAGATGAACTTTATCAAACTAGATAAGACCTATTTATGTAACATATTTCCTCTCACTTACCATATAACAAACAAAGTGGTGGAGCAAGGCATTTAAAGTGAGGAGTAAGCTCATTTGTGATCCCTGCCCCCACAAACCATCTTAATGAATTCACTACCCACACAAATTCCAGCTATTACAATATCAACTTCGAGTGTCTGAACTTACAACCAGTGTGATTGGTTGAGACTAAATGAGGTGCTAGGTTAGCATTGCCACCACTGGTAAATTGTGATATGCCACTGATGCTGTAATTTTCATCACTTGCTACATGGTCCTCTCTCTTGTTATTATAGTTTTCTTTTGCATCTGTCTCACTGTTCTCTGTGTTATTTGCATGGTCACTGTCTTCATAGGATGATCCATCTGTCTTTGCCTTTTAATTTTGCTCTTTGTCCACTTTGTCATTGCAGGTTTGGATGGGTTGTAATTTGGCTTGAAGCAAATACAATGGATTTAGAAAGCATTCAGATCCCTTTGCTTTTTTCACATTTTACTATTCTGCTTTCTGGTGCTAAAATCATTTTGATTATTTTTTTTCCCCGCAAGAATCAAAAATTAATATCCCAGAATGACAAAACACAGGATTTTAGTAGTAGTAGTCTATTTATATAGTGCCCTTCACAGACAAAAGGTCACAGAGCGCTGAACAGCAAACACAGTACAAATACAACAGTTAAAACAAAACATACAGTATCTCACAAAAGTGAGTACACCCCTCACATTTTTGTAAATATTTTATTATATCTTTTCATGGGACAACACTGAAGATATGACACTTTAATACAATGTAAAGTAGTCAGTGTACAGCTTGTATAACAGTGTAAATTTGCTGTCCCCTCAAAATAACTCAACACTCAGCCATTAATGTCTAAACCACTGGCAACAAAAATGAGTACACCCCTAAGTGAAAAATGTCCAGATTGTGCCCAAAGTGTCAATATTTTGTGTGGCCACCATTATTTTCCAGCACTGCCTTAACTCTCTTGGGCATGGAGGTCACTAGAGCTTCACAGGTTGCCACTGGAATCCTCTTCCACTCCTCCATAAAAACATCATGGAGCTGGTGGATGTTGCTCAATAGGGTTTAGGTCTGGAGACATGCCTGGCCAGTCCAGCACCTTTACCCTCAGTTTCTTTAGCAAAGCTGTGGTCGCCTTGGAGGTGTGTTTTTGGGTCGTTATGTTGGAATACTGCCCTGCGGCCCATTTTCCATAGGGAGGAGATCATGCTCTGCTTCAGTATGTCACATTCTTGTACATGTTGGCATTCATGGTTCCCTCAGTGAACTGTAGCTCCCCAGTGCCAGCAGCACTCATGCAGCCCCAAACCAAGACACTCCCACCACCATGCTTGACTGGTAAGACACACTTGTCTTTGTACTTTTCACCTGGTTGCCGCCACACACGCTTGACACCATCTGAGCAACTTGGTCTCATCAGACCACAGGACATGGTTCCAGTAATCCATGTCCTTAGTCTGCTTGTCTTTGGCAAACTGTTTGCAAGCTTTCTTGTGCAGCATATTTAGAAGAGGCTTCCTTCTGGGACGACAGCCATGCAGACCAATTTGATTCAGTGTGCGGCATATGGTCTGAGCACTGACAGGCTGTCCCCCCACCCCTTCAACCTCTGCAGCAATGCTGGCAGCACTCATACGTCTATTTTTAAAAGACAACCTCTGGATAGGACACTGAGGACGTGCACTCAACTTCTTTGGTCGACCATAGTGAAGCCTATTCTGAGTGGAACCTGTCCTCTTAAACCACTGTATGGTCTTGGCCACCATGTTGCAGCTCAGTTTCAGGGTGTTGGCAATCTTCTTATAGCCTAGGCCATCTTTATGTATAGCAACGATCCTCCTAGAGTTTTTTGCCATGAGGTGCTATGTTGAACTTCTAGTGACCAGTATGAGAGAGTGTGAGAGCGATAAAGCCAAATTTAACACACCTGCTCCCCATTCACACCCGAGACCTTGTAACACTAACGAGTCACATGACGCCGGGGAGGGAAAATGGCTAATTGGGCACAATTTGTACATTTTTCACTTAGGGGTGTACTCACTTTTGTTGCCAGCGGTTGCACAGCCAATGGCTGTGTGTTGAGTTGTTTTGAGGGGACAGCAAATTTACATGGTCTGGATTTGGGGAGTTTCTGTCATTCTTCTCTACGGATCCTCTCAAGTTCTACCAAGCTGGATAAAAATTGTTGGTGAACAGCTACTTTCAGGTCTCTCTAGAGATGTTTGATTGGGGTGAAGTCCAGGCTCTGGCTGGGCAATTCGAGGACATTCCCAGAGTTTTCTCTAAGCCATTTGTGGTTATCTTTACTGTGCTTCCAGTAATTGTTCTGTTGGAAGGTGAATCTGTGGCTCTGAAACATATTTTTATTTAGGATATCTCTTATTTTGCTCCTTTCAGATCTCCCTTAACCCTATCCAGTCTCCCAGTCCCTCCCTTTAGAAACAACCCCATAGAATGATACTACCACCACCACAAAGCTTCACCTTTGGAATTGCTTTTTTTTGTTTCAGACCAAAGAATTTTGTTTCTCAAAGCCTGAGAGCCCTTGTAGGTGCTTTTTTGCAAACTCCAAGCACATTTTCATGTGTGTTTTACCAAGGGGAAGCTTATTTCTGGCCACTCTGTCATAAAGCCTGTCATTGTTGAATAGCCAATCAAGTAAAACTCTGCACTCTCAAAGCCTCAGATTTGTTTTCTGTCTCAGCAAAGGTGAGGCTCACCATCCACAAGTAAAAAACAAGCTGCTAAAGATCAATGTTAACTGTAAATGTTTACTCCAGCTTGAGTGAGAACTCAGCATGATGGTCAAATAAAACACAAGAGATGCAGATATAAAGACACAGATCAGCAAGGTGTGGGTGGCCACCAAGCTTTATTTATTCAATACAAATTCAAGTCTATGCTGTTATGTAGAGCATTATAAGTTAAGGACAGCCTGAGTTGCAACAGAACACTATGTAAAAAAAATCAATTTTAATCTAGTAAGACATGCATATAAGAAGTTAGGCAGAGCAGTAGTATGGGTGTGTTGCATCTCACTAATTCTTATGCTGCAGTGGTAGAGATTGAGCAACGATACGGGGGGTGTGAGTCTCTCTTTTTATTTTACCACCTTTGCACTTAAGTCCTATCTTACACAATAGTGAAAAAATAGAACAAGCTGCAAGCCTGAACTATGTAAGTAGATTAAATTTAAAGAGAATTCACAACCAGCATAAATAATCCTAATATTTCCAGGTTAATATTTTGAATAGCATACAAGTATCTCCTCTCATGTCCTGTGAACTTAATATTTTGGCAATAAAGACCAAAACCGCTCTTTGAAATTCAATGGAATGAAATTCTTTTGAAAAGGACAATGCATTGTTGTAATTCAATTTTGCAAAATTTGAGGAATAAGTCTTTTTGATATAATAATATCCTTTATTTTTATATAATTAAATGTTTTGGACTACTATGTGCGTATTTGTTAAATAATCAGTATTTCACTGTTGGTCTTAAGAAAACTTTATAAATCTGTTGTATGAAATGTGCTTAGTCTGCAATGCATTTTACTGACATCTTCCAGGCTTTAAAGTATGTGGGAAACAAGGTCAGAAGGCAGCGTATGTGGGGTGGTCCAAAGAAAACTAAGATGGAAGAAGCACGGGAACTGCTTGCTTCAACTGTCCTTACACATGTACCAGTAAGTATTAGTCTAGATTTTATTCCCAATTAAGATACTTTGCCGAATAGTTACCTTTCATGTAATTAATATGTGGAAAAAACATAATGCTTTGTTTCTCTACTTCGATATTAATATAAATTTTGATTTAGCTGTTTTTTTAATACAAATTTGAATTTAATTTTTATTTTATTGTTCTTTGCAAAATCCAATGTGATCTCTGCTATGATGACTATTTGACATATTTTGACCTTTTGTTAAAACATCAGTCAAAGCATCAGTAAGATGTGTTTAAGGCAAAAAAAAACAACCACTGTCTAGAGCACTGTTATATTTTTCACTTATTGGAATGATATTTCTTGCTTAAGATATCCAGCAAGAATCTATCATCTGAGCAAACAATTTTTCCCTGGGGAAGTTTTTTGTTCTTATAGGCATTGTATTTACTTTTACAATTCAAGGTGAAGACGAAGGACAAAATATATTTAAGGTATCTGAAAGGATGAGCAGCAACAGTTTAAATTTATGTAAAAAAATAAGAAAAAGAGCAAAGTATTCCTAGCATGTAAATCATGGATTCAGTTGTTAAAGCAGGTATAATATAATTATTATTATTATGGAATGGTTTACTGTTCATTGCAGGTTTATGATAAAGAAATCAGGATTAAGTTAGGTATTAGCACATTTTACAAGAAGATTATTTGCTGTTACTATTACAACATCCATTTATACTACTGCATGGAGGTGTGTATATATTAAATGCATTTATTACTGTATCAGTGAAGAAGTACATAATAGTACTCAGTGAAATCCAGTTCCATCTTTGGGAAAAATTATAATCTTAGAAGTAAAAAAGATAATCTGCCGCTTTGTCTGTTGCTCTAATGCATCAGAAACTACTAGAGATGCCTATTTTCAATTTTATAACTGTTATTAGAATGACTGTGGCTAGTGCACTCCACAGATTGAGCAAAACTGTTAGAAAATATCCAATATGTCCGTTGAACATTGCTAGAAGTGAATATTTAGAGTCTTAATGTGTTCTTCATAGCTTTCATATGGTCAAATAATTAAACTTTTAAGTGAATTTATACATCATTGATTGTTCTTAAATTAATATAAAACCAATCAAAATATAAAGCATTTTAGCTTTGGTTTCTGTTTTTTGAAATATCTATCTAGTCAGTTATTGGTTTGTGTAAAAATATATTTTTGTCTTGTATTGCTTTACTTTTTAATGCCTGTTTCATGAAAATCCTATTTATGAATTTATTAAATCAGTGTCCTACATCATAAAAGTCATCAAAATTGAATTAATGCCACTGTAAACTATTCTAGGAAGTATGCCTGGAATTCCAAGATTAAATAAATCCAAAGGATCATTCACTTTTAAGTAAAAGTGTTGCACCTAGATATCCATAAATTAATAACTGGAACACTACCTCTCCTTCATATTTTCATTTCCCATTAGTTTGTAATTGCATGAGATTAATTAAACACTCTAATTAATTTTGTTCTTGAAGCAGCTGTCTTTAGTATAATATTACAAACACATCTGATTTATGTTTGCATTTTTGATACACAGGGGTTTGGTAATTTTCATAGAAATTCTCAAAAAAAAAAAAAAAAAAAAAATGAGCAGAGTGGTGGCTGTGAGGCTATCTTGCCGCTTCAAATCCCATAAACACCAGAAGTGACTACTGTACTCCATTAACCTGCAATTGCTTCATTGATGATGTTAATTTGCATCCTAGTCCTGCTAGCAGGTCCTCCATCCTACAAGGAAAAATTGGGGGTTGTTGGCAGGATTGGCACTGCGGCCACGGTAGTTCCATTGTGGGGCTGAGGTGCCACACGCTGCACTCGGGTCCCAATCCAGGTGGTTCGTTGTGTGGTGGGTGCAGCAACTCCCTATCAGCACATGCTCCCAACATCTTTCTCTCAAAAAACGTGTTTCTGATTTTAAATATAGTACTAGCAACACCAATAACTGGGTTAGAAAAAGTAACCGTTGTAATTTTAAACTCTTTATTCGTTATTGCCAGTAAACTATATATGGTTTCCTATTTGAGATCTTTTGTTTTTTGTTCCTGAATATCTAGGGTAGTCATCAGTCAATCAGTTTCAACTCCAAAGGTGATATATAAAAAAAAAAAAAATAACATTTCAAACTATTTGAAGTTTTGTTATATATAAATTAAGCCAATATATATGAAAAATATAGCTTTTTGTTGTTTTATTTTTAGGTAAAAGAATTCAATTTCCGTGCAAAATGTATTTATATGGCTGTAATGATCCGCAGGGTGATTTTGGCCCAAGGAAACAACAAAGTTGATGATAGGGACTACTACGGAAACAAAAGACTGGAGCTGGCAGGGCAGGTGGGTGGTCATATTTCAGGTTATTGTTAAGATGCCCTATTAATATGCTAATTTATCTTTAATATATAGATGCAATACTGTTAAACTTCCTGTTAAGCTGCTAAGATGAAATCAGAATGATTTGTAATATACAATTTCATTTGTAGCTTATTTTTAAAATTGTATCATTGCACCATACAGTTTGAATAAAGCCTATTTAGTGGATCTGTCTGATTTAGGTTTTATTTTGTTTTCCCATGCTGCTCCTAATTAATTTAAGCATGATTGGCAGTGTTTAGTTCTTGTGGATTAAAGGATATTAAGACAAAAGGATGTCATTTTCCAGCTCAGAATCTGCTGTAGTGTATATCTTCAATTGGCCAACAGTTTTGCATGGTAGCTAAATGGACAGTTTTTAGAAGGACTGGTGTGGGCTAATCCTGTCACTGAGTAAAGAGTCCCCCTTCTCAAGGGGAAACAGCTTTTGTCTCACCAAAAAATGTTAATTGATGGAAAAGACTGTTTATTTCACAAAGAAAAACAATAGAGAAACAATGAGCACAATTTCCTACCCCATGTGGCTTTGGGGGGAAAACTAAATATGTCTCACCTTTCTATAATATAGCTGAATAAAAAATTCAGCATGGGATGTATTTTATTTAATCATCACAGGCTTCACTCCTCAAATCTGTTTTCCCACTAGACATTTGTTTAGGGCCTTTTGCCAATGAAGGTGTTAGCAAAATCGGCAGTATTGTCACTTAATCTCTCACCTGCCCTTTTGTTTTAGTCTTCTATTAATGTGTTCATTATTTTTGGGAGCATTTTCCTGTTCTTTGTCCCTTTTTTTATATTCCTAATGCGGTTCCTTTTGTCAGAGGGAGATATGGAACGGCACCAAAATCCGACACCCTGGAAAGCGAGGGATTTCTACCACATGACAAAAGAATGCCGCCTTGACTTCAGAGATTGCCTAATCCTTGCCCTGCTCTGATAATGTAATTACAGCTGCCTAAAGTCTTTTAATTTTACTAAACCAGCTCACTTGTGAAAAGAGAGACTTTGGGCACACTCAATAGGCTTAAATGCTAAAAACGGCAATCTCAAGACACTCTAATTAGAATTCCCTGACATTCAGCTAATTGGCGCAACTGTATTGCAGCAGCTTAATTTCTTTATTAATTTTGCTGCTGCTTATTTTGATGTATGTAAATGCTATTGATTGGACTGTCAAGGAAAGATTTTTCTGCTCAGAGGAAAACATTTCTGGCATGAAGTAGGTCTTGGATAAAGGGAGAATATGAATGTTATCATGAACTTTCCATCCCTTTTTATTAAATATTTCCTCATTAGTAAAACAAGACAAATACTACATTTATTGTAATCCTTACAAAAATATGTTTAAGTGTTAAGATTGTATAAATGAGCTTAGAGGATTTTCTGCCTCTTACTTTGTCAGTTTTTGTTGTATAAAGCTCCCTTGTAGATTGCTTTGTTCTGCAAAGTTAAAAAAAATTCAAAACTTTGATAATTATGACAACAAAAAATAAAAGTCATACAGAATACCATTGTATAAACTGTTTCATAATATTCTGGAATAATTAATTTCAACTTTTTCTGTATTTACACATTCAGTGGTTTTCATCACCTCTTTGCATCAAAAATATACACCTTTTCAAATTTAAAGTTAATATTACTAATACTCATTTATGTAAGGCATATGTTAAAATTGAGCGTTTTTATCAAATTCATATTTCAGAATAAAGCTAACGTCGCTAAACATGGACTTTTTTTAACTGAACTCCAGTCAATTTAGTGTCCAATAATAACCTTAAACAAAGATTTCAGTGCATGAGAGACTTAATCTAAGTAAGTCATTTTAAGAAGTTTGTTGAACATACAGTGGCTTGCAAAAGTATTCGGCCCCCTTGAACTTTTCCACATTTTGTCACATTACAGCCACAATACATGATTCCAAACATTTTTTACAAATAAATAACTGCAAAGTGGGGGTGTGCGTAATTATTCAGCCCCCTTTGGTCTGAGTGCAGTCAGTTGCCCATAGACATTGCCTGATGAGTGCTAATGACTAAATAGAGTGCACCTGTGTGTAATCTAATGTCAGTACAAATACAGCTGCTCTGTGACGGCCTCAGAGGTTGTCTAAGAGAATATTGGGAGCAACAACAGCATGAAGTCCAAAGAACACACCAGACAGGTCAAGGATAAAGTTATTGAGAAATTTAAAGCAGGCTTAGGCTACAAAAAGATTTCCAAAGCCTTGAACATCCCACGGAGCACTGTTCAAGCGATCATTCAGAAATGGAAGGACTATGGCACAACTGTAAACCTACCAAGACAAGGCCGTCCACCTAAACTCACAGGCCGAGCAAGGAGAGCGCTGATCAGAAATGCAGCCGAGAGGCCCATGGTGACTCTGGACGAGCTGCAGAGATCTACAGCTCAGGTGGGGGAATCTGTCCATAGGACAACTATTAGTCGTGCACTGCACAAAGTTGGCCTTTATGGAAGAGTGGCAAGAAGAAAGCCATTGTTAACAGAAAACCATAAGAAGTCCCGTTTGCAGTTTGCCACAAGCCATGTGGAGGACACAGCAAACATGTGGAAGAAGGTGCTCTGGTCAGATGAGACCAAAATGGAACTTTTTGTCTAAAATGCAAAACACTATGTGTGGCGGAAAACTAACACTGCACATCACTCTGAACACACCATCCCCACTGTCAAATATGGTGGTGGCAGCATCATGCTCTGGGGGTGCTTCTCTTCAGCAGGGACAGGGAAGCTGGTCAGAGTTGATGGGAAGATGGATGGAGCCAAATACAGGGCAATCTTGGAAGAAAACCTCTTGGAGTCTGCAAAAGACTTGAGACTGGGGCGGAGGCTCACCTTCCAGCAGGACAACGACCCTAAACATAAAGCCAGGGCAGCAATGGAATGGTTTAAAACAAAACATATCCATGTGTTAGAATGGCCCAGTCAAAGTCCAGATCTAAATCCAATCGAGAATCTGTGGCAAGATCTGAAAACTGCTGTTCACAAATGCTGTCCATCTAATCTGACTGAGCTGGAGCTGTTTTGCAAAGAAGAATGGGCAAGGATTTCAGTCTCTAGATGTGCAAAGTTGGTAGAGACATACCCTAAAAGACTGGCAGCTGTAATTGCAGCAAAAGGTGGTTCTACAAAGTATTGACTCAGGGGGCTGAATAATTACGCGCACCCCACTTTTCAGTTATTTATTTGTAAAAAATGTTTGGAATCATGTATGATTTTCGTTCCACTTCTCACGTGTACACCACTTTGTATTGGTCTTTCACATGGAATTCCAATAAAATTGATTCATGTTTGTGGCTGTAATGTGACAAAATGTGGAAAAGTTCAAGGGGGCCGAATACTTTTGCAAGCCACTGTAAACTTTTTTGTAGTATTTTTCTCTGTTTGCTTCTGCTAAATGGTGGTATATTTGTATCTTAATACAGTTTTTAATTTGCCTTTAATTTGTTAAAGTGTACAATGACTGCTTCCAGAGTCTGGAAAAGCTCTGTGTATTATTCAGTTTGTAGAAGAATATATGAAATATGGAGTATCACTCAAAACGTTTGATGTGCCCTTGGTTAAATAATATTGCATCATAAAATAATGTAGTTCACAAAGTCTTAGAAACAGGTGCTTGCCTTGTAAAAATTAAGCAAGCAATGTCAAAAATGATATTTTATTTTTGTGTGATTGGCTGTCAGCTGTTGGTCAAATAAATAGTCCATCTTTTGCAACGTTCCTTGCCTCTATTCTCTACATTTTGTGTAGCCTGTGTTATTTCATTAAATGAAAAATATTTAATTCATTCTTTCCTTTCATTAACCCAGTCTATTCAACTTTAAGGACCTAAGATGCATTGGCCATAATGGGGGTCGACTGCTGACCACATTGGCCATAATGGGGGTTGGGTGGTGGCGGTGGCATTCAACTGTGGATTGAGTGCCAGTTGTAGGGCAGTAAACCTAGATCAATAAAAATTAAAGGAAAGATTAATAATTTAAAATTAAACTTTTTTCACAGTGATATTGCACTGTTTTTGACTTTTCAGTTTGCTTTGCCTATTAAAGTTGTATTTATTTGATTAAAAACTGTGATACAAGAGTCTTAAAGCATCTATATACATAATTCACTAAGGGCACGCAAGACAGAGAGCGCAAGCAAGACTGAGAGCCCCGCCTGCCAACTCTAAGACCATGGGATACGCTAGACAGAGTGCGCGCACAAGAGAGAGAGAGAGAGAGAGAGACAAACACAGGTGCGCGCGAGAGGGAGGGAGACACACACAGTTGCTCGTGAGAGAGAGAGAGAGAGAGAGAGAGGGAGAGAGACACACAGGCGAGAGAGAGGGAGAGAGA
The DNA here is from genome assembly GCA_026402145.1 of Polypterus bichir lapradei. NCBI lineage: Eukaryota > Metazoa > Chordata > Cladistia > Polypteriformes > Polypteridae > Polypterus > Polypterus bichir. The sequence continues at coordinate 16,621,305 of JANRMT010062792.1, forward strand.
CACACAGGCGAGAGAGAGGGAGAGAGACACACAGGAGAGAGAGGGAAACACACAGGCGAGAGAGAGAGAGAGACACAGAGAGACACACACACACACACACACACAGGTGCGTGAGAGAGAGAGAGGGAGACACACACACACAGGTCCGCGCGAGAGAGACAGACAGACAAACACAGGTGCATGCGTGCTTGCGCGAGAGAGGGAGAGAGAGAGAGAGAGAGAGAGACAGACAGACAGACAAACACAGGTGCGTGCGTGCTTGCGCGAGAGAGAGAGAGAGAGAGAGAGAGAGACAGACAGACAGACAGACACACACACACACACACAGGTATGAGAGAGACAGACAGACACAGACACACACAGGTGTGCGCATGCGAGAGAGAGAGAGGGAGACACACACAGTTTTTAAATGTTAGTTTGTATCATCATCTGCAAAATAGACAGATTTTTCACTGCTGTGGTTTTTGGTTAATGGGTGTACTAACAACAACTTTAATAAATACTTCTCCAGCACCTGAAAAGTATAATTCTGTACCTGATCATGTTCTTCTTCACTCTTGAACCAGAGATTCCTGATTTCCATTTGTAAAACTGTTAGGCATTCATTATAGCAAACTAAAGCTGGTCTTTTAAAGCAGTCCTTTCTTGTGATATTATCTTGGGGAAGGATTTCTCAGTTCTACTTGCTAGAGATTTTGCCAACACTTTGACAACAGTTGCAGATTCCAGAGGGTCTTTGTTCTTCTTTGTAAAGACAGTAATTGATACCTGACATAAAATATGGGGTTTGGGTGAAAATATTCTCTATCTTCAATAAAATTTATCTAACATTAATGGGGATAATTTAACAGATAGCCTTTTGTAAAATTCTACTGGATTTATTAATTCAATTAATTCAACAACACAGTCCCTTGAGACTTTAGTGGATGTGTGCTGATTGTTCTATATATTTAACAATGTTTTAGTAAAAAAAAATGTTTTGAAAATACATGACTTATTGATTATGCCACACAAGTAATGTAAGAATATTTTTTCTTTTTTCTTTCGACATTTTTCACATCGTTTACCATTGTACAGTGTTGATCACTATTGGCTTCTATTATGTCAAACTTTTTTCTCTTTTCTGTATGAAAACATGGTTAAAATCTTTTCTCGGCCACCACTACAAAGTACATGGGGTAAGTAACATATCAAAAAAGTATACTTTTTTGGAGTGAATATTCCTTTAACGTATAGGTTTACCTGGGCTCTAGTTTGAGGACCTGGACAAAGGTGCTTCCAGTAGTAATGGGGATTAAACAAATAACAAATTGTAACCCAAGATTTCTTAGGCATGCATATATGCATCATCCAGTGCTGTTGCTTATCTTAACATGAGTTTGTTTATGGGGTCAGAATGTAAACCTGTGATCAGTAACCGTTGTGATGTACTGTATCTTTTCTTTCATTCAATGAAGACTATTTTGCAATGCCTTTTAATTAATGATTGGTTTAAATATAATTCATTTATGGGATAGAAAGGAGACCTTGGAATTCTGCGCATGATTTAGGAAAGTCCTTTGAAATACTTTTTTGCTGTGTTTTCTTGTTCCAAAAGTAAAGAAATACTGACTTACAAATGATGATTTAAATAAACTTGGTTTAAGGAGTAAAATAAGTTAGACCATGTATGCATGGTGTAACATTCAGATACATTCAGTGACCAAGGTAACCGATATAAAAATTGGAGCAATGCACATTCTTTATTTGCGTCATTCAAGGGTCAGTAATTGCATATTTTTTTGATAAATATTTTTGTTACAATGTGTCATATTCAAAAATAATAGTGACAATAGAATGCAATTACTTGCATTAGTAAATGACATTAAATATGTCATTTTTAACAGTACATTAAAAAGAAGTTAAAAATGGAGCACAAGCTTGTAGTTGCTCAGTACCTTTCATACACAGCAAATTGTAATTCAAGTGATGTGAAAATTGTATTTATTGATGTGTGTGCTGGTAGTGAATGGTCTGCGACTAATATTTCTTCAATTTTTTAAATTTAAAATTTTTGAAAGTTTACCCATTAGAGTAGTATCAATAATTAGCAGTTGGAAAGATATCTATTAATACAAGATGATGAATACTAGCATAAAGTCAGTATGAATATTACCCCATAAAATTAGAAAAGGAACTAAGATAAGTACCCAATTTAACTATTAATATTAGTTAAAATACAGCAATCCGTTAAAATTATATAAAAAAGTAAGAACTTAGAAATTAACTGATTTATTGTATAATGGGAATATGAATGGTACACAATGAGCAAAAATATCCGGGGCTTGCAGCAGTTGGGACTGAAAGATCAGCCGCCTCCCACTTCTTGACGCCACTAATTTTGCTCTCCACCCTGTGCCAGTCAAGCGCGAAAGGAAGTGTATACAGACACAGGGAGGACATGCAAACCCTGGCCTCCATTTTGTGAGGTGCCAGTAAAGCTACCACTGCATCACTGTGCTGCTTTGCTACTTTATTTTGTAGCAATCAGTATTGATATTTTTTTCTCCATGCATATTGCATTTTCATTTGTTTATCTTCATGCAGTCAAGAGAAAAGGATTGCACTGTAAAGTTGTTCACAAATTAATTGTATAAGATTAATTGTATTTTCATGTTAAATTATTTATTGCACTAGTTAAGTATTCATTACTCATAGCAAAAGAAAGCACTTGAAATATGCTCATTGATTGTATTTACTGAAATGTAGGAGAAAACTACTTGATATGTGTTCATTGTTTATATAATATACTGTACTGTAGATGTTTTGCATAGATCCATTTGCATGTTGTTCGGTCTTTGTAACCCAACCCCACTATCTGAATTTCTGGCTCAGCAGTTTCACTTGTTTTAACTCCTGTATACACTTAGTGGCTACTTTATTTTGTGTATCTACAGTGCCCTCCGTAATGTTTGGGGCAAAAAGACATTTTTGCTTGATTTACCCCTGTATTCCACAGTTAAAATTACAAATCAAACAATTGAGATGTGATTAAAGTACACATTGCAGACATTCATGTAAGGGTATTTGCATACTCCCCCATTCCAGGGGACCATAATGTTTGGGACATAACAGTGGTAGGTATATGAAAGCAGTCATATTTAGTACTGTGTTGGATATTCTTTGCATGCACTGACTGCTTGAAGTCCATGATTCATGCACATCAGCAGGTGTTGAGTATCTTCTCTGCCAAGCCGCTAATGCAGCCACCTTCAGTTCCTGCTTATGTCAGAGGCTTTTCTCCTTATGTGTTTTCTTCAGCATATGGAAGGTATGATCAATTTGATTTAAATTGGGTGACTTGCTTGGCCTTTCAAGAATTTTCAATTTTTTAGCTTTGAAAACCTCCTCTAATGCCTCAGCAGTATGTTTGGGATCATTATCTTCTTGTTGGATGAAGTACCATCCAATTAGTTTGGAGGCATTTGCTGGAACTTGAGCAGATAAGATTTTTCTATACATCTCAGAATTTGTTGTGCAGATGCCTTCAGCAGTAACATCATTAATGTAGATAAGTGTGCCAGGGCTATCCCATCAATGTAGATAAGTGTGCCAGTACCTGTGAGAGCCAACCTGTGTCCAAGCCGTAACACTCCCACCACCATGTTTAACAAATGAGATAATATACTTTGTAACCTGGGCAGTTTCTTTTTCTTTCTACACTTTGTTCTTGCCATCACTCTAATATAGGTTCTTTGTCTTGTCTGTCCACAAGACCTTTTTCCAGAATTCTTTTAATTACATTTTCTCAAACAGTAATATGCTCTTCCATTTTTTGTGGCAACTAGCATCTAGCAGTGTGGCCTTTGTAATTCTGTTCATGAAGTCTTCTGTGAAATGCAGTCTCTGACCTATACAGATCTGCCTCCTGAAGACTGATTCTCATCTGTTGGTAAAAAGGTGTGAGATGGAAATGTATGCAAATGCCCTTAAATGAAGGCCTGTAATGTGCACATTGATCACATCTGAATTGTTTGTTTTGTAATTTTAAACTGTGGAGCTGAGGGATTGGGTTGGGAGCATGCGCTGTGTATTTGTCCTTAACATTATTGGGGACATTGTATTTAAGTTGCCGTCCTATTTCCTTCATAATAATCCAATGTTGTTGATGCGGTTAGTTACCAAGACACTGAGAGTGCAGCCTGTGACTCCTGGTTTATATCAAATCCAGTGTATCTTCCAATACTTGCAAATAAGTTACTTGGTGAAACCTTCTCTCCAAATCGATTGCTCTGCATCACCAAACAGATACATGGGTGGATTTCTCTTGTAATTGGGCAGTCAGTTACATTCAGTTACATTCATTTCAAGAGTTGCACATTCTGTTGATACTTATTTGACATCACTGTATTTCTGTTCTGATCTCCCCTGAGCTACACACACACAGATAGAAAGATACACACATGCAGTACATTGGAACATTTTTTTTTGTTTAAATATAATTAGTAGTGCATGACATGTTATCACCGATTAAGCAATCAATCGCATGAGAAGAGCAGTTGTATTTATTAATAGTGAAATTATATACTGTATATTCATTAATGCCTTTTTATGAGCAGGCAGTATGGCCAGGGGTTGGAATGTTTAACCACAAGGATGATAGTTTGGTTCCCATTTCCAGCTGTGCATCCATGACCAAGTCACTTAGTGCACCTGTACTCCAGTTGTAATAAACGTGTAAAATCTGTACTGTGTCTTGATCTTGAAAATTGCTTTGCTTTTAATGATATTAATCAAGTATTCAGTAATAATAATAATATTTTAAAAAAACTGATAAGTGGTATTTGATTATTAATATTTTCTGGAGTGCTATGTGTATAATTCAATATATCCTTAATAATGTAATTTAAAACACCTTTAGTCTATGTTATCTATATTACTTTCATTTAAATGTTTTGTTAAACATTGCTTTTATTATACAGTTACTTTCCTTGCTGTTTGAAGATCTCTTTAAAAAGTTCAATTCTGAATTGAAGAAAATAGCAGACCAGGTCATTCCGAAGCAGAGAGCAGCTCAATTTGATGTTGTGAAGCACATGCGTCAGGATCAGATAACTAATGGCATGGTCAATGCCATCTCTACTGTAAGTGAGAAGGTTTTAATTATTTAAATTCTAGTTATATTTATTATGTAAGTCACTTTTAAAACAATAATTACTGATTACACTTTCTTGAATTTTTTATAATATAGAATAGAAAAGTTTTGTAATGATAGTACTTTTATTTTGTTAGTCCTACCTACACTTTTTTTGTCCTCGTATCTTAATATTACTGCATGTTTATGTTTTTGTTATTAGTTCTAGTCTTCCTGAAGCATCCAAGAACTTAATGCTTTTCATTTTTTTAATTGAAGAAATAAATTTGGTTTCAGGGAAACTGGTCACTGAAGAGGTTCAAGATGGACCGTCAAGGTGTGACTCAGGTGCTGTCCCGGCTTTCTTACATCTCAGCATTAGGTATGATGACCAGAATTTCATCTCAGTTTGAGAAGACTAGGAAAGTAAGTGGACCTCGCTCTCTGCAGCCATCTCAGTGGGGAATGCTTTGTCCATCTGACACTCCTGAAGGAGAGGTAAACATAACATATTTACCGTTTCCTGTTTCTTTTATCTTTTTTGCCTATGCTCTGTAAACAGTAGCTTAAAGTATACCATTCCAAACATATTACTAATCAAAATCTGTGTAAAAATATGATTTTTAATGTAGTGCTGGAACTCTTTACCATTAACATAAGTTGAATAATTGTGACTTAAGTATAATAAGTATATTGAATTTGAGTAAAAAGGTAATACGTATTACAAGTGTCAAACTTTACTACAGCAGTCTTTTCACTTTTAAGCTCTGTGAATTAATAAATGTAAATTAATTTCCATGTAGTACCTCAGAAAGTTTAAACTAAACACACATTTCAGATTTCAACAAATGTTGACAAGTCTACTTAAAATTGATAAATTTTCAATAAGTTTTTAAGACAAAGCTTATAGAATGTCAATACAACAGAGGTGGATTCAAGGTAACTTTTTTACATAGGAGGCTTATAGATTTATGTAACTTTGAAATCTTTAATCCTTAGTCATCTATTTATTTTTCTTGACTGTTGGTCGCTTTATGGGAGTAAAGTCATTTTATTCAATTTAACGTGAAATTCAATTGTGAACCTTTTTAAAACAAGCATATAATTTGCATGATTATGTTATGAAAATGACCCAGAATTCTTGAATTTTGGCTTGAGCTGTACCTGTGTGGAGTTTGACTTTTCTCGTCTGAGTACTGTCAGTGTTTTTTATACATGTGAGTACTCCAATATCATCCCACATTCCCAAAACGTATATATTTGAGTAATTGGCTACTTGGAATTTGTCCCATATACAGTGAATATTGGTGTGTACATGAGAGTACCATGGTACAGTCAGGCACCCTCTCTGGGGTTGTCCTCAGCTCCCCATGACCCTGAATTAGATAAAAGATAAGAAAATATATGGAAAAAGCAAAGGAGCACAAGGGAAAAAGTGTAAGGTACATTTAATCAAAATAGCAGTCATTCTTAAAAGAAGGCCCATATCTGCGATGTCTGGTTGTTTTTTTTTTGCGTAATGACTTTATTTAACTTTGTTTGTGTAATAAGTATTTGACTGTTATGCATGAACATCCAAAGTAAAATAGCTTAACCATAAATGTTCCTGTTTAATTCATTACAGAAACTGATTCCATGTTTCAACACTGTATTTCTGTGACAGTGTTTTATTAAAATTCAATGAATTTCCAGGATTATACAAAGACTTGAGGAAATTAAATGTAATTGAGATCTGGTATGAATTCAGATAACTTCTGAATTATAACTTCTCCTAATTAACTTTTATAACAATTTTATATTTAAGAGAGTCCTTAATCCTTCTCAAAATACTTTGGTAGTTGGATATGGAAATATTCTGAATCAGGGTTCAGATTGCAGTTCTCAGATGTTTAGTAATATAGTAAACAAAAGACGAATGGCCTGTAGGTATAAATAATTTAATGGAAGAAGAGCCAATTTGGTTGGTCAAATTTATTTTATACCCAGGTCAGAAGTCAAAATGATTAAAAAAGATTAACATGTGGGAGATCAGATTGGGCTTTGCCCTAGAAAACAGAATATTAAGATTATGAACATGGTGCAGTTCAGATGGGGTATTGTCCTAGAAAACAGAAAATTGTCAGCATGCAGGGAAATATTATAATGAGTATTGCCATGGTTATTCGAAGCGTCAAAGTCCTCTTGTATTGATTGTTTATAGACCTCCAAAATAACTGCATCCATCTTTCTCAAAAAGTAATAGTAGTGCCTTTGATAGTTTTGATCGGTCCTGTTGCGGGCAGCATCTTGTGTGGCTAATCCTGGCATGGCAGTCTGTTCTGCAGGTGCTGCAGACAAATGCTAAATATGCATTGGAGGACTGTTTTCTGTCACCGCCGAGTTGTTTTCTGTCCTCCAGCTGTTGATTGCGCTTTTCCTCACCCCTGTTGACTCCTTCTCGAATAGCATGTCTCCAGTCACCCCAGTCATCTGCAAGAGCTTCCTGGCCCAGGGATCAATGCCTGCAAGTTTCAGGTCACATTTGCAGACATCCTTAAAACGCATTATTGGTCGGTCTGTTGGGTGGTGTTCAATGGCCAGCTCATACATGACATCTTTTGGTATCTGACCATCTTTCATTCATTGCACATGTCCTAGCTATCACATTGGTGAATGTTATCACACCCTCTCTTGCTTAATTTGACCATCACTCAAGCAGCCTTGGCTAGTCACTTGTTGATTTCTTTGTCAAGCAGCAAATTGTTAGTAATCATAGAGCCCAGGTAAGTGAAGCTGTCACTTCAAGAACTGTGTGGTCAATGCTGATTGATGGTGGTGTAGAGATGTCCTGACCCAAGGAGTTCATTTTCTTTATGTTTATAATCAGCCTAAACACCCTGTGAGTGTGGGAAAACTGATTCATCAGTTTTTGGAGGTTCTCTGCAGTGTGCAAGACCAGTGCTGCATCATCGTCAAGCTGAAATTTTGAGACAGTGAGAACTATGCAAAGCTTGGCCCTGCCCCCCGGCATGTCAAGTTAAAACGGCTTTCCATCACTTCTAGTGTGTAAGTGGACACCTTTGGCGCAGTGTCTGAATGTGAAGTTCAGCAGGAGTGAACAGAGGATACCAAACAAAGTTGGTACACGGACACAGCCTTGTTTTACTCAGCTCTTGATCATGAATGGCTCTGAGGTTTATTGTATATGGCCACACCCTGCATGTCTATATGGAAATAGATGGCAATGCAAAGCAGCTATGGGGGGTAGCAAACGTTTTTCAATAGCTAGAACAAACCAATCCTGGTCAAACGCCTTGGTGAAGCAGTGTATAAAGGCATCTGCTGTTCTCTACATTTCTCTTGGAGCTGACATAGAGAGAAAATCATTTCAACTGTGGATTTCTCAGCCCTGAACCACATTGTGATTAATTGTAAATTAGATCAGCAAGAACTTAGAGTTGAGGAAGGAGTACTCTGGCAAAAACTTTGCCTTACAGTGCTCAACAAGCTTTTGCAACCTGAGTGGTCACCCTGGTTGTTCTACAGAGTGACTATCTTGGCACTGTGCGTATTCTGGGGCACCTTGCCTTCTCTCCAGCAGAGACACAAGAGCTTGTATAGTGGTTCTAGTGAGGCTGACTTTCCACATTTGATGATCTCAGGTGGTATGTCATCCTCCCCTGGTGCTTTTCCACATGTTAGATCGTCAGTAGCTTTGTGCAGCTCTTTTACCATGGGTTCAGTAATCTGGAACAGATATCTCTTTGATACTGTCGAGAGCTTCTTGGGAGACACAGTTTTCTATTGAGTAAAGGTCAAGGTACTGTTACACCCATCATCTCATTTGCTTATCTTTGTCCTTGATCACCTCCCCTCTCTTTGATTTCAGAAGCGTGATCTTCTTTGCTGGTTTGCCTGTAGCTTGCTTGATGCCCTCATACAGTTTCCTAATGTTGCTGGTGTCTGATGGTTGCTGAATGTTATCCAACAGTTTGAGCCAATAGTCATTTGCACAGTGAAATGCAGCCTGTTGAACCTTGCTGCAAGCTGGGCTGGTTGCTGGTTGCGTGATCAAAGTCTTCTGGTTCTGAAGACTTTGATCACGCTTATATCTTATCAGTGGATTGCGTTTTGTATTAATGACAGGCTCAAGTGAAGGGACGCTGGCCTCATTTAGTCTGTGCTTGCACATTCTTCCTTGCCATAAGTCATGCCTGCACCACTGTGGGTGGTATTTTGAGTAGAATTCCATCTGTCTTCTACACTTTGTGTGTTGTCATTGGATAGGAGCTTTTTGAGCTACTCAATGAACTCCTGGTTTTTGTCTGGGTAAGCAGTCTTGCTGATATTGATTCTCGGCTAAGGTTTCATTTTACAATGGTAGAGTTTCTTTGGTTTGAGCTTTACCTTTGAGCCAATGAGGGAGTGGTCAGTGTCACAGATGACAGCATGATAGGCTCTGGTGTTGCAGATACTGTTTAGTTAGTCGCGCCTTGTAGTTACCAAGTCCAGCTGATACCAATTATTGGAACATGAGTGTCTCCCAGAAACTTTATTGCATGTCTTGTTCTGAAAGTAGGTGTTTGTCACACACAGGTTTTGATGACAACAGAGTTCTAAAAGCCTCTGGCCATTTTCATTCAAGTTCCCTGTTCTGTGGTGACCTATGACGTTTGGCCATGACTCATGGTCTGCACCCCCCTCTAGCACTGAAGTCTCACAGAAGGTAAATATGCTCTCATGTTAGGATTTTTACAGATGGCAATGTCTTGCTCAGGGTTGTCCAACTCCAATCCTGGTGGGCCTTAGTGGTGGTAGGTTTTCATTCTAACCATCTTGTTAATTAGTGAGCCATTTTTGCAGCTGGTCATGTTTTTTGGTCATGTTGGTCTTCTCAGGTCACCAAAACATCTTGATGGTAGTCTTATAAAAAACAGAAAATCAACAGTCTGCTATGGCAGAATGAGAGCAGCAGCAAGTCATGATATTCAATAACAGCTTTAATTAACAGCAAGAGTTGGCTTCTTACTAAGAAACTGGTTGGAATGAAATTGGCTGGAATTTGACGTTCCAATTTAGCTGGTCATCTGTTGGCTCATTTCACATCTCATTTCTGTTTGGCTGCCCTTAATTGAAGAAACAAGTCAATTCTGAGGACTGATTCCTTAAAACAGAGCTATTAAAATGAAGGGAAAAGGAGTTAATTAGCAATGTAAACTGCTACTGATAAGGAAAAGGGTTAGAATGAAAACCTGCAGCCACTGTGGCCCACCAGGACCAGAGTTGTACACCCCTGGTCTAGCTGTTCATAAAACTGGTCTTTGACTTATGTTGTAGCTTCCGTTGTTGGTGAGTAAATACACACTATGTTCGACATGCCTTCAAGTGTAGAGAGACGTAGTGTGAGGAGTCTCTCTATGCCACCTGTTGGGGGTTCAATCATTGGGATCAGTGAATTCCTGATGGCAAAGCCAACACCCTGTTCCTTAGTTTCCTTAGTACCTTTCCAATGCCAAAATAATGTAAAGTGTTCCTCCTTCAGGGATCCACTATCTGGAAGTTGTGTTTCCTGCAGGGCAGCTATGTCACTGTGCATCTCTCAATTTATCACTGCGAAATTGCGAGCATCATTTATCTCTTGAAGGTCATCTGATAGACCAGTATGCATGGTTCGCACATTTCAGATTGCGAAGCAAAGTGCCGGAGCTTCAGTTTTTTCTTTCTCTGTTTGCCTGGTGCACAATTAATGATCTGCTTGTTGTGCTAAGGGCTCTGAGCTCCAGGCACCCACTGCAGCAGACAGATCATGGCAGGTCTTTGCCTTACTGACCAGGTGCTCCTCAGCTTAAGGCGGGCAATAGTTGACCAATAGGATACAAGCATCACTCCCTCTGTCGAAGAAAGCCGTGGCATCCAGTTCTACACCAGTCAAGCAGGGACTTAAAACAAATGACAGCTGTCTTCCTTGTTGTATTCTCACATGGTGGTGAAACTGGACTGGCCTTTACAGGGCGCAAGCCTCAACTGTATACTGTATATAGAGGCCTTTGCACTGCCCAGATGACAAGGCCACCCCTCTTGGCCTTACTGACAGTTTCCAGGGGAATGCAGAGCATTGCTTTTGGAGCCAGCTTGGCTGCAGGAGTTGCCAGAGAGAGATCAATACTGATAAATAACTTACTCTCTGGATTTACTTCCCTAGCCTTTTCTATGTGAAGATATGGCCACAAAGCAGCAGAGGTTTAGAATAAGGGGTTTCCTTCCCCTAGAGCAGTGTTTCCCAACCTCGGTTCTGGGGGCACACTGTGGCTGCAGGTTTTTGTTCCAACCAGATTCCTAATCAGTGACAACACCTGATAGCATTAATCTCATTTAATTAGCTGGTATTTTATTTCTCTTATTCTACATTCAGAAAAGCACAGCAGCATGATTTTTACATGTAAAAGAAATTTAGAAATATTTCTGCTTTTGCTATAGATTTAAATGCTTAATTCTCTTTTGTTGATTTCATTATATTTTGCCTTTTCTCTGTGCAGTTTTTCCCTTTTGTTGTATCTTATTAATGACAATTAAAAATGAGCAGAGCAGACACACTGGCAAACAACACTGAATAATGAAAGGCTGCAACTACTTTAGCATCAGACCCACTAATTAGTAAATAATGGATTAATTAAACAATTAGAACACCTAGAAAAGTAGAATGAAAATCAAGATGAAAATATTGTTAAAAAGAAAAAACACATTATTCCCATATAACTACTTGGTGTATATGTATGTGTATATATAATATACCTGTGTATATATATATATATATATATATATATATATTATACATACAGTGGAACCTCGCTTCATGAACGTCTCGGAACACGTACAAATCGGTTTACAACCAAAAAGTTCGCCAAACTTTTGCATCTGATCACGACCACAGACTTGGTATACGAACAAGCCAGTTTCCCTTTCGGTTTGTGCGCGCCGATGATTTCCACACGTGTTCAGTCTCTCTCTATGCATTCCCTGTGCAGTGAGAGAGAGACACACACACAGACACGCGCACGCGAGAGGCACACACACACACACACAGACACACACACAAGCGTGAGAGAGAGGTGGCTGGATGCATAAGGCTTGTTTTTTAAAGAGACAGATCCGAGCATTGTGTTAACCTCGTTGCATTTAATGAAGAGTTTTTTATATTGGATTTTAACTTCCACATCACTTCTGTTTACAGCGATTGGTTCCTAGCGTGCATTGTTGCAATGTTACTTTTCTTGGTGGTTTATTAAATTACGGATTTCTCAGATGTTCATTTTTTCTACCCTGTGCTTAAAACTCCTTAAAAAAAAAAAGTGTTTTTAGTGAGCGGTTCGTAGCGCTATAGCGCGAACTCTTGCAGTGTTAGTTTTCTCTGTTGTGCAAGGTTTTCTCAGTGTTATTCAGTGTTTTTACATTTAGTTTACTATTACGCTGTGCATTCTATGGTATAATTAACTATATTTGTGCTTAAAAATCTTTAAAAAATATATTTACATACAGTTCGTACGGTCTGGAACGGATTAATTGTATTTACATACAATCCAATGGGGGGAATTACTTCGGTTCACCGAGGTTCCACTAATATATATATTTATATTTTAACCAAACTCAGTTTTATAATTTCTATATTGTTCCCAAAACACAGAACTTGGGAAATAGCACATCACTTAATTAGCCCAGGAGTCCAATTAACAACAGAAGCTGGTTGGAACAAAAACCTGCATCCACACTGTGCCCCCAGAACAAAGGTTGGGAAACACTGTCCTAGAGCAGGGGTGGGCAAAGTCAGTCCTGGAGGGCCGCAGAGGCTGCAGGTTTTTGCTCCAACCCAGTTGCTTAATTAGAAAACAATCCTTGCCAATAATTTAATTTCATGGCTTGCTAGTGCTTTAACTTTGCCATATCAGGCCATTCTCATATCCTAGATGTTCTTCCCCTTTGTAAGGATATCATCCAAATGATTTGAAGGTTAAAATGGATGATTAATACTCACTCACTATAATCTTTCACTTTTTTCTCTTCACTTTCCTTCCAAATATTTAATTAAACCCAATAGTGTATTATAAATACACACAGGTGTAAATGGTAACAACCTAAATTCAGAAAAGCTGCTTTCTTTTGTCATTTGAATCTTATCTTCTATACTAATAAAAGGCAAAGCCCTCACTCACTCACTCACTGACTCATCACTAATTCTCCAACTTCCCGTGTAGGTAGAAGGCTGAAATTTGGCAGGCTCATTCCTTACAGCTTACTAACAAAAGTTAAGCAGGTTTCATTTCGAAATTCTACACGTAACGGTCATAACGGTCGACAACGTCCGCCATGTTGAACTTTCTTATTTATGGCCCCATCTTCACGAAATTTAGTAGGCGGCTTCCCTGCGCTAACCGAAACCAATGTACGTACTTATTTCGGTGGTATGACGCCACTGTCAGCCGCCATATTGAAGTTTTCAACAGTCTTTGTTACTTATGGGCCCATCTTCAAGAAATTTGGTACATGGGTTCCCAACGCTAACTGAATCCTACTTACGTACATATATACGTCCATAGCCTGCAGCTCAGTCACTGTGTGAGGTGGCTTTGGGTCCCCCATCCCAACGCCTCCCACGTTGTTGGCTGCCTGCCTATATAAGACCGTCCATCGCTCCGGTCTCTACATTCCCTTCCTTGCTTCGCCACGGGATTCACGTCTCCCTACTGATAACTACAGCCTTTTTGTTTAATCCACGGCTTCTCCGCTGTTTTATTGTTTGTTTATTACAATTATAGTTATTGTATAGGTATTTTAGACTTACTTTACGTTGCTCAGGTACCCATTTCCTTTATCATTCCAACCCCCATTACCATGTCTATCGAGGTGATCACTATCGATCAAAGAACTGTCACTTACTGAGTGGTTTCCATGCCCGGAGATGGCACCTACCTTTTCCATTCTCTTTGTTACATATTTCACGGCCATATCAGGCTCACTCTTGATATCCGGAGGAACATTGTGTCTTATGTATTGAATGACTGGGACAGGTTCAAGGTGTGGACTGATGACGGTACAGGAGATAATTATACTACACAGGAGCACTATAAGAGTGAAATGCTTAAGCCCTTCATCTATGGTTCTGCATGTGAGTTGATGGCTGCCGCTGAATTGTTCAGTTGTCGCTTTCAAGTGTACCGAAATGGCCAAATATTTTACACCTTTCGACAACCGCCAATGCCTCTTAAACATCTTAGATTCACAGGTGACGATTTCAGTAGTGGACACTTTGATGTTTATGAATGTTTAAACTCTCAAAAGCTGGATGTGATTTTATTGATGAAACCGGTTGTGTGCTTACAATGCTTGACTGATGCCGAATGTCACTTCAACACAACAAATCCTGCAAATACTATCATAATTGAAACAAACCATGAAACTCAAACCGATTATGACAGCAGCAATCCAAGCTGTGAGATTTGAGACAAGATTACTGTTCACATGGCCAACTGTAAGTTACATGCTCAAGAGTAAGCTCAGCGCACAGCTTGGTCATGTTACAACCGGAGGGCCGAACTGACAACATGGTATACAACGAGATCCTTAACAAATAATTATTGGCATATTTTCCCTCAGTTTAAAAAGGTTAAATTTTCTTCTTAATAAAAATTTTAAGGCAGTACTTCGCCGCTGCGAAGCACGGGTATTTTGCTAGTTGATAATAAAAAGCCATTAAAAACCAAGAAATTAGCTGTTTAAGACTAAAACAAGCAATAAGGGTTCAGAATCGTAACGAGCGAGACAACTAAAGTGAAGCACAAGTGTTACTTGAGCAATAAATGTTTCTTATTAAGCAACTGGGTTGGAACCAAAACCTGAAGCCACTGCGGCCCTCCAGGAATGACTTTGCCCACCTCTGCCCTAGAGGCTTTGAATCGCTCTTTGTCTGACCCTTTGCCTTTGGAGACCCTACCAGGATCTTCTCCTTCGGACAAAATAGCTCCCAGGGTCACAGGGGTACACAAACCTCTTCACCAAGATAAAGTGGCAATTCATGGAGAACTGCCAAAATATAATGTGTCTCTTATTGAGGATTTCTCAGACTTG
Source organism: Polypterus bichir lapradei (assembly GCA_026402145.1). Taxonomy (NCBI): domain Eukaryota; kingdom Metazoa; phylum Chordata; class Cladistia; order Polypteriformes; family Polypteridae; genus Polypterus; species Polypterus bichir. Next base: position 16,636,516 of record JANRMT010062792.1, read on the forward strand.
GTATCTATAATAATAAATAACTATGACAAGGTCCTAATTTCAGTTTTCAGGTGGATAGCCAATGTTACCTGAAAGCAAGAGAATTTGTTAACTTAGTGCACTTTTTTGATCTTAATGCGCAGGCTTAAGTAACTGGTCCCATGTTTTTTCTACATAATTTAGTGGTTTTTAGTCTGTTTTTGTTTTCTTAGCATTAGTATTTAGGGTAATTAATCTTCATAAGAGAAGCACTCTTTAACCATGAGGTTTTTGAAGAGTTTTTATCACATTTTTACTTTTTGTTGCAACTTCTTTGGTTTGCCTGAACACCACTAATGTTAATGTGGCAAACAACATGGACTGGTTCCTAATTTACTCACGAAAACAGTTGCTCTCATCAAAGCTAGGCGTAGCTGAGCACAAAAAAATCTTTTTGCATATACTTCCGGAGTTAAGGAGAAAGATGAAAAGAGGATGTTGTGGAGGAGCAAAATGTCAGGGTTTTTTTTTAATAAACAGGCGGGAATGTGTAACAGGCAAGCAAAAGTAAGATGAGAAGTAGATACAAGCCATATCTCCCCTACATTATTATGGGCAATGTTAGATCATTGGATAATGAGCAGTGTCATGAGCTTGTCCATCTTAAGTACAACAGGGAGTGTCACAAATGCAGTTTAATGTGCTTTACTGAGACATGGCTGCACAAGCTTATTCTTGACTCTGCCATGGACATTATTGGCTTTCAGTGTGCATTACATTCTCATTTACCAGGTAGAAAATTCTTTGTTAGTTGTGGTGATTATACTTCGGAGACCTATGATATTGTATATGGTGTACCACAAGGATCTATTGTGGGTCTGCTGCATTTTTCAATCTACATGCTTCCATTTGGTCAGATTATCTCAAAACACAAGGTGATCTACCACAGCTATGCAGTTGACATACAGCCTTATTTATCAATAGCACCTCATGACAATGATGCTCTTGACTCTCTGATCCAATGTGTTAATAACTTTCTCAAACTAAATTAAGAAAAAACAGAAGTCTTAGTAATTGGCAAGGGAATTAGAAATAAACTTGATCCCTTAGGTTTAAAAGTCAAGGTGGAGGTAAAGAATTTAGGGCTAATCATTGATTGACTCTGACCTAAACATGAAATCACATATTAACCAGATTATTAGGATTAATTTGCTTCACTTAAGGAATATTGCAAAATTAGACCTTGAGTTTGAGTTCACACAATTTGTTTTTAGTTGACTAGATTATTGTAATGCCCTGCTAACAGGACTACCTAAGAAAGACATGAGTCAGTTTATGGAACTCCCTTTCCAAACAATAACATCTTTCCCCTTACCCTTCATCACCACCTTACACTTACACCATCAACTCTCCTTACAGATTGGGTGGACACCGTTTGAGGATTTTGTTTCTGTTTGTTTTTTATTTCCTTCAAAATTTGATTACAAAAATGTTTTTCCCTTTTTTGGTTGTTTTACTACTGCATTTGTTTAACATCAATGAAAAATTGATTACGAAACAAACCTCTCCTCCGTACAGGTAAAGTGAAGTTAATTTTTCGTAATATGATCTAGATTTTTAATTCCTTTGGCATCAGTCTTCTTGTTTGATTCACATTTTTTAGGTGTCATAATTTTAATGATTGTTTTATTTATTTAGCCATTTTTCTAAATAGTGCAGAATTTGGAAAGCTCATGTAATCATTAAATACAAAAGGTAAGCATAAGTACTAATAACAAATAAATAAAATTATTCATTTTTTTGCCTTTCAGGCTTGTGGTCTGGTAAAAAATCTGGCATTAATGACCCATATTACAACTGACATGGAAGATGGCCCTATCATTAAATTAGCTTTTAATCTCGGAGTGGAGGATGTGAACTTACTTTGTGGCGAAGAGCTTTCATATCCAATTGTTTTTCTTGTTTTTCTTAACGGTAATTGAGACATATATTTTGTTTTACTCTGCATTCCCTTCTGTTTTATTGCTGTTTTACTCAACTGAAGCTTGCTAGACAACAATTGTTACACCTGTTGCTTTGAAATGCAATGTATAAGTTCAAAATGATTGTCAAGTGCTGTGATACTAATTGCTAAAACGATGCATCTCTTGAATAATTTTTTGAAAGAAGAATATCTATCTTACCCTAGAGTTTTTGGGCTAATGTTGACATCATTATATGCTGTAGAATTGTTGCAGTTCATTAACCTGTTAGTACTTTTGTAAACAAAGAAAAAAGTTATTCATGAGATTACTGTTTGAAACATCTGAGTAAACATCTGAACTGCAATTGGCATCCTTTTAAATCTTTCACCAGCTAATATCACAAGACTTTCTGAATATACTATTTTTTAGCATTTTTCTATTTTTTCAGATCTTGTGTACTTCACATTTATTCATGCAATTAGTAGATTCACAAAGGTTATATGATATAACTGATGTATTGTATACAGAGATCTTTATTGCCTTGTTTGTCATCCATCCATCCATCCATCCATTATCCAACCCGCTATATCCTAACTACAGGGTCACAGGGGTGTGCTGGAGACAGTCCCAGCCAACACAAGGGCGCAAGGCAGGAAACAAACCCCGGGCAGGGCGCCAGTCCACCACAGGGCACACACACCCACACACCAAGCACACACTAGTGACAATTTAGGATCGCCAATGCACCTAACCTACATGTGTTTGGACTGTGGGAGAACATGCAAACTCCACACAGGCAGGACCCGGGAAGTGAACCCAGGTCTCCTAACTGCGAGGCAGCAGCACTACCCACTGCACCAACGTGCTGCTTGTTTGTCATGAGGTTCATAAACATATGTTTGCCACTCTTTAATTCTACCGAACTATTGCGAGATCAAGAATTATTTGCACCCTTAATAAAGATAAAGAAAAAGAAAAAAAACATAACTAATGGGCTTTAGTTAATGAACAAAAATAAGAAAAAGTACAGTTTTTTGTTCAGAAACGGATCATTAAAGTTTTCACTCAGCTGTTGGTTTACAGATTTAGTGGGGAAGTATGATCATTGTCTCTCTACTAGGTACACCAGAGGGAATTAAGTATTTCAGAAGAATATCCTTATATTCAGTAAATTTAATGATGTGATCATTACTTTGGGCTTCATGGTCACGTGCAGCAAAGTAGCACAATCCCTTCAACAATTCAGTTTTCATATTTCACATGTGGACATGATGTTTTTAAATTCTTCCTCCTCCTTCTTTATTCAAGGTTACAGTTATTGCAAGTGGCCAAAGAGTTCAATTTTGCTTTAATCAGACATTTTGTTATAGCCAAACAATCAATGGAACCTTGCACTCTCTAGTCAATTTGCTTTGTTTATTTTTGTTCGAAAGACAATACCTAATTATTACTGACTATTACCTAAGCCAGTATTTCATTGCAGAAAAAACCTCAACAAATTTTGGTGGGTAATAGCAGTTGTAACTAAAGTGTTTTGGAGTATATATTATAACAATGTTTCTAACAATGCAAATATACACATTTGGTTCAAAATGTTTGAGTAAGAAATTAAAGAAGCGGTTCGATGTTCGGTTCAGTGTTCGATTAGGAGATAAAAAACTACATTGTGTCTTGTCTTTTATGATACTTCTTTTTTTAAATGGTTGCTTTTTTGTTTCAAGGTAACATACTTGGAGTAATCAGAAATCATCAGAAATTAGTGTCAACCTTTAGACTGATGCGAAGAGCTGGTTTTATTAATGAATTTGTCTCCATTTCAACAAATCTCAGTGACCGCTGTGTTTACATCTCTTCTGATGGGGGAAGACTATGCAGGTAAATATGATCCTTTAGATTTTTACACTTTTCTGGCTTTCAGGTATTTAGTTTACTATACCGTGTAGTATTACTTAGGATAAAAAGTCTTACATAAGTTGATTTTGCTGATTTTAATATTGTAAGTGTTCAAGCAGATTAACTGCAGCATGTCCCTCAAATATCAGTCATTCTTTTTTTTTCTTAGGCCATAGTATCTTGCGCTACTTTATATAGCAAATAAAAAATTATTTTGACAGAAATCCTATACTTTATATCAAGCAAAGGGTGACCAAATATCTTGTATTTTCAGCACAGTCCTGTTTTTTTTTTGCTTTGCGTCCCATATAAAAATTAGAATTTGAGCAAATGTCCCAGTGGCAATGAAACCCTTCTATTTGGTTGATATACAGTGCATCCGGAAAGTATTCACAGCACATCACTTTTTCCACATTTTCTTATGTTACAGCCTTATTCCAAAATGGATTCAATTCATTTTTTCCTCAGAATTCTACACACAACACCCCATAATGACAACATGAAAAAAGTTTGAGGTTTTTGCAAATTTATTAAAAATAAAAAAAATCGAAAAAAGCACATGTACATAAGTATTCACAGCCTTTGCCATGAAGCTCAAAATATAGCTCAGGTGCAAAATGTTTCCCCTGATCATCCTATGAGATGTTTCTGCAGCTTAATTGGTGTCCACCTGTGGTAAATTCAGTTGATTGGACATGATTTAGAAAGGCACACACCTGTCTATATAAGGTCCCACAGTTGACAGTTCATGTCAGAGCACAAACCAAGCATGAAGTCAAAGGAATTGTGTGTAGACCTCCGAGACAGGATTGTCATTAGGGACAAATCTGGGGAAGGTTACAGAAAAATTTCTGCTGCTTTGAAGGTCTCAATGAGCACAGTGGCCTCCATCATCTGTAAGTGGAAGAAGTTCGAAACCACCAGGACTCTTCCTAGAGCTGGTCGGCCATTTAAACTAAGTGATTGGGGGAGAAGGGCCTTAGTCAAGGAGGTGACCAAGAACCCAATGGTTACTCTGTAAGAGCACCAGAGGTCCTCTGTGGAGAGAGGAGAACCTTCCAGAAGGACAACCATCTCTGCAGCAATCCACCAATCAGGCCTGTGTCTATGTATTTATATGTGTGTGTGTTATATTATATATATATATATATATATATATATA
>JANRMT010062792.1:16676492-16712697 GCA_026402145.1 Polypterus bichir lapradei
CACAAACACACACACACACACACACACACGCATTACATATACATATACTGTACATCCAAACTACAAAAGCACAAGAAAAATTCCAGATATGAGTGACTAGCTGATTACAGGAATGCAGGGGTTGAGTAATGAGGAAAGATTAAAAGAGTGAGTCTTTTTAGTTTAAGAGGTAACATGACTGAAGGGTTTAATATTATGAAGGGAATTAGTACAGCGAATCGATTAAATTAAGTTCAACAAGAACATGAGGACACAGCTGGAAAATTGTTAAGGCTAAACTGTATACAAACAGTAGTAATTTTTTTTTTTTTTTCTAAACAGAGAACCAAAGACACATGGCATAAGTTACCAAGTAGTGTGGTAGTCAGTAGAGACCTTAAAAACTAGACTTGATGTTATTTTACAATAATTACGTGGTCAGGACTGGAAAACTTTGTTGGGATGAATGGCCTGTTCTCATCTAAATTTTTCTAATGTTCTAATTACTGATAATAAGCTTAGGATATCATGCTATCTAGTCAGGGTGCTAGAGAGCCCTTATAATTCTCCTAGCCTCTTTCAGTACCTAAGAAATGCAACATGTGTTGTGAAATACGAGTAACTTTATTTTACAACCATAGTAATCCCCTCATATCTGTAGATTCAGTGTCTGTGGTTTCTATTTTCCACTGCTGGGAAAAAAAAAAAAGAAAAAGTAAGTTTTGTAAGTTTTAAACCACACACCAACACCAAGAGAGTACAGGTTATAACATGGCGAGTCCGCCAGCCCAGTCACAGCTATTCACAGCTCATCTCTCTTTGTTTCCCATCCTTACACTTCCCTGCAGAACTTTCAGACAGTCATCTTCTACCAGCAGAGTGTAAATGAAGCTTGCAGTACCTAATGAGGACAGTCATGTAATGCCCAAACATCATATAATGTCCAGTCAGAATGTGGAAATTCTTGATATGATTGAGATGAAAAAAAAATCATATGCACAGATTGCCGATGCCCAGTAAAGGCAATGTGTTACAGCAAAAGGCATTACGTCCATACAAGGACTTTCGGAAAAAAGAGAACACGGAAGAGGACACTAAGCCATTCATAGCAAGCACATAATGGTTGCATACATATAGGAATAGGTTTAATGTCAAATATATAAAAACAACTGAAAAAGCTGCACCTGTCGATGAGAAAGCTCCTGTGGCATTTCCAGTAGATTTGGGAAAAAAATCCATTGAGGCTACCATGTTAAGCAAGTTTTAAATTGCGATGAAACAGGACTGTTTTGGAAAAAAAATCCAGAGCTACCTATATTCGAAAGAGCAAAATAGGCACCAGGCTTTAAGGCATGAAAGAACAGTTTAATGCTGCTATTATATGACAACATAGCCAGACATACAATAAAGCCTGGCACTGTTTACAGAGCAAAGAATCTTTGTGCTCCCAAAAATAAAAAAAAGAACTATCTGCCCATCTTCTGGCAACACAATCTCAATGCATGTGTCATTGTAGTATTAATCACTGAATAGTTCCACCAATTCTTCATCTCCAAAGTAAATAAATATGTGGAGAAGGAAGGGTTGCATTTCAAAGTTTTATTAATAATTGACAATGCCCCTTTCCATCCTCAGTCGATCAGCATCGAAGATTAAAATTTTATGGTGATTTTTGCCCATAAATACTGAAAAACTACTGTACTACAGTATTAGCTACACATATACTGCCATTACTTATCTAGCAGTCTTATGTTGGGAAGGTAAGCATGGTTAATAAAAGGTACATTTAGTACATACTGTGCTTGAATGTAGAAAAAACTGGTTTAGTGTTCAGAACTCAACCAATTATGTTTCAATATATCAGTTCATGATTCCTAGTTTGACTGAGGCGCCTTACATGTGCAATTTCTATTTTCTTTTCATGTCAGGTTATTTTCAAAATTCAAATAATGTAATTAAAATAGTGCCACTACAGATTAGTTACTGTACATGGATGTGGCCTGCAATGGACTGGTTGTCACTTTCAAGTTTAAAATGTGCCTTATATCCAATACCAAGAGATGCTTTACATCACTATTATCTTATTTTGTATAGGACATTTCAGAAAATAAATTGCTGGATATACAGTATGAGTAACTTGATCTGCCTGTTAGTCCACATATGATTTTAAACTTTTAAACTCTTGTTTCCAAAAATTAAGTTAAAGTTAGATTTTGAACATATATGGGATAAAATCATTTATGGGAAAAGGATCAAACACTTTACATTACAAGCTAAGGTGGTGGCAACCAGAAACTGAAGATAGCATTGCATCATAACTTGAAAACTTGAAAAGAAATATAAAAAGCTGTTGGAAAAAAAAAAATAGATAAACTTTCACCACCCAGGACAAATGAAAGAACGCTTTTTTCTGATATAGATTCCTAGGAATGATGTTTTGCTGAATTGTCCAACAGCAAATCTAAGTCTGAAACCTATAATGTCAGTCAATCAAAAGTATATCGAGGATATACTTTATAATGCCTACATCATAAAATATTTCACAAATCATATATTACGTATAGTGTATGCAAAAAACAAAGACAAACCGCTACTTTATACTAACTAATTTTCAACTATGAGGAAACTATGAGGAATACTTATATTAATCTGGGGCTATCAGCAGAGGTAATAAAATACTTTCAATGTTTTCAATGAGATTTCGAAGTAGAAATGTATGCTACTGTATAGTAAACATGTTGTTAGGGGAGAACAATAGGTCATGTGACTTCCTTGTCAGCTTACACTTAAATTATGTAATTTTTGAAAACTAAAGCCAAAGGTTCAAATTGTTGATGTTTGATCTGATGAAGAAAAACAGAAAAATGACTAATGAGACAAGTATAAAGAAATTTATAATCACGTTCCAGCTTTAACAGCTTAAATATGCGATAAAATACACAAAGGAAGAATAAATGAAGAAGTTATATCTCAGGATAAACATTCTTCCGAAAATTAAAAATATCTCACCTTTCTGTCCGTGACGACTACTGAATTTATCTCCAATTTCTGGACGTCTAGTTTGCCTTAAAAGGATTTTTATCAAGAATGCATCATCTGCATTTGACGAAATCATCACTTTCTCTATGTAAGAATCTGTGGATCCTTTGTAGCTAGAAATGAAGAATAGTAAACTCAAGGAAAATAAAAACAAAACAACACTTCTTGGAGAAATCAAGCTGTGAAGGAAATATTTAGCTTTTCCTGCTTGTGGAACAAATAAAAATACTGGTGGCATCAATAATTAAACAGAAGAAGAAATGTACCAGTCTAAGATTGAGAAGTGCATTTAAGAACACTAAAAACTGTGGCTCCTTCATACCAATGGCAATACACCTTTATAATGCCTCACTGAGACTGCTCCTTTAGCTTTAGTAAAGTCAAAAGCTTTTCTTCTGCTTTTAAATTCTTCTGTGTATCTGACGGGATTTTTTGTTTTTAAAAATATTTCTTGAGCTTCTCTGTAAAGCTAAATGTGCCTATTGTGACAAATACTGTAAAGCAATCTCTATTTAACTAACTAGTAAAACAGAAAAAATTGAAATGAAGGACATATTTGAAGGCTGAGAGTTTATAAAAATGCAATTCACATGCTCTATTGTTTAAAAGTCACCCAGAAATTCCATGTTTTTGATATAAATTGATACCTTTCATTATCAGGGAACCATTAATTTGTTTTTAAAATATAGCCAAGACATTACTAGTGTTTATAATGTCTATTACTGCTTAAAATTACCAAATTTTCAATTTATTACTCACATATGGCGGGAAAGCCCCATTTGTAGCAACAAAATGGTCCTAGTGGTAAATTCCCTTAGCATATCCTTAATTAGTCACATTTACATGTTAACTGGTTATTAGAGAAACCTTTCTAACTGCATTAGCACCACTTAAACCTGGTGTTATGTTCACTTGGGTTGCAAGGTACGGGCAGTCCTAAAAGTCCTAAAATGAAACATGCCAGTCTATTGTTTTTCTGCAGAATGAAGATTATTCTACATGACAGGCAAGAAACTGAGGATTGTGTCTATTACTGTCTTAAGTAAGAAAAGAGTGCAAAATGGATCTAACCAGGACAGAAAAAAGAATCAAGACAGAAAAAGAAAGAGAATGCCTATATGGGCAACTACATGAGAGGATAAGGACATCACAGTCTGTAGTTTGAAAAACAAAAGCATTAAAGGTCCTTGGTTGTCTTCTTCACTAAATACACACCAAGTACCATTGTCATCTGCAACAAAGAAAAGACAACTCCAGGATGTGGAGCTTAATGCACCTTTCCAGTCATCTTCTGTGCAATGTCTTTGTTATTTTGCCCATTTTAACCTTTTCTTTTAATTTGCCAGTTTCAGATATTGCTTTGTATTTAAACCTCTCTCTCCAAGGCCAGCATTCCAGAATCATCTTTTTTCTGTTGCAGAGGACACTGGTATTCGGCATGTATTTCAAGAAGTCAACTGAAGGAATTGCTGCAGAAAATGGGACTTTGTAGCCATTACAAATAATGAATAATACATTATAAAATCAGTTATTTCAAGCAGTATTAGCCATCATAAACACTAGTAATGCCTTGTCTATATTTTTACATCAATTTAAATGTCAACTACTAGCAAAAACATGAAACATTCTGGGTGACCCCAAACTTTTGAACAGTAGTGTATACTGTAAGTATACTAATTTATATTAAATAAATAAAATGTTGAAAGAGAATGGTTTATGGCTGCTAAAACTGATAGATCTGCTGTATTATAATTTAATTTATTTTGACATGAAAAGAGTACAAGGCAACGATACAAATGCATCGCTTTTTTGGGCATTTCTACACATTAATACAGTTTAAAGTTTTAAACCAATACCACTTTCTGCATTCCATCCCCTTTTGGGTGAGTCTTAGGCATTAGCAAGACTTAGTGTCAGGTGTTTTCAGTTTTTCTGTCTTTGTACAAATAAGTCACTCACTAGGCCTAAGCTAAGCTGACACACTTTCTCTCATATATATCTCCATCCATCCATCCATTTTCCAACCCGCTGAATCCGAACACAGGGTCACGGGGGTCTGCTGGAGCCAATCACAGGGCACAAGGCAGGAACCAATCCTGGGCAGGGTGCCAACCCACCGCAGGACACACACACAAACACACCCACACACCAAGCACACACTAGGGCCAATTTAGAATCTCCAATAAACCTAACCTGCATGTCTTTGGACTGTGGGAGGAAACCGGAGCGCCCGGAAGAAACCCACGCAGACACGGGGAGAACATGCAAACTCCACGCAGGGAGGACCCGGGAAGCGAACCACTGCGCCACCGTGCCGCCCCATATATATATATATATATATATATATATATATATAAAAGTCATAGTTGCATCAACAAGGCTATAAGAGAGCAACAGCATGCCATTTTAAGAAAAGTCGTGCTTTGTAGTGTTTTAAAGGCAAATAAATACACACTGTTACGATAACTAGCCTTAAAAATATGTTTTGGGTGATCTAAAAATTTGTGTCTATAATTTTGCATGCGTATTAAATTTGATTTGAAATTCTGTACTTTCACTTACTTTTATTTTATCTCAAATTTAAATTGGTGGTATGCAGCTTTTATCTTCCAAATGCTGATTAAATATATTGTACATCCCTGTACATATCGCAATCATGTTTTAAGAGTTTAATGCATTCACGTAACCAATCCAATACAAAAACTATTACTGAAGTCCACTTACGTGATAGGAACATCTCTGTACTGTGGTTGTTGAGGTTGACCTGTGCCCTCCAGTGGAGTCTGTGTGACCGTAGGCATATATTTATTAACAAGTACTTGCTTGTTTTCCACCTTTTCACCTGTTCAAATAAATAGGAAAGTAGTTACATAGCAGGAAAGGAGCAAAAAAATCAAAGCTAAAATTAATGTAAAAAGTTGTGTAAAAAAAAAATGTTGGACATTTTTCAATACACAAAAAAGTGATTTGATTTAAATAAGACTGCATGTACAATATTACTGACTTCCTGTAATAAAATCTTAAAAATCAAAAATCTATAGGAAAAAAAAACTAAATACTAGGTTTCAGGTTTATTTAATTTTTACAAAAGCAAAACATGTATTGAATAAAAATGTTTTACAAAACTCTGAGAGCAGGAACCTTTACCAGTTTGTATCAAAATGCATATTAACAAAGGATTTATGGCTAAAGCTCAGTGGTATTCATTATTTTTCTAAAGTATTTAATTCTTAATTGCATTCAAATTTTTACTTCATAAATAAGGAGTTCTTCTTGAAGATATACCTAATTGTTATTCAGGTATTTGATAAATAAAATGTCACAGTAGCTTATTCATCCAATTAACAAAAAACAACAAACTAATTAACCTCAACATCCAGAGCACATGCTTGTCTAATATTCTAAATATTACCTGTATGTACTATGTGAAATAATATCCATTCTTTCATGAATATGTTCTCTTTATTTATTACTGTCAAAAAATTGTGAGCACTTACCAGGCTTTAAAAGGAAAAACTTTAGGGGTCACTGCAGGAAGCAGGGTCTAACTCACCTGAAACTAATTAAGCTTTTTGTTTCCTTTTTAGCAGCTATAATGTGAAACTGGATGAAGAGTAGTCCATGACCCAGTCCTTACCAATGGCCAGACTTTATATATATTATATACTGTCAGAGACGGCTGGGGAGGCGACCTGGCCGGGACGCCCAGGAGGACCGGAGGAGGGCTTGCGCCTTCCCCAGGCCATGTGGGGGCGACCGCCCTGGTTGCTTTGGGGACCACAGGTAGGGAGCTTGGAAGCTCAACCCTGTAGGGGCCCGTGGTCGCTGCCTGGGGGCACCCCGCTGCCTTCAGAGCCCTGGACCTCAGCACTTCCGCCACACCCGGAAGTGCTGGGGGGGAAGAGGAAAGGGGGCACCTTTCAGGTGCTTCCAGGTGCGCAGCCAGCACTTCCGTCACACAGGGGAGTGTCAGCGGAGGAGTGTCGAGAAGCACCTGGAGCTCGTCGGGGTGTGGATATAAGGGGCCACCTCCCTCCATTCGATGGCTGGAGTCGGGTGGAAGAGGACAGTGCTCGGAGGAGAGGAGTGGAGGCAGACCAGAGACAGGAAAGGCATTGTGTGAAGGCCTGGACTGGAAGGGGTGATTGGTGCTGCGGCACTGGGTTTTGTGCACTCTATTGTACATATTATTGTAAATAAACGTGTGTGTGGTGATCAACATCATGTCTACCTGTCTGTGTCCGGGCTGTACCCCACTATATTATATTATATTATATTAATTAATTAATTTAATTTATTTATATATTTATATATATATATATTTATAATATATATATATATTTATAATATATATATATATATATATATATATATATATATATATATATTGTGAAAGCTGGCCCAGACACAGACAGACGGACATCGTTTCTTGCACCCAACACACGTTTATTTACAATAATTATATTTACAGTTCAGTGCACTTCCCAGTGCCTCCAGCACCGATCCCCCAAAGTCCAGGCCTCACAGTCCAATTGCCTTTCTCCTGGCCGCCTCCAGTCCTCTCTCCAGCTCCGTCCTTCTTCCACCCGACTTCCACTACTGAATGAAGGGAGGCGGCCACTTATATAGGAACCCGGATGGGCTCCAGCTGCTTCCCGGCATTCCTCCACAGACACGCCCCAGTGTGGCGGAAGTGCCGGCTGCGCACCCGAAAGCCCTTCGGGTGTTCCTGCGCCTCTTCCCTCCAGCACTTCCTGGTGTGGCGGAAGTGCTGAGGTCCAGGATTGTTCAGGCACCAGGGCGCCGCCTGGCGGTGGCCACGGGGCCCTACAGGGTTGGTCTTCCAAGCCCTCTACCCGTGGCCCCCAATACAACCAGGGTGGTCGCCCCCTCGCGGTCTGGAGGAGGTACAAGCCCTCCTCCGGTCGTCCTATATATATAGTCCCAGCTACTAGTGTGATATGTCATAGTGACTATTGGGAAAAAAGAGCTGTTGTAGTGGCTGCTGGCACTGTGCTTACACGCTTACTGTTTCCAACATCTCAGACAATGAATGGGGTCTGGGCTAGATCCTCACATCTCTATGGTTTATCTACAGACTGTTCTGTTTACATCACTTTAATCCTCAAATGGGGATTTTAGTATTTAGCTGGAAGAAATCTGATGGATTAACTTGGTCAACTCCATGAAGAATTTTGTTTAAAAAAAAAAAAAAAAAGGATGGAAAGGTTTCATGAAGTAGAGATTTGTTACCATATTAATTACAAGCATGTTTCAGAGGAATAATGAAGTGAAGGCAGAAGTGCATTTTTGGCATTATATTAAATGAAAATAATCTGCTGCAGAAATAAAAAAAACAAAACAAGTGGAACAAGCATCTTGCAGCTGAGGTAAACTAAGATGAAATGTGTACTTTGTAAAATATATCCAACATTCCAGATTGTGTCTTTTCTTATATTTTATAGTTTGGACTAGCATTGTATTAATCTTTTTAAATGGACAGGCATATTTCTTCTAGGATAAGAACACTGTACCACCATAAAAAGTAAACTCAAATTCTGAAATTATCACCTCTTATATTTATTAGCAACATTTCTCCTACTTGTTCATATATCTTTATACTTATTTAACAAAAAATGGCGCTTTCCAGTAGTTTGTCCAGAATTCAAATTTGTCTTGACTATTTATTTATTTATATTACCAATTTATACATATTTCTTTTTCTTTATATTTGGTGTCTACTCCAAAATTTACATAGTACTTGAATCTACATTGTTAGTATTAACATTATGATGGACTTGACTGATCTGATTATCTTATGATAATTATTCATCTATATTCTTTAATTGTAGTTTCTGTAAGGGAAAAAAACTTCCATTGTACTGTAGATTCATATGTTATGTTCCAGTTAATATCTTTAGTTTTAGGATAAAATTTCTACGTATAACATAGGATGAAGCATTTCACAGTGTGTTGTGTGCTTTGTTTTTTATTGACATCCCAAATTATGTAAATTAGGTGGTCCTACTCTACATTTTACTCCTTGCTGACAGGAATTCTATTTACAGCTTTCTAGTTTATAGCTCATCTTGCATTACTGCTCAGCTTCTTGTATTGCTGGTAAATTCTCTTCAACTTTTGAAGCCTGGCTTGTCTTTAATATAGCCATTGCATTAAAAACTCTTCCATATTAAAATAATTTAATACAGTACTTATTCTAAATTTTAATTTAGAATCCAGAGCTTATGTACAGTGAGTGACTGTTTGCATGTCTTTTTTCTGCAATTAACTAACACTAATTAACAATTTTTCCTACAGCAGCAAATACATTTTTTACTGTTATTTATTAACTGTTTCTCAATTCATAAATCACACTTTTTCATAACTTTATTTTTTCTGAATAAGTTTAATAAATAGAACCAGATGGTTTTGACACCAAATATTACAGTGGTGCCTTTGGGGTTGTCAATATAAATTTCATTAGATGAAACTGGCGAGACCCTATTAATAAAAATCTTACTTGAAAGCAAAAACCAAATAAATAAGAATCATTGTTTGCTTTATCAAGAGATACTTTCAACATGTGTTGCCCTGGACACCCTATACAAGGCAGTGACAGCTTTTCATATTTTCTTTTTGCACAGGGTAGCACAGAGGCACAGTAGTTAGCATGGTTTTCTTACAAGTTCAGCATCCTAGATTCACATTACTTACTCGGTCAGTCTTGAGTTTGCACATTCTCTCTATGTCTGTGTGAGTTTTCCTCTGGCCATAAAGGCACATGTGTTAGGTTAACTGGAGGCTCTAATTTGTCCCCAGTGTGAGTAATTGTGCAGGTGTGCTCTGCAACAGACTGGGGCCTTGGTCAGGGTTGCATTGCATTAATTAATTTTGTGCAAACAGAGCTCTCTAATTTCACTCTTGTTAAAATGAGTGCTTAACAACAACAACATTTATTTATATGGCACATTTTCATACAAATAATGTAGCTCAAAGTGCTTAAGAGTTATGTTTTCACATGCATCTTTCCAGTACAACAGTCATAAAAAATTTTTATTCACACTGTGAAATATAATAAAAAAATCATAATGTAAAAAAATAAAAAATGTATTATGATGAACAATTAAATGGAAGAATTATTTGGTATTTTGTTGAAAAATCATATTAACCTTTCCAAAATTGACCTGCATTTGACAAACAAATCTGCCTTATCTACAAGGACTTAAAAACAATATACAATATATCTGTATACAAGGAGTCTAATTTTTTTGTTGCTTGTACATCTATGTTACACAGGTATGTACTGATTTATTCTTATACATTAATTTTGCTATTTATTCATTCTTATTTTTATCAATTTCTAATCTGTTTATCTTCTCTTGTATGTTTTTCTTTAACGACTTATAAAGCACTTTCAATACAAAATTCCCATGTTTTCTTTGTGAGTGTGACAGCAGATGCAAGAATTTACATTGGTTTCAGAAGGAATGGCCAGCTAGAAAAAAGCTACAGTTTGCTGCCAAAAACATCATCAGATCTAGTTTGGTATATCAAGACAAAGTGCTGCTAGCACCACTTTATATTAAGCTTAATTTAATGAAACTGTTTATCAACGCTCTACCAAAGGATGGAGCCTATTTTATGTAAAGTTACCAGGTTTGCCTGAGGCTTAATTGAAAGAAGGCATTTTTGGGAGCCTCATATTGGAAAACTAATTTTTGATGCAGAATTGGATGGTGCGATGAATGTCCTGGAAACAGAGGCTAGCACTTTCTAAATTTTTAGGTAATAATCAAGACCCAAAATTACAAAGAAATTATGGAAAACTTGTTAGCTAGGTTTATGGAATTGGGTTACAACATGAATCTCAAAGTTCATTTTTTAGATTTGCATTTGGAATTTTTTCTCTGAAAATGTTGAAGCAATGAGTGAAGACCAAGGTGAAAGATTCCATTAGAATATAAAGGATGTGGAAAGAAGGTCCAGGTACATTGATGTATTAGTATGATGGCACACTACCACTGGATGATTCACAGGGAAGCACCAGAATATATATACAGGCCACCAAGTGAAGTTTTAGATAAACAAAAAAAACAGATGAGAAACAAAAACTGTCACAAGTATGTCTAAGCTAATGAACAAATATTGTTTTATTTACAAACAGTATGTTAAAAATATTAGATTGACTAAATATTTCATGCTAAATTGATTTATAACAATGTTGTATAAATGAATAAATTGTGTAATTTGTTACATTTTAATTAAATTTCTTTTCAGTTTTGTATGTGATGTGATGGAAACAATCAAATAATTTTTTTTTTATTTTAGTGCGCTCAAGAATACTAATAAAATTAACTATTTACAACAGACATAAGAAAACAACTTTTTTTTTTTTTTTTTAAATATGACATTGCAGACCTGTGTATTTTGTAACAAGTACATATGACTTTGGTACAGTCTACACATAGAGAGAGAGAAAGTAGTGTGCAGTGTCAAAGTTTTTGCTACTCCTGACTTCATACCATTGTACCCCCTAAAAGGCACATGAATTGGGTACACAGATTAAATTGACTCTTAAAGTGGCAGAATCTACAGGGAGAAACACATCATAAAGATGTGAGTGAGCAAATCTCTTTAAGAATGTTCATTTCTTTTTCATAAGAGTATGCCTAATCCTATCATTAAAAAAAAAACAACACCACATAGGCAGGGGAACAGATATTAGGTGAAAAGACATCCTACTTTTTTCCAGCCATGTTCACATTTTCAAACCTAAACTATCGGTCTGGATGGTATTTTAAAAATGACTAAAACTGATTGGGAGTTAGTCTTGATCATTACAGAAACAATGTAAACAAACAATGGAATGACATATATTGTCTGTTCTGTGTACAATAGGTATATGTTTTGAAATTTATTTACCATAAATTGGTACTGTGCCTTTGATGTAGGGTTGTGATTAAAGAAAAGAAAAAAAAAAACAAATGACCACTTGCTGGACAGCTAAGATAATGGGCAGAGCCAGGTTACTATACAACACTAACTTATCAGTGGAAAAGGTGTAAAGTCTGTAGAGTTGGCACAGATGATTTAAATGTGATTTTCACTTTGCAAATCACAAACTTGCTGTTAAGGAAGACAGCTCATCTGTAAAAGTGATACTTTTTTGAGACTTGTTTCAATATGTTTCAAAATGTTCAAACAAAAGAGGCCATTTTTACAATAACTAAGCAATTCTCATAAGTTAGCATGCAAATAGCCATCTTCATTTTTACCTGAGATGTTAATACCTTTATTTGCAAAATAGGATTATATTTCTCTGTTTTCTTTTTTGCCAGTATGGAATATAATTTTTATTAGAAAATGTAATAAAGAATGCACCCCCACACATATACACAAAACTCATATAGCTATTTCTCTTTTTTGTAAACCAATATCTGGTAATCTCTCTCTCTATATATACTTTATACATAATCCAACGTCTGTCTGTATGTCTGTCCTCTTTCCATGAGAGAACTACTTAACGGATTTAGATCGGGTTTTTTTCTATAATTTGCTTGAACATTCTGGTTGATTTTGTGACTTCTCTCATTGCGTGATGTATCATAGTTTGCTTGTGATACCAATTTATTTGTACAACTCTAAGAGACATGCAGTGGGAAGAGGGCGCGGCCCTCCTCACTCATGCATCAGCCTTGGGGCATTCCTTAACTCCGCTTAGCTAGCGAATGAGAAAACTACTTAACAGATTTATATCGGGTTTTTTTTCTATCATTTGCTTGAACATTCCGGTTGATTTTACGACTTCTCTGATCGTGCTATGAATCATAGTTCGCTTGCAGGAGCAATATATTCGTGGTATTTCGAGACAGACGTTGTGGGCCAAGGGGGGGAGGAAACATGACTTCAGGAGTGGGGAGATGGGCAGGGCCCTCCTCACGGTCCTGTTTCACTACTATGTGGGCAGAGCCTCAGAGGACAGCTACCACAAAACTACAAAAAATATAAACAATCCACTTACTGTGATAATGACACAAACAAAAAGTAAGTAGAACCCAAAAAGATTATATGAAAAAACTTTGTCACTGTATATAATTCTACTCAATATATTTTACATAAAATAAAGGCATAAATTATAGAATGGAGTAATGCACATAAAGAAAAAAACTATTACACAAAAAGTTAACATATGGAAAATTAGAATGTTACACAAAAATACTATAGATCCAAATTTAATATCCCACATGTAATACAACAAAGTATGTACCCACAGCAAAATAAAACTCAAAAATAAATGTTCTATGTATGTTAATGGATGATACAAAAATATAAAGTACATACATCGTAAATACTGTATAAACAATCAAAAAAAAATATACAATAGATATACACCAAACAATAGAAAACAAAAACAGAACAAATAATAAATAGTCTGAGCCAACTAGAAATAGAAAGTTTTTTACAATAATTATGAGAAATACTGCCATAAGGCATAAGTATGCATGCACCCTGCAAAATTCTAGGCAGCACCAGTGCAGCAGAAGACAATGCTACCTATGTTAAGACAAGAGTAAGTCAATTTTGCCCCAAGAGAAAAATTTCGCTTTATACAGAAGCTCATCAGGAAGAAAGAAAAACTTCTAACTTGGAAGTTACAGTCACAGTGAGACATTATGCAGGCATATATTCTAAGAAGAAAGAGCCTGCTCTACCCTTTCATACATAGTTTCTCTGTGTTATGAGACCAGTCCAAGCTGTCATTGATGTGAACTCACTAGTATTGTTTGGAATAGACCCACTCTACATTTACTGCCTGACTGGACATAAGAGGTTCCTTGGTGCAGCAAAAGTCAATAACCAGTTCTTTAGTTTTGCTGATGTTAAATTGCTGACAATTCTTTCTTCACCAAGAAACAAAATTATCTACCTGACTCCTATACTCTCTGTCTTACGACTTATCAATATACCCCAAAAATGCAGAATCATCTGGGAAGTTCTGCAAGTGACATTACCTGGTGTTACAGTCTGAGGTGTACAGAGTAAAAAGAAAAGGAGACAGAATATTAAAGTTTATGTAATTTTTGGTTTCAACTCTATTAAGGTATACAAATATTAGGACTTGCAGAATATTCACTAAGCCTGAATATGTAGCATGCTAATTTAACTATTTCAAGCTATTTCAATTTATTATTAAGGTTTTCACATAATGTACAGTGCATCCACTTGTCTTTTCTTGCATTAGATTGCTGTATGGTATAACTGCTAACTTATTTATCTGTTAATCCTATAAGTGAACTGTATTTAATAATGTAATTCCAAACCAACACACTGGCTTCTGCATTCTTGTATTTAATTTAATATAATTTAGGAAGGAAAAAAACAGATGATGTTATAGCATTCTTGTTATATATTCTAAAAGTTAAGAGAGCTTAAAAATTACTTCAAGCAACAGCAATTAAAATCCTTACATTTCAAATCTTAATAACCAATAACTCAAGTAATGATTCTGTAAAAGTATTAAATTAAAGGAGGACCAAAAAACATTTACCTGGAGAACAAATTCCGTCAGCATCAAGGATTTCATGGCGCCAGATTGGTTTTCTGGTTTCTGCATCCAGCATTGGACCCATGACTTTATCAAATGTCTGATTAGTGTAACGCTTCAGTGTACATTTGGCATTCTTATATACTAGACATCTTCCAAAACCTTAAAAATGCAGCACAGAGGGTCAAAATGGCAATACAAATATATAAAAAGAATGGTATTAAAAAAAACTGCAAAACACTTCCTTTCATAATAGAAACAATATAGTAACAACTAAAATTCCAACTAATCTTCTGTAGGTCCAGCTACATTTCTTCTGGAAAGTCCTCAGTAACTCCAAGCCTAACACAGACACAAAATATATTTTGTGCCCTGTGTCAGAGAGGTTATAATGATGCCCTGAGTGCCTGCAGCAATGGCATCAGCCATTTCTCGTGGCATCAAATGTCATGAAACCTAGATGGACTAGTGCAATGAGGACACAAAAAACAAAGTATGTGCAACAAAAAGTCTATAGTGCATTTTATTCAAATCAATCACATAAAGCAGTGTCAACTAAATAAGTGAAGTTCAAATTTTTCAATAAAAAAATAAATAAATAAGCCACAAAACCAGTGCTCTCATAAAATCAAAAATAAAACACAGTTTAAATGGGTTCAATTTTTTTTTATTTCTCCTGTGAGCCTCCAGGCATTTGTCTCATTTTTTCCCCCACACTCGTCCATTGGGCATGAAACAATAGCTTTTGTCCCAGCAACTTCAGTGGGTACTGCTGGGATACTGAAAGCCCAACTTCATTGACTCATCCCCATCCCTTTGGCATCCTTATGACACTCAGCTAAGCCAAATACCTGCTCCCTTAATGCTCAATGCTTGCCCCTTAAGTGCCACTCCTCTCACTCACTACTACTACTGACCACCTTGTCTCCTATCTACTGCATTGGTTTGGACTCCCAATCCAACTCTTCATCTTTTTTATTCAATTCTCTTGATTTACTCAATTACATATTTCTTTCTTGCCCTCAAGCAATATATTTTCCTTATTTATTTCTCTCCTCTCTATACCACTCAGACTCTGTACTTTGTGGGTGTAAGTGCTTTTCTAAACAACCTATGGAGTGCCAATGAGGAACAGCTGAGCTGATCGCACTTGCATGTGAGCAAGCAGACAGCTCAATTTCCCAAATGCACACCCTATGGCTGCGTAGTTTTCCATCAGAATGCACCCACACCCACCTGAGCCACACCGTTTTACAACTAAAAAATCACACACTGCCATGGACCCTTGAAATGGTTTGCCACATGTTGCTGGGCTTTTCCAGGTATACCTTCCATGGAAAGCATCCAGGCAGCATTCTCTATAGGTACTCAAATCACTTCAACTGGAAATGCCATGGATCTAGTAGCAATACAGTATCAAATAGCTCCATAACATTAGATGTTAATACAATATAGTACTTAAAAAATGTGCCAACTATATATGGTAATAGTTATAATCACTTAATTTCTTTAGTATTTTTAATTATCACCAAACCATTGGGTTTTAGTTTCACCACTGACCAGGTGTCACTACTGCTACAGACTTTGGTTTTGTAACGTGTGAACTACTGAAACTCCCTGCTGGTAGGAGTACCGGCATGTGATACCAAGCTGCTGCAGACAATTCAAAATTCATCAGCATGTCTGGTGTTCAACAGGTACATGTCACTCCTCTTTTCAGATAGCTACACTGGCTCACTATAGCATTATGCATTAAGTTTAAAACTTTGCTGCTTGCCTACAAAGTAATCAATGGATCAGTCAGTGCCTATGTACAGGGAGACACTTGTGAGGTTCTACGCACCTTCTTGCCCACTCATGTTTGATGATGAACAGTGTGTAGTGATCTCTTTCTGGCATCAAATCCTAACCCAGAGTTTTCATTTGTAGCTCCTAGCTGGTAGAATGAGCAGCCTTTCACCATTCAAACCTCTGAATCCCTCAATGTCTTTAAGCAACCTTTGAAGACTATCTTGTTCAGTGAATTTCTGTTTAATTGATTCTTATTACTTTATTACTTACTTATTTGGCTAACATCTTTATTCACGGTAACTTACAATAACTCTTACATTTCTTTTGTTTTTCCAGTTGAAGCACAGGCAGATGAAGTGAATTGCACATGGTCATATAGTGTCAGTAAAGGGATTTGAACCCACAACTTCAGGATTTGAAGTCTAAAGCCTTAACAACTGGCTTTGTTACAGTTTTTGTAACCAAGGAAGCATAAATAGCTTGCATATGATTCTGAGCTCTAAACCTGTGATAATAAATTGTGTACCCTTGTCCTGTTTCTCAGCATTCCCCCAGATTGATGTTTACTCGATTATGTTGACCTCCTTTGTAAATTGCCTTGGATTAAAGCATCTGCTAAGCAAATAAACAAATATAACCTTATTTGTCATTATTTCCGAAACATATTAAAATGTTTTTAACAGATCATGTAAATACTTGTTGATACACATCTCTTGTTATGCACTAACCAAATTTTAATATACGTATCCTCTCAAGCTTCTTTTCATGTATTTGTGCTTTCTTTTCACAAATCACTTAAATAACTATTTGTTTTCTTTTTTGACAGGTATTAATTTATGCAAATTTTAAATGCTGATTACATATATATGTTACCTTCAAATTTAAAAGTTTAACATGGTTTTAATGAAACTTTAAAATCACGACAGTAATTTAGAATTATGCTTATTTATTTAATTACAATAGTATATTCTCAGTTCTGCAGTAAATTCTATATTCTTTCAAGCTCAAAAAACAGTTGGTAAGGGACAGGCAGATTATCACCTATTTATAGGGGCTGCCATATCAGGTTTAAAAAAAAAGGCAAGTGAAATTTTCTAGCTTTACATAATATAATGCACCCATAGGCAATTGTGAAACATAAATTGTCAGGCTTTTCCAGCTGAAAACAACTAGACATTATGCCAGTTCTTCTAAATATATGAACTGCAATTGTCATGACTGGTTTTCAATTAGGCATTAAGTATTCCTTGGGGTAAGTAGTCTTGTATTTGTTAGTATACTTTGACATTTCTTTTTAATGGTGAAAGTACTTTATAGCAATGGATGTGCAAACATATAAAGGGTAAAGAGATATGATATTCTTTTTTCATAAGTCAGTCAACAAATTTGGGGTATATTACATAAGCAATTTTTAAAGCTCTGCAATATTTTTAATGTGGGATTGTTTATTATTAACAATGGATAATGGCATTCTGTCTAAAAATTATTTGGTTAAGTAAAGATTCAAGAATATTTATTGTCATTTCATCAATATACAGTAGTACAGCATACAGTGAAATGAAACAACGTTCCTTCAGGATCATGGTGCTATGGTGCTACATAGAAGACATGACAACGAAGAATCCACAACACATAACATAAAGACACAAAATATATAACAAGGTGCATTTGAGTCAAATGTGCAAACATGTGCAACACTGCAGAGCAGAACACATACATCAGATTGGTCCATGAGTGTTCAGGAATCTGACTGCTTGGGGGAAAAAACTGTTACACATTTTGGTGGTAAGGGCCCGAATGCTTTGGTACCTTTTTCCCCAATGGCAGGAGTGTAAACAGTGAGTGTGAAGGGTGTGTTGGGTTATTCACAATGTTGGTATCTTTGCAGATGTAGCGTATGGTGTAAATGTCCATGATGGAAGGAAGAGAGACACCGATGATCTTTTCAGCTGTCTTCACTATCTGTTGTAGGGATCCCTGACCGTGCAATTTCCAAACCAGACAGTAATGCAGTTGCTCAGGATGCCCTCTATGGTTCCTCTGTAGAATGTTGTTAGAATAGCTAGTGGAAGATGGGCTTTACTCAGCCTACACAGGAAGTAGAGCCGCTGCTGGGCTTTCTTGGCTAAAGAGCTGGTGTTGCAGGACCAGGTGAGGTTCTCTGCCAGGTGGACACCCAGGAATTTAGTGCTATTGACAACCTCTACAGTTAAGCCGTCAATGTTCATTGGCAGATGGTCACTCTTAGTCTTCCTAAAGCCAACAATCATCTCCTTTGTTTTGTCTACATTCAGAGACAGGTTATTGGCTTTACAGCAGACCGTTAACCGCTGCACCTCCTCTCTGTATGCTGACTCATTGTTGTTGCTGATGAGACCCACCACAGTTGTGTCATCAACGAATTTTATAATGTGATTAGAGCTGTGCGTTGTTGCACAGTCATGAGTCAGCAGTGTGAACAATAATGGACTGAGCACACAGCCTTGAGGGTCTCCAGTGCTCAGTGTGGTGGTTCTGGATATGTTGTTTCCAATCCTGACAGACTGAGTTCTCTCAGTCAGGAAGTCCAGAATCCAGTTACAGAGGGAGGTGTTCAGTCCCAGCAGGCTCAGCTTTTCCGTCAGCTGCTGAGGAATAATCATGTTGAATGCTGAGCTGAAGTCGATAAAGACACCACAAAGACACTCAGTTTCACAATATTATTTTCCCACTAAAGTCAACTATGTTGGAAAGATCCTATTTAAACCTCATTAAGTGGATCTGAGTGTCCTGCAAATTTGACTATGAAGGTTTATGTAAATTAACACATCCAGATAGGTAAATATTTGAACGGATACCGACTATAAAAGGTTAAACGAAAACTGCATGCATTTGTTCGGATCTATTTTAAAATTCTAAAACCTTGCAAAAATAATTCATTAATTGAAGAAATAAAAATTAAAAAGTAGATAGAGATACAAAAAAGTGAGATGAAGACAGGTTTTACACTATGAGAATAAATACTAAATTAACCTAAAGGGAAAATGCAATGCATCTCCAAATTGTCTCATACACACATCTAATATGTTTGAAAAATAAGGAAAATGAAGGAGATTACAAACTCTAGGTTTAGAAATAAACTGGATGTATGAATATATTTTGAAAAGGCTTCCTCAGCAACACAATCATGTCACCATGTGCACATTCTACATTCCTTCCAAAAACATGAACATTTAAAATTCCACTTACAAAATTATGAAGTGGTGAAGGACATAATGTAAATGTAAAGAATATAAATATTTTTGTAAAAATATAGGGCTTTCAAATAATAGTAACGGTTTACTGACATCTGTTTTCTCTACCCACTTACAAAGTACAGGGTCATTATGAAAAATTAAAATAATCTAAAAAAACAATATTATCCAAGTAAAGCTAAAGCCATATGTTTAATTTGTAAACAAATTAATTGCTTTATGCCAAAAAAGAAGAAAAAAGAGAATAAAAAATTACTTTTCTGTAACAATCTTAGCATTTCTCTCATTTTGCTGGTTTGTACGATGTTTTACACCACTTTAAAGCCTAAAAATGGCTTCAAAACGTTTAATTGATAAATCAACATAATAATGAATTAACCTTAAGTTTGAGTTGAGATATAAAAGTTACAAATACAATACAATCATTTCAGATCGTTCAGCCTTAAAAAAATAATACAATGCTATAAATAAACAGTCAAATTCCTTATCTGTAAGGAAACAAGGGGTAAGAATGGAAGGAACTTCAGGGCATTTCATTTGTAACGTGTTGCTTAAGCTTGTTACAGATTATGCTAATGATGTTGTGGCTGTAGTTAAAATTATCACTAAAACTAACGGAAACCCTTCTTTACCTCAAATGGTTAAAAACTTGTTTTACCAAGTCCACAGGCAGTGGAAAAAAAGCAAGAACCCACACAGGGACAAAATAATAAAAGATGAAAAACAGGAGATGATTAAATTCATGTATACAACATATAGAGTCATGCTATAATGTAGATTAGTTGTTTTTTTACTTACCCCTATCTAAGGAGGCCTTATTTAAAACAAGGGCATCTTCAATATCATACCCACTATAGCTCATTACTGCAACAGTAGCATTTTGACCTGCTGGTAGCTTCTCAAAATCAATTAGTTCAATTGTTTTTGTTTTAACCATTGGTTTCTGGGGATAAGCTAATAAGTACATGAGAGTGTCGATTCGATTTCTTTGATTATAGCCAATTGTGCCTAAAACACAAAAAGAAAAACATTAAAAATGAATACAATGAAGGAAAATTAAAAATACTTTCACAATATACTCTTGGTTCAATAATATATTAATATAATGCTTGTGCAAAATATTATAGATTTAGATATTAAAACCAAACCTAAAGTTTTCCATAAGAGAATTAATGCTACACATTTAAAACATTTAACTTTGCAGAAACATGGAAGTCATCCTTTGGTAAGAAAACTTAAATATATCTACAAACAGCCTATAATAAAAAATTTTTAATGATGTTTACTAAATTAAATTTGTCATGAAAATGCACAGTAAATGTATTAACTGGATAATATACATTAGGGCAAAAACCATCAATACCATTACCAAATGACTTATTGCTTACTGGTACTAGGCTAATCTTTTGGGATGTTCAGAGGTTTCTAGTCAGAACAACAGTATTTTTGAGGTAGCACCTGAAGTCAACAACTGCAAATAGTTACCAAAGAAACTGCTAAATGCTTTCACTGTGTTGGTAACAAATAACTCAATTTATGTTGCGATTCTAATTTTCTCTTGAAAAATAAACTATTTCAGATATGAACTATTTTGTAATAATTAATTTTGATGATGCATATATTAGTAATAAGTAATAATGTAAAACAAACATATTTAACTGTCATGGAGTAAACTAGAAAATAAGGTGACAAGATTGAATTCAAAACAGAAGTACAGCCTATAAAATTATTAGTGAATGATGTACAAAAAAAAAAAAAAAAAAAACAGAATCTTTTTTGCATTTCAATATAACATACGCCTACTATAGGGTATGAATTACATAGTTTGAACTACATAATAAGGAAACAAAAAGCCAAAACATGTCTCAAAGTTGGTGGAGTAAGGATGACACCCTCTTGTTAATGTCAAGAATGACGTTGCAGACTTTCGTTTCCAAGGAACTTGCTGTGCAACCTCAGAGTCTAAACAGCTGAATACACTGACCTCTGAAAGAACAGACAATGAATTGCTAATGACACTCAAAAAAGAAACACAAAAAGGCCTTTGCACACAAAACTACAAAAGACCCTAGCACATTTATTGGACTGATGCTTAGTCTGTAGACACTGATCCTGCTTTTGCTCTGTGTGTGTGGCAACAAACTTAGCACTATGAATATGGTAAACACTGCTTTACAGACTTGGTGTGGAAAAAGAGCATTATAATTCTAGTGCTCTGTCCAGCCTATTATTATAGAGGTCCTTACATATTTAGTATTCATATAGATAGAGTAAAGCAATAGGCAGACATTCTAGTACAACTTCATAGCTTTATTAATGGCATAATATGTGTTTTGTCTCAACAGGACAATAACCTGTGTTTACCAAATTCTGAAAGGAAAAAAGAGAAATAAACATAATCAAGTATTTATTTTACAATGTGGGTGGCCTTGATTCAGATAAAGATACAAATACTAAGACGAATATTTAAATGCACTGTAGTGATCATAAATTCAAGTCTATTGAAGACTATACTTTAATGCATAAAGTACTTTAGAATAATAATAAGTGATTTAACATAAGTCAAATATACAGATTTACACTTTAAACAGGCATCCTTGAATTGTGTTCAAATTTTTTTTTTTTTTCAAAAGCAATTATTTTGTCAAAAACTACTCTGTAAACTGAATAGTGATTTAATCTAAAAAAATCATGCTTTTTTAAAAAACGATATTCAATTATACTTTATTTTGGTGTTTATAGTTCATGCATGATACAAAAAACCTTTGCAAACTGCTAAATGAAAAGGTTTTGCAGAGGTTCTAAAACACATTTGGCCAGAACACAGTTAAAGTTAAACCAACGAAAATGATTTAAAATGGAAATTTAAAAACTAAACAAATATCATGGACACAATATTACTATTATAATATTTACAAATTTATGTATTTAAATTCAGGACAAAATTATTCTTTAAAGTAATGTTAACAATAAAATATTGGATGTTAAACTCAATCCCAATTAAGGAAATGGGTTTTCTTGTCCAGCATTATCACTTTGATGTTGAGTTCTGTCTTCTGTGACCCTCTCCTTTACATTTTATTTTAAATTAAAATCATTACTGTATTTAGTGACATTTTGATCTTTTGTTACTATTCTAGGAATGGGAAGATGCCAAAAAATAGCTTCTCTCCTTGTATACATAGTGAGCCACGTGGTCTCTAGTCCTATATCCATTTCAGCAATAATAGCAAAGCAGGCTAATAATGTATCCTGTGAAACTTCAATGCCTTGGTACCCTGTAAAGCATACAGAAGCAGTGGCCGATTTTCTTCTCACCATTCATAAGCCTATAAGCATGACCTTTAAGTTTAATGGCAAAGGCGGACGATACTGAATCTTCATCAAATTACCTATTCAGGGAGTGCTGGACTTATGACACAAAAGAGCAAGTAATCATGTCTGAACTGCTTAAAGAGTCCTCAGGTATCACACACCAAGTAACTACTTTACTGAAAGTTGAAATAAAATCATAATTTAGATTACTTTTATGGCAAAACATCCAGTATACACATTCTTCATGTAACCAGTGAGGATGCATTCTTGCTCTAGACCACCAATCAGAGAATGTGTTCAAATTGTTGCATATATATGGTGAGGCATGTTTTACGGGATGTTTATGTGGATTGAATTTACTTTAGCTTTTAGCACTTAGTCCACCAGCAACAGCATGCATTTGCACTCGTCTCGACGAAGTAATTGCCATTAAGTGTGGTGAGTGCATGGCATCAGCTGGGGTTGGCGGCAGATATAAGAAGAGGAAAGGGGCGAAGTAAGGGGAGAAAAAAAGAAGAAGAAAGAAAGCAACCAAGAACAAGCTCAAGAGAGAGATTAGAGCCGAAACAGGATGGAGTTTACTTTAAAAAGGATGAGACAGTAAGACTAGAAGTGGAATCAAGTGGGAAGGAGAGGTCCAGATCTGTTGAGCAACTTTCAAGAGGAAGTGAATGTAGAAGGAGGCTTGCAAATGGAAGGAAAAGGAGAAAAAGTGTAGAAAGCTGAGATCAGCTGCTACTGTGTGTGGGGCTAGGGCAACAGTGGCCATGGGCAAGTTGCCTAACTGTCTGACCCAAACATCATGTGACGTTCTGGGATTTATGCTTCTAAAGTGGACTAGAACATACTTTGTTTTATTCTCATTTTAACACACCGATTTTAATGACCTCTCTGAAGATGACTGACCGCTTTTTGCTGCTCTCATGCTTTTAATGGAATACTTTTTAATTCTTATTATTCATCCAAAGCCATTGCTTTTATTGATGCACTAAATATGATTTTTAATAATGACTTTGCACTTCTGTTCATCATAAATCTCATATCATATATACACAGTATATATATATGTGTGTGTGTAGTAAAACATAAAATATACATTTTAAGACACACACACGATACTCATTCTATCATGTCAAAGTCATAATTTTCTATTGCTCACAAAATTCCACCTTACTATTGACCACAATATAGAACAGTATGGAAACATTTGATTACTCTCAGCTCCTTTAAAGAGGGCACAGAGACTCCACAATGACAGTGTGCTGTTCCATTAGCTTAATTCAATTGTTTTTCTTTTAAAACGTAATCCAACATTAAAATAACCTAAGAATATTCAACCTTTATTGTTATATTTTCCTTTATTCCTGCACATTGAGAAATGTAGGCAGTCATTAGCTTGCAATTGTAAAAGATGAGAAAAATGTTTACCAATAATTAACAAAATAAGGCTACAAATTCAAAATCAGAAAAAATAATCCAGTGAGCTTGAAACTGGTTAAGAGAGTGTTAAAAACATAAAAATTTTCCTGTACTTGTTCATCTAAATAAACCAAAAATTGGTTTCATTTGACCAAGCATTTCCATCTAAATGACTTCTGTAGCTAGCATTACAAAATGTAGTCTGTTAAGCATGATAAAGTTGTGCCCACTTTGAGCTGGTCATCATTGACTAGAGCTACTGTTATCTACAACTATCCCCTTGCTAGAGGGGCAGAATCAAGCAAATGCTATGTATCCAAAAGATACAGAAGTAGGCTAAATGGCCACTACGTATACCAACCCAATAACACTGGCATGCTGGAGCAGTAGCTAATGCTGTTGTGTTATAGCTCCACAGTAACATGTTCAAATCCCAGACTGGTCACTCTCTGCAGATTTTGCGCAGCTGCCATATGCTATTCGTGACACAGTAAGTTTCACGCAAGTGGATGTCTGGGTAGATATCGCTGTTACACACAGCTGCTAAATGACTGTCTGCTACTCTGTGCAAGCCTTGTCAGAATCTGTTTGCACCTTTTATCAGTGGTCTATTTCCAGCCACAGGACAACCATTACTTGAAAAAATGTTCAGTAACGGATCATTCTCAATACACAAATACAAAGCCATGCGTGAAAACCCCAGTGGGACTGCTGCTTTTGATATGCTCATGAGGTATGTTGGATGCCTAGTAATTTTGCAGCACTGAAACCTCTTAAATCTTTACTTTTACTAATTCACTCGGTCCATTGGTATTTCCCTAAATGCTTCAAAAACCATTGCTTGTATAGTACTACAGTGCATCCGGAAAGTATTCGCAACGCATCACTTTTTCCACATTTTGTTATGTTACAGCCCTATTCCAAAATGGATTAAATTCATTTTTTTCCTCAGAATTCTACGCACAACACCCCATAATGACAACGTGAAAAAAGTTTACTTGAGATTTTTGCAAATTTATTAAAAATAAAAAAATTGAGAAAGTACATGTACATAAGTATTCAAGCCTTTGCCATGAAGCTCAAAATTGAGCTCAGGTGCATCCTGTTTCCCCTGATCATCCTTGAGATGTTTCTGCAGCTTAATTGGAGTCCACCTGTGGTAAATTCAGTTGATTGGACATGATTTCGAAGGGCACACACCTGTCTATATAAGGTCCCACAGTTGACAGTTCATGTCAGAGCACAAACCAAGCATAAAGTCAAAGGAATTGTCTGTAGACCTCCGAGACAGGATTGTCTCGAGGTACAAATCTGGGGAAAGTTACAGAAAGATTTTTTCTGCTTTGATGGTCCCAATGACCACAGTGGCCTCCATCATCCATAAGTGGAAGAAGTTCGAAACCACCAGGACTCTTCCTAGAGCTGGCCGGCCATCTAAACTGAGCGATCGGGGGAGAAGGGCCTTAGTCAGGGAGGTGACCAAGAACCTGATGGTCACTCTGTCAGAGCTCCAGAGGTCCTCTGTGGAGAGAGAAGAACCATCCAGAAGGACAACCATCTCTGCAGCAATCCACCAATCAGGCCTGTATGGTAGAGTGGCCAGACGGAAGCCACTCCTTATTAAAAGGCACATGGCAGCCCGCCTGGAGTTTGCCAAAAGGCACCTGAAGGACTCTCAGACCATGAGAAACAAAATTATCTGGTCTGATGAGACAAAAATCAAACTCTTTGGTGTGAATGCCACGCGGTCACGTTTGGAGGAAACCAGGCACCGCTCATCACCAGGCTAATACCATCCCTACAGTGAAGCATGTTGGTGGCAGCATCATGCTGTGGGGATGTTTTTCAGCGGCAGGAACTGGGAGACTAGTCAGAATAAAGGGAAAGATGACTGCAGCAATGTACAGAGACATCCTGGATGAAAACCTGCTCCAGAGCGCTCTTGACCTCAGACTGGGGCGACAGTTCATCTTTCAGCAGTACAACGACCCTAAGCACACAGCCAAGATATCAAAGGAGTGGCTTCAGGACAACTCTGTGAATGTCCTTGAGTGGCCCAGCCAGAGCCCAGACTTGAATCCGATTGAACATCTCTGGAGAGATCTTAAAATGGCTGTGCACCGACGCTTCCCATCCAACCTGATGGAGCTTGAGAAGTGCTGCAAAGAGGAATGGGCAAAACTGGCCAAGAATAGGTGTGCCAAGCTTGTGGCATCATATTCAAAAAGACTTGAGGCTGTAATTGCTGCCAAAGGTGCATCGACAAAGTATTGAGCAAAGGCTGTGAATACCTATGTACATGTGATTTCTCAGTTTTTTTTTATTTTTAATAAATTTGCAAAAACCTCAAGTAAACTTTTTTCATTTTGTCATTATGGGGTGTTGTGTGTAGAATTCTGAGGAAAAAAATGAATTTAATCAATTTTGGAATAAGGCTGTAACATAAAAAAATGTGGAAAAAGTGATAAGCTGTGAATACTTTCCGGATGAACTGTATATAATGCTGTGATTAACCGATAAATAATCAAGTTTGATGTGCAACAATACTTAAAAAGAGATCTTTAGGGAAATATAAAATGGAAAATGAAGCAAGTAAAAAACACATGGCAAGGCTTACTTAATAGGATGAATTTAGAAAATGTTTTAGTATTAAAAAACAAGGTATTTATGCAAATTATAAAAAGGCAACAAAAGTTAAAACTATTTTTTAATAAACATAAAAATGTTTGTGTTCCTCATGGGATGAAATAATGCTATTTAAGTGATTCTTACCCATAGCCTGTTTCCCCATAGCACACTGGTACGTATTTCTTGGGGACTGGTTATGGTGCGGATAGGGAATGAGTCCAGCACAAACACCAAGCAGTGTGAAAGGCTCAATTTCCAGGTGTGTAGTTTCTCTGTGAATAAAATGTGAATTTAGAATAATATACTTGAAAATGTAACTTTCTGCTAAACCAGAAAATGTAATGATTCAATCTAAAATTGAAACAACCAGATGTGAAAGTAGAAATACAGTATTCATATTTTTTTAAATGTTATTAATTTTATTGTAATCATTCCATATAAATAGATCAATTATTACAAAAAATAGGATTAAAAACAAGTTGCCCCCCACCCCTAAGAGAGAGAGAGCATGACCAACGGAGTAAAACTTAAGGCTTGTAAACATACCTAAATTGATGAGTTTTATAGGGCAATAGAGATGAATGGAGTAGAAAAAGAAATGTGAAGATAATTGCTTCCTCGGTGCATTAAGAGCTTATTCTAAAATATTATTGATTAGATCCTGCCAGGTTTTGAAAAAATTCTGTACAGATCCTCTAACTGAATATTTGATTTTGTCCAATTTCAAATAGTAAGCAATTTAATCAGTATTTATACTTTTAATTTAACATGGTTAACAAATCAAAAAAATGAAGTCTTACAAGATTTCTTGTGAAATATTTTAAAATACTTAGTATTTAAATTTAACAATATACTTATACACTTGAAGATTATAATACAGAATATTGTTTAAGTGGAAGAAAAATAATAAAATATATCATTAACAACAATGAAATAATTTAATACAAATAACTTTAAAAAGTTTTTCATTATAATAAACAATAAAGGGTACACTGTGCTGCCCAGGATTGAATAAAGCTCAGCTGTGGTCACTTACTCAAGGGAAAAAAATCCAGAATGAAACATAGCCTATGGTCTTCCACATTATTAAAGGGCAATCTATGTAATATTTGGCAGAGACAGGTTTTATGGTGTGTATTTGCATACAGAACAAACACACATTCAACTTTACACATTAGATTATGCATTCAGAGCTTGTACCCACTCATTAATACAGCAAATAATATTAAAAACAAATAGTGGAAAATTTCATGAGAAAAATACAAATTAAAGCAGTAGTGTAAACAATGGTTAGTTTTAATACTTCATTTTGTTAATACCTTTTTGTTGACTTTGACTATTGTTTATGAACCTGAGGTTTTAAGTTAGGCTTCAACTGGTAAAAAGTCTGAGCTAAACTGATAACTTTGCCAGGAAAACAGCAAAAGGGAACTTTTGAATTTCTATAAAAGTATTTTTTTCAAGATCTAAAAATCACTGATTTATAAATGGAATATGTAATTGAATTCAGCATAACGTTTTATATTAAAAATAATCTGTTACAATTCTTGCAGCACAAGCAGTTTTA
The DNA here is from genome assembly GCA_026402145.1 of Polypterus bichir lapradei. Classification (NCBI taxonomy): domain Eukaryota; kingdom Metazoa; phylum Chordata; class Cladistia; order Polypteriformes; family Polypteridae; genus Polypterus; species Polypterus bichir. The sequence continues at coordinate 16,705,009 of JANRMT010062792.1, forward strand.
GTTGCTCTTAACAGAATTAGTGGTTTAAATAAAATCAAATTACAAAATGTTGTGGACACTTCACAAATAATACTGATATTAAAAGATTTCACCACTAAGTGAGGTGGCTGCTTCAAAAACAATAACTGTGTAAATGTATTATTTCAAAGAGTAACTTTCATTTATTTTCATTCCACTGATCCAAACATATTTTTAGTAGTGCATGCAGGAGTCAGTACCTGTGGAATAAAACGTAACATAAAACTAAAAAAAAAATCTGGAAATATAATTGTGAATAATTTAGACTAACACTTGATGTTTTGGTGTGTGCTCCTGTCATGCCAGAAAATGAGAAGCTTCATGTTGGTAGAGGCAGTTAAAATGGTATGGCCAATGCTGAAAAAAAAAAAAACTACTAAAATTAATTTCAAGCTCATTAAAATAAGTTAAATCATGTGTTGCATACAATACTGAAAGTGTTTAGACATTTTTTTCAGGACACTTGAACAAATAAACACATTTTCAATCAGCAGTTTTCATGAATTTACACATCACCTAAATGACACTTCCAACTTTATACTTTGGGGTAGGACGACACAATTTTGGTACTGTAGTCATGACTGGAGTTAGTTCTGGGCTCATGTCAGCAGGATGACCCTTTCAGAATGCGGGAAAAAGTGGTACAACAGAGTGGGATAAAAACACTGCTCTCTAGACTAGAGATAATCAAAAGATTTTGTTGAAAATAACTAAACCAGAAAGTAGAACTCATAAAGAAGTTTAAATGATAATTATCATGGTCTTCCCAAATTAATTCTATGTTTTCCTCTAACAATTAGCACATTAGCCCAACTGTTTTCTTCTAGCCTCATCTACTGTATAAACATAATCCTGTCTATGCCACCAATATACTGGCAAGTGTTGTAACCAAATAATCTCAACAGTTAAAAATAAACATATAATAGAGCTTCTTAATACAATGTATGTAGACCAGCAAATGGGATTCTTTCTAGAACTCTGTGCTTGATGTCCGTATTAGAAAGCACACAAGTGAAGAAAGGTTGTGAGTTAAAGAAAAAAATTACCTATAAATTACCTAAATTTAAAATTACAGTATAGGGAAAAAATTAGAAATGTTAAAAATCTGGAAGTTTTTTCCACTATAGTAAATGCCATACTTAGTTATCATGTGTTCATAGAGTGCAATGCTACAGTCATTTTCTTCATTGACATCAAGATATTCCACTAGGCTCTCATGAAGAAAATCTTCAAAATTTCTGAAAGAAAAAAAGATGTTTTTTAAATGTTTTAAAATTTTGCAAAGATTGTAAATACAGTAACTCATTTTCTTGTCATCCTCAAATGTCTTATAAAATAAACAAAACTTTACAGGTATCACAGGATAGTAATGTTTATTTTAGTTACAAATTTGTCTAGCACTGTGGAGGCTTATTGTTACCAACAGAAGTAATGGTAATGCTTGTAAATAGATTAGTATCACTTATTTTTTCTGTCAGCATCAGTTTCATGGTTACAGGTGACAGTTACACATAGAGGTGTGTCTTTAGTGTGTTTTTGTTTCTCTACCTGGCATTTTTTAAAATTATTTATTTTAGCTTACAAATCTTGCATTAAACTAATATTAGTGTTCACTTGAATCATATACTTTGTATACACAAAACTGGCAGGAGATTCCAATATGGGACACGTAGGGTCTTGCTGTCCATTTCCATGGACAAGTGAATAAAATATTAAAGGGATCCTGTATTTTTCAACATGGTGTGTAAAATACCCCAAAGCACATACCAGAACCTAATACCTCTGTAATTATTTGCTGTGTCCGTTTTTCCAAGGAGGAAATATATTTTATTACCTGTATCCTTGAGCAAGCTGTTCTATGTGCTTGTTTGTCACTGCAATTTTCCCATTCTTCACAATTATATAAGGCCTGAAAGACAAAATAGGCTAGTTGAACACAATTTCTTTTACTTAGAAATGTATCTGTTTTTGTTCTGAAGAAATGTTAATACACTATCAGGTACATACAGCAAACATCTTGTCTGCAAACCCATATTGCTAACACATGAGATTAAATGACAAGGGTTATATTTGTCAAATACAGATGAAAACGTATTACAGTATTAGCTGAAAATACTGTCTTAACTCCAGTTAAATACCTTACTGAAAATACAAAAGGTGGAAAAAAAACAAGCAAAACTTAAAATGAATAAAATATACTACAGATATAATAGCTGTAGAAAGCTGAAAATACTGTCTTAACTCCAGTTAAATACCTTACTGAAAATACAAAAGGTGGAAAAAAAACAAGCAAAACCTAAAATGAATAAAATATACTACAGATATAATAGCTGTAGATTTTAGACAGAAAATTAAATTTACCAAATGCATTGTCATTTTTACCCTGCTCAAAAAAGGCCTCTTTAATTAAAAAGATTTTAACAATTTATAGATGTGTTCAGTAAATTAAAAAAGGAAAAGCCAAAAAAACATTTGTTTTTAAAACTCATTAATCTGATTTCTGAGATGTTCAAAAAATAGGTACACAGAAACTCTAAGGGATACTTGTCCTATTATCATGGTGACATGTATCTGCCATTAGGATCCTGTATCCCAGCAGGCCCCACCTACTATCCCCAGGAGGAAACAAGGATACAAAGAATGGTATGCAGGATGCAAACGTCAAGAGCCAGCACTGTTTAAAGAAATAACCCTAAGAGTGTGGAGAAAACAAACATGACATACTCGCCTCTTCTGAGTAGAGAAAATCTAGCTAATTGTTAAATGGGCTAATGAGCACCTCTTAACCACTTAAAATAGTATACCTGAACAATACACCATAAAGGCTAAATTAAAATAAGGCCTGGCAACTTGCTATGGAAACCTTTATACAAACCACACAACATGGCTTATTTACAAATTTAACTACTAATTGGTAATTCAGAATATCACTTTAAACATTATTATTCCTGCTAAAATTCAGCCATAACTACAAAAAGTACCAATTTTTATATTCAGAAAGTTCATTAATTAAATTAACTATAAAACTGAATTTAATCAAACATATCATTATACAACAAATATTAAATTTGGAAATGTTAAATGTATTTACATGCTCAATTTAACTAATGGCATTTGCACACACACCAATATATATTTATTTACATTTATTTTATACATAATGCAGTTAGAAAGAAAATTGCATACATTTACTGGTTATAAAACATGTTTCAGAGTGCTGAACAACTATTTTATTAAGCTCTTATGAATGTTAATTCTTTTACAACTATTCAACTAAAAAGGCATTTTCAGGCACATTAACAAGAAATACAGAGAAAATCACATTGTTATCAGAATATTTAGGACTGAAAATTTATCCATACAGTTGATTAAAAGTCAATCACTGAATAGATAATACATCAGTCAAACAGAATTAATGTTTATTGCCCACCCATTAACTTTCACTTCAAGAGCAGCTAGTTCACTAAACAACAATAACAATTATCAGTAATATTATCTAAAAATAACTGTCTGCTAAGGAGGAGATGTGATAATATACACGTCAGCACTACTGCTTCAATGTTAAAGACCATTTTTGTGCTTAATAATTTGTATTGCCTGCATGATTTCTTTCTATACTGTTAATGTATTTATTGCTATTGCTTTGGTAGTGTGAAGGATGACACCCTGGAACTGGCATCCCAGCCAGAGTTGATTAGGGATCCTTACCTGGCCGGGACACCAGTATCACAGAAGGAAGAGGGAAGGTAACATATTCAGATCATTGTCTCTCCTCATATATTAGGAGGCAGTGTCCCTGGGTTACCCACGGGGCATCATGGGAACTGTAGTTCTTTGTGTCAGCCCGGTTGGATCCCGCATGTGCCGCAAGGGGGCAATGAAGGGACTAGTGAGCCCTACTTTGTGGGACTTCAAACAGACCCAGAAGTGCTCCTAAGCCCTAGTTTTGGGACACCAGAAGTACTTCAGGGTCTGTAATAAAAAGGGAAGCATTGCCTTGTCCAGGCAAGTCAAAGCCAGGTGAGGAGACAAGAAACACTCGTCTCAGAGGAGTAGCAGTGTGGGGCAGTGAACAGAATACTTATAATTGCTGTTTGGAGGTATTTGTATGAAATAAAACCCTTTTATTGCACCCAGGACTTGTCTGTGTAGTCATGTTTGGAGCTTTGTGTTGCCCCCTGTAGATCACAGTACTGCACTGTGCTTTTTTTTTTTTTTTTTTTTTTTTTTTTTTACTGTGTTGTGTATTATCATAGCATTTTTGATGTTTCTGAACCACTGAGACTATCAAGAAATAATTTTCAGTACAGTCCTATATAAATAAATTTTGAAATGACTAACTTCCACCCTATCTACATAATCGTATGTAAAGACAAAAAGGAATTCTATATTTAAGGACTAATTACATATACAGTGGGTACGGAAAGTATTCAGACCCCCTTCAATTTTTCACTCTTTGTTATATTGCAGCCATTTGCTAAAATCATTTAAATTAATTTAATGTACACACAGCACCCCATATTGACAGACAAAAAAAATAATTTTTGAAATTGTTGCAGATTTATTAAAAAAGAAAAACTGAAATATCACATGGTCCTAAGTATTCAGACCCTTTGCTCAGTATTTAGTAGAAGCACCCTTTTGAGCTAATACAGCCATGAGTCTTCTTGGGAAAGATGCAACAAGTTTTTCACACCTGGATTTGGGGATCCTCTGCCATTCCTCCTTGCAGATCCTCTCCAGTTCTGTCAGGTTGGATGGTAAACGTTGGTGGACAGCCATTTTTAGGCCTCTCCAGAGATGCTCAATTGGGTTTAAGTCAGGGCTCTGGCTGGGCCATTCAAGAACAGTCACAGAGTTGTTGTGAAGCCACTCCTTCGTTATTTTAGCGGTGTGCTTAGGGTCATTGTCTTGTTGGAAGGTAAACCTTCGGCCCAGTCTGAGGTCCTAAGCACTCTGGAGAAGGTTTTTGTCCAGGATATCCCTGTACTTGGCCGCATTCATCTTTCCCTCGATTGCAACCAGTCGTCCTGTCCCTGCAGCTGAAAAACACCCCCACAGCATGATGCTGCCACCGCCATGCTTCACTGTGGGAACTGTATTGGACAAGTGATGAGCAGTGCCTGGTTGTCTCCACACATACCACTTAGAATTAAGGCCAAAAAGTTCTATCTTGGTCTCATCAGACCAGAGAATCTTCAGGTGTATTTTAGCAAACTCCATGCGGGCTGTCGTGTCTTGCACTGAGAAGAGGCTTCCGACAGGCCACTCTGCCATAAAGCCCTGACTGGTGGAGGGCTGCAGTGATGGTTGACTTTCTACAACTTTCTCCCATCTCCTGACTGCATCTCTGGAGCTCAGCCAAAGTGATCTTTGGGTTCTTCTTTACCTCTCTCACCAAGGCTCTTCTCCCCCAGTAGCTCAGCTTGGCCGGACGGCCAGCTCTAGGAAGGGTTCTGGTCGTCCCAAACGTCTTCCATTTAAGGATTATGGAGGCCACTGTGCTCTTGGGAACCTTAAGTGCAGCAGAATTTTTTTTATAACCTTGGCCAGATCTGTGCCTTGCCACAGTTCTGTCTCTGAGCTCTTCAGGCAGTTCCTTTGACCTCATGATTCTCATTTGCTCTGACATGCATTGTGAGCTGTAAGGTCTTATATAGACAGGTGTGTGGCTTTCCTAATCAAGTCCAATCAGTATAATCAAACACAGCTGGACTCAAATGAAGGTGATCTCAAGGATGAACATGTAAACTCCACACAAATATAAATATATGAGTGTCACAACAAAGGGTCTGAATACTTAGGACCATGTGATATTTCAGTTTTTAATAAATCTGCAACAATTTCAAAAATTATTTTTTTTGTCTGTCAATATGGGGTGCTGTGTGTACATTAATGAGGAAAAAAATTAATTTAAATGATTTTAGCAAATGGCTACAATATAACAAAGAGTGAAAAATTGAAGGGGGTCTGAATACTTTCCGTACCCACTGTATACTGTAGCTTATGTAAGTGTGCACTACTGATTTGTGTATACTATTTATTCATTATTATTCTTTTTTAATTTGCTTTTTCTTTGCTTGTAACTATTTCTTGACATCTTGTAAAGCACTTTGAGCTACATTCTTTGTATGATAATGCGCTATACACTCATATCACAAATACAATCTTAAATTCATATAACTGGCATAAACATCTAAATAAAACTAATTTCAATAAATCAATTTTTAATTACAATTACTTCGGCTTTTACACAGGAAACCAAAAAAAGAAAAATACAACAATTATGAAAAATGAATCAAAATGCTAGCAATAAAATTTATACATTTTTTCTTAACACTAAATAAAATAAATAGGATAAATAAAATTTCCTGCACTGCATTGTTTTAACCTTGTTTTTAACTGATTTTTCTATTTATTTGGTCATTTTAACGTCCACATGAACACTTTTTTATGGATTATTTATTTATTGAATTTTATGAGCACTGCACTTTGGGACACTATTTGGATTTTTTTTTTTTTTTTTTTTTTTAATAAAAGGTCTTGCACTTTTCACCATCCTATTTCTTGGTGTGTTTTGTCCTCATCTGCCACGCTCATTTCGGTTACAGTACTGACAGTGTCAGGTTCAAGAGGCTCCCAATATAGAAGAGGGAGCAGAACCTGACCATCATTGTCACACTGGTGCCCAGAGCAGAGCTTGGTCTTGCCTTGCACCCTCTGCGAGCTGGGATAGGCTCCAACACCAACCAAAAGCCCTGGTCTGGATTAAGCGGGTTAGAAAATGACATGACAAAAAAAACAAAAAAATCGATTGTTTTAGACCCTTTCAGGCTTTATGGTAATTTAGTTGCAGCATTCATTTACTCAATGTATTACGGTAGTTGAGACAGCTTGCTTTTTGTTTTTGCAGTGAACTTCCTGTAAACAGCTTAAAGCTTGCTTTACCAGAGAGTAAGAGAACATTGGAATATTAGCGTTTACGTTAAAGAAAGTGGAGTAATAAACTAAGACAAATGAATTGCTGAAGTCATCCTGTGCAATTAGACAAACAGCAAGAAAAGCTATTTTAATTAATTAAGACCATTTTACTTTGTTCTATTAATTAAAATGGATACTGTTTGAGTTTGGACAGGGTGTTTGTATTAAGTATAGCAGCTTACATTTTCAATTGGAAAAAAATAAAAATAATTGAAATTGCTGCTTAGTAAACAATACACTTGTTAACTTAACAGCACAATGAGTCTTTTACTTGAAAATGTTTTAAGCACTTTAGTTTTGTGTCTTCCCAGATCTGGATTAGAAGTAGTTTGTAAGTGTCATGCGGTATAAGTTTTGGAAATTACTGCATAATTAAAATGGTAATCCATATTTACAGTATAAATACTCATTAAGAAATATGAATGTCTAGCTGGTCCACTGAAGAGGAAAAAAAACATACCTGTTTAAACATAAATGTATATTTTAACAGCAAAAAAGAGGCTGTAGTGCAATTAATGATTAAAAACAATTAAATACTAGTGCATGTATATTTACATTTAAGTACTGTTTAATTGCCTATATCAATTAATTGATTGTGTATATATACAGAATAGATAGATAGATAGATAGATAGATAGATAGATAGATAGATAGATAGATAGATAGATAGATAGATAGATAGATAGATAG
>JANRMT010062792.1:16712707-16738375 GCA_026402145.1 Polypterus bichir lapradei
TAGATAGATAGATAGATAGATAGATAGATAGATAGATAGATAGATAGTGAAAGCTGTTTTGTTAGGTACACTTAAGATGAAATTAAACAATAGGACAAGTTGTAATTATGAGAAGCATTTTCTTTTATTTTATGTTATATGTATTATGGATAAATATTTTTGCATTATATTAGTTAAAGTATGTATTTTAAAGACATTTTATTTATATTAGTATCTTTATGGTCACTGAACAATAAACATACAGAATTTCATTTTAGTAATAAAAACATGAACAGTTAACACCTGTAGTCTATAGATTAATATAAGACTTTAAAAAGCTTCTGTGTGTCTGATTATGCAGGAATTTAGTGTTAAAAAGTTTTTTGAAGGGATCAGCCTTTCCAGTAACATGAAATTGGTGATCGGTATCAGCCTTAAAAAAACCTGATTGGAGCATCCCTGAAATAAAGTATTTATTTAGTTTTAATCCAGTTACTTACAATAGATAGTTTGAAACAGTGGCTAATGTTCATACCTTGAAAGCCTGGGGACGTTTTTTTATTTTGTTTTTTTTTTTGGATGGAGGTTATTTATTTCATGGTATTTGTAGGGCAAACTATTTTTTGTTAAGTTAGAAGTATTCTGGACACATTCAAAGTATTAAAAGATATTTCCTGCTGCTGCTGCTAGTAACATGGGACACGCGTGGAGAGAGAGGTTAAGTATGCACATAGAAGGTTTCTTAAACTCTCTCTACATGCACATGCCCAATGTTACTGGTAGCAGAAGGCTGCTTCTTGCCTTGCTTCCAGAGGTCCTACGATAACTATGGGCTCAAAATGGGCTGACTAAATTTAACCCACAGCATATGCAGGACTAAATGTATGCTTAGAACTTTTATTCAGTTCTTGCACGATGGTGCTCATCATACCGGGCAATTATCTTTTGCATAGTAACACAATAATTACTGTGAAATAACAAAATACTTTGCAAAATAACACAATATTTTTTTAAAGGCCGGGAATAAGCTTCCATAATAATAACAGTTATGTAAAAGTTTCTTGTAACAGACAAGGAGGACACCTTGTTAACAGGTTAAAAAAAAGATGCACTTACATCTTCAGATTGTGAAAGAATGGCTTACCTTGCTTGTTCTACAATGTAAATGCAGTGAATGCTGTGGAAACTTTATTATGGTTTACTTTCTAAAGAGAATGCTATCAGATTTTCAAACAGAATCAAACTTCAGATAAATGGGAATCTTAATAAAACATTTTTCTAACCAATTTATGCAATCCAAATTATCTTTGAGAAAACCTGAATCTTCTGTTCTCAGTAATTGTTTATTAAAACTTTACCTCAATTGCCATAACCCAACATCCATAATTATTAATCAGAATTCTGAGCTATTTTGCCTTGCAGAGGCAGAGGCTTCATCCCAATGATATGGACTTTTCAAACACCAACTCCTTTTTTCATATACACCTGCCACATGCTAGGCTAATTAAAAAGTCTATTTCTTTTTTTCCAATCTGCTGTAGAACCGCTTGTGTGTTTCATGTCACTGCCTTGCAGCATGGGGTCAATTATAGCTTTAAGTCAGATGAACTGTAACTCTGCAGAATCACCTCTTACAAAGCAGAATTCATTGTTTCTACAAATATAGGAAGTTGTCAAGGTGCTGATGTGTTAAAGCATCCCCAATTAAATAACATTTTCATCGCTATGTTCCTATTGTGGAATGTGGTGTTAACTTCACTACACACATAACCCAAGCTGGACTTTTGATTTATCGGTCTGTAGAAAATCCAAAAATCCTTTATCAAACCTGGTTAGATTTTTTTTTTTAAATTTGCTTGGAAAAAATATTTATTGCTTTGCTACTCTGTCACTAATCCCATTTTTGCTCAATATCTTTTGCTCAAGCTTATGCCTTTATCCTTGAGAGGTTTTGGCAGGGCAGCTACTATTTGCTAGTGCTCTAATCTTTCACCATTTAAACTTTAAGAATCGATATTGAATTGTTCAAATAAACTATTTGAAATAACGATTAATCTGAAAATCAATACTTTGAACCAGGCACATATTTCCTTGTTTCCTTCTCTACATACACCCCTCCCACCCTAATCAGCATATTAACACTACCGCAAACCATCTGTTCCACATTGCTGTGCATCACGGATAAGCACATTCTCTGATAGTCAATCGAGTATTAATATTTTGTGGCACTTGCTGCTTCACAGGGAGACCCAGTCCCGGTCGGAGATCGTGTGTCGTAGCTTTGTGGTGCTCAATACTTCATGAGGGACCAGACCACTCCCAAATTCACTCAGTATAAATAAAGCTTTTTAGAATTTGTACATACGTTGGTCACATCCATTCATCAAGAAAAAAAAAAACCAAAAAACTAGAGGCAATACAGGTGGCATTATGTCAGTGCTCAAAAAGTTTCAGATTTTCAAGCATTTTAGATTTTGAAACTTTGGATTAGGAATACTCAACCTGTATTAAAGCATCTGGCTATGGTAAATAAATTATTTGCACTTTGTTTTGAATGACTAAAGCAATCAAAAAAGCTATTTCACAACTTTCTTAAGGAAGAATTAAACACTTTTTGGCAAAATGATACCATCGTTTTAAACATGTCCAGGTTTTTTTTTTTTTTTTTTTTAATTAGGCAGCGGTGAAAATGTACTTTGTGGCAACTTTAAGCATACTAAGCACAAAAAATGGCAATAATAAATGGGTCGTGATGACTTTTGTAAATAACAATTTAAATATAATATTCTTTTAAGCAAAATCCATTTAAAAGGGTGAAAGACTTTTAAATTTAAAAGGGTGAATACATTTCATTGCAGTTGAGAACGATTTTGGGAAATCTATGTACCTGATAAACTCTAAAAATAAATCTACAGATAATTACTCAGCCTGAATAATTTGCGAAACTCATTCCAGCTCTGTGACACAAAATGAAAGAGTTGCGCCCTCTGGTGGCTCTCTTTTCTAAAATGTTAAAAAAAATAAAATAAAATAAAATGGAATAACTGATCTCGACGCCCATATTGTTGTGATTCTGTTTTCTATCAAGACTCAACAACTATACATGGTTTCTGTGGTTGTCATATTAAGGATACAGAGAATGTGGTTTAATGTTATGTAATACACATTTTTCGTTTATTAATGCATGGGCATGTTTATTTTTGGTCTGCATCCTTACATTAAAATGACAAAAGAAAAATGATTGCTTACTAAACACAAATATACAAATACACACACAATATGTGTGTGTCTATTTATATACACACAAAGACACGTATGTGTCAGTGTATATGTGTGTGTATATATAAATAGACACACATATATTCACATATACACACACATTATATATAGACTGATCAGCTCTCTATACACACAGAGACAAAATGCAAGACACCCTTTTAATTTCTTCTTTTCAGTACACAGTGCACAAATCACCAACAATTACCACTACGGCTCAGTGGGGTATGTGTATGTATGTATATATATATATATTATATATATATATATATATACATACACACACATACACTCACCTAAAGGATTATTAGGAACACAATACTAATACCGGTGTTTGACCCCCTTTCGCCTTCAGAACTGCCTTAATTCTACGTGGCATTGATTCAACAAGGTGCTGAAAGCATTCTTTAGAAATGTTGGCCCATATTGATAGGATAGCATCTTGCAGTTGATGGAGATTTGTGGGATGCACATCCAGGGCACGAAGCTCCCGTTCCACCACATCCCAAAGATGCTCTATTGGGTTGAGATCTGGTGACTGTGGGGGCCATTTTAGTACAGTGAACTCATTATCATGTTCAAGAAACCAATTTGAAATTATTCGAGCTTTGTGACATGGTGCATTATGCTGCTGGAAGTAGCAGTAGTATCAGAGGATGGGTACATGGTGGTCATGAAGGGATGGACATGGTCAGAAACAATGCTCAGGTAGCCCGTGGCATTTAAACGATGCCCAATTGGCACTAAGGGGCCTAAAGTGTGCCAAGAAAACATCCCCCACACCATTACACCACCACCACCAGCCTGCACAGTGGTAACAAGGCATGGATCCATGTTCTCATTCTGTTTACGCCAAATTCTGACTCTACCATTTGAATGTCTCAACAGAAATCGAGACTCATCAGACCAGGCAACATTTTTCCAGTCTTCAACTGTCCAATTTTGGTGAGCTCGTGCAAATTGTAGCCTCTTTTTCCTATTTGTAGTGGAGATGAGTGGTACCCGGTGGGGTCTTCTGCTGTTGTAGCCCATCCGCCTCAAGGTTGTGCGTGTTGTGGCTTCACAAATGCTTTGCTGCATACCTCAGTTGTAACGAGTGGTTATTTCAGTCAAAGTTGCTCTTCTATCAGCTTGAATCAGTCGGCCCAGTCTCCTCTGACCTCTAGCATCAACAAGGCATTTTCGCCCACAGGACTGCCGCATACTGGATGTTTTTCCCATTTCACACCATTCTTTGTAAACCCTAGAAATGGTTGTGCGTGCAAATCCCAGTAACTGAGCAGATTGTGAAATACTCAGACCAGCCCGTCTGGCACCAACAACCATGCCATGCTCAAAATTGCTTAAATCATCTTTCTTTCCCATTCTGACATTCAGTTTGAAGTTCAGGAGATTGTCTTGACCAGGACCACACCCCTAAATGCATAGAAGCAACTGCCATGTGATTGGTTGATTAGATAATTGCATTAATGAGAAATTGAACAGGTGTTCCTAATAATCCTTTAGGTGAGTGTATATATACATAAATCCAGCATATGCAAACTTAAGAAGAACTTATTCATAATAAACAAGACTTTACACCCAATAACCCTATATATATATATATATATATATATACACACACACATATGTGTGTATATATGTATATATATACAGTGGTGTGAAAAACTATTTGCCCCCTTCCTAATTTCTTATTCTTTTGCATGTTTGTCACACAAAATGTTTCTGATCATCAAACACATGTAACCATTAGTCAAATATAACACAAGTAAACACAAAATGCAGTTTTTAAATGATGGTTTTTATTATTTAGGGAGAAAAAAAATCCAAACCTACATGGCCCTGTGTGAAAAAGTAATTGCCCCCTTGTTAAAAAATAACCTAACTGTGGTGTATCACACCTGAGTTCAATTTCCGTAGCCACCCCCAGGCCTGATTACTGCCACACCTGTTTCAATCAAGAAATCACTTAAATAGGAGCTGCCTGACACAGAGAAGTAGACCAAAAGCACCTCAAAAGCTAGACATCATGCCAAGATCCAAAGAAATTCAGGAACAAATGAGAACAAGAGCGCAGAGACGACTCATCTGAGAGGTCACAAAAGACCCCAGGACAACGTCTAAAGAACTGCAGGCCTCAATTAAGGTCAGTGTTCACGACTCCACCATAAGAAAGAGACTGGGCAAAAACGGCCTTCATGGCAGATTTCCAAGACGCAAACCACTGTTAAGCAAAAAGAACATTAGGGCTCGTCTCAATTTTGCTAAGAAACATCTCAATGATTGCCAAGACTTTTGGGAAAATACCTTGTGGACTGATGAGACAAAAGTTGAACTTTTTGGAAGGCAAATGTCCCATTTCATCTGGCGTAAAAGGAACACAGCATTTCAGAAAAAGAACATCATACCAACAGTAAAATATGGTGGTGGTAGTGTGATGGTCTGGGGTTGTTTTGCTGCTTCAGGACCTGGAAGGCTTGCTGTGATAGATGGAGCCATGAATTCTACTGTCTACCAAAAAATCCTGAAGGAGAATGTCCGGCCATCTGTTCGTCAACTCAAGCTGAAGCGATCTTGGGTGCTGCAACAGGACAATGACCCAAAACACACCAGCAAATCCACCTCTGAATGGCTGAAGAAAAACAAAATGAAGACTTTGGAGTGGCCTAGTCAAAGTCCTGACCTGAATCCAATTGAGATGCTATGGCATGACCTTAAAAAGGCAGTTCATGCTAGAAAACCCTCAAATAAAGCTGAATTACAACAATTCTGCAAAGATGAGTGGGCCAAAATTCCTCCAGAGCGCTGTAAAAAACTCATTGCAAGTTATCGCAAACGCTTGATTGCAGTTATTGCTGCTAAGGGTGGCCCAACCAGTTATTAGGTTCAGGGGGCAATTACTTTTTCACACAGGGCCATGTAGGCTTGGATTTTTTTTCTCCCTAAATAATAAAAACCATCATTTAAAAACTGCATTTTGTGTTTACTTGTGTTATATTTGACTAATGGTTAAATGTGTTTGATGATCAGAAACATTTTGTGTGACAAACATGCAAAAGAATAAGAAATCAGGAAGGGGGCAAATAGTTTTTCACACCACTGTGTGTGTGTGTGTGTGTGTGTGTGTATATATATAATATATATGTGTGTGTGTGTGTATATGTATATGTATGTATGTGTATATATACAGATGTATGTGTGTGTGTATATATATATATATATATATATATAATAACAATTACATTGACAGTCATGTTACGTTATTTTTAAAATGTTTCCTTTTCTTTTTCATTACTTCTTTAACACACTACTTCTCCGCTGCGAAGCGCGGGTATTTTGCTAGTACAGAATAAATACAAAAACACATTATGAGGTTTAGTTTTACCACAGTTGGGAGACTCTCTTCACTTAACCAACCTGTAGTTCTGTTGAGACATTACCAACTCGGGAGTTTTACAAGGTTTGTATCACTTCGTTGTTAAATGACCATTTTAAAACAAAAGTGATTGGTCAGCCACAATATGCTGATCTTACCTGTTTTATTTACAAACATGATTTCTCCTGTGTGAAGTGGCAGGTAAATTATTGTTAAAAAAATGCAGACACCTGAGAAATAAACTGTAACCTTACTTACTCGTAATTTTTCTGCCCATACTGTAAAGGTTTTGTTGACCAGCACATTCTCAGTTAAGGTGTTTGAATTACATCTTGATATACAAGAAGCGCAAACAAATGTGGCAGCTCATCATAACGGACATCAGACTCATGCAGCGTGGAATTTATTTTAGTGTGTGTTGCTGTATTAATTGCTGCATACATACTGTATCTTTGGCTCAGTCAGAATTATAGCTAAAATCATTTATGAACAGACTGAAATTCTGTAAGGGATTATCTATATCTAATACTTCTCCAGTGAACAGCAACTTTGAAAGTTGCTAAGCACATTTAAAGCAAAATCATCACTTTGGTATTCTTCACTAACACTTGAACCAGAATCTGTCATGCTGTCACTATGAGCTCCTCATAACTGTCATTATTATCACACAGTAAATCGATTTCTTTGTCACAAGCTTTACGCACCCATATTCAGCTTGCTTTGTCACCGCAAATGCTGTGTGAACACCCGCCCTCTGTCACCAGCCACTGTCCACTGGAAGAATATATTTGTGCAGCTCATAGTGGATGACTTTCTGCTTTAGAGTTAAAAGCTACAAGGGTTAAAGTATAACAGGAATATTTATTCAAAAATCATATATTTAATTCTTACTAATATATTTTAATTAATTTCAGGACCACTGCAGCCCAGGTTAGCCCTTGCGTAAGTCCAGTTGTTACCAAAACTAAAAATATTTTTCGTAAATTATTTTATTTCAGTTTGTATTTTCAGCTACTTTAATAGTTAAATTTAGTTTTAGTTTTTCATTTCGGTTTAGTTAGTGATTTTATTTCAGTTTATGAAAATGTTTATTAATAGTTTCAGTTTTGATTTTAGTTTTCACTAACTGTAATAACTTTGTACCTAAGGACTGGAAAGTTGCAAATGTGACTCCAACCCTCAAAAGGGGAGAAAAAATGGATCCTAGTAATTACAGACCAATTAGTCTGTCTTCTGTTCAATGCAAAATTCTGGAAAGTATAATAAGAAATACATAAACAAAAATAATATTCTAAATAGCAGCCGACATGGGCTTATGAGAATAAGGTCCTCCCAAACCAATCTTTTAGACTTTTTTGATGAATAGTTGACAAAAATAAAGCATACAACATAATTTACCTACACTTTCAAAATCATTTGATACAGTCGCACACTAAAGATTAAATCTGAAACTAGAAGCTTTATGCATCAGAGGTGACCTATAAAACTAGATCTCTAGTTGGTTAACTGGTAGGAGACAGAGTACAGACAAGAGGAAAATGCTCCACATGAAATAAGGTCATCAGTGCAGTTTAAGGTAGAAAAGTGCTACCAATCCATTCTGCTATATCCTAACACAAGGTCACGGGGGTGTGCTGAGGCCAATCCCAGCCAACACAGGGCACAAGGCAGGAACAAATCTGCTGGGCAGGGTGCCAGCCCACCGCAGGGCAGACACACCCACACACCAAGCACACACTAGGGACAATTTTAGGATCGCCAATGCACTTAACTTGCATGTCTGTGGGAGGAAACCCATGCAGACACGGGGAGAACATGCAAACTCCACGCAGGGAGGACCTGGGAAGTGAACCCAGGTGTCCTTACTATGAGGCAGCAGTGTTGCCACTGCGCCACCGTGCTGCCCGGCAAAATGGAATATCAATTAAAAATACAAGATTTTTATTGACTAAGCACTGCAAAGAAAAAATTAAAAAGACATATAAAATGTTAGGTTATATCATAAAAACTGTTCAATTTTAGTCAAGGGACAGTATGTGTAAACAATGTAATGCACTAGTATGACCATATCTGAAGTGTTGCAGTTCTGGTCATCATGGTACAAGAAAGACAAAGCAGCACTTGAAGCTATGCAGAGGAGAGCAACCAAATGCATCCCAGGACTTAAAGACATGTTCTCCTCTGACAGACTCAAAGAATTAAATCTATTTAGTCTGTGTGTGTTTGTTTACAGGTGTGTTCTGCAGTAGGTTGGTATAGTATAAAATGCAACAGGAAACATCAGTCCCTCATTGTGTTCATTTGTTTGAGCTCTAACTTTTATCTTTTTAATTATTTCTGTGTAAAAAAAAAAAATTATTATTTCTGTGTAAACTCTTAATATTGAATTGTACAAAGCAGATGCCTATGATTGATCTGTTCCTGATATATAAGCACATGATTTGTGTGCACAGTTTGGTTCACAATTAATACTAAAGATGCCCAAGTATCCATCCATCCATCCATTATCCAACCAGCTATATCCTAACTACAGGGTCACGGGGGTCTTATGGAACCAATCCCAGCCAATACAGGGCAAGGCAGGAAACAAACCCCAGGCAAGGCGCCAGCCCAGCGCAGATGCTCAAGTATATTTACTGAAAAATACTGTATATTAATGAATGTAATGGCTTCAAGAGTATACATTTAGATGTAATTTACATTTTGTCAATATTTTGTCTCTGAATTATATGCATCATACTATACACACATACTGGAACCCATCTGTGTGAATTCTGATAAGTTAAAAGTATTTGTGCTCTCAGTTCCATCTGGAAATATTCAGAGACATTGTCTGGCACAATGGGCCCAGGAAAGATTCAAACCGGGAAATTGTGCCAGTATATATCTAGGTACAGGCATGTGGATACTTTATAGATAGATTTATTTTTTTCAATTTTTCACAACGTTATTGCAAGTTTCTCCATTTTGTAAAAATGTACTTATTGTGTTTTCATCACTCAAGTGGATATACATCTCCATCCACCTCAGGTATCATCAAGTAGGTCTTGATCTCTTTTTTCAGTGGCAGCATACAAAGACTTGCCTTCTCTGAATTTGTGTGTGTGTGTGTTTTTTTTATAGCTGCCAAAAGAATGTTTTTTTTTTTTCTTTTTTTACTCCATCCCTTGTGTCATCACCTGCTCCAACTTCTGCAGCCATAGGGGCAGGATGCAGCGAGGCAAGGTGGCAGGGAACTGTGCGATTGTTTTAATAATGAAGGAAAAAAATGTGCTTTGGTATCGAGGACCCCCAACTATGGCAGCTTGCAAAATAAAATATACCTGATAGGCATGTCCTTCTTACTGAAATAAAAATAATCTGTTCAAACGAATTATGTAATTTGTTCAAACGGATTAATAGTTCATCTGAATGGATTAATTCATTCAGACTTTTTTTTTTTTGGCCTAACACTTATGAGGGTCTGTACAAGATCAGTTTCACTTAAACTGCATTTTATGGAGGAACCCATATTACTCACCAATGGCAATGTGAAGCCTATGTCCAAAACAAGAAAGCCTCTTCTAGTTGTTCATCCATAGTGCATTGACAATGTTAGCCCTGCTGTCTGTTGTCATGCAAACCATTCCATCTTTTTGCAGTGACCATGATGCCAGGGCATCTTTCAGACCTTACGCAATGATATTGCCTGTGTGGTCTTCTGGGAAGTAGGATGTTTGCAAGCAGTAGTTTTACAATTGCTCTTTTTATCGATGAAATGCACTTTCAAGGAGAGGTATGGCTCGGATATTCGGTTTGACCATAAATTTGTTGTTGTGGCAAAATGTGAAACCATCTGCAGTTTATGCACCAGAGCTTGACAACATAAATCATAGAGTTTACAACAACAACAACATTTATTTATATAGCACATTTTCATACAAAAAGTAGCTCAAAGTGCTTTACATAATAAAGAAAAGAAAAATAAAAGACAAAATAAGAAATTAAAATAAGACAACATTAGTTAACATAGTAAAGGAGTAATGTCCAATGGCCAGGGTGGACAGAAAAAACAAAAAAAAACTCCAGACGGCTGGAGACAAAAAAAAAATCTGCAGGGGTTCCAGGCCACGGGACCGCCCAGTCCCCTCTGGGCATTCTACCTAACATAAATGAAATAGTCCTCTTTGTATTTAGGGTTCTCACGGAGTCACTTGATGTTGATGGTCATACAGACTTCTGGCTTTTAATCCATCCATCATTGTTGAAATATCACGGTGCTTTGAGTAGATGGCCACCACCAAAAGGATACCGGAAAAGGAATCAGAAGAGAGAGTAGGGGTTAGTACAGATTTTAGAGCCACCATGAATAGTTATTATGAGTTGGATATACAGAGTATCAGGATTTTAATTACGGTGAAGTTATGAGAAGGCCATGTTAAAGTAATGTGTTTTCAGCAGTTTTTTTTAAAGTGCTCCACTGTATTAGCCTGGCGAATTCCTATTGGCAAGCTATTCCAGATTTTAGGTGCATAACAGCAGAAGGCCGCCTCACCACTTAAGTTTTGTTCTTGGAATTCTAAGGAGGTACTCATTTGAGGATCTGAGGTTACGATTTGGAATATAAGGTGTCAGACATTCCGATTATATAAGATGGGGCGAGATTATTTAAGGCTTTATAAACCATAAGCAGAATTTTAAAGTCAATCCTGAATGACACAGGTAACCAGTGTAGTGACATCAAAACTGGAGAGATGTGCTCAGATTTTCTTTTTCTAGTTAGGATTCTAGCAGCTGCATTCTGCACTAGTTGCAAACGATTTATGTCTTTTTTGGGTAGTCCTGAGAGGAGTACATTACAGTAATCTAGTTGACTGAAACCAATTTCTGATTTCTCAGCATTTTTCAATGATATAAGAGGTCTAACTTTAGCTATGTTTCTTAAGTGAAAAAATGCTGTCCTAGTGATCTGATTAATATGCAATTTAAAATTTAGATTACAGTCAACAGTTACCCCTAAGCTTTTTACCTCCGTCTTGACTTTTAATCCTCATGTATCCAGTTTATTTCTAATAGCCTCATTGTATCCATTATTGCCAATCACTAAGATTTCAGTTTTCTCTTTATTTAACTTGAGAAAGTTACTATTCATCCATTCTGAGATACAAGTCAGACATTGTGTTAGTGAATCAAGAGAATCGGGGTCATCAGGTGCTATTGATAAATACAGCTGTGTGTCATCAGCATAGCTGTGGTAGCTCACGTTGTGCCCTGAGATAATTTGACCTAACGGAAGCATGTAGATTGAGAAGAGCAGTGGACCCAGGATAGAGCCTTGTGGAACACCATATTGGATATCATGTGTCTTTAAGTTGTAATTACCACAACTAACAAAGAATTTTCTCCCTGCCAGGTAGGATTCAAAACAATTTAAGACACTGCCAGAGAGGCCCACCCATTGACTAAGGCGATTTCTAAGAATATTCTGATCAATGGTGTCAAATGCGGCACTGAGATCTAAGAGGATGAGAACAGATAAATGGCCTCTGTCTGCATTTATCCGCAAATCATTTACTACTTTAACAAGTGCAGTTTCTGTGCTGTGATTTGTTCTAAAACCAGACTGAAATTTATCAAGAATAGCATGTTTATTTAGGTGGTCATATAAATGCATAATGACTGCCTTTTCCAGAATTTTACTTAAGAAAGGCAGGTTAGAGATGGGTCTAAAAGTTTCTAGAGCTGAGGCGTCGAGATTGTTTCATAAGTAGAGGTTTAACTACAGCAGTCTTAAGACAGTCTGGGAAGACCCCCGTATCGTAGTTTAAGCATGAGTTGTTTGACTGAAATATTTTTGGCCAGGCAGTGTGTATCTTGGGTCAAAAATATTTAAAACTTGTTTGAAGCTGGAGCCGTTTGCCTCACTCATTTTTAGGCAGTACACTAACTTAACTTGTGATGCACTGACCGTGTACGCCTATGTGTTTGCTTTGTGCACGCACAGTAGTCTATCCTGTTACTTTTCATGAGACAGTGGATGCATTTAAACTGTTGAATCGTGTTTTTTGATTGGTTTTGAAAAGTGAGTGACATGCTCAATAATTTCAACTCACACATCATTAAAACAACAATTAAGATATTATTGTAGACGATACATATCATACACTCCTATTCACTATTACTTAAAATTTTATACTGACTACAAAATAGTGGGTGTAAATGTATTGCCTAGATACTTTTTATGCTGGTAAAATAATTTTTTTAAGTTCTTGGCTTTATGTCTGGTTTTATAAATAAAAAAGGCTGAACCTTTAATAGTATAGCATCTTGTGTTTGCTCTGCTCATTGTAGCATTAGCAATCTAAGATTATTCTTATCAATCGGTATTGAATACTAAGCGGGGTTTCACAAATCTTTAATTGCCAATAACAAAAACATTTTTTATTGTTTTCATTATCTACTCTCAAAAACTGAAACTAGCAAAACACTTGCAGTTTTTTTCTGAAGATTCATATTATATCAGTCTTTAATGTATTTTTAAAGCAATGAATTTGTTTTTGACTTTGTATTTTATTAATGAACTTCTTGATTTCTGGCTTTACCATGATGGAAAGACATGAGGAAAAGAATATACTCAGGCTCTAAAATTCATATATCTCCCCTATGTGTTGTGTTATTAAATTAAACTAATTAAACCCACTATTTGTGAAACTTATGTCATTACCACATATGTAACACATAGCCAATAAACTGTCTTGTCTTTTTTGTTGATACTGCCATGAAATTCTGCACAATAATATAACAGCCCCTATAAACATATAACCAAAAAATCCTTTTAACAAAATCATAATATTCCTCCAATTTGGAATTACAGTATAAACAGACACTATCAGGTACATCCACAACAAAACCCATTTATTTTTCTGCCATAGTTTAGTCATCAAGGTTGTTCCACTTTGGGGTTACAAGTTAAAAAATTTGTAAACATAAAAAATATAAAACCAAATGACATCAGAATCAGTAGAAAACCTGTAACTTTAATGCTTAGCCCCAAATATCTTAATATATACTTAAAGCAACCTAATGTGTATATGTATTAAAAAGCTACTGTCTGGCTAAGCAATTGATAAATACTTCATTAGAGTTGTTTCTGTTTTGTGTATTTATATGTAAATTATCTTTAATGAAATGAGAATCCATTCTACTTTTCATGTAATACCCCATATTCATGGCTGATAGCATAAATTCTTCTCTTTGTCTGCATAACTCAAATTTCCATTACACTTATGACATACAGGTACTTTTGTATACCTTTTTGGGGTTTGTGATTTTTTTTTTTTTTTTACACAAATATATGTAAATGAAAATAATTATTAGAATTTACTTAAAGACTTAATATATTTGCAATAAGGTGTTCATAAATTTTTTATTTTCATATTTAATACTACAGTCTGATATCAAAGGTAGAAGCAGATCACCTCAAGTCCAGTTTTATCTTTTTTTTTTTTTTTTTTTTAAATATATATATAAAATGTTTATATTTTCATCTGGTAATGTTTATCTCTCATGAACAGTGTTCCAATGATCTCCATTGTTGATCATTAAAAGCTGATCATATTTTGTTTACAAGATTAAGGAAAGAAAACTTCTGACTTGGCTGCTATAGCCACAGTGAGGCATAATACAGATGTGTTGCTGTTGGAATAAAGGAGCTCCAGTAGCATTTCTGAATAATTTGAATAATTTAATTTAAAGTACTCAGTGTTACTGTGTCAGAAAGAGGATGTGCAACATTGTTCATAATGGCACTTAATTTTGCTTTAATTTTCTTTTTTGGTACAACCTCTAGGGAGTACAGAGTGCTTGCCCATTTTATTAGCTTGTTGGCTCGGTGGCCCTCTCTAGAAATGATGTTACTAGCCCAGCACACTACAGCATAGAAAATTGCACTGGCTGTCATAAAACTAAAGATTGGAAGCATATCATTTCCCACATTAAAAAAATGCTTTATCTTAAAGCCTGTTCTGCCCTTTGTTATATCGTTTTTTTGTGTTCTGAGACCAGTCCAATCTGTCATAAATGTGGATCCCCAAATACTTGTAGGAGTGGACCACCTCTAAATCCACTCTCTGAATGGTGACCAGACATAGAGGCTCTATAGTGCAGTGAAAGTCAATAACCAGTCCCTTGGTTTTGCTTATATTAAGATACAATTTTCTTTGCAACAAGAAACAAACTTCTCCACCTGACTCCTGTACTCCAATACACCTCATCCTCTTTATCAATACATCGCATAAGTGCTGAATTATCTGAGAATTTCTGCAAGTGACATGACCTGGTATCATGTTTGTAGTTGGAGGTGTACAGAGTAAAGAGAAAAAGAGACAGGGGCTGTTCCTTGTGGTGGTCTAATATTTCTCACATCTGAATCAGAAACTCAGTCTTTGAGTTTTACAAACTGTGGTCTGCCTGACAAGATAGTTCATTATCCAGGATACCACCTGCATATCTCTTGGGTTTACCCCTTAAAAGTGATGGCTGAATGGAACTGAAGGTGCTGGAGGAATCAAAAAACAGTCCTCACAGTCCTGCCAGCTTTGTCCAAGTAAGACATCCTCCACTCCAATTTTTGTCTAAAAGGCAAACTGCATTGGTGTTTAGTTACAATTCTGCAAACCTTGCAGCTACAGTCATGGCTGAAATTATCGGCACCTCTGGAATTTTCCCAGAAAATGCACCATTTCTCCCAGAAAATTGTTGCAATTACAAATGTGTTGGTATACACATGTTTATTTCCTTTATGTGCATTGGAACAATACCAAAAAACAGAGAAAAAATGCCAAATCTGACATAATGTCACACAGAACTCCAAAAATGGGCCAGACAAAATTATTGGCACCTTTTCAAAATTGTGGGCAAATCGTTTTATTTCAAGCATATGATGCTCATTTGAACTCACCTGTGACAAGAAACAGGTGCAGGAAATATAGCAATCACACCTGAAGCCAGTTAAAATTGAGAAAAGTTGACTCAGCCTTTCTGTTGTGTGTCTGAGTGTGCCACACTAAGCATGGAGAACAGAAAGAAGAGCAGAGAATTGTCTGAGGACTTGAGAACAAAAATTGTGGAAAAATATCAACAATCTCAAGGCTACAAGTCCATCTCCAGAGATCTTCATGTTCCTTTGTCCACTGTGCGCAACATAATCAAGGAATTCACAACACATGGCACTGTAGCTAATCTCCCTGAACGTGGACAGAAGAGAAAAATTGATAAAAGACTGCAACGAAGGATAGTCCGAATGGTGGATAAACAGCCCCAATCAACTTCAAAACATATTCAAGCTGTTCTGCAGACTCAGGGTGCAACAGTTTCAGCTCAAACTATCCGTTGACATCTGAACAAAATGAAATGCTATGGCAGGAGAGCCAGGAGGACCCCACTGCTGACACAGAAACATAAAAAGGCCAGACTGGAGTTTGCCAAAATGTATTTGAGGAAGCCAAAATCCTGGGCAAACATCTTGTGGACAGAAGAGACCAAGGTAGAGCTTTTTAGTAAAGCTCATCATTCTACTGTTTACAGAAAATGGAATGTGGCCTACAAAGAAAAGAACACAGTACCTACAGTCAAACATGGTGGAGGTTCTAAGATGTTTTGGGGATATTTTGCTGCCTCTGGCACTGGATGCATTGACTGTGTGCAAGGCATCATGAAATCTGAAGACTACCAAAAGATACTGGGGCGCAATGTGTCAGAAAGCTGGGTCTGTGTCAGAGGTCATGGGTGTACCAGCAGGACAATGACCCCAAACACACCTCTAAAAGCACCCAGAAATGGTTGAAGACAAAGCGCTGGAGAGTTCTGAAGTGGCCAGCAATGAGTCCGGATCTAAATCCGATTGAACACTTATCTAGAGATCTCAAAATTGCTGTTGGGAGAAGGCACCCTTCAAGTCTGAGAGACCTTGAGCAGTTTGCAAAAGAAGAGTGGTTGGAAATTCCAGTTGTGAGGTGTAACAAGCTTGTTGATGATGTGACGGGTGGCCGGGTCCCATGCCCGGCCGGGACACCCCTTCAACACTGGATCCGGGGGAGCAGCCATGGAATGCACTCTACGTCCCCTGGAACACTTGGTAGCAGCCCTCCTGGGTTACATTGGGGCCACAGGTGTGGGACTTCAGGACTCAGACCTGTTGGGCTCCATGGCCACCACCCAGAGGAGCTGCATGGCTTAACGAGCCTCTGTGGGCTGGAATGCAGCCACACCCGGAAGTGCAGCCTAATTAGGCCAATTACCACCTGGAGCACTGCACTTCCGGGAGGGCTACAGAAAGAACCTGCAGCCACTACTCAGGAGCCAGAATCGTGAGGAAGAGGACGACGTTGCCTGGGAGGAGTGGTGGTGCCATAGGATTGCGTTGTGTGGAGTTAAGTGCTTGTGGGATTGTGTATTGCCTGTGGGCTTCACGGGGAAGACGTGCCCCACAAGTGAAGAAAAATAAAAGAGTGTTTGTGCTTTTACATGTGCCTATGGGTCAGTCTGTGCCGGGTCGGGCGCAATATAGTGCCTTCATTTTAGAATGGTTATAGGAAGCAATTGATTTCAGTTATTTTTTCCAAAGGGTGTGCAACCAAATATTAAGTTGAGGGTGCCAATAATTTTGTTCAGCCCAGTTTTTGAGTTTTGTGTGAAATGGATGTCAGATTTGGCTATTTTTCTGTGTTTTTTGTTTTGTTCCAATGCACATAAAGGAAATAAACATGTGTATACCAAAACATTTGTAATTGCAACAATTTCCTGGGAGAAATGGTGCATTTTCTGGGAAAATTCCAGGGGTGCCGATAATTTCAGCCATGACTATATCTGACCACTGCACTTTTATATGAAATAAAGAGATGCCCTTAAAACAAAGCAATTGAGGCTGTTTATTAATGACAGCTTTATAAAACTTGACTAGCACATGTTAACAGAATTAAGTTTAAATTGGTGGATTAAGATTGTTGAGACCAGAGTGTGAGAAATGGTGATCCCAATATATTTTAATGATTATACGTTTGAACGTAACACTATTTATAATCCTGGGATATAGGACAAGGATAGTGTCTACTAAAATCCACAATAATTTCCACCCTTCATAGCATATTCAGATTCAAACTGTTGAGGGCACCAAAACTGACCACTTGATCCACACCATTCCAATATGGAACCTCATCACCATCTGCAATTGGTCTGATCAGAATAGTTTAATAGTATTTACTAACATAAATTGTTTTACATATGCGTAAATAGATGTGCAATCATTTGTTTACAGAAGTATCTGAATTTAAAGTTTTTTCAGAGCGGATCTTTAATTCAGGATTAGGAGTTCAAACTGGTGCTTTCACAGCATCTCAAACTTAGAAAGTCAGAAATCCAGAGGCATGTGTCAAGTTCATATTGATAGAGTAGCTCTAGTATGATTGTTTTAAGTACTGAACTAAAATCCACAAATAGATTCCCTGTGTCACTGTTAGTATTATATGTACAGATCTGAGTTAACTGTTGAGCCCCATGGTAGATGTCTGCCAGAATTACCCTTTTTTTGCTGTAAAAAGCAGTGGTCATTACTTCCTGAAAAAGTAACTTAAACCACTTCTTTTAAGAGAGGTTGAGTGATGCCATTCTAATGAGAGTCTTTTTATGCCATGGCTTAAAACTATAGAATCAACTTTTATTCACAGTGATAATTGATGGAAACCTTTCACTCTCTGCTCATAAGGAAAGAAAAACTCTGAACAGATCACTTTTTGTACAGTTTTGTGATTAACAGCTGAACTTTGTAGAACCCAAGTATTAACACACTTTTAAATATTCTAAGGCATCAATAATGTTCTTCAAGTTTACATTGAATACTGATAGTTCAGTTACAGACTTCCTGGTTTTAATCCATCAGTCCTCTAAAATTAGTTAGTCAAAAAATTGAAGCAATGCTGGGGCAACTTTTATTGTTGATTGGGCAGATTATGGCTTGTCAGCCAACTCCACTTTTCCTTTCTCGTCAGTTTCTAACACCCCATGATTAACCATGCTTTTATCAACAGTGTTGTCTCCATAAACAGTGCATTTTGTAACCCCCTCTGTATGTTTGTTATTTCCTCTGCACTACAAGAAATTCAGTAACCGCCCGTTGCTTAAAATGCATTGCAATAGCAGGTGAGAAATTGCCACTTAACCATAGAATTAATTGCAAACATTTCCTGTTAATTTTGGCAAAAGTATAGAAATGTTTGGCATATTTCTTTAGGCAACCATTGTATTAACTGAATCATAAATATAGATTACCGTAGTCCAAGATCTTATAACAATATCAACTTGCATTTATTGTATAGAACAAATTTTCATAAAAGCAGTAATAGAAAGATTAAATTAATAAAAGAGGTAAAATTAAGTAATTCCTAGTTTGTGAATAATTGCTATTAAAATGGTAAATGCCAATGTCTAATTGGCCATCTGTCCATAGTATATGTAACTAAAAGAGAAGAGGCAAGGCAAACAAAATTCCAAGTAGTGAGAATGCTGGAGAAAAAAATCTAGGGGCTCCAAGTATAAAAGATATCCCAGCCCCAATGGGCATTCAGCAGTACTTAAATGTGATGAAGTACATCATTATTAAGTACATATGATTACAAGTCCTAGAAGATTTGATGCTGCAGGTGTCATCATAATGGTATTGTCCTTCAACCTTCTCAACACAAAAAAGGCTACAGGTTAGTATATCCAGGTGGAAGTAGCACAGAGTGACACCACAGGATACTGGAAAAATGAAACAAACATAATGCATGTTTAGGACTGTCTCACATCTTATGAAAACATCTTAGATTTTAGTCTTACTTGTTGCTGACAACAAACACACAGCTGAAAGTTTGTAATTATGTGGTATTAGTTTTGGTCTTTATTACTGGTCTGCTACATATAAATTGTAAATAAGATAAAAAAAGTGTGGTTTTGCCTTTTTTATTGTCCCAAATTACTAGCCTCAAATATCTCTATCAGTACATTATATTTTTCCAGGTTTTTGGTTCATGAAAGGAAAAGGCTGTCTCACTAGTTCTTTAATGCCTCACTCTTAAAACTTTGAGTAGGCCAGTATTCAAATATATGAGATTACAATTGTATGTACAGACAGGCATTCCAAAATGTAGAAAGGTGTAAGATTGTTGAGTATTTTATAGATGATGGCACTTGTCTAATATTAATAGGCACAGGCAACAAATGTAATGAAGGCTATACAGGTCATATGTAAGATTCTTGTAACCTACAGTTAATGTAAAATCTGATTTGCTATTTAATGGAATTTGGAATATAGAATTACATTTGTTTTAAACTAACTTTGTCTGTAAATATTTTGAGAACATTACTTATGGATAGTTTAAAACATCAATTAATGGACAAACCTTTTCTTGTATTTTCAGACTTGTATGATAAAATATATTAAACACCAGCAACAGTTAGAAGTCTTCATAATGTTACATATCAGATTTACACAATTATTCTTGCAAAAATTGTTTTAGTTAGCTGAAGTATAGTGAGCTCCTCAGCCCTCTTCTGTTATTTTTTTTTTTTTTTTAGCATACATCCTTTGCATTTTGAGAAGCTTTTTCTGATTCTGTAGTGTGTGTTGAGTCAAGTTTCTCTTCTGATTGTTTTACAATAGCCCCTCTCACGAACATTCTGGGGCTGTTTTCAATTAATCAACTCTTTGTGAGTTCCAGACTATGCAAATTCACTACATCCAAGTATGCCCCAACCCATGGGAAAACTGTGTACAACCTCTGTTGTCTTTCAGTAATACCCAAAACTCCAAGTGATGTTTTAATCAGAGGGCTAACTGGCTTTCTGAATTAATTACTCACTTAACTAAATGGTCTTAACAGAAAGGTCAAAAATGGCTTTGGAATCTGCCATAAAGTCATTTTGCCTTTTGAATGTTCAGATCCTTTTATGTAAAGTGTGAGTATAGAAAAAGAGAATTATGTCAATAAGACTGTCAGTTAACAAACAGAATACTACACTAATGTACTCTCATTTTATCATTTTTTATAAACTATTCCCATATTATTTAAGTCTGTTTTCTCCTATTTTCAGTTCCTTCATATTAATCATTGCTCAGTACTACTAGATTTGGCATATACAGTATGAGGTTCACAAAAATGTATTCATATGAATTTTGTCAATTATTGATATAATCAAAAATTGACACCCAATATCATTGTGTTACATTGTCTTTATTCCTTTATAATTTAACATTGCCAGTTTTGATATGCACCTGCAAAAACTTGCTTGGTATATTAAGGGACATTTTTCTAAACCAATAAAGAACAAGTGCCAATTAGAATATGTTGGCAGTGTGTCCTAAAAGCATGCATTGAAATGTGTAGGGTGGAGCCAGTTGGTCAGTCTGAGAGGGTTGACAGTTGGGACAGGCTGCTGCTTTGGAGTTGACTAGAGTATAAGATTGAGAATGCATACAGGTTGGAATTGATTATAGTTACATTTGGTCTTGATGTCCAAAGTAAATAACAATAAAATGAATTTCTGGTTACTCTCAGTGCTATCACAATTTACATAGTTGCTCTGTTATTAGTAGGCACATATATACTTGATCAATGGCTTTTTTCAAAGGTCTTTTTGCACAAGCTGATCAGGTCAAAATGCCAACTTGGCTAACCGACAGTGTTGTTTCACTTGACTTGGACTCTCTTTTAATCCCTAATGTTGAATAATAACTTAACAGAGGCTCAGGTACCTTAAATCTTTCAGTAGTTGCCAAAGTAAAATTCATATTTTAGGTAACTTACTGCTATTGAACATACATTAACATGTAAAAGGTTATATTTTGCACTAACTGATGGGTAGCATCTATCAGCTGGAGTTAAATTAAGTCACTCTATAAAAAAAAAAAATCTTGGGGAGGCAGAGTAGGGAGACGAGACGTCCCGTGAGAGACACTTTAACTTGCTCCCAGCTCTTATAACAATTTCAGGCAAAACATGCAGCTCGCAGCAGATGATCCGACCACTTCTCCTTGCGTGCGTTTAGCCACCCTAACCTCCCCTCTTCACAACGCGAGTTGCAGAGACACGAAGTGGAAAAAAGGACAGTGGTTGTACAGGCTTTAAAATGATCGACCAACGTGAACAACGTTATACGTCCTGCGAGAAAGAGATTTAACCACACCCAGGGCTGGAAATAAAGGACAAGTATTGTTTTTACAACATCACGCGAGACAAGGCAGTAAGCCATCATTTAAAACAAGTCCACGGACATCTAACCTAGCAGTTGTTGGATTGCTTTTGGCAGACACACATCATGTGCTCCCAGCTCTTAAAACAATGACATGCGACAAGCAGAACAGGCAGCTCGCCAGCAGCAGAAAGACGGCAGATGATCCGACGGCATCTCCTTAGCGTGCGTTCAGCTGCCAACACAACGTGAGCAGCGTTATACATCTTGCGAGAAAGAGATGGAATCACGCCTGGGGCCGGAAATAAAGGACAAGTATTGTTTTTACAAAAGTTTTTAAAGTAAAAGTGAAAATAATGCATATGTAACAATTCCCATGAAAATAACAATCTCTTTAAATTGTATTTCCGGTAAACCAAACACAGGGGTGGGCGAGCGAAGCCCCCTAGTTTATTACTCATTTTGTTTTAAACCCTAGTGTTACCAAAGGGTTTTGATGCCCAATTGCATACTTTTAGCCTATTTACAGGAAACTCAAGATAAAGAATAAAACTTACAAAATTGCAAACTAGAGTAAGACTTATTTGAAAGCTTATTTAGAATAATTGAGGCACCATGTACCACAAAAGGACACTTAGAAGAGGAAAAAAATTACAAAAACTTGGTAGCACTTGGTCCCCATGATTGCTAAACTTGTTCATCCATCCATTCATTATCAATCCCGCTTTGTCCAGCTCAGTTCCTAGCCAAGTATGATTAATCTCAAGGCCAAAATGAACCCCGGAAAAGGTGTTGTACACTTGTACACATCCCAGCACTTACTCCCACTCAGTCCTCTGGAGCGGAAACGGCAACACAAAACACTGTATCACCATTACACCCATGCCACAATTATTAATAAATTTAAGAAAAAAAAAATAGAAACTGAGTCAGCAGTAGTGTTAATAGGAGAATGTTTTAACAGTACTGTATACTGGTACTGTATAATGTCATTCTCTGTACCGAGATTGTTGGGATATCTCTGTTATTGGAAGTGATATTACTCCAGAGTTTTGAAGCTTTGTAGTTATTTTAATTATTTAATTAAAAAAGTTGTTGTTCTTGTGCTAGTTGTATACTTAATGCTAACTAAATTTTTTTTTTCTTTTTCATTTTAGGTTAATGATAAAAACATGCCAAAATTATATCAATACTTTTGGCTGAAATGAAAGGGAAATCTAGTCTCAGTTTAGACCATCCTTAAATAGGAACCACACAGTTACTACATGCATGAAAACATAAGAAAATGTTATTAAACAAAGAAGAAAAATAAGAACTGTACAATATGAAATGAACTCACAAATACCTGAAACCCATGTTTCTGTATATCATTGATAGCCTTGAAGGCTTTAATGTTTAGTTTCATAGATGTGGTTCAATAGTTTACTTTTGACCTAAAAGCATGTCCCATTAATTTTGTACTAACAGATGCCAGTAGCCGTTCTGTTTTTTTTGTTTGTTTTTTTTTGCCAGCCCTCTAGATACATATTAGTAGTTTACACAGCTATTTGATAAGTAGATCAAAGTTATTAATTTGCTCAGAGCAAGACACAAATCAGTAATCAAAACCAAGTAAACAAATATTTTAATGTAGAAGTAAGTTTTTCAGTAACTATGCCAGGCATTTTCTAGAACCTTGAAAATGTGTATACTGAATAGGTGAAATGGAATGGGAAATGAATGGTAAGATAACCCAAACAGGGGGCAAAACTAGGAAGTCAAACTGTCTCTGCAGCCAGGCCAATTGGAGATAAAAAATAAAAGGAAAAAGGAATTCAGAATTAAATTGTGCACAGCTTTTACAAAGTATACAAAAACTTGGACAAAACTTGCTGAACCATGACACCGTATAAACCATTGCACCAGTGACAAAATTTGAATAGACCTTTTGGGAATCCTTGCAAAACACATTTGCATTGAAGGAAGTAAGTTAAAAAGCTTCCTCCAAATAAAATGACATTTTAAGAAAGTAACAACAACATACCAAAAACGTCATCTAATATAAAATGAATTTAAGTAAATAACATTAAATTTACAACCTTTGGTGTAGAAAACATAAACTAGAACCAAAGGTAATTGCTAAAAAAGTATTAAATGCAAAAAATCACACAAATGCTGATATATAGAAGTGCAGTAATGTTCATAATTAACAAAGTAATTTTCATTGTTAGGTTTTTTTATACATGTAGCATAATGACACCAATTATTAGTAGTTAATCTCAATTAGACTCCTGCCTAGTGGAAGGTGTCTAACTGATTTATATTCCCATTTTCAAACAACGTGGCAAATTGGTACTTGTGCCAAAAAACTCATCAAGTGCTCTCTCATATAAGTAAGTATAGTTTCCTGTCAACTATCAGTCTGTTTCCCAAAACTGCTTTGTCTAATCCAGGGTCATCGACAGCTGGAGCTTGTACTAACAGTGTTCAATATAACTCAGGACTATTTCAGGACACATGTTGGGGCAATTTAAAGTATGATTTCAATCTAATCTTGTCCTTAGCCTGTAAAAAGAAATCCAGAATCTGTCCAGGAAAATCATTGACTTATTTTGCTTTGATGGGGGGTTAATAATTGAAAGTTCATTATGAATGATGCAGGTATCAAGTCTTCTAGCAGACAATCAATAGAGCCATTAGAAATACGTGTAAAATGGAATGCGAGAATGTATTGTAGCTATTTTGGAAACTGATGCTTTTCAACTTAAAAATAAAGTTATCTGGCAAATAAAAGTGTGAAGAAAAAAAACAGAAAAGAGTTCTTATCTGAGAGTTTACCAAAATGCTTTATAAAACGCAAACAAAGATTGTTTCTGATTAAAAAAAAAAAAATCATTTTGGAAATGATGAAAAATTAGGGGTTTCTTTTTGCATAGTGCATTTTTTAATGAAAAGTATTAACATATTCTATCGATACTGTTGCTCAAAATTCCACTTTTCTTGTATGTTCTCTATATATGTATTTAAAAATTTTTAAACTCTGACACTAAGTGCAGCCTACTGCTTTATTCTGATCATCATTCAAATAGTATCAGTTGCACGTAAACTAATCATGTGTGAGTTAGTAGGCAGTGAAACAGTTTAAATTAATTTGTACCTAATTGCAAAGTTAAATTTAATATATAAACAGCTCTATGCAACACTGGAAGTGATCATTTCAGCTTGACAACTGGTTGAGCAGTAGTTATTTCTGAAAATAAATGGGATAAGTAGTAGATTGATCACTAACTGAGCAAATTAGGCCATTACTCCAGCGCAGAAACAAGTTCCAAGATTTATGCAATTATATCCCTTGAAGTTGACTGCCATGTATTTTACATATCTATACTAATAAAAGGCAAAGCCCTCACTCACTCACTCACTCACTCACTGACTCATCACTAATTCTCCAACTTCCCGTATGGGTGGAAGGCTGAAATTTGGCAGGTTCATTCCTTACAGCTTCCTTACAAAAGTTGGGCAGGTTTCATTTCGAAATTCTACGCGTAATGGTCATAACTGGAAGCTGTTTTTCTCCATTTACTGTAATGGAGATGAGCTTGAAAGCCGTGGGGGCGGAGTTTCGTGTGACATCATCACGCCTCCTACGTAATCACGCAGTACGTAGAAAACCAGGAAGAGCCCCAAAAAGCGCTGATGAAAACATGCATTATATAATTGAGAAGGCAGCGAAACAATAAGAAGCGAGCGAGTGACATATACAACCATATTCATGAGTTCTGCTACTTCGGAAACAAAGCACGATGTAAACCTAAACTTTAAATTAAGTTCATAGACAGGCTGCCGCTGGCGTT
>JANRMT010062792.1:16748375-16850627 GCA_026402145.1 Polypterus bichir lapradei
AACAGGGAAAGTGGGGCAAGTTGCACTGGTGCATTTGTGTCTCCCATAAAAGCAGCTTCACTTGAAATCACTTTGTGATTGTGCACGGGTAAAAACGTCCGCTGAAGTGTCAGATTCTTATTTAATTCTTCTGCTTTCTGTATCTTCTGCATTGCATTCAGGTCTTTCAGGTTACCCTGATGTTTTGTCTCATAGTGCCGTCTTAGATTAAATTCTGTAATTACAGCCACATTAGCTCCACAAATGAGACACACGGGTTTAACGGCAATGTCAGTAAACATATACTCAGCCTCCCATCGGTTTTTAAAGGCTCTATTTTCAGAATCAACTTTTCTCTTAAGCATCGTGTGGGCTAGCTTCGCAATAACTTGCAAGCTAGACTTGATTAACGCGGTAAGTGTTCGGCAAGGCAGCTGAAGCGCTGCATTATGGGATCTGTAGTTTATTGTGTTACCAGCGCTTCATATACCCGGGCCAGTTAATAACAATAATACAGTATATAAAATGATCTCGCGGGCCGGATATAATTACACGCCGGGCCGGATGTGGCCCGTGGCCCTTGAGTTTGACACATATGGACTAAATAGAACTTGAAAAGATATATTTTTTCGTACATCGAGCCTGCGTGCTATTGTGGTTTTGCCTGCATGCCTCAATAAGTGACCCTCCCCTCGCTCTTACTTTTTTACCGTTCATCTAATGAATACACTGAGTATGGCTTTACCAAAACAATCATTGATTGCGAATAAAGTATTCATTATTCGAGTATGTAGATCGGGGTATATATATACACGTTTCTTACTGCATCAATAAACAGCTCGTCTTCTTTATCTGAGACCTGACACACTGCATGCACGGGTTTTTTTTTTTTTAACACTGTCTTCCTTTAGCGGGACATTCACTTTTTCCACCGTGTGCTTTGTTTCTGCAGTAGCTGCAGTTATGAATAATATGTTTGTACGTATCAGACGCTTCATATTTTTTTGCTGCCTTTTCAATTGTGTAATTCGGTTTTTGTTCAGCGCTCTTCGGAACTGTTGCTTTTTGTCTGTGCACTGCGTCAGTTCACGTGAGCCGCTCGGTTTACATGCATCGAAGGTTCCCAGCTGTGCTGTTGCCATGTCGTGCTATGTCCATGGCTGTATCTAATGCTACCGAAGTCCCGGTACTTAAAACTTTCTCTCGCAGTTTCGCTGAGTTTGTGCCAAACACCACCCTGACCATCTCATCTTCCTCTGCATAAGCACAGTCCTTCACCCGTGAATATTTACCCGTGGCAGTTTGCTATTGGATTGCCGCTGACGGACAGCCTTATATGGGCAGGCACTAAATTACAAACGCCAGCGGCAGCCTGTCTATGAACTTAATTTAAAGTGTAGGTTTACACTGTGCTTTGTTTCCGAAGTAGCAGAACTCATGAATATGGTTGTATATATCACTTGCTCGCTTCTTATTGTTTCGCTGCCTTCTCAATTATATAATGCATGTTTTCTAAAGCGCTTTTTGGGCCTCTTCCTGGTTTTCTACGTACTGCGTGATTACGTGGGAGGCGTGATGATGTCAGACGAAACTCCGCCCCCACGGGTTTCAAGCTCATCTCCATTACAGTAAATGGAGAAAAACAGCTTCCAGTTATGACCATTACGCGTAGAATTTCGAAATGAAACCTGCCCAACGTTTGTAAGGAAGCTGTAAGGAATAAGCCTGCCAAATTTCAGCCTTCTACCTACACGGGAAGTTGGAGAATTAGTGATGAGTCAGTCAGTCAGTCAGTCAGTCAGTCAGTCAGTCAGTCAGTCAGTCAGTGAGTGAGTGAGGGCTTTGCCGTTTATTAGTATATATATATATATATATATATATATATATATATATATAGAGTAGATTAAAATAACAAATGTAGCAGACCTCCTTAGTGAATTAGTAAGTAGACAGTGAAATTACTAAAGAAAAGGCTGATCTCTAACACATAAGTAAAGCCAGCATTAATAGCAGAGTTTCTGAGCATACATGCACAATTGTTAAAAGAGAAATTTAGAAATGAAGCAGGTGAAGAATATTGCCACTAAAGCAAAACATAATAGCAATAATTATTATAGCAGTAAAAGACGTGGCAATGATCAGATGAAGTGTATTAAGATTAATAAGTACTAATTAATTCACATTTTTCTTACAGTTTTCTTATGGGAGAAGGTCAATACTATATCTTGATAGAAAGGTAATTTTAAAGAGATGCTAATGATTTGGAGATTGCAGATATCAAATATTACTAAGAATAATTGGGCTAGTGGCAAATAATTCACCAACATTTTGTGGCATGTACCTCCTCCAGACCGCGAGGGGGCAACTGCCCTGGTTTTGTTGGGGGCCACGGGTAAAGGGCTTGGAAGCCCAGCCCTGTAGGGACCCGTGGCCACTGCCAGGCGGCGCCCCGGTGCCTGTAGAAGTCTGGAGCCCAGCACTTCCGCCACACCAAGAAGTGCTGGGGGGAAGAAGACAGGGGACACCGGGAGGGCTTCCGAGTGCGCAGCCAGCATTTCCACCACACTGGGGCGTGTCTTCAGAGGAATGCCGGGAAGCAGCTGGAGCCCATCCGGATTCCTATTTATGGGGCCGCCTCCCTCCAGTCGAGAGCGGAAGTCGGGTGGAAGAAGGATGGAGCTGGAGAGAGGACTGGAGGCAGCCAGGAGAAAGGCAAAGGACTGTGAGGCCTGAATTGAGGGGGATCGGTGCTGGAGGTACTGGGGTTTGTGTGCACAAAAATTAACTTGTAAATATTGTAAATAAACGTGTGTTGGGTGAAGTAAAGATGTCCGTCTGTCTGTGTTCGGGCCAGCGTTCACAATGTTTGCTCAAAAGTGCTTGAAGGAGCTAATGATAATACTGTATACGCATACCCCCAATGTGTCTTTTTCAGAAATAATTAAATACCAGAAAAATTCCAGTAGTGGAAGTTAGTACCATTATATATTGTTACTTATTTTTATTGTGTATTTGCCCAATGCCTTTGACCAAGACAGCATACAACATCAAAATACATTTAAGGAAATATGATATGAGTGTACTTTAACTATAAACTTGTTAGCTTAAAGCAAATCACAGGGATGACACAGAAAAAAGATACCCAAGAAAATCAAAAACCACCTATCTAGAATAACTATGAGGACAAAATGGCAAATAATCAACACAAGTTTAAACAGCGAGAGATTGAAAATGAGTAACACAAAGTATAAGAGGCAGGAATTTGATATGTTGTATGCTGATGGTACACAACTGACTTAAAAAATCTGTGAAATATTGTGACGGACTTATTCAAAACCAGATAATCTATAGTGGAGTTCTTCAGAATTGAGTGATGAATACTGCTACTTTTTAAAACTTATTTAAATGCCATGTACACATAAGTGAGCCATGCAGTGGATTGGTGCCCTGTCTAGGGCTGATTCTTGCATTGGACTCAGTTCTGGCAGGATAGATTCCAGCCCCCCATAACTGAAATGGATCAAACAGGTTTGAGAGTGATATTATGGTACTACATAAATGCTATGTAATCTTTTTTTTTAACAAAATAATTCTACATAAAATTTTCACTGCACAAATAACACGAGCAAACCATCCATTATTGATAATAGTGTTTTTAATTTTTTCTATTAACACTGCATTAGTTGGAAAAGTATTATTTCAGAATGTGAATCTTAATATTTGTGGCATTCTATTCTAAACATTTTCGATCTCAGCATTTCGGCTGTGGGTCTGAATGAAGAAATTTTAATTGGTGTCCTTTTAATTTAAATGTAACTACAGGAAAGGCTTGGTGTAGTTTGGCAGCCTATAAATTATTGTTGAATAAAAACCTTTCATTATTTCCCACAAATACTTTTCAATGAATGCTGCAAAATCAATAGCAGTGAAACAAAAAGGTTTTTTTTTTCCTTTTCCCCCTTTGATTCCTAATTGGTATGCTGTTTGGAGCATTGTCGTTGTTGGAAGTCAGTGGAAAAGCAAGCTCTCTGACATAGTGACCGGGCATATTTGGTCACACTAGAAAGCTTCATTACCGTTACCTTTTTGTATTAACTACTAAGGAGGAGGATCTAAATGAACATTGTTACTAGTCTTCTAGATTCACCTTTGGGATACCAGAAATGAAGCTTTGCAACTGAATTTCACAAGTCCTTTAGCTTTAAAGCATACAGTAATTACATAAATGCTTTAGCACAGCCACAGGCTTATGTCTGATTTTTGAAGAGACATAATGTTATATTACTCTTGTACTAATGAGGTTTAGGGCTTGTGCAGAATCTAATACTTATTCTTTCTTGGTAGGGTTCACTTTATCTTTTAGTGACATCCTACAGTAGTCATCCCATACTTCTTAGAATCTTTCTTTATATAACTGTTTGGATAATTTGACAAAATGCTGAGTTTTTTTTTATAACGTTTAGAGCTTCTCTGTTTACACATTAATGTCCATGTTTTGTAGGCTTTAAAAACATTAAACATACCGAGACTTGTGAAATTGGAGGAAAATTTGTTTTTCTGTAAAACATAATTTACAGGAACAAAAATTAATAAAATGACTGTATATACCAAGAGGGATTGAATATTCAAGACAATTTTCTAAATGTTAATACATTTTATTTTCCACAGACTCAAGCGTGTGAGTGAAATATCAATGTAGGTTATATCATTTAACAACCTTTTTTAATAATTGTATTTTACAATGTAGAAATAACCCTTGCTGTTTTTTCTTTAAAGTAATGTTATTTATTTCTGATTTTTTTTATAAAGATGCAAATTAACTTGAAACAATTAATAACTTGTTTCTCCTTTGCTATTTTATTGAACTTTTATTAAATTCTTTCAGCTATGACTACTTTAATAATCACATTCAGCAGACCAGAATAAGTTAATTATTTACTTGTGTCACTAGCCTCCCCTCTGTATAATCAAATGCACAGCTGTGTGAGATCTGCCGTTGGGTGTGTGGAGTCTATTGTTCACTTAGTCAGCAGTGGGGAGAGCTGGCTGTGATGGAGAGCTCAGGGTCCTCTCTGTTGTTCTGCTTTTCTCTGTCGATTTCATGGCTCTTTTATCATTCATTTCCACACAAAACAAACAACACAGTGGCTGTCTTCTATGGGAACCTACATTTTTTACATCTTTTGATGTGTATTAAAGGGGACTGTCCACCTAAGTAAGGTTAGCTCAGTTTTATTTTTTTAAGCTTGAAATTTTGAAGATTTTAAAATATTGCCCAGTTCAAAGTTACTTTGTCCATTATTTATTTAAATTTAGTTGTTTTGTGTTATTAATTTTTCAAGTTTAGCGTGCACATTTATATTTGTAGCAAAACATTTCCCTGCCTTCTGCAAGTTTATTTTACATTTGTTAAAGTATAATAAGACTAAAAATAATATTTTTAAATTGTTTTTAAGATGTACAGCGACATAGGAAGCCTTAAGAAAAAATAATATTGGATGAAGTAAAGCTTCTGAATCTGACACTTTCCATATGCTAAATTTAGTTTGATATTGTTGTAACCTTCCCTTTATGTTATGTATTTGTGTAGTTTTATAATTGTGTAAAACATTATTTGTATTGTTAGATGGCACTATTTTATAAAAAATTAAGTAATTTTGCAATGTTAACTTTTTTTTTTTTTCACTTTATTCCACAGGTGTGTGTGGTTTGATTGTTCCCCAAGAAGACATGCCTTTTTGTGATACTGGGATCTGCCCAGATATTATAATGAATCCTCATGGTTACCCTTCACGTATGACGGTAAGCTTGATACTTTAGACAAGAACTATCTACTTTATGAACTATGAACTATTTGGTTAATCTTTTTGAAGCTTTTTAAAGGGACAAAAAACAAACTTGAACTTTGAGTTCATTCATGTGTTTGAAGTACGTTTAATGATTAAAAGTAAACTGCAAGTGATTAATAAATAAAGTATTATGTTATTCACATAAAGTATTTAATCAGCAAACAGTTGACATATTTTGAAGATTTATTTATATGTCACCATAATTTGCTTTGTTATGTAAATTTTTAATACAATTTGAATTCTTGCTAAAAGTCATTAAATTTGATTTTAAAGTAATAGCAATCTAATGGTATTTCTGTTCATTTTTAAATACCGGTATGTGAAAAATGTTATCACTTTTCAGGTTGGGAAGCTAATTGAGCTGCTGGCAGGCAAAGCAGGTGTCCTGGATGGAAGATTTCATTATGGTACTGCGTTTGGAGGCAGTAAAGTTAAGGATGTCTGTGAAGATCTCATTCACTATGGCTACAATTACTTGGGGAAAGATTATGTAACATCTGGCATTACGGGGTAGGAGAACATTTGATTTCATCTAGGTTCATAAGGATGGCAGTGAGAAACACCAAATTCTGTCTGAGTGCTTTGTTATATGAAAAGTGCAGGAATGAATAAGTGCTGAAATAATAAGATAAAAGATAAGTACTGAAAGGTTTCTTTATAAGAAAGTCATTGAACATCAAGAAAAAACAAATGTCAGTTGTTATAATTAGCACAGTTATGAGTTAAAACAAAAATTTAAATAAGATTGTTAAGCAGACAGTGGAATTACTCCAGGCTGAGCCAGGCTAAGAATATAATCAACCACTGTGGTTTACTGTTTTTATTTAAAAGTAATATTCAATGACAGAACTACATTGATGTAAATGTTTTATGGTTTATTACTTTTTTTGATCCTGTACCACACAGGTTTTGCAATTTTAAATGGAATATTTATCATCAAAACAAAAAAAAAACACAATTACCTGTGTTCAACAGTATGCATTGCATAGCAAGCTACTGTTTCTGTTAAGACAGTAATGCACATTAGAATTATTTGTTCATACTGTATGTGACTTGCTTGCTTGTTTTTGAGGAGCTCATTTGTTTAATTACAGCTATATTACATGCTTCCAGTTTTTTAAAATTAATTACCTTTAAAACTGGACTTTTTTGTCCAATTAAAAACAAAACTTTTTAAATATGTTTATTCACAATGTTTGTGTGTTTATGATGGGGTGGTACTTCACTGATTGAATCATGTTTTGGAAAGTACTGTTTTGTGCAAGGCAATTGATTACTCTACATTAACATTCATTCTTACCTGCCCATTGCTACAGAGATAGTTGCTGGCTTCCCACTGACCTGTTTTGAGTAGATGAGTGATGGATGGATGAAGTATATTCTTGACTAAAAGTTATTTTTTATGTGCACAGTTCTGCTGTGAATTGTGGAAAATGAGCTAGAACTTTTGATTTATTTATGTTCTGAAAGTTCTCATCTTAATTTTTTCCACATGATGATAAAAAGAGAATATGTAGTCATTACTTTAATCTGTTTCAGATTGTATTTTATTTAATACTAGTTGTTCTACTGGCTTCACCCTAAAGAGTAACAAAATGTGTGTTGCATGCATAAAATAAATAAAAAACAGATCTGATTGTTATGATCTCCTTATCACAGCACAAAGATGTATTTTTTCAGTATTATTTAGTTTTTAGTGCTTCTCAGCTTACTAATAAGCCCTT
The DNA here is from genome assembly GCA_026402145.1 of Polypterus bichir lapradei. Classification (NCBI taxonomy): domain Eukaryota; kingdom Metazoa; phylum Chordata; class Cladistia; order Polypteriformes; family Polypteridae; genus Polypterus; species Polypterus bichir. Next base: position 16,755,928 of record JANRMT010062792.1, read on the forward strand.
GTGAAATTTTACTGTGCAGTAAAGTGTAAGCTTTAAAGAAGTAATGCAGCAAAGAAACATTTGTAGAATAGTAGTAATAACTTAATAGTTAAGTCATAATATTGAAAAGTTATAGATCATATAAAATGCACCACCATTGTAAAATACAGCTTGATTGCCGAGAGACAAATAAAAGTTGATTGGCTCACACCCTTCTCATCCCTGAGGAATGCTCCTAGTGTATCCCCACAAAGTGTCTGTCTCCTGTCATTCCCACCATTTCAAAAGACTTGTTACTCCAGTTCATGCACAAATCTCATCGCAAATGGGTCATTTGCTTGTCTACTATTTGCCCAAGGCAAAGATTGAATATGACATTTTTATTTGTCATAAACATTCAGATAAAAAGAGAATGCTTTTCTTAAAACAATCATTCATTAAAGAGTTATTGTACAACAAATGTAAAAATCATGTTCTTTTGCAACATGGTTATTTATTTAAAAATTCTCAATTTTTTTTGGTCAGCGTAAACAGTTCAATTGTTGAAGTTTTGCTATGCAATCATTTCTACATCAGTATCACGTTGTGTTCAGGAAGTAATGAAATTAAAATGCATAGAGGTCCAGCAAAAATGGTAACTATTAGTGGAGATGTCTCAATTTTAATTTTTTATAGATATGGGTATGTACAAAATCTAAAATTGTTTTAGCCTATTTTAAGAGTTAGACCATGCTAGAAATGACTGCACACTTTTGTAGAAATAGCTGCATTAGTTTTTGTGTGATGTTCGAATAGACAGAGAAGCAGACATTCAATTTTTTATACAGTATATTTAACAAAAAAAATAAGGTATAAGATAAAATAGATTGTAAATAAACAAAATGCCATTCCTTCTGAGAAATTTCAATAAGGCACACTATTGACCTGTTGCTGCGGGTATCATTAATTTAGTATTGCTTCAGCTGGTAATGGCAGCTTTTAGTGAGGTTGTCTCAGTTTTTATTTTTTTCTAGATATTTATATGTAGAAAATCAAAAATTTTATTAGCCTGCTTAGAATATACCGGAAATAACTGCAATGTTTTATAGAAATTGGTGTGGTGGTCTTCACGTGATGCACTAAAGATAGACAGAAATTAAAGCAGTAGAAAAGAATTGCTTACTCAGATGTGCAGTGAGAACTTTTTGCCTTTTCTGCATCTGCATCAGCATATTTCTTCCACACATTAACTGCCAAACATTTTTTTTCTGTCTTTCAAGAATGGCACCGATTCAGCTGTGCCACATCATCTGTATTAAAATGATATATGTCCTTGAGCAGCTCCAAAACAACATTTCTTGCTTTTTATCTGTTCATCGATGGATTTGGGGAATGTATGATTGATTACTTTCATATTTCATGGAGAGAGTCTGATCTTTTCCTTCAGAATATTTTGATATGGTTCTGAATTTGTAGTTTTCTGAATAACACACCCATAAGTATAGTTAACAGAGAGCATAATGTTGTTTTTATGTTAGCCAATTATTATGTTTTTGAAAGAAAGAAGCTATTTTATTTGTTTTTGTTATATACAGAAAACCTGCTTATAACACTCTCAAAATTGAGGTGTTATTTTCAATTCAAATAGTGATTTTTTTTTTTTTAGTTTTTTTGTGCACTGTATTTTTAAAATATAATCATTAATATAAGTTGCAGCAAAAAAAAGTCTACAGATACTTATTTTTTATTTTCTCAATATTAAAGCTGTTTTTAGTTACATTAGATTGATCTGCAAAACATTTTCATGTGATTTTATAACCTGCTGATGAGCATTTAACTTTTTTTTTTCCCCCATTTTTATATAGTGGCTTGATGTATCACACTAAATTATAAAGGAAAAGACCAAACTTACTCTGTTTCTTACTTTAAACACTAGAGAACCAATCTCATGAATTTTGCCTTTAGTCTTGTCTGTTTGATTAGCTAACTTGTTACCCAATTATTTTAGCACTTTTTTCCTTATCTTCTCTGAGCTAAAGAGATTGTTGTTTATTTAATTTTGCATATGAATCAACATATTTACCTTTTTTTTGTATTGTATTTATAAAATCATCTTAACAGTGCACACAATTTGTGAATATTTTTTGATTTATATATGATTTCATAATAAAAGTCGGACATTTAAATTTCAATTGAGGCACACAAACTTTCATGCAAACCTGTAGTAGTAAATTTTACAACACAAAAAGACAATCATAGGCATACATTCAAAATAAGCATCAAACAATACCCCTATTCTATCTTGTATCAATTATGACAAATTATTATAAGAAATAAGTGTACAAATAAAAATAATCATCCTATCTTCCTTTTTGTTCCCTGTTTAACTCGCAAATCATCAAAGATCTGTATTTTAGATTAGTTGGAGACTCTGGATTGGTCCAATGTGAATACAGAAATGTGTACATGACTGGGCCATGAAATAAACTGGCACCCTGTCCAGGTTTGTTTCCACCTTGGCTTTGGCCCCCTCAATACTTTTTCGGATTATGTAGGTTTGGTAATGTTATGTAATCTTATGTTTACTTTCAAAATACATATGTAAAAAATAATATGTTAACACATGTAAAGTAAATGCATATTGTAGAACATCTGATAATTTTGTAGCAGCTACAGTACTGTAGCCTTTGGTAATGTGCTGAAGTTCACATAGTCTACATTGTCTGTCAAAGACAAGTAATAGAATAAATTTAAAATATTTGACATTTGATATGTCTTGCCTTATTTGTACCATCACAGTTCATGCTATGCCTTTCTGCTGTATCCTTATGTGTATCAACTTGTCTTGGCCAGCGCTTCCTGTCTCAATCGTGTTCCTATACAGTGAGATTCTCAGACTGATTAATTATATGGTGCCCTACTTGCTTCCAGTCTGCTTTTGACTACAACTAATGGTAGACAGGCCCTCATTACCCGCTGTGAAAACATAATTCATATTCTTGCAAGCACTTCCTGTATTTGAAGTCAACTACTAGTGTTTCACCTACTCCTTTTATCAGAATACTTGTGTGTGTCAATGACTCTTGCCTGGCGCTCCCTGACTCAGTTGTGTTTGACTGAGCAACCAGAGTTAGACTGATGGATTGCTTAGAGGGATTGGACACACACACACTCTCTCATACACATTACCATTTTATTATATAGATATTGTGACAACTGAGCCCCAAACCCCAGAAACTGACATGCAGACAGTCGCTGTTTTAAATCAGAGACTTTCTATTATAAAATACCTCACAAATGTTTCTTCCAGGTCACACAAACACAAATACATATAGTAGTCTTCATTTCCCCCTTCTGTTTCTTGTCTTTCCATCAACCTTTTTCCTTCCTTTCAGCTCTGACTCACCAGAGGAAGCTACACTGCTTCCTTTAATGTCAGATCCAGGAGTACTTCCGGTGCCATGGTGTAGCGTGAAGGAAGCACTTACGATTCAGGCAGAAGTCCTGAAAAGTAGAGATTGCAGATTCCTGCAGCACCCCCTGGTGTCTCCCATGGAACCCAGCATGGCAAATTCTTGGTATTTTAACTCCCATCATGCCCCGCAGGGTTCCACATGGTTACTGCAGTCCTGGGATGCTGCCATCAAGTTGATGGGGGATGCAAATATACAAAATTAGAAGCTAGTTGCTGCCACAGAAGAGCATCTCCCAATCATGATACTCCTACTGCCATGCTTTATTTCATGGGTAGTGTTCTTAGTGTTTTGTTCTGTGTTAGGTTTGTGCCAAATATACAGTTTCACAGTGAGGTCTAAAAATTCTGTCTCATCAGATGATAGAATCTTTCTTTAAGTTGTTGAGTCTGCCACAATCCTTTGGTCATATGTCAGTGAAAGTGTGATAAACATTTTCTTTCTTTTCAGCATAGGGTTTCTTCTTGCTACTCTTCTATTCAAGTCATTTTAAGAATAGTATGTGCTGTTTCTGCCTTATGCAGAGGTTTCTCCGTGTTTCTCATTGAGGACTCTAACTCCTTTAGAGTTGCTTTTATTCTCATGGGTGACCTCCCTCACAATGGTTTATCGTGTCTGGACACTGTTTGGGAGGCTCCATTTTTTTTAAACTTTGTCTCTGAACTGTTTGGAATGATCCTTAGTCTTCATGGTGTATTGTTTTCTTAGAAATACACTAACTGGACAGGCTCACAAACACAGGTTTATTTATAGTGAAACAATGTAAAAACACATCAGCTGCACTCAGGACTTCAAACAAGTAATTATGTGACTTGGAAAAAAGATCTGGTTACTTCAGGTGGAATTTAGGTATGTCAAAGCAAGGCAGTGAATACTGATGCCAACAATAATTTTCTTAAACTTTTAGTTTTAAATACATTAACTTGGAAAAGATCTGGGTTTTTCTCACTTTGGTATTATAGAGTACTTTGTGTTGATGAATGGCACATAATCTCATAATGGTAATATTGACAGACAGCCAAATATTGGGTCATCTTTGTGAGATATTCTGCTTTAATAGAAATTTTTAGCAAATGTAGAAGTCTAGTCCTGATACACCTTGATAAGATGAGAATGAATTTCTAAAGGCGCATTATTCTCTAACATAAGAGATTGAATGATAACATGTGATTTTACTAGTTTTCAGCTCTCATGTTGACTTGATTCAGAAAGGAGAACACACAAATTCTAGAAACTTGTAATTCATGTATTATAATACGAAGATGTCAATCTTGGCTATTTACAAAATATCTGACCATAGAATAAGCTCTGTCAGGTTCAGGCTTAAAACATTTTGATAACCTTTAATATCTATATGTATGTATTTTTTGTGTATTTATATATAAATTAAAATGTTTGGAGACTAGACTTGAATTCAACTTAAACCATTGTCAGTGTGAGATTTATACATTCTCCCTACTTGAGTGTGTGTGTTTGAAATCTACTTGGTATGAATGATTGCTCTTATGTGTGTTACAGTTTTCTGTGATAAGCTGTTGCTCCTTCCTGGGCTGTCTTTGCCTTGTAACTGGTGCTTCTGGGATGGGCGTCAGCACACTGAAGGCCTATGATTGGATTAGTAGATTTATATATTAAAATATGTAGTTGGCTTTGCTATTTAGTAGATCTGCACAACAATCAAAACAATAAACCAGGACTGCTCTTTGCACCCACCATAATGTATATGACTTAATAAGACCTGTTTATATATAGACTATATTGTAACATTATGTTTTTGTACTACAGTCTCTGCAGGTTGGTCTTCTTCTAGACCCAAGACTACCATTTTGTGCTTACTGAACCAGATAGAAAGTCATATAATTAGCAGTGAGCTGAGTGGCACATGTTTGCTCTGCACCACTCAGCAGTTGATAAGTGGTGTATGCACCTGATAGTTCTGGATAGATTCTAATTAAATAGCTCATCTTACTGAAAGTTTTTTTAATCCTGAAATACATCAGATGTGAATGTGCTTCCTTTGACACTGTGTGTCATGTTCCCCAACTAAACATCAAACTTTGGCCATTTAGAACTCCCATCACAAACCAGTCACAGAACCAACTTAACTGGCTGAAGCAAATAAGATAATTGTAACTGACAGCACTCTGAATTCTGACTTTCTCCAACTGTGGTTTGCACATTTGTCTTTGCACTCACTTACTATTAGGTTGTCTTCCAGCGTCCATCAAAGGAGAGCTTATATAAACTAAAACTTGACTTCTGGATCAAATGAGTGATAGCTGAAATCAATAAAGAATATGTTTAATGTAGTATTTATGAGTAATATATTGTTAATATAGCCATGGCACTATTATTCAACACTTATACAGTACTAGCAAAATACCCGCGCTTCGCAGCGGCGAAGTACTGCCTTAAAATTTTTATTAAGAAGAAAATTAAACCTTTTTAAACTGAGGGAAAATATACCAATAATTATTTGTTAAGGATCTCTTTGTATGCCACGTTGTCAGTTCGGCCCTCCAGTTGTAATATGACCAAGCTGTAGCTGTGCGCTGAGCTTACTCTTGAGCATGCAACATGCAGTTGGCCATGTGAACAGTAATCTTGTTTCAAATCTCACAGCTTGGATTGCTGCTGTCATAATCGGTTTGAGTTTCATGGTTTGTTTCAATTACGACAGTATTTGTAGGACTTGTGTTGAAGAGACATTCGGCATCTGTCAAGCGTTGTAAGTATACAACCAGTTTCATTGATAACTTCACATCCAGCTTTTGAGAGTTTAAACATTTCTAAATATCAAAGTGTCCACTACTGAAATCGTCACCTGTGAATCTAAGATGTTTAAGAGGCATTGGCGGTTGTCCAAAGGTGTAAAATATTTGGCCATGTCGGTACACTTAAGCATTTCACTCTTCTAGTGCTCCTGTGTAGTATAATTATCTCCTGTACCGTCATCAGTCCACACCTTGAACCTGTCCCAGTCATTCAATACATAAGACACAATGTTCCTCCGGATATCAAGAGTGAGCCTGATATGGCCGTGCAATATGTAACAAAGAGAATGGAAAAGGCAGGTGCCATCTCCGGGCATGGAAACCACTTGGTAAGTGACAGTTCTTTGATCGATGGTGATCACCTCGATAGACATGTTAATGGGGGTACGGTTGGAATGATAAAGTAAATGGGTACCTGAACAATGTAAAGTAAGTCTAAAATACCTACACAATAACTATAATCGTAATAAATGAACAATAAAACAGCGGAGAAGCCGTGGATTAAACAAAAAGGCTGCAGTTATCAGCAGGGAGACGTGAATACCGTGGCGAAGCAAGGAAGTGAATGTAGAGACTGGAGCGACAGACGGCCTTATATAGGCAGGCAGCCAACAACATTAGAGACGTTGGGATGGGGGACCCAACGCCGCCTCACACGGTGACCGAGCTGCAGGCTATGGACGTATATATGTACGTAAGTAGGGTTCAGTTATCGTTGGGAACCCGCGTACCAAATTTCTTGAAGATGGGCCCATAAGTACAAAGACCGTTGAAAAGTTCAATATGACGGCCGACAGTGGCGTCATATCATCGAAATAAGTACATACTTCGGTTTCGGTTAGCGCAGGGAATCCGCCTACCAAATTTCATGAAGATGGTGCCATAAATAAGAAAGTTCAACATGGCAGACTTTGTCGACCGTTATGACCGTTATGTGTAGAATTTCGAAATGAAACCTGCTTAACTTTTGTAAGTAAGCTGTAAGGAATGGGTCTGCCAAATTTCAGCCTTCTACCTACACGGGAAGTTGGAGAATTAGTGATGTTTGGAAAATTCAATATGGCGGCCGACAGTGGCGTCATACCACCAAAATAAGTACATACATCGGTTTTGGTTAGCGTAGGGAAGCCACCTACCAAATTTCGTGAAGATGGGGTCAGCCATCTACCTACACGGGAAGTTGGAAAATTAGAGACGTTGGAAAGTTCAATATGGCGGCCGACAGTGGCGTCATACCATCGAAATAAGTACATACATCAGTTTCGGTTAGCGCAGGGAATCCGCCTACCAAATTTCGTGAAGATGGGGCCATAAATAAGAAAGTTCAACATGGCGGACATTGTGCAAATTAGTGACATTGGAAAGTTCAATATGGCAGCCGACAGTGGCGTCATACCATCAAAATAAGTACATACATCGGTTTCGGTTAGTGCAGGGAATCCGCCTACCAAATTTCATGAAGATGGGGCCATAAATAAGAAAATTCAACATGGCGGACGTTGTCGACCGTTATCGACCGTTATGACCGTTACGTGTAGAATTTAGAAATGAAACCTGCTTAACTTTTGTAAGTAAGCTGTAAGAAATGAGCCTGCCAAATTTCAGCCTTCTACCTACACGGGAAGTTGGAGAATTAGTGACGTTGGAAAGTTCAATATGGCGGCTGACAGTGGTGTCATACCACCGAAATAAGTATGTACATTGGTTTCGGTTAGCGCAGGGAAGCCGCCTACCAAATTTCGTGAAGATGTGGCCATGAATAAGAAAGTTCAACATGGCGGACATTGTTGACCGTTATGACCGTTACGCGTAGAATTTCGAAATGAAACCTGCTTAACTTTTGTAAGTAAGGTGTAAGGAATGAGCCTGCCAAATTTCAGCCTTCTACCTACACGGGAAGTTGGAGAATTAGTGATGTTTGGAAAATTCAATATGGCGGCCGACAGTGGCGTCATACCACCGAAATAAGTACGTACATCGATTTTGGTTAGCGCAGGGAAGCCACCTACCAAATTTCGTGAAGATGGGGTCAGCCTTCTACCTACACAGGAAGTTGGAAAATTAGTGACGTTGGAAAGTTCAATATGGCGGCCGACAATGGCGTCATACCATCGAAATAAATACATACATTGGTTTCGGTTAGCGCAGGGAAGCCACCTACCAAATTTCGTGAAGATGGGGTCAGCCTTCTACCTACACAGGAAGTTGGAAAATTAGTGACTTTGGAAAGTTCAATATGGCGGCCGACAATGGCGTCATACCATCGAAATAAATACATACATTGGTTTCGGTTAGCGCAGGGAAGCCGCCTACCAAATTTCGTGAAGATGGTGCCATAAATAAGAAAGTTCAACATGGCGGACGTTGTCAACCGTTATCGACCGTTATGACCGTTACGTGTAGAATTTTGAAATGAAACCTGCTTAACTTTTGTAAGTGAGCTGTAAGGAATAAGCCTGCCAAATTTCAGCCTTCTATCTACACGGGAATTTGGAGAATTAGTGATGAGTGAGTGAGTGAGTGAGTGAGGGCTTTGCCTTTTATTAGTATAGATAATGTTGTTGTTTTTCATGACCTAAACTGAAGTTAAAATGTAATTAAGCATTTGGGAACTCTAATGATCCTTAATTTCTTTCAGCAGTGATGCATAAATAAATCCTACCCATGAATGTGTTCCAGGTGAGTTGCAGTCAAGTTTATGTCTAAGGACATTTCACAAAAGCTGAGAGAAAAAATGATTTTATTGCATCTGAAGGGCATTGGTTATAAGAAGATTTCCTGAAACTGTAATATTCCAGCAGACACCATTGGAAGCATTTAAGGAAGTTTAAAACTTATGGCACAGCTGCAAACCTGCCAGGCCATGGAAGAAAGTTCTAACTTTCATCAGGAACCATTAGCAACTTAATTAGAACAACAAAGAACACCCCAGTGTTACTGCAAAACACTTGCATAATAACATGGTGAAGGTCAAAACAAGAGTTTCAGTGGCAGCTTTTAAGTGAACACTGAAAGAACAAGGACTTTATGGCCAGACTCCGAGGCACACTCCACTCTTGACTACAGTGAACATTAAGGACCAACTAGAACATGCCATGAGGAATTTGAATAGGCCTGCAGACCTTTGGGAGACAATTCTAAGGACAACTTAAATTAATCTGGAAATGTTGGAACACATGGACCTGTGGTCTGGTGTGAAAATGGCCAGGCTTATGACCTGAAGAATACCATCCTTATGGTAAAGCACAGAGGTGGTTCATTGATGATGTGGGGATGTTGTTTGCTGCAAGAACTGGCAATCTTAACCACTTAACTGGCATAATAGATTCCCAGAAAAACCAGGCCATTTTAAGTAGGAATATAATGCCTTCTTTTAGGAAACTGAACCTTGGTGAGTGTTGGACTCTCCAACAAGCCAGTGATCCCAAGCATACCTCCAAGTCAGCCAAGACTTGTTTGAGGCATAGATCCTGGAATGTCCTGGAACATCTTTCTCAGTCCATAGATTTAAATCCAGTTGAAAATCTTTAGTGGGATTAAAAGATGGCAGTTTCTGCACAGAAGCCATCAAACATCTATGAACTGGAGTCTTTTGCATGTGAAGAATGGGCAAAGATTCAAATAGAAAAGTGCAGGAAGCTTGCCTATACTTACTGAAAACACTTATTAGAAGCTATAAAAGCTAAAGGGTGCCCAACAATGTACTGAAGTTGTGGGTTTATTAATATGTGCATCCACATTTGTTATAGGAATTGCATTTTTCATTTGGTCTCAAAATAAAAACAATTTATGGTCTCAAAATAACTTTTTATAATATACGAATGTTAAATCTTTTTGTTTGTTTTCAAATTAGAAGAGTTTGCTTTTTGAGGGTTTTTCAGGGACATATTCTAATAAAAAGGGGAGAGAATAACTTTTTTTATTTTCTTAATACTGTACAAAATAAAGGGAAAAATACAAAAGGTATCATTTAACACTTTTTAAGGATTATTGGAATACAAGTTCAGTTTTTTGTAAAGTAATTATTTTAAAGTTGAAAATGTATTCCAAGAAAGCATTTTACACTTGAAATTAGTTTTTGTAATCTTTTTTTCCAAGCTGTGTTGCACACATTAGAAGCTGATTACATCTTGTATTTTTAATATATCCAGTACAATCATTATTTTTAAATTTAATAGTGTTGTATGTATAGAATCCAAAATAATGAGGACCACAAGAAGTCTCAGCATACAGAGACTTAAGCACAATGCTAGATACAGATGCTCTCAGAAAACTGATGTCATAGACATTTACTACTATGAGCCATTTTATTAAACTCCTGTGGCAGGAGGCTACAGCAGGATATGCCTGCAGATCACTTCATTTGTTTAGATTCAAATAATGCTTGGTGTGCAGCAAATTTAAGTTTTGTTTTTTGGAACCTTATGGATTTTTTAATTTAATTTTTGAATATTTTTGATCAATGATTGGTTTTGAATCTGTGGATGCCATACATGGGGATCTGGAGGGCTGATTGTATATTTGGAAAATAACTGGGATCTGATGATTTTCCTCCTGAGCTCTCTTTTGCCTTTTGGAAGCAATTAGCATCCCACTATATGCAGATTCTGCTATCATCTTCCAGTTGAACCTCTCAGTTCATTTTGCATTGGAATCCTTTCCTTAACTGTCCTTTCTTCCATTGTTATTTCACTGTAGTTAGGAAATTGGCATCATCGTACCATACTTTCTCTTTCTTTATCTGATTATCTTTCCACAGCACTTAGTTCCAAAATGCCTGTGTCTTATGCAGACATAGTTTTGCATATTCAAGATATTTCTTATTGTGATAAGATCCCTGATAGGGTTTCCTTCTGATGGCTCTTCCATGAAGGCCATGTCCATGTATGTAAAGCTGCACAGTAGAGCAGTGCACCACCATTCCTCTCTCAGCTAAACCTTCCTTCAGGTTCTTTGTATTCTTATGGGGGTTTTGCTTTGTCTTCTTGCACAGTATAAGAGCTGTTCTATCAGTTTTCTTGGTCTTCAAAATCTTTTCCTGACCTCCACAGCTTCCCTTAACCGGCATTTCTTAATGACATTTTGGACTGTGGAAATTGCTAACTGGAAACACATTTATATCTTTCTGGATCCTTCCTTGGAGGCATCAATTTTCAGACTTTCCATTGCTTAGAAGAGCCTGTGGTTGTTGAGCTTTGCAGTATGTTTGTAAAGTCAAAGAATTTTAGGCTCTGGAGTTGTCATCAGCTGACAGTTCCTAATGACTGTCCCTGACCAGACTAACACATAATGTGCTAAGTTATATTAGACTGATGACTTTACAACTAAAAAGATGCTGAAACATTTTCTTCATTTTTTAGTTCAAATAAATTGTAACTGTACATTCTAATTTTCATAAAACTGTTACTTATTTTTTTCTAGAGTTCATACTAGACTCTTTACAATAACCACCATCAAAATGGTTGAATGGTGCTTATTTTTAGACATACAATTTTTTGTTCTGTATAGTGCATATTTATAATATAATTGAATCCTTGTTTTCTACTGGCTGTATAACTTAATCAGTAATATTTGTATGTAAATTTTAGTTTTAATATGTGCAGTAATATTCTTTTCTTTTTTTGGTATTAGGGAACCCTTAGAGGCGTACATCTACTTTGGTCCTGTATACTACCAAAAGCTAAAGCATATGGTTTTGGACAAGATGCATGCAAGAGCCCGGGGCCCAAGAGCAGTTCTCACCAGGTAATAATAATGTACAACTGAGATGTTGTCATTCTGGTACATTTGTTATCGGGGGGGAAAAAGGTTTATAACCATTATATGTACAGTATCAAAATTTTGCCAATAAATATATTTAACACAAAGTCCATGAATAGTAAGAGGATATTTTCACACCCTTGATTTTTTTGCATATTGTGCATATAATTTTACTTGCATATCCAGCAATTTTCTTATTTTGCTTTTTGATTTGTTGCCATCTTTAGGAATAAATAAGCACATGAAGGGGAAATCATGTTCTTGGGAAAGAATGTTTTAAATAGTAAGACTGAGTTACAATTAATCACTCTGACAGATATTTGAGATGGATAGAATTAAATTAAGTGGGTGAAAAAATTGTGGACTGGTAAATAATCCTAAAGAATAAAATGGAATCATTTTTTGTAGGATTTTCACTTGTATGTGATTATTTTTCTGTCTCTATTATTATTATTGTCTAAAAATGTATAGGAGATAAATAAGTGTGTGTGTGTAAGTTTTATTTTAATTTGGGATATACACAACAAGCACTGCTTAATGTTCAGGGAACATTACCTCGTTTAACAACAGATGGTTTTGTCACCACCAATCTTTGGCTGCAGTTCAACAGGCAAAAAACTAGAATGAACATTGCAGCTAGTAGCCTTTTTTTCCGGATAAGGAAAGCAGAGCTGTGAAAACAATAATTAGCATTAGAAAGAGATTCAGAGATGTTAGATGGCCAGATTAATTCAGCTTTCTCATTTTATATTTTAGCTCTTGCTTAAAGTCAGTTATTCTGCTGGTTACAAATAGATAAATGCAAAAATGACCAAATCAAAAATGTATTGTTCTCCTTACCAACACAAAAATACATTTATTTCAGAATTTTTACAGAATAAGTTTTTTTTTCTTGAAGTATTTAATGATTTTCTATGTTTCTGATTGCAGGCATGACATATATATTTAGTTATTAAAAAAGCACCTAGATATAACCCGTTCAATTTTCTTTGCAGAACAGTGTCATGAGTTGTGTGTTTTTATGAGCTACTATGACCATATTATGTTCATTTTCTGTGCATACTAGGTCATATTAAAGAATTATGACAGTCAGGTATTGAGGTATTTGGGTGTTACTGTTGTATAAGGTGCAAAAATAACAGGTTCACAATAACAGCTTTATACAATGATTACCATTCATCATGATAAATTTTAAATTGTTTAAGAAAGAAAGAAACCTTCTGGTACACTGAGCATGCAAAATTTCACAACTTGAACAGCTGACAGGGCAATACCATTTTCTTAACAAAGTTGGCTAACTTTTGACAAACATGGTTAGAAGCATTGGCTGTAAACCGCATGTAGTGTATTAATTTATGTTCTATTTATTGATCTTTGTATACTGTTTTTATTTACCTGCAGGCAGCCTACAGAGGGACGATCCCGTGATGGTGGTCTGAGGTTGGGTGAAATGGAGAGGGACTGCTTAATTGGTTATGGAGCAAGCATGCTTTTACTTGAGAGGCTAATGATTTCCAGTGATGCATTTGAAGTAGATGTTTGTGGACAGTGTGGTTTATTGGGCTATTCAGGATGGTATGTGCTTAAGTTTTAATAAGTATAGATTTAAGTTTATTCAATTTATAATATTATGCAAGATGTGCATTTCTTAACTTCTATTACATATTAAATGGTGACACTGAAATAATTCCATACATCTGTCATGTCACGGAAAAAGAATTAAAAAAAAAAACTTTCTCTCTTTTCTAGGTGTCATTACTGCAAGTCTTCATGTCATGTTTCATCTCTCCGTATTCCATATGCATGCAAGCTGCTGTTCCAGGAACTTCAGTCTATGAATATTGTCCCAAGATTAAAATTGTCAAGATATAATGAATGAAGAAATTTGCCTGAATTTAATCAAGAGAACCTGTTCATGGTGCTAGAGATCAAAAACAACACACAAAGATCTCACTAGCAATATGTAAGGAGTTTGTGTTGTGTTCTTTTTTTTCTTTTTTTGATGTCAATAGAAGCAACACTCAGGAAGACAGCATTTTATTCACAAAAAGCTAACTGCATTTAAGTGAAAAGTTACTGTTGACTTGTATGATGAGCATCAGTTACTTGAGGATGATTGTATATGTTTTAGGTCAAGAGTATAGTTCAGACTATGAAAGCTGATGTTGTATAATTAAAAGTATACACTACTTTTATATTTAATTTAACTTCTTAATGAATTTGATATGACAAGGCACCTTAAACATGACCTGAGGAGTTAAGAAGAATAATGTTTGTGCCAGTGTGCTGAATAACAGCCATACATTTTGGACAAGTAACTTTTGTTTTTTGGGGTTTTTTTTTTTTTTTCCTTCCTTCTTCAAACAACTGCCTAAAATCATGAGGAAAGAAAATAGTTGGACTTGCTACCCGACTCTACTTAATGCCAGAAAAAAAAACAGATATGAGTCCTGGAAACAAATAATATACAGACAGTGGATGTCTGAATAGTGAAATAATTATTTAAAAATTGGTGCAGCAACAACTGTAGTGTACAGTTGTATATCATACTTTTTATTCCTTAGACTTAAGGAAAATAAATATTTCTTTGTCCTTGAGTTCCTTGTTTATGACTGATTTTTTGTCATTATGAAAAAGGATGTCAGAATTAGAATGATTGGAGACAGATCATTTCCTTGCCAAAGTTTGCTTTAGATGTGATGAATGAGTTGGCACAGAATAGATCTTGCCAGTATATATGATTTTTGTAAGCAGCAAAATGACAGCATGAAACACACTTGATGTTTTTGTCCATTAGTTTTTTTTTTTTTTTTTTTCTAAACGCAAGTGCTAAAATGTAATAAAATGTGAGAAATGAAGTTTGAAAACTTTTGTCATTATTCTTTTTAATAAATATAAGCTGTAAAGAAAGATTCCTTCAAAGCATGTTATATAAAACCCTGTATGTTTTTGCTGCCCTGCGGTGGGCTTGTGCCCTGCCCGGGGTTTGTTTCTTGCCTTGCGCCCTGTGTTGGCAGGGATTGACTCCAGCAGACTCCCGTGACCCTGTAGTTGGGATATAGCAGGTTGGATAATGGATGGATAGATGGATGGATGTTGTTGCTAATTTCTAATAAGGCTATAAAGTAATTCAGATCATCAGATATGTATACTTTGAAATCAAGAATCAAGGCAGGCAATTACAATGTCATCATTTTTTGTGAGTTTCATGCCATTAATGGCAATAATAACTTGCACTTTTCCACACTCTGAGAACATGATTTTAATTGAAATGATGATGATGAAATGATTCAACTTTATTATCATTGTTACAGGTACAACGAAATGTAGTTTTCGCATGCCCCTTGGGGTCAGAGCGCAGGGTCATCTATTGTAGAGCGCCTCTGGAGCAATTGCAGGTTAAGGGGCTTGCTCAAGGGCCCTATGGAGTATAGTCCCATCTGGCAGTAATGGGGTTTGAACCAGCAACCTTCCAGATACCAGCGCAGATCCTTAGCTTAGAGCCACCATCCTGCCATAATTGAAAATTATAGTGCTTTTACTGAGCTTTGTTAATCTTAGGAGAACTGTGAATTCTTGACAAGAATTGTTTTCAATTATGCATTTAGTTTTGGCCAAAGAAGAATGTGCTAGATGTTAAGCAAAGGCTGGCAATTTGGGGGATGTGCTTAATATGGTCAGATTTATTGAACTCTTTCCCACATTAAATTCAGTGCCAGTATTGAACTGGTGTAACAGCCTTTCCCAAAGTTTTAAAAAGTGTGATAAAGTACATTTATCTGTAGCTGCAGTTTTTAACCTTTCCTGCAGCCATATTTTGCAAACATCTCTAGGATAACTCATCACACCCCCCAGGGTGTGTGCATCCCGGGTTAGAGGGTATTTTTTCAAAGGTTTTTTTTTTTTACAATCATGATATACATTAATTTGCTTCTAAAGTATTTGGGGGCATCGGTGCAAACATTAAAAAAAAAAAAAGCCTTCCCTTACTGAAAATGGCCATTTTAAAGTTGAGAATGCTTCTGAGTATTGAGTAGCATCTTGAAATTGCATGTATATTGTAAAGTTAAAAAAAAAGAAAGTCCAGCGGCGTTCACAGTATTGCCTGTCTTCCTCCACGGCCACTTTGCACCTCCCCGAGGCATAGTTTCCTGTAGCTTGTTTCATTAGTTTTGCACTTTCCATTTCTGCTTAGAGTGATTTGAGTACTTAGAGCATGGATGGTGCCTATTCAAATACTCAACAAATTTCTTAAAAAAAAATATACGTGTGTGTATAGGTTTTAATGTGTATGTGTTTTACATGATGAAATAAACTGAAAAAGACCAACAACAATGGACTGCACCTTTGATCTTATTTGCTGCAACAGTTCAGTTCCCATTTTTGTCAAGTTCAACTCATCTACTGGTAAGTTTAGTGGTTTGACATCTGCCTTTACATATGTGTAGTTTTAACATAGCAATATCACACATCAGTGTAGTGGTGTTTTGCTAATTAAATATTATGCCGACAGTGCATCAGTGGCATTATTATAGTAGTCTTGTTTTATACATGCAGTGGCAGGCTAAGCTATTGAAGAGTCATTCTTGAATTTGTATGCCTATATGTGTTTATTATTCTATCGTCTTCTATTGCTCAAAACTATATTTGGTGATCTGAGTTTTATACGTGACCCTGTGCACTTTCAGGCAAGTGAATCCAAGTCAATTAACAGCTTTTGATTTTTTCCTGTGTTGTTTCTTGATAATGGTCTTTATCCACACACACCAGTAGAGTTTCCACTTGTACCTTATAATGGAGGATTGTCTGGTATTGGAACATAAAACACAGCATATTGTATTGAACCAGCAAGGGACATGATTTGACCCATACTTTTATACACATTGCTATATATATATATATATATATATATATATATATATATATACACACTAGCTGTTCACACTGCAGAGAGTAACAGAGCAATTCAAATCAAACTAGTTAATGTACATAAGCGGAGTGAATACGTTTAATTTTTGTGTCATGCTAAAGGTACAGATAGACAAACACTGTTAACTGAAAAAGAATCCTGAGAACAGTGTCATTATTGCCATTATGCTGCGTCTCATCATGCAGTAAAGCAGAACATCCAGATCAGGACAATACACATAGTAATGTCTGCTAATGCAAATTTGCATTAGTAATCTCACAGGGCCAGACATGATTCTCAAACAAGAATACACGTCTGGGGACAACCTATTCAAAACTGTGTAGTGAACTCCTGCACTGCAAAAGCTATACCCACAGGGCTTCTTACTAAAACACCTGGCCCCACTCCTTCAGTCCTTGCATTTTTAAGTGCCGCTGGGGTTTCAGGGAGAGAGTAAAAGGTACTGAACAAAAGACTTGGCGCTTAGAGAAAATAAAACAGTAAAATTGCTGTTATCCATTCAGGAGCTCAGTAGCACAAGGTAACTGAAGCTTAATAATTAATTTGTTGTAATGAACAGTACGACAGTGGAAACACTACTGGGCTCCACACATATGAGAAGTGCCTCTGTGTGGTACAATAGGTTTCTGTCATTTTAACTATTGCATCATTATATGACATAACAACAGTAAAAAGAGTTTAGATAAGCATTGTAGTCTATGGACATACAACATGTAAAATTGCAGCGGCTATTTTGTCATGGCATGTTTGCATTTCCACTTAGACAGTAATGTTAAAATTATTTAGTTGTTTGTTTAGACGTGCAGTCAGAAGGTTGATGCTGTGCAGGCTTCTCCCTAATTTTACTAGTGTCATTAAGCAGGTTTGTTATTTTGGGTGTTTTGAGTACTGAGATCTGTATGTCCTTTGGCGCTTTGTCATCAGCTCTCTTAATGTCAGTACTTTTTACGGGAAATGACACACCATTTATTTCAAATGCATATTTTCACAAGCACAACTACCAGTTGTTTCAAGCTTACATCAACTCCTACAATATCATCGTAACTCAAAAAAAAGAGAGCATCTGTGACAACATACTGTTCAAATGTACGATTCTTCCATTGATGACATGGAATGCCAATGTAAAATTTGATGCTACAAAAAGGTTTTAGATTATTGCATTAGATTATTTTATTATTTTTAAAATGTGTAATACTGTTTCTGTACACACAACACACATGTATATGTCTAGTATGGCTTTTTTTAGGAGACTTTTAGTAGACAGTTCATCATAAATCAAAGCTTGCTGTCTATCAGACCAGGTTACCAAGAGCACCTCTGCTCTTTGCACTTTGAAATCTCCAGCCCTTCTTTGAACACCGCCCTCATGATGTGTTGGATTGGTTTAGAAATGTGGCACTTAGTTTGCCATCTAATTGTTGCTACCCAGTTTTAAGCACATTTAACTCATGGTTGTCTCCAGACGTACGGAGCCCTCCATAATGGTTGAGATAAGGACACATTTTTCCTTGATTTGCCCCTCTGCTGCACAGTTTAACCATACAAATCAATTCAGACCTGATTATAGTGCACATTTCAGACTTTAATTTTAGGAGTATTTGCATACATTTCGGTCTCACCAAGTTGAAATGACAACTTTTTCTACATGGTCCCCCCATTTCAGGGCACCATAATGTTTAGGAAAATTGGCATCACAGGTATTTATAATTACTCGGGTGTGTTTCATTGCTTCAGCAGTGCAGGCATAAAATACCTAGGCTTGATTCTACCTGCAGACTTTGGAGTCTGTAGTTGCCATTGTTTAACATGAGGACAAGAGTTGTGCCAGTGGAAGTCAAAGAAGCCATAACAATGAGACGGGGTGTGGGAAACAAAAAAAAAATAAATAAAAATAAGTGCATATAATGGCTCTAAATAACCATGAGCAATTTTGTGTGGGTTTCATATGTGCATTTCAAGCATGTGAAGTGGGCCAGTTCCACTTTTCTCTTTGTTCATGTTCCTTTCCAGGAACAGAAAATCCTGTTTTTGTGAAGGGCAATGTTTCCCCAGGTAAAGGTTGTGTCAATGCACGATTCGTAAGCACTGCATAGTTTTCATGCGCACATCAAGCAATAATAATGAACCATACGAGGGAATGTTGAGTACAAATGTATGTGTAGTAGTGCTTAGAACTGTTAACCTACATTTGAATACATTTAAATATTTACTTATGTTTGTGTCTTAGTTGACAGCCCTACTATAAAGATGTAGATTTCAAATATTTTCTGGGCAACAGTCTTTTTGAATACAGTCACATGATTATATGTATTTACAGAACCAACCTGATAAACTAAATACATATTCACTTACACTGCTAAGATGAGCACTCTCATAACCACCCTCAAGCTATCATTATGCAAATGAAAATCCCCCAAAATTCATAGTGGTTTCTTTAATATGTGTATGAAACCTAAAGTGCTTACTTTTTGATGAAACACTAATTCTAATCTACTGCAGACAAAATGATTTATTCAATATTACACCTACATAAATTAGAGTATCCTGTAATATTTTGCATCCATCTTTGATGCTGCATTTTAAACATTATCCTCAAACTATTTCATCATGCTTCATAAAATGATGGCTTATTTCCTGCATCTTCAGCTATATGAAGCACGACCCTTTATTCAAAAAATTCATATACTGTAGACATAAATAATTGAGCTGCTAGGCAGTTACTACAGCAATAAGGGACTGCAATGTCTGGATTTTGATAAATCAGACTACGAGGCACGATGAAGTGAAGTACAGCACCAATGCAGATGAAGTCATACCGGACTGCAAAGCTCCTCTTGCCTTTATTGTGCAGGTGTGGCCATCAAAAACCTAACCAACCAACTTCTGCTTCAGTGAGCTGACAAATAAAGTACAATTGCTGCAGGGTAAGTAATACAAACACTGCAAGACTGGAAAAATCTCATTGGGTGTGATGTATCTCAGTGATCATCCTCACACAAAAGTGCTGCAAATGTGCACTACCCGCGTTAATGTTGCTCTTTCCTTTAATATTGCTAGTAAGCCAAGGTGAAGACTGTCCTTGAAAGAAAATCATATGGTCTGGTCAGATAAGCGAAGAATAGTTCAGCCACAATTATAACACAAACATTTTGACAAGGCTCTGGTAGGGTGTGAGGGCTAGGAGAATCCTCGATCTAATTCATCTCCAGTGAGCAAGCTGGCTGAATAAAGGAACTGCACTTAGCAGTGAGTTGTTTCGAGATGCAAAATAAAT
The DNA here is from genome assembly GCA_026402145.1 of Polypterus bichir lapradei. Classification (NCBI taxonomy): domain Eukaryota; kingdom Metazoa; phylum Chordata; class Cladistia; order Polypteriformes; family Polypteridae; genus Polypterus; species Polypterus bichir. The sequence continues at coordinate 16,776,097 of JANRMT010062792.1, forward strand.
GGTATGAAAAAAAAAAAAACTTTGGACAAAATTGAATTTAATATTATGTAACATAAAAGTTGTGTGGGTTTCCCAACAATGCTTGTCCTTCTCCAGGAAATTCAATTGTTACTTATATGTTTTTCAATGGATGGACATCGCCCTGACATAAATTATTAAAAATTTGGATATCTGGAAGGCTTATAGGTGAACCTTTTGTAAAGTTAGATTCAAATGGCCCAATCAGTTTTTCTTATGCCCACCCATGGCACATATTATTTGGGCAATACTTGGAGGGTGAAACAGCTGTGGTTTGTGAAACAATGCTAGATGAACAAATATTTCAATAAATGACCCAGACTTTTAGAAGAATGCCCTAACTGTTTAGGATGAATGTATTCCACCATAAAGCAGACAAAATTTGTAAAAATAATGACAGGCAATATAAGTGGTTTGAAACCAGCATAGTAGGAAAATGCACTTTCCGCAAAGTATGCAAACATAAATAAAAACTGGCATGCAAAGCTTATCAAATAATGTGAACAATGGAGCTCCCTGGATGGTGATAAAGGAGATCGACACAGTGTTTAACATGGAACCTCTTCTTCAGACTCTGTTTACAGTATGCTTAACCTTTTTTTATCCTTGCTTTCTGTTGTTTGCTTTTTTGAAGGTGACTAAATGTTCATCATTGATGGCAATTTTATTGTATAATTTTTGTCTTTTTTTTAAGACTTTTTTTTTTAATCTGGATTGATTTTTGCCTTATGCTGTCAGAGTAGACAGGTTCAATCATTGAATGAATGGCTAGTTGGATGGAAAACGTTAGCTTAAAATAAGAACAGTCATAACAGTATTGTACTGATGGAGTAAAGTGGTTTAGGGAGCCATCACTCCTAAAAAGTGTGGCACTTCCAGGCCCCTGACCACTGTGAAGAATAGAAAGTTCAGCCCAGAAGATTAGACTGTGCAGGGCTGGCTGGGCGGAGGGTCAGCCAAGGTTTGTTTTCTGTCAACTCGCCCCAAGCTGATCTTTCTGTTGTCTTCTCTCTGCCTTCTGGGCACTGGAAATACAAGTTTTACTAACTCGTGTGTCCTTGTCCTTCCTGAATATCTTGAGACTGCCTGTGGCAGCTTGCTGTGGAGAGCACTCTAGGAAAACGCAATGGACAGCAAATAATTTAGGTAAAGTTTACGGATGAAATGTGGAATTCAGATTTAAAAGGAAAACTGATCTGGTGAGATACTCAGAGGCATACAACTCGCGTTGCATCCCTTGAATTACTACTAATTCATAACAATTAATCTTAAAAGAATCATACATAGACATCCAAAAAGGAACGTTGTCACTTTAGTCTTTAGTCGAAGTTCCACTTGTCGCTGGGTTTTTAGATCATCTTCAAGTAGTGCAACTATCGGACTGGAAAAGAGGGCAATTTAGGAAACGAAATTAAAATGTATTTATAAAATAGTTTTTTCATTGTGAAAAAATTTAATATAACGTACAGATGTGTACATATTAAAAGGGCTGTTTTTAGATGTTCTTAGTGCAAAATCAAATATAATTCTATCCATGTGCTCAATACCGTTATATGTTTAGATTGAGTGAAAGCGATCGAAGTCGATTTGACAATCAATCAATCAGGCAATCGATAGTCTTATCAGTAATCACGTATAGTGCGATTTGCACATTGACAGATTATTCTGATCAAATTTCATTTCTGGGGTTTCATTGACGAACAGTAGCGCTGTAAATGCTGCTTGCGATTGAAATTCAAAGTACCTCTTACAACAAAAAAAACAAACAAAAAAACTTTTATAGGGTAGTCCTGCTATGCCAACTGGGTAATCCTCACAATTTGTATCGGGACAACATTATAAAATCAAACTGTAGTTGCTAATCTAGACTGAATCAATCCCATCAATAAAAGCTCAATGTTTCGTTACCAGTTTGTCGACCTCTTGCACTTATAGCTATAAAATGTTTAAACTCTGCTAATCTATAAGCACGACTGAAGTATTCGTTTGTACTTGATTTAAGTTTGCAATTTTCGATGTAAGTTTCTAATTTAAGATATGTATAACTTAATTATGCTCATATAATGACGCTCATGCAGTATGAATTGTTGTCTGCGGCACCAATGTAGCGAGCCGTTGAAATCAATCCGGACACTTTTGACCTTTACATAACACCGGTTTTATACACACGTGGTCACGCGCTCTCTGCAGGGAGCCCCGCGTCCAGTGCTTGCACTCCTCCGGTCCTTAAGACTTATTGATGTTGTGTGCATGTACATGTGCGAGTGTGCGCACGGAAATCTCCTGTATGACGAGTATACTGCATGTACACGTTGACACTTTTACCTGCAAAACGTAAAGATACATTTAAGTGTTTGTCCGTTGTGTGTCCACACAGCCTTGTAATGGAAAAAGCGACTTTGAAAGATGGGAGAACCCTTGAAGTGGGTGTGTAATCTTTGATTAAAAATATTTGTAAGTGTTCGATTAGTTAAATTAAAATCATATTTTTCAATTACAATATAGAGTTTATAAAAATATACAGATGACTTATCTAAATAATAGTAATGCCTATGATGGTAATTTTTCAATTTTTTTTTAATTTAAACTACGCCGTATTTTATGAATGTGTAGTACACTAATAATTAGATTTGTGCTCTAACTATAACTAAACGGTACAGACATTCCGACCAGCATGGTGGCGCAGTATATTTGCGCAATCCCTTCCGCACTGAATAGTGGGTTTGGTCGCAATCTGTCTTGAGTATGCTATGCATGTTCTCCCCTCTCTCCGTGTGTTGTCCTGTTACATTCCAATGGCCAAGAAGTTGACTATCGACTCTAGACAGGCTAGCTGCGAGCGTGTTTGTGCGACTAAGAATAAACGGGCCCAACGACTAAGTGCAGCCCCATTCAGATTTGGTTAAAGCCTTGTGGCTCATTAGTAGCGCCCTCCACGACATCCCACAGTGGGTAAATATACGCGCTGTTACCTAGCCGTCTGTAGAAATGAGCTGCCCTGTAAAACTCAAAGTAGATTGATGTGGTCAGGTCGATAAGGTTTAGATTGAAGAGGCTGTCAAGTTTAACGACTGCAGTGTTCCCATTTCAGTGGTATCTGAGGGGTTCAGACCGATCTTATTTTCTCCTAACCAGTTGTCAGTGCTGTCACAAAGAGGCCTTTTGTATAGGAAATATGGAATAAATTTCATTTACATGCTTTGTAAAATGACGTTAAAAGGGGAAAGCGCAATATACAACGATACATCGGTGTACAAAAACGAGAGATTACAGAAAAATAGTAAAACATTTTATTTAGTGTATTCTAAAATAGTGTCATCTATACATTGTTAGCTGGTTTTAAAACGATTTTTTTGTTGTTTTGTTGTTTTTAGTCCATTAAATCACCCCAATATTTTCAGATCAGATTGCTGTCGCCCACAGCGTTTCGCACCAGCATTGAGCACAAGTCTAGGTCACACCCTAGCGGGGATGCCCATCCATTACAAGATGCTCGCAGATTAGTTGGATGGGCCACTAAATTGGGACAGTTTAGTGTGCAGCTAGAGTGCAATACATTAAATACCCCCCCCCCCCCCCCCCCCGGTTTGCGCAGTCCTACATTTGGCCAAATAAATTGCGCATATGTAACATTTAATATGTACACATAAAACATTCATATACTAATACGGTTAATAATAATTAAAAATAATACAAAAATATCAATAAGAATAATAACTGCAACATCCCCCATGCACTTCGGGACACAACACATGCATGCTTTCCTTCTAGCATTGCTTTTATTTTTCACGCTGCGGCTGTCTGTACTCATTTTTCTTCCTTCCATAATCCCACACATACAATGTTTCTCCAAATATCTCTTTCGACCTTTGAGCACGTTACTATGTGTTTTATAGCCGCTTAATTAAACGTTTCTGTATTCTTGTCATTTTTGTGGCCGCATCAAGTCGTTTTAAGTTCACTGGTTTTTGCTTTTACAGTTTCGCCATAACTTTGTTTAATGGGATTATATTTACATTTTCCAGTGGGTGTATATTTCAGTTTCCCGTAAGATTTAAGCATTTTTCGTTGCCACTCGCTCATCCGTTTCCAAATTCACGCTAAGATAATAAGTTATTGAACATAAATAGTAACGGTCACTAAATATTTCAGTCGAACTCCAATTTTTTTATTTAAGATGTGTCCAACCACACATTTCGAAGTCACGGAGAATCACCCTGTCCTACAGCGTTGGTCCTTGGTAGAGAATCCAGGCTGGGGCACGCAGCCCGTCCGGGGAAGGACACACTTACACACCGACTCAGATACGGCCAGTTTAAACTTAGAGGGTTGAAGTGCGGAATGAAAACTGGAATACATGTACACAAAAAAGACAACGACGAAGAAGAAAGCAGACACTGGGAGAACATACAAACTCCACAGAGGGATTCCAACCCGGGACGTAGTTGTTCCGCAAGTTTTTTTAAACTTGAAAGTTTAGGAAACAATCATTTAGTTTATTTGCTTTTTCATTCCGTTAGGATTGCTATATGACTTTGAATCATTACAGGGTCCATTTAAACCAGGCTACGTTCCATTTAAGTGCAATTCAGCGACTTGACTAAAATATCTTGAGATTCAAGTTTCAGAAATTCGCTACTGAATTTATGAACGATTTTTTTTTTCAATTAGTACATTCGTGGTTGAAAATAGGAGTTGATCTGGTACACCTGACGGCCGCTAGAAGCGGTCATCCAGCACAAAACTGGCCTTTGCAGAATCGAGCAGACCCTCCGTGCGCGGAGTTCATAGTTCTGACGTGTGTCGTTTATTATGAATGTCCGCGCTTTGCAGTAACTGCACTAGTTACTACGTGAGTGACGCGCTCTAAACAAAGTCAGTCCGTGCACCACCATGAAAGCCGAGCTAATCAAAGCCCGTTAATATCCTCTGGAGGGGCGCTGCTGGTCTCCGCACCTGCAACTCCTAATGAGGCCTGAATGAGAGCCGCTGAATTAGCAGCTCTTTAACGACCGAGTCAATAGACTAACTGGAACAAGTGCGCCGACAACGGAGACACGGCTCGGGAGAAGAAGGGAAATTGTGCGTGCGAGTTAAGGAAGAGCGACGTCAGTACAGGGTTAGGAATTTAACAACTGAAAAGAACAAAAAACGAGAAACACAAAACTTCATCAGCTATTAGTTTATATGTTATACGTGAGTGTGGCAATAAATATACATGGTATGAAATATTTCTACTGTGTACCAGTTCGTCCGTCTCTAGGGTTAGTCTTTGTCTTACAACTGGAATGGCCCAGGCCCCCACTATCCTAATCGGAGGCCCCGTTTACAGCTGGTCCCTACCTCATTTTAGACTCTCACTGGATGAATTGTGAAGCCTGGGCTATCTACAAGTGTTAATTCAATAATGAATAGTGTAAATAAGTGTGCAGCGTCTGCAACTAAAATCTTAAAAATAAAGGTGCCAAAGTGGTTCATGAGAGTGATACCAAAGGGGAATCATTTCTGGTTCTCAAAAGAACCATCTAAATGGAGGTTACAGTGAGAACCTTTATTTATTTAGATCTTATTGCAGGCTCCAAAATAACCATAAATAGATGATAGCCAAATACCAAAAACGACTCTTACGGTATACAATAATATAGGCTGAGTTCATGTGTTCACCTTTTATTACTATCATGCACGGTAACCTACTAAAGATTTGTTTCATTTGCATATTAAGAGCAGGTGGCACAGTGGAGCAGTGGTAGTGCTGCTGCCTCACAGTAGGGAGATTTGGGTTCATTTCTCGGGTCCTCCCTGCGTTTGTTTCCTCTGGGTGCTCTGGTTTCCTCCCACGGTCCAAAGACATGCAGGTTAGGTGCATTGGCGATCCTAAAATTGTCCCTAGTGTGTGTGCCCTGCGGTGGGCTTTGTTCGGGATTTGTTCCTGCCTTGCACCCTGTGCTGGGATTGGCTCCAGCAGACCCCTGGTTTGACTGACTGACATATAAAGAACCTTTTCAAAGCCCAAAGAACCAATTTTGTTTGTAAATAACCCTTCCCGAAATTAATTGGATCTTTGTAGTGCAATGACTCTGTGAGGAACCACGCAACATATTTAAGGGCCATTAAAGAACTAGTATATTTAGAAGTGTATGCCCTCTGGATAGTCTGGGAACTGGACAGCTCTGAGTGGTCTGGGTAATGCAGAAGGTTCTGTGATTCTTCTCACTCTGGGACTAGATGTCAAGGGGATTATGGATATATGTCTGTATTTAAATCCACATATTATATGAAATCTAAATACTAGAAATCCATTATTATCAATTATTAAATATGCCTTTTACAGTCCATTGAAGGACACAATCACAGACCCAAAGTCATAAGTGGACATTTTAGAATGCCCAGTTAGCCCAACATGCAGGTCTTTGATCTGTGCAAGGGAAAAATAAGAAAAGATCTGCACAGAAATGGAGAACTGAAATGGTCAGGATTTTCCACATGAAGGTTCAGGTATAACCTTTATTTACTTAGATCTGTAACAGGCTCCATAATTAACCAAGACAAGTTCATAATAGATTTGTGAAATACCAGTGGGTTCATGATTTTAAAGGACTCTGGCTACATACAACAACATAGGCTAAGTTCAGGTTTTCTTGATCCGTTAGGTAGAGTACTTTATATTAAAAATGTGTGTTTCTTTTTACATCTTAGGAATATTTCTAAGGCTCAGAGAACCAAATTCATATGCAAAGGATCTTTCCCAAAATGAAATGGTTCTTTGTCAAGCAGTGGTTCAAGGAGGAGTAAAGTGCTGTTCCACCACCACTATTTTTAAGAGTGCACACATGAGGAACAGAATGTGAGAGAAAAACTGGAATACCTGCGTTAAATCCCAAACATACATGGGGAGAACATGCTCACTTCTACATAGACAAGGAATGGGTGGTGGATTCGAGTCAAGCGTATTGGATTCATGAGACAACAATGCTACTCATCCTAGTGCTGTGTTAGATTATGCATGACCTGAATTAGATTGTTGAGTTAAGATATCGTCCCAAGAAATTATATTCATCCATTACATATTCTTTGTGGTGTTAAGACTTCTACAGTATGGTCTGGATTGAGTAGCCCTTTTAGAAAATGCTTTGTTTGAAAATGACTACATTAATCTATAGTGTTGTTTCATTTTATTAATTTTTGGAAGACTGAGTTAATTTTTGATCACCAGTATTATTAGTGGTAGTGTTCAGTGTACTTTTTTCTGGGAATGTTGTTTGCAATTTAAATGTTAAATTATTTTTAGTGAAGAATGGAATTCTTAAATATTACTGTAGTTTAATGTTGAATTTTTGTAAGTGAGGTGTGTGGAGAAAATCATGTGATTTGAATCAAGATGAGGGTTTGCAACTACAAGACATGAACTACGAGGGACATTCAAAACGTTTCTACACTTTTTTAACTCTGTTTATTAAGAATTTTGAAAACAAATGACATCACTTTTCTACATGGTCACCTTTGTTTGCAATGCAGTTTTCCCAGCATCGTACCAACTTTTTAGTGCCCAATTACTGCTCCTCCTGCCTTCACCATTTCCAATGAAAATATAAAAGTGCAGAAACTTTGTGAATGTCCCTCGTACATTGTTACTTACTGGTGAATATACAGTAATATCCTCAGTTCTAATTACAGATTAGCGTGCCCTTTTGGATGGGGTTCGGCACAGTGGTGGCAGAGCAGTTTGCATTGTTGCCTGATGGATGCAGAATTCTAAGGTTAGACTCACATTCCCGATCTTTGCTTGTGTGGAGTTTGCATGTTGTCTCCAGGTCCTCCGATTTTCTTCTCACTTCCAAAAGTGTTTGGTTAATTTGTGATTGTTATCCATGAGCATGTGGGGGACTCGCCAGGATTTGGGTTCCTGCATTCAGCCTGGTTCCAGGAACAGCTGAACCCAAGCAATATCAGATCACCCCTCCATATAGTGTTTTTTTTTTCCTTCAGAGGCCACAAAGTGCAGCATGCTGTAGTCTTATGTCATTCAAAAATTGTAGACTGTTGATTGAACAAGTGAAGTGTTTTTATGGAAATTAAGAGAAAATACATTTAGGACTGAAGACAGGAAGCACATCTTTAGAGTTGTGGGAATCTGAAGCAAATTACAGACGTGTACATTCTTAAAAATAAAGATGACAAAGTAATTCCACCTGAGCAATGCCACAGTTCCCTAAAGAACCCTTCACATGAAGGTTCCAGAAAGGAACCTAAATGAGTAAAGTGCCTAACTGTTCCATAAATAGCCATTAAAGATGGTATTGGATAATGGATGGATAGAAGATGGCATGGTAACAGATTTATGAAGTCCCAGTGGGTTCATGATTTTAAAATGGCTTTGGCTGCATAAATGAACACAGGCTCAGCCCAGGTTTTCTTGATCTGTTAGTATCTTAATAGCCCACATTAAAGACTTCAGAACCCTTTCAAATCCCAAAGAACAAGCTTCATATACAAAGAACCATTCCGGGAATAAAATAGGTATTTGTAAATAGTGCTGCAGTATATGAAACCACACAATCCAGTAAAGCGCCATTACAGAACCAGTATTTATTAAGAGTTCAGCTCAAGCAGAAATCTTGAGAACTTTTACGACGTATTTGAATGAGCTTAACTAAACAAATGAGCTTGCTGGACAGAATGGGTACCTCTCGTTTGTCAAATTTCTGTTCTGCATATTCATTTGAGATTCTTTTAACTGTCTTGATATTGTTTATTACCTAATGCTCTCGGTTTCAGTGGCGTTCAGTGCGCTCACAGCCACAGGTAACGCTACAGCAGGTGCTGTCCACCACCTACAGAACATATGGCAAATTGCACGAAATTCGGGAAATGCCATCAGTTTCGACATAGCTGTAGAACCTCGACTTGATGTCAGTTTGCAGAATTGTTGGACTGAACGACCCATTTTCTCGAAGCTGTTTGAATATTCATATTTTAACGGACATGGGCGTAGTAGTCGGGGGAAAAAGGGTAATGATTACCCATGGCTCACGGGATGGGGGATAGCTGAGGGTTGGCCCGAAGCCTGGAATGAAAACTTTGTTTTCGAGAGGATGGAGCTCACTGAGACTGCTTATGAATAGGGTCCAGAGTTTTGAGCTACATCTCAGTTAACGGACTGCCTCAGTCAAGGTGCGCTTTACGCATGCGCTGTTCAAAGCGTCCTGAACATGGATGTTAAATTCAACATACTGACATGATGCGCGCAGACCGTAGCAGTTAACTAGCTGTAGCGCTATCGTGTGTATTCTTAATAGCTTGTCTAACCGACTTGAGACACAGTGCCAGAATCCATTAAAAAATAACTCCGTAAGTATGTGAAGGACTGACGTATCTGAGCGGCTTAAAAATCAATTTACTGTCCGTGACTACAAAACTGGGTAACTTGTGCAACTTCCATGCCATTGTTTACTATTTATTAGTAAATATTATATTCTCATGGGGGGCTGGGTGTGTCTCTGCAATTGTCAAGCAGGTTGTGCTGCTCTGGGCCAGTGTCCCCTTTGTCAGTCCCATCCCCCACCCCAAATTCTTTTCATCTTCGGACCCCTTTCCTTCACACACACACACACACAGACACACACATCTCTAAGACGGATGTTTGTTGTCTAATGAGCCCACCGATCAGCCCAACTAATTAAATCGACTTCTAGATCCTGCATGTTTGGGAAAGACTGCTGGTCCGGCACCACGGGTTTTGCTCAGCTTCTCGCAAGGGAAAGTGCTCCGCTGTCCATGGTCAAAGTAATTCAGCTGTAATCCCCCTTTCTCCTTCTCTCCTGGAGCTCCATTCATATTCTAATCACAGCTTTTCCTTTCCCCCAAAAAACAGCCACTTTATCACACACAGCCTTCGCAGCCACAAGCTTTGCACTTTTACTTCCCCTGTGTAGCACATGCAGTTCATACACTTCACAATCAAGGAAAAAATCAACTCAAATAAAAAGGGCATTTTCGTTTCATCATTTAAATTTAATAAAATATAGTTAAGTGTGCGGAATCCGTTAACGAAATAGCTTCACTTGAAAGTCGTTTGAAATATATGCAAGTAAAGTGTAAAAATGAAAAATAGTGTGCACGATTTCAAAAACTAAAAAGAGAAACTGCCCTCTGTTTTAAACGCAAAAGTAACGGTGCAAATGAGGAGTCGTAGCGTGCGGCCATGGAGGGTCGTCTTGAACCTGCTAGTCGGGGTGGCACCCACTTTTAGGCTTCATGGCGTGTGGGGGACATGGGGTAGTTGGGGGGGGGGGGGGCCGGGAATCTTGGGGGCTTAAATAAGTGAGGAAAGAAGGGGGGGGGGGGGGGGGGGGTTAATGCTATAATGGAAGACGGGGAGGCCAAAGTGCTGGGATTGCGTAGATCTAAGCCCCTCTTTTTTCTGGGGAGAGAGCTTTTCTTATTCAAAATAGCTTCACAATGGGCTTCACAGTGAGCCTTGCCACATCCCCATCTGACTAGCAGCCATTCATCAGACTGCCTGGCCTATCAATGACATTTCTCCCATCAGGGCTCCTATAAAATGATGCTTTTTCCCATGAAACATCAGCAAACATTTTGACGGGTCTGGCTTTTCCCCTGCTGGATTACTTGAGTCCCTGAGCTGCAGAGTCTCGTTGACCACAACAAAATCCCCGGCTTGTTCTTCTTCTTTTTTTTTCTTTTTCCTTTCTCCTTTCCTTTTTTTGGGGGGACCTTGTATACTGTTGATGGGAAGAGCATGCATTGTGGGTTATTGGAGGAACCTGACATGGACTCCACAGGTTTGTCCAAAGTTACTACTTTCCTATTTTTTGTAATTGATGTATTCTAAACGAGGCAGGTAAAATGTTGTGAGGAACCTGCTTTGAAAACTGTGCGCAGGAAGTGAGGGGACCTCCATGAAGGGGGAAAACCGGCGATCCGTGCCGCTGAAGTTGAACCCTTGTTGTTTTATTGTCGTTTTAGTGTGGAAAGAAAGGACAAAAACTAAGAAGTTACAAGAGCGACTACTGTAGTGGAATCCGTGGAAGGGGAAAATGTGAAAGTCTGTAAAGTTTAAACAGGCATAAGAGTAATCGAAATAAAAGAAGACATGTAGCAAGTGGCGTTAATATCCCGTAACACATCCTCCTCTTCCTCCTCCTAATCCTCATTATCCTTAGCACTGGTGTTGCTGGTGTTGGGATTTTGCCGGACGAATGACTTTTTCAAGCATTTCCACCACACCTGCTGCAACAATGCTGATCTTGAACAATATTCGATTTTAAAGGCAATGAGACTTGCTGCTATAGGGTCATTTTTTAAACTAAACAGTAATCAAGTAATCTCACCAGAGATAAAGTTTAATTCTAGAGCTCTGCTTTATATCGGCAAGAGGCTCAGTTAAGGAACATTAGGAAGTGTTTTAATATTCTGAAAAAAATTAAATCAAGCGTTTATTTTAGTTATACATTTTAATGTGGTAACTGTGTGTTCTTCCAATAATTTTCTTTATTCACGGTTTCTAAGTAACTTAAATGCTCGGCACTTTCCCATGACTTAGCGTTATGAAAGCAACAAGTGCATTAATGTAATTGTTAGTTATGCAAAAGTTTTAAAGGAACGGGATATTCATTCTGCTATATTAAAACATCTATGATATTAAAAACTATTTTGTTCTAGCCACCATCCATCCGTCCTCTAAATCATCTTGTTCAATGCTGGGCTGTGGGGAGCCGGAGCCTATCCTGGCAGCATCCGGCACAACGGTCAACCGATCCCGGACGTGGTGCCGGTCCTTCAACTCCAAGGCAGTCAATTATTCGTCCATCCATCCACAGATCAACGGTGTTAAACTGGCACTTTAAGTGCATAGATGGACACACTGCTTTCATATTAACGGTTTAGTTTAACTTTGCAAGGTTCATTTAACATGCAGTGCCCGTCCTTCCATTTCTTTGATGCCCTTATGCCTGGGGCATTATATAGTGTGCCACCGGCCATCTGCACGTAGTCCAGTCGTATAAAGGCTACAAAGTAGGAACATGTCCGGGATGGGAATGTTCCATCCATCCAGTATGTCACCCGTGTCATGGTATAATGATCGCTTTATACCACAGCAAAATGCCGGCGTTAGACCAACAGTTTGTATAAATACAAACGCTCTTTATATACACTTTTGAGGATTACCTTAGAACTATAGTAGGTCAATCAAAACGACGACATTTTTGTTAATTTTTTTTTTTAGCATTTGTTGATGTTTTGTTTTTGAGTTTGTTCAGAACATGCCGCAAACTTACTTTGATATTGTTATTCGTATAATCATAACAATTAAGCAACTGAAAAAAGTTTGCAAAAGAAGACGGTGGTTGAAATAAGCGATTGTTTTTACTTCTGATGGCTGTAACGGAGCACAAAGTCAAACCGCCAGACTTAAGTTCCCATTTAACGTAAGGTAAAGAGAGAAGCGCTCATTCCATGTGGGTGACTTTAACGCTGTAAGAGGAGTGCTCTGTGCCGTAGTCATAACCATTCTTTTGCTTGTCTTCCCTTAATTTTATTCTGCGCACTTTCTATTATAGATAGACAGAGAAAACTTTATTTGTCCAAGAGGGAAATTTGGCTTTTTAGACAAGCCATTTAAATTAATTAAATTAAAAAAAAATATATATATATATATATATACACTCACACACTATGGTCTGAGCAACGTTTTATTATTAAATCTTCTCAAATATAGTAAGCGTTAATTTATTACCTTTATATTCGTTGTTTTAGATTTTATTCGAGAAGTTAAAACTACACACAAAAATCGTATTTATTGCACGAATTTGTTCGCATTTCTTTAAGTGCTCATTCAATACTCGCTGTTTTGCTGTGTAGGCAAATGTGCATTTTTATGTTAAACGTTATATAATAAATAACACATTCTATCGTAATAAGTTAATGTAATATAATATTGCTTCTACCTGTCAGACGCTTAATGTATCTTAAGAAATTAACAAAATATGATTACTTTAGTACAAGATCTAAGCAGTCCTGCAGAACAGTAAACTCGGAAAAAAAACAAGTTTCGTAAAACATAAAAGTGCTTCGTTTTTGAAGGAAAGGTTTACTTCTGACTTTGATTTTAGTTCTAGTGGGGAAAAAATGGAATTTTCAATTCCAACTAGGAAATTAGCCTTTTACAAAAACGAAATCGGGATCTTATTTAGGATCATAATTCATCACATGCTGAGATTCCCTCATAAATGAAAACTGTTTTATGATGGCGTGTAGGTTCATTTACACATCACTCGAGCCAGGATTATGAAAACCGTTGACCAACAAGATTAAGCAAATCGATTAAAATAATTATATAAAAACAATCTCACGGCCGATTTGTTCGCATTTTCCCTCTTTTGATGAAGTTTTCGTAATTTTAAGTCATATGATGTCCCCCTTTATATATAGGTAACATTAGTTTTTATACTTGTAATCTTTCTTTCTTTCTTTCCAAACTTTAGCAAATATATTTTTTCAGGTATGTTTCGTTACGATACATGCAGGCTGTCCTGACCTTTCATAAAATCTTCAGAATTCTTAATATTTATGTTTGGTAAAGCTGAAAAGAGTTTGTAATGAAACATTAACGGCGTTAAACACTTGAGGAGCATTTGTTAATGTGTGTACTTTCTTATCTGTTGCACGCTAACTAAACTTGAATACGTTTTTCTCTTAAAGCACACATATTGTAGAGTATCGTATCTCTTTGTTTGCGATGTTAAGTTCTTTATATACTTAAAAAATAACTTCTAGTTATAAACAGAGAAGAAAGTCAGATGTAACAGAATAACCAAAAGAAAATCGTCTTTGAGATGGAGAGCGAAATTAAACGCATGAAGTGTAGCTTTAGTCGTTTTTTATGTCCCAGTCAAATGTACCTCAAGTCAGGAGGAAAAAAAAAACTTTTATGTGTGTGTCTGCCACTCATACCTGTATTCCTCCTTTATTTAAATTTTTTAAAATTTCCTGGGACACAGTCAGAAATGCGTGTTATGTGATGATTGTCATTCTGTATTATTTTATTTTCTGTTGGTTGGTTTATTTATTTATTTATTTATTTATTTATACCTAAGTCAATTTGCATTAAACTCATTAAGAACAGAAAAGGTCGTTTTGACGAGTTCGTTAACACGATTCCGTGTATATGCTGCCCTGTGCGACTTCCTCGTTTTTGATCAAGTTCATTTATTCTGTTCAAACTGCCCGCTAAACGTACCGTTAGAAACAAGCTAAAAGTGATTTTAAATGACAATTTTTAAATTATGTTTGATTGTCAGTGTCAGTTTTGTACTACAAACCTTGTTTTAATTTCATTACACATTTGCATTATTTTTCCTATCGTCGGCAGTACCTAAAATCTGACCATTTCTAAATGGTTCAACATTCGAAAGGTTATCGACTAGCTTTCTAAAGTTTAGCGATTCTTTCGTGCTGTGCTTGGATCGAGAAGTGTGTCTTCTTTGTCGGTGTGATGGAATTGACTTCGCCACAAAGTCACATTCATAAAAACAGGTTCACACCATGCGCCGAGAAAAGCGTCCGACATCGACGTCTCCAAACTTTTTCCTTCCGATGTAGAGACGATTGCGTCGGCATGGCAACCGCCCTCAGTGACAACGGCTGCCATGGCAACCGTTGTTACAGCCCTTGCGGGGAACAAGATCTACAAGAATAAGCAAAATATTATGAGTTTGCAATTCTGCCCCCAGAAAGGACACCAGTTGCGCCAATTCTTAAAGGAAATTAGAAATCAACAAAGGGAAGTTGTTTCTCCCAAGCTGGTACTGAGAGGAGTGAGGAGTTCTTTGAGCACGTGTGTGTTCTGGTGTCCCAACAATGGAGGAGCCCTGCAGTTTAAGGTGCAAATATTTCAAAGAGGAAGAACAACAGCCCCCCATCTCTTAATCAATCCTGTCAATTGTTATCATGCTCAGACAAGTTTACTTGTTGAATGTAAGCATTTAAACTGCAGCCAAGGCAATTAGGAGAAGTAATATGCATGAACAGGTGTAGGAAAAGTGGGTTTGCTAAGCAGATTACTTGTATTTAAGAATACATTCCCTGGGATGACAGTGAACAGTTTTTTAAAACATAAATTCTGCCCTGTCAGTGGCATCTCCTTGTTTGATCGTCTATCAAATATACAAATCTAAAAGCCTTTCCTTAAAAGGCACTTCAAGGCATTTAGAAAGTGTAACTTTCTCAAGGTCTTCAAATGTAAAAACTTTCCAATAATAAATGAATGATAGGTTTTGTCATTATTTTTAAAATTAGAAAGAAAAAGGTCAAATAAAATATGAGGCTTTTTATTAGAGAACTCTGGTGTAATGACTCGACAATTGGTAAAGTAAGTATTTTTCTAAGAAAACATGAATAATGTTTTAGAGTGAAGATATTACTGTTTACCTGTATTTGTTGAGGGTTTCCAAAATAGTTCAAAATGCAGAAAGGCCCGAGCGATTAGCATGACCCCCTAAAACTATTTCACAGTCCAAGTGTCTTTGTTTTAAATGTTTTACTTCAATTCAAAGCAAACCGTTCACTCAAAAAATATAGAAGAAAATTGATAATACACACATAAACAGAATAATGATCTTGGGTATGATGTTTTGTTTAAGGCTTGGTTACATTTCTAGAAGTTTCTGTTATTGTATACACTTGGACTTGTGAGTGTGTGATGTAATGTAACTTTCAGAAAACTATTTTCCTTTATACCTTTCTGTCTAATAGTTCATGTTTCTAGCTGTCTATCCACAATCTGAAATCATTCTGTTGTCTAAATACATGAATATGGAAAAGCATTAAGAATCTTCCATTAACATGGTAGCCTATAGGAGTATAACAGCATCTTCCTTTATCTGTGTAGCTAAGTAAAACTTAAATTCTATTCAAATTAAGCCAAAACCTATGTGAATTTATCATTTACATGAACTTACTATGTTTGTGTGTACAAGATTTGGAGTAACAGTGTTCAACTTGCAATTCTGTTATGGTACACAACAACAGCATACATACCTATGCATACATCTGCATAGGTGACTTTTGTGTTCAGTCTGCAGCAAAAACGACAGGACATAACTGGAGATGATTTGAATTGTATAGTTGCTGGGGCTTGGAAAATAACAAGTGCCAATGAAGAAGCTGATTGAGATTACATGTTACATTGCATTGATTCAACCACTCACTCACAAGGTCTGTCTGTCTAAAATGTGTGGGCAGTTGGAGGGCATGTGTAGTGCAGAAGAAGGAATTTAAAGTTGTCCTTTTGTTTGTCCATAAGTTGTCTTTTTGTTGATGTAAGATGAGTTATATTTTTTAAAATGGAATTGTTAAGGTATTTTTTCACATTTATTGATTGCTTTTTTATGCATGTATTATTATTTAATTCAATGGATCTATCTATCTATCTATCTATCTATCTATCTATCTATCTATCTATCTATCTATCTATCTATCTATCTATCTATCAGGAGTATGCACACAGTGATAGGATAAGCTATTATGCCAGTCCACTTGTTAGTTCAGTTGTTTTTTCTTTTCTTCCTTTTTCTTTTTTGTTTTTTTGATAAGTTCATCCAGGTCTCTTGAGATATCACTGTCAAGATCACCAGTTTTATGGCAAATTATTTTTTTTTCTTTTCAAAGTTGCTCATTGCTGCTGCTTAGTGCCTGTAATGTTCTGCTAAAGTGTATTACTTTCAAATCCTCAATAGTTCCATAAGTTTTGTTTTAATGCTGCATATTAAATATGCAACAAGTTCCTGGCAGTTTATTTTTTACATTGCCAACTACTGTATTTCAATGGGTGCCACAGTCTGTTTGGTTTTTCACATGATCAAAAGTGTTTTATGATTACAATTGCTTCTCCCTAATATGATGACTCGGTAATGATTTATACCTGAAATGGAAGGCCAAAACCACAACAAAACCCTCTGGAATCCAGTATTTAATTTAAATTATTCAGATTTAAATAACACGATTTAAAAATTATATGATTTAATTGTCAGTAAATAAAATGGTTAAATAAATAACATTCAAAAAAGAAATACCTAAAAAATAAGCTTAGTAACAATAACAGAGAACTAAATTAACAAAAATAGAAAAAAAACAAAAACTAATGTGAATAGGAATAAACAAAAGTACTGCAAAAAGTAAAACAGAAATGAGTACAACTAGAACCAGAACACACAATTCAATACTCAACATCAAAATTTGGCACAATCTCATTTCAAAAGTCTTAAGTTTTAAAAATCCTACAACAACACACAATAGGGAAAAGCACAAGGAAGGCCTGAAGAATATTGTGATGAGCTGCAGAAAGTGAGTTGTCTTAAATGGCCCTCTCAAGTAACTTCAGTCTGAATGACCACAGCATCCTAGAGTTGTCTGACAATGAAGCCCTGTAAATGAAAAACAAAACTGAGGCTAAGGGACTGGGGAAAATGAAAAATATAAGCAAAAGGTGCATAAGAAAAAGGCAAGGGAGTGCAGGAAATAACAGACATAAAGAAAAAATTAAACTGCGGAAGAATATTGCAGTATGTCTGACACACTGAGCTAAATAATGTCATTGACTTGTATAGACTAAAAAATGATATGTTAATATGTGTTAGGAGCACATTCTTAATTTTTTTTTTCATTTTATTTATGTTTTTGTGTCATATTGAGTGGTTACCTGACTGCGTGCTGCTATTTTGTGTGTCTGGTTGCTGTGATGCTGCTATGCTAGACGGCATGTGAGTAGTAGTCATAGTAAAATTGTCACATGTATAGAGGACAATGAACGTTTTACTTGTATGTCTCAACTATATGCAACATGTCACTATGATAAACAAGAATGCATTAATAAGCCTGATGATTAGCAAGTCTGGACTAACTCAGTGTGAGTTACCATTTGATTTTGTGTAAGGGTGTCCAGTGTTTGACTGGCAAACAATTGCTAATTCATTTCTTTATGTGATCGGCGACATCATGGAAGCCATGACACATAACAAGGCACTTGCATTGAACACATTTCAGAACCTTAATTTGTTGAAGAAAAACCCTGTGAGAGAATAGCATTCATGCAGGCAACACAAACAATATTTAGGGAAGATTTAGCTTGTGACTTTTGTTTTGTTTTAACTTCTATTATGTCTCAGTCCTGAAAGAGTCTAAGAAACAACGTAAAGTTGTAATAGCCACAGTTAACAACAACGACTATTCTTTTGTTTTGCTCTAAAGAAAGATATATTTTACATTTCATCTCTCATTTAACAAAATCTGTCTGAAAGGACTTTCATTACATCCCGTTTGAACATGACAATATGCCACTCATGTCTACAGTTGAAGTTGCTTACAGCTTTCTAGTATTCTTGTTAGATGATAATACTATTTTTTAAATTTTATTTACATACTAGGCTGACCCGCCTTTTAAGGCGACCGACTTTTAAGTTGACCACTTCTTAAGGCAATTCAATATGTAGATCAATTTGATATTTTATACAAACTCATTAATTTGGTTATATTGCATTTGAGCGGTATTACTTTAATACTCGTAGTTTCTGTTATTTTTGTGATGAAATTTAAACTTTTTTTCTATATTGAGGTCGCCCTTTTGAACCCCCCTGATATTTACTACGCGGTGAGGCATTTGTACTCCATCAACATTAATTATTTCCAGAGACATAATTTTGTCTATTTTTCCAGTGCATCGCGCACAAAAGCAAGGGAACGATGGGAGCACCAGAACTCTGCTCACATCATGTCGCTTCGTACCACAAGCTGCAAATAGTAAGTCTGTGATAAGCGGAATACCGCTACGCTTTCCACTCACGGGACGGAAGGACAATCCTGACCGCTTTTATATAGTAAGAAAGAAGAAGAAGATATCGCAGTCTGGAGTAGAAAATCATCTTTTACCTGGAAAAACGAAACTACAAATCCCATCGTGCATTGCAAAATGGACGGGACGTGTGTGAAACTCCGCACCTACATAGCACTCACGGGACGGAAGGACAATCCCGACCGCTTTTATATAGAAGGATGTTATAAAAGTATGCACCAAAGCAGATTCAGATTTTCTCAACCTACAGTACTTTAAGTGGTCTAGTATTGTGAGGTATTAAATTTTGCAACTCTTTCAACTTGGTGTCAGTTCATTTTAAGGCCACTATATTTATTACCCCATTTATTTATTACCTTCATATTTTCCTTCCCATACAAATACAGTATTAGAGTATTATTATTCGATCTCTACTTCTGGTATATATTCAGAATGAAGCAGCTAGTTTAATTATTGTTGTTATCATTAGTGTTGAAAGTTAGAACTTTCTAGTGGCCAGAGGAGGTGGGAATCAGAGGCTTTAGCCCCTGTTCTGTTGTGACCAAACCCTGATCTTTTTTCTCTGAAAGTACAAGAATAATGTTGGGAAGCCGCTTATTTTTTTGTGTATCCAATTTGATTCAGCCCCTGATTATTGCACAAAAGGAGAAGGGGACCTCACCCCCTACTCTTCTAGTTTATATATTGGATATATGATTGTGAAACATCAAGAGGAACCATAAACCTTTACAGCTCTCTTCATTTTTCGATCTAAGTAAGTCTGTGCTCTAAAATTTCAGAAGGGGATAAATCCTAACAATGCTCTGGGATTGTTCCATATCAAACAAACATAGCTGCTAAACTTGAAGAAAAATTCACCCCAAATTTCCTGAAACTCACAAAAGGTCCTCTTTGGACTTAGGACATATCCAAGTAGAACTTTCCAAAAATGTGTGAACTGCGTAATGAAAAGTTGGCCACCAAGAAAAATGTTTGCTGTTGAAGAGTGAGAGAGATGTGGGCCTCAAATTTTAATATTTACTATACTGGGGAAGGGTAAACACCCGAGGTAACCAATGATGGTATGAATGGACCTCTAGAAAGAAGTAAGCCTTCAGCGAGGGTCTGCTACAGTGAGGCTATCACACCCAGACATGATGATACTCCATGAGAACAGCCATTGACATTTTTCAAACTCTAACCCTGATAATATGTACTCACATGGGTGGAGTAATTTAGTGGTTTTGCTGATTGCTTCCCCCTTCTCAAATCTTCTACAATAAGTAGGTACTTTTAAACAGATGTGTGTGTTGTTAGAATGAAAACCCACTGCCATTCCGGTCTTTTTTACTTAAATAAATTTCTAATCAGGTTCCAACAGTCCAGACGACAGTATAAATCAGTGTGATCAACATAACAGTTTTACAAAAAGTTTGTGCAAAGTAAGTATTTTGGAAGTGGCTATCCAGAAACAGATAAACATATTGTAGTAAGATGGGGAGAGTTTGGGGAATCCATGCTTTGTGGAGTGCTGCCCACTTCCATAAAGTATGCTGACAACTATACCAGAAAAAAATTTGTAGAATTGTATAATCTCTTCTTCTTCTGTGCCATCTAAATTTTTTTTTATCCTCTATGGTGTGTTGGTCTGCTGGAGCTGCAGTTTGAAAGAACCATCAAAGCATTTCCTTTAGGCAAACTAATATGAAGTTTTGTCTGTAAAGAACGGAGAGAATGCAAGACAGAACAATTTGCAAACACAAGACGTGCATTGAGTTACTTACCTTAAAGATACACACACACACAAATGCATAAATAAATAAATAAGCATAAAAAATAATCGCTTTCTCTTGTGGCTAATTTAAGATGTTTGATTTGGTTTTATTTATATGTGAGAAAACAGGAGTGGTGTTCTATTTGTTTAGAAAGTGCAAATTTTGGCTTATTACAGGCCAAGGAGGTCCTGGTATTTGGGAGAAAAATGGAAAGTCCCAACTGCCACAGAGTCATTCAGAAATGGAGGATCTATAAAGGACACAGGGTTAGAAGTAGAAGGCCAGGAAATAAGTAAGGGCCTGTTTCAAAGCAGGGATATCCCATTAGGCAATGCTTGTTATGATTTGAGCATTTTCCTAATTTTGCAATCTTATAAAATAATGCATTTTCTGGTCATCAGAGTTCTGATATTGTGTGTGTGTGATTATTACTATGTTGTTTCTTTTGAATCATTTCATTTTCTTTTTTTATTTCTTTAACACTATTTTGTTTACATGATCACTACCATTTCATGGTGGTTGAGCATGATGGCATTCATGTTATTTGTGGTGACAATATTTGCTGCAGTTTAAGTGGGTGTGATTTTTGATGTCACTTTGCTGGCATAACAAAAGATGGTGGAATACAATGTTCATCTTCCAAACTTTTCTATGAAGTTTCGGGTCAAAATTTTGCATAAAGAATAAATTGTACACAACATTCTGATCAACGTAGGTATTTGAAAGAATTCTAGTAAATGTTAGGACCTTTACTGCCTTTTTTGATAAAAAACTTCATGTTTTGGCCTTATGTTTTGATTTTTGTTCACTGGCATTTCAGCCTTTTTGGCTGTAAGGTGTTCTTGCATTACAGACTATATTTTTTGGTTTTTTCCCTTGAAATTTTTTCATCTCCTGGTCCTTGCTACCAGTGTTTCATTGTGCAGTATCTTTTTCCAGCCAAGGTCATTATAGTTTGTAGTTACTGTTGTGTATCCACTGGTATAGACTGGGCATTGAAACGTTTAAGCGATACTGGGAGAGAAGAACTCAGGAGACATGCTGGAGAGAGACAGCTGACTACTAATGACCACTGAGAGAGTTACATTTAGTCTAGATAGAGGGACAGTGCTTAACCTGAGCTCTGAGAGTAACGGGGCAACCAGCAGGATCCTTTTAGTTGTACCTAAATATTCAAATGAAGTAAAATACTGTATTGTTTAAAAAATATCTTGTGCATGGAATTTGATTTGGTGAAGCTCATATGAATGAAACATTAATGCACACCAATAACATAATCATCATTCTTCAGTAGCTGTCATGCTGGAGACAGCATGAAGTCATGGTGGTTCAGTTGGAAAATACTGGAGGTGACTCCAAAGGAACACATTTTCATCATTTATCTGAGCTCACTGTGCAGTTAGCATAGGAGTGAAGCTATATCGTTCTAGACAAGGGCAATCACATGCAGCAACAAGAGTGACAGAGGTTTGATGGAGCAGAAGGCCATGCCTAAAATACATATATCACAAGAAAACAGCAGGAATAACAGTATAATATATGGACAGTAATGGAATAAATAGATATTGCATTTCTTTGTATGACTGATTTCTGTTCCACAACATGATATAAGAGAACATTCAATTTCTTTTTTTAAGTTAAACAAGGCTTTACTGTCAAGTTGAACAGTGATGCTGAGACCTCAGCAGTGAACAGCAATAAATAAGTATTTCTTCAGCTTAGTAGGCTGGAAAGTCCACCATCAAGGGTTTACATCTACGATGACAGACAGCTGGTGATAAGGGTGGAGAGACATCTCTTGTACAGTATGTCATGATGTTTTGGTGCTTTCAGGAAGTTACAGTATGGCCAGGAAAGCCAGTATCTCCCCTTTTTACATCACCATTAGTCTAAGCTTTATCAGATTCTTCTCGGCCAACCTTTTTGTGCTTGTCTCTTAATTTTTTTAAAAACCTTTTTCTTCAGATATATTTGGCTGTTTTAAGTTGTTTCATGAATTCAATATTCACCCAGCCACTGTTTGGGATGGAGCTATAAATTAAATAATAAAATACACTCCTAAACAGTTAATGATTAATTATGTCAAACTGCCCTTGACTGTGTGGAAGGCAACTTTATTTAGTAATGTTTTCTTGCCATAATTCATATTTTCAATGTGCCAGATAAAACCAAAGCCCTTTCACTTCATTGTCTTCTTTCTACAGAGAGCTGGATTGAACGATGTCTCAGCGAAAGCGAAAGCAAACGCTACTCAAGTCATACATCACTGGGGAATATGTCCAATGATGAAAGTAAGTATCATGTTTCATTGAATTTTAACAAGCTTTGGGAGAAACCACATGAAAGCATTCCAGAAGGCAGCTGTATAAACGATGGGTTGTACTTTCAGTCCAGAAGAGGGTCACTTTTTAAACGCAGTTACTACTTCTAAAAATGGGCCTGTTTCTTTTTATATGAGACCAGTTAATTTTTTTCTTAAATTAGAATTGTATTCTGCCATATGCAGTATTCATGTGGAACAAGTAATGGCAAGGCATGGATAGAGGTATGCTCTCTTCCTGAAAAACAGGATCACAGAAGTCAGGCAGGCATACAGTGAGTGGCCAAGACCTGGGCATTGCTAGCTTTACCACTTATCAGGAGCTTAGCACCCTTCTTTTAATGCCACTAGTCAAAACCCAGAGGGGGTAGTGGTGGGTTTGGGTTGAGGTTTTAGCAAGTTTTCCATGCTTATCTAAGAGCGTAAAGGCAGGAAGGGGTGACTAGACTGCCAAAGATTAGGGGCCTGACACCAACGTTCATGAGACAGGATGGGTTGGGCTTCCTTTGAAGATCGGGGCTGGACAACTGAGATCAGGAGCTAAAGCCCTGGAAGCCTGGATCCCCACCAATGATGCAACTGATCAAAAGACCGTCCCTAGCAAAGGTAGCCACCTCAGGATTACTACATATGGCATAGGACATTGCCAGTACTTCTCTTATTGGTGGAAGGATCTTCCCATGTCTGAAAGATGCTCTTTACTTTAAAGTGAGTGTTTGAGGGTGTCCTGAAAGAGACTGAAACTCTGTCTTGTACCTGATTGTGTTTGTATAGTCTTCCAGCTCCTTAGGTTGGAAAACCAAAGAATCTTTGAATCTATGACAATGTACTGTACTTCCTGAACGCAAATGCTATGTATTTCTACTGCTCTTATTATCTGCAGATATTATGACTTAGACATGCATGCACTGGTAAATGTGCACATATATGTACATGAATGCATGTCATGGGAAAATAAGGCCTACTTATCAAATGCATTGTTTGTGTAATGACAGGTCACAATTAAACAAAACTAAACTGTCTGATGTAAGTAGCAAGGAAAAGAACATGGATGGGTAGTGTTTTGAACATGGCATGGCTACCTCACAAAATTGACAGGACGTTGACAGACCCCAACAGTCAAATAACTGCAGCCACTTGACAGCTTCTTGCTGTAGTGGGGAAGTCACACAGCCACTTTCAGTTGTGAGGAGTGCTTCTTCACAAAGGATTTTGGAAATGTCAGTGTGGCAAAATGAGTGGAAGCTAGTGGGCTTTTTAAACTTTTTGATGAAAAAGTCAAAATTAAAATAGAATGATGGCAACAAAGATGCAGTCACTTGTAAACTGCAAAATCTTCATATTAGGAGAAGTAAAGAAACCTTAAAATCTCTTTTCTGTTTTGCTGCACAAAGAATTAAACGGTTATGCAAGACTATAGTTTGACTTGCTAAAAACATTGTAAATAAATTACCACATACCTGGTTCTTCTATACTAGCTTCCTGGCAAAAATTGAATCATCTTCAAAAATCTGTTACTTAATAATAAAAACAAATGGTTCCATCACTTTTTTTGTAAACCTGTCAAGAGAGTTAATATAATTGGCTGTGTAACTCTTAACCACATTTTGATTAATGTTCATTCAGCTTTCTGACGTGATGAGTTTTTTTTTTTGCAACCCATATTCAGCCCATTTCTTGTTTGAATTTGTAATTTGTTTTTGAGTTTATAATTTTAATTGTTATGATGATGATGTAATTTTGATGTCATTTTAGGCGCTTTGATTCATTTTTAGCTAAATGGCCTGCTCTTGTTGGAATTACTCTAATGGTCTAATACTTGTTGCTGTGAAGAATCTACGAGTATGTGAACAGGAAGGATGAGCTTGTTGGGTTGAATGGCCTGCTCTTGTCGCAGCTGTTCTATGTTTTAATGCCCATATTTTGTTATTTATAAGATGATAAGACACAATGTCTGGCACTTACGTATAAGATTCACTTTAAAATAAATATCTTTGTCAGAGCTGCTTAGGGGAATATAAAAGCCCCTGACCTCTGCCTTTTGATAGCCATTGTTTTTTTCCCATATAGTCGTCTATAGATCATTTTCTGGTTTCAACCTTCTGTTTGCTCCCAACTTACCTCATTCCAATCAGAAAATCTAGCCCCTTTCTCTAAAGCTCTCTTCTTTCGTCCATTTGTTGTGTTCCAAAGGTATTCACATTTAGATGCATACTGAAGAGCTACTTTATATTTGTTCTTCTTTATTTTTCATTTTCCATAGTTTTTTACAAGTCTCTGAAAGAACAAGAACACTTGTACTATCACAACAATATGGCATATGTTGCACAAACTAGAGTCTTCAAAATGAATGCTCTTACGCTTACTCTTACCTTGTAATATTGTTTGTAGTTTTAAACTGTAAGTTTTTTTCGGTTGGCTTGATAATTGTGATTACAATTTTTCAGGGTTACTTCAAGCTACAGTGGACTTTTAGGACAGCTGCACTCTTGCTTTGTTGATTTTATTATATTGATGAGATTTTATGTTTGATACTTTATTGGAATTCTTGTTGCTCTTAAAAGCACCTTGGGAAAGTGCACTTGATGGCTCAGTGAAGTAAATGGCTAGCAGCTCTTGAAGCTTACTGGTCAGTGCAGATTCTGAAATGAGCCTTCATTATAGAATTGAATATCTACATACAGTAGGTGCACTATGACAAAGGTTAGCAGGCTTATTGTTCACCTTTCTACTCAGAATGGTGTCTGCTTTGGCCTTTCTCACATGGTGCCCAGTGCTGTTAAGCTGTAGCCCCCTTGAATCTAAGCTGGTTTGAGTGGGTTTAAGATTGTTATATAACCAGCAAAGCATACTGATTATATACAGTAGACATACAATACCATATGATCATTAATCCAAAGCTATGACTGTAGTATGGTCAGGCTCCTTTCTCTTATTCTCCTTCTCTTTGCTCCCCATCTTGGAACCAGAACAGACAGGGCCATTTTATACATTCAACCTTACTAGGCTGGGCTGGTTCTGCTTCTGCTTCCAGGTGCTTCTTGTTTTTTTATATACATGAATTTATCCTAAATTAATTTTGTTTATTTGCTTTGCATGTTTCTGATTATTATGCTTGATGTCTTTGCTGCACTATTTTGTTTTAGATATTGCTTTTGTTTGTTGCTCTTTCTAGAGTTTTATTTCATGGTGGCAGCCATGTTGTTTACTGTTGCCACATCATATGCTGGTCCCATGATAAAGGAGTCATGGGACAAGTTACTGTATGTTGTTGCACTGCTTGTTGGTAGTTCAGTTCATCCAAATTTATGGATAAAATCAGTACATCTACAAGTCTTTAGTTAGCAATTAGTTTTAAAAAATGTAATGGATCACTAGATAGCCAGACCTTTTTCTTTTCTTTTCTTTTTTATTTCTGAAAAACAGAACATTACATTGACCTACCACTCAATCAAACAAATAATAATAACATAACAGAGACAACCATTTCAATTAATACAGAAAAAGCAAAAGAACATAGAAATACAAAGGGAAAAAAGCAAGATTTAACTCCCATCCAAGAGAAAGAAAAAGAAGAGGCAGATGAGTAGAAAAACTCCATTTAAAGTTTTAATATGATAGAACAATTAATAGCATAAGAACATCAATCACAGGCCCAGCGTGCTTATTCTAAGATCTTATTGAATTATTGACATATTTTAAAAATGTTTTCAACACATCTTCAAAAATAAATTTGAGTTTTTCTGATTTTGTTTTTCAGTCTCAATCTTTGCCTTGCATTTTGCTTTTTGATGATCAGCTCTATATGTGGCTTCTTTGTTTTTGCCTGTTGTCTAACTAACTGTTTTTTCCTTAAAAGTATTTTATCTTGTGGTCTTCTCTTGACCTGTCCAGTACTTTGACTCTCTATTTAATCTGAGAGCATTACACTTCCAGCATCTTTACTCAGTATGTCGTGTTTTGTCGCCTTCCAGTCCTCCACTGAAAAGACAGAAGACCACACTCTGTGGTGTCTGCAGTTCCCTGCCTGTTTCCCAAGGGTTGACGCTGTTGTCTCAAGCATTCAGATTAACAAAAAAAAAAAAATACAATGTTTTGTGTAGCTACTGGTAATTGAAACTAGTTAATGTGAAGAACTTTTTACTTCTGTTTCTTTTCACTTTAGCCTTGGGTGTGTTATTAGACCTTGATGATTAGTTTCTTATTTCTCTGATTCTTGTTTGTTGTTATAATTTGTGGTAATATAAACACTAAAATTTTAGCAGAAGGTACCAATAATGTAGTTAGTAATTTATGAGCTGTTTAGTGCTAAATTATAGTGTAAATGTCTTGCTGTTTATTCAGTGCCGTTCAAAGCCCATTTGGTGCCCTAGGCGGGGTGGACGCTCTTCATCGCTCTTTATCCATAGCAGGTACTCAGTATTATTAGATTTCAGTGACCTAGTTCGCTCTCAGTGTCCAGAGCATGGCACTTCAGTACCACAAATGGCGTCCCTTTGTATATGTATGTCTGACTTTAAGGAGCACATGCTCCTTTTGATGAACAGACGTTGCTTACTTTTACTTCCATAAGTGGAGCCCAGTGGGTAATAGCACCCACTCCGTACCATCAACAACAACAACAACAACATTTATTTATATAGCACATATTCATACAAACAGTAGCTCAAAGTGCTTTACATAATAAAGAATAGAAAAATAAACACAATATGAAAACAAAATAAATCAGCATTAATTAACATCGAATAAGAGTAAGGTCCAATGGCCAGGGGGGACAGAAAAAACAAAATAAAAACTCCAGACGGCTGGAGAAAAAAAAAATAAAATCTGTAGGGATTCCAGACCATGAGACCGCCCAGTCCCCTCTGGGCAACGACCTGTCTGACATGGTGTCTGGACCGTGTGTCCCTTAACTTTCAGAAATGGCACCCATCAGATGATGGTGCTCTAGGTGCCCCTTATATCACTTAATGGATTGATGGCTCTGTGTTTATTTTAGTTTTTGAGTGAATACATGTACTATGGGACCCCACTACCACAAATAAGCAAATGGTGGGGTCGATAAACAAATATCACTGATGCTCTACGACTGGGCCCCTTTAGTAGCTTGCAAATTAATGTTTTAAAGTAGTGAGAAGATGCGTGTTTATGTGTTGCAGTCAATATATAGTACACAATGCAGAATGAGATGCCATCTCTTTTTATGTAAGCAAAGTGTTTGGCAGAGATTCTGTGCATATAGGCAAACTATAGGACAGGGTTTAATTTCATTAGCCATTATCTAACCCAATATCCATATCATGAAGTAAATGACCAATCAATCATTTTCTTACTCCTCTCCATTATGTGGTTATAAAACATCAGTCCTTCCAGTGCAAAGAAAACAGCAATTCATACAGTAATATCTGTCAGTCCTCGCTGAAGCTGCAGTCTGTCTATGGTAAAATAACATGGAGTCTTTAAGGTGAAAAACACGCTGAAAAGTACAATAATAAGAACAAACCATTGGAATTCAAGAGAAAAGGCGGATTGATTGAATTATTCATGCGTGGTCTGAAGTCACACATTTGATGGTGAAAACATTAACTGATAGAGTCATGTCCTGAAGCCAGCACAACACAACAAATTTAAAAAATATTCCAAAAATCAACACAAAAGCAAAAGAGGTATTCTAATTGTTTCAAAAACATAGTATTTGCACACCTTAATTCATAAATAGATTCCGCAAAATATTGTAAGTTTTATTGGAACATTACCTTGATATGGGCAGATTTTCATAGTTCCATTTTATTTTAAGCAGTTTTCCAGCATATATATATGTGAATGTAGATGAGGTCAAAATATTTAAGTATGTTCTAGAGTTCCCTGTAATCTCTCATGTCATTTTGTGCAATGCAATATGTCATTTTTTAATAATATTTTATTTTTAATTTTCCTAGATTGTTGTTAAATTATTTGTTATATTGTTACTTTGAACAGTACCATTGCATCACTTCAAGTATGTTGTGGTGGTGTGTTATTTAAAATGCACCACATAACCTAAACACTGATTGAAAAGATCTTGTTGGAATCAAAGCAGTTAAACTAGCTAACACTGCACGGTAATTATAAGAATAAAAATCAAAACTTTCATTCTTTAACTATATAACAAACTGAAGTGAATGTTAGAGTTTTCTACATTCATTACAACTGTAGAACAATATGCTGTGGATGACAACAGCCCATTCAACCCAACAAAACTTGCCAGTTCTGTCCAATTAATTCTTCTAAAAAAACATCAAGTCAGTTTTTGAAAGTCCCTAACGTCTTACTGTCTACCACACTACTTGGTAGCTTATTCCAAGTGTCTATCGTTCTTTGTGTAAAGAAAAACTTCCTAATGTTTGTGTGAAATTTACCCTGAACAATTTTCTAAATTAGTTTGTTAATCTCAGTGTCTGTAATGCATAAGGGAGAAAACATCATGTGTACTGTGAACATTTCTGGTGACCATGCTACAAAAAAGTTTCCAACTGTGTCCTGGTTTTCTTGATGAACTCATTTTAAAATAACAGTCTCGATCCACTGTACTAATTCCCTTCATAATTTTAAGCACTTCAGCCATGTCTCCTCGTAATCTCCTTTTGCTTAAACTAAAATGGCTCATCTCTTTTAATCTTTCCTCACAATTCATTCCCTGTAGCCCTGGCATCAGTAAATGCAGAAGATGGCAAAGGAAGTCAAAAAATGTTATTATGTTTCCAGATAATAAATGATATTAAATGACTGCACATTCTAATACATAAGAAACGGATAAAGACTGTGTGAATATCCTATATTTTATAGAGCAATGTGGGAAATAGGCTTTCTATGATGAGCAATCATTTTATAGTATTAAATCATTTTTGATCACTAACTTGGTATTGATACTCGTTCTCTTTTGTGTATATTTTTTGGTATTTAAAGCATAAATAAGATCAGTAATACAGGAAGAAATCAAACCAGAATGCCTGTCACTTGCAGTTAGACATGGCTACCATCTGTGCTATTCTCCAATCATTGTAGACTTTCTTTATAATAATCATAATAATTCTTGGCATTTACTGTATATAGCGCTTTTCTCACTACTCAAAGTGCTCAGCAATTGCAGGTTAAGGGCCTTGCTCAAGGGCCCAACAGAGCAGAGCCCCTTTTGGCATTTACAGGATTCGAACCGGCAACCTTTCCGAATGCCAGTGCATAACCCTAGCCTCAGAGCCACCACTCCACCTTAGATTCACTTAGATATGTAGATTCACTTTATGAAACTATTACATCTGAAATATCCCTGCAGTGCTCTCCAGTGCTGCGGTGGGCTGGCGCTCTGCCCAGGGTTTGTTTCCTGCCTTGCTCCCTGTGTTGGCTGGGATTGGCTCCAGCAGACCCCTGTGGCCCTGTCCTTAGGATATAGCAGGTTGGATAATGGATGGATCAATGTTCTCCAGTGGTGCTAGAAATAAATTAACTTTTCAGTAAGGTTGGATTTCTGTGGGCCCCAGGGTGATGAAGATTGATCTTTTAATGAAAAAGATTTTCCTCATATTGTCTACAAATAGGGAAGAATTTCTTGTCAGTGATTTCGCCTGGGACATGTATATTATAAAGATGTGAAGCTAGGACAGGGCTGGGGCTCAACCTTGTCTTTTATTTTTTGGTTACCTTTTCCCCTAGACCAACAATTGCGCAGCAAGGTACATGACGGAGGATAGGAGAAATGAAAATCAGGGGTTCCTCAGAGGCCTTCATTGAGCCTGGTGTATTTTACCTGAGCTCCTTTAATGTAGTGCTTTTTGGGTCTTGGGTGTTTAATCCTTTGTTTATGGATTTAGTTTCAGTTTATTGTTCAACTGTCCACCAGTTTATGACTTTTTGCCTATATTCTGGGTTTATGTTTTTCTTTTTACAAACTTGGATTTATTGCTGAGCTCATGGCTGATTTTGTGTGAACTTATCTCTGTTAAGTAACATTTATTTTTGGTTTGCATTCTTCTCATTAAAATGGCTTCTGTTAACCTCAACATTCTTATACATTTTAATATATATATTAGCACTAGAATCCTGAATATACTTGGCAATAAACTGGGTAAGCCTCAGTGATACAACATTTAAAAAATTTTAAAAATGTTCATGTTAGATTGGCATTAAGTGTCCTTGTTTTTAATAGTACAGAATAGTAAAAAGCACTAGGGCATGATGGGCATCAGTCCATTGCTTGTTGATCGCAAATGCAGCTTATGATGGCCAACAAACATATTACAAGATATACCAACAGTTACCAACTGGTAGGCTTGTTCTCCCTGTGACATTGTAACATGTTGAGTGAAGTTCTGAAAATGGTTGAGTGGATATAACTATGACACAATATTAAGTTTAAAAGAGTAAAAGTTCAAAAGAAATATGATATAATGTATATGGAGATTCACAAGGTGAGAAGGACATAAGGGTAAATAATAGCAAGCATAGCAGGAAAAATAATTACCATTCATTTAGTTTTAAACCCTCTTTATGCAATCAAAGCCTATTTAAGGCATGAAACAACTTTTGACCGGATGTCTGTCCATTGTAGCAGGGCTGCGCTCTACCAATTAGGCAAACTAGATGAAGGTGAAAAATCTGGGGAGGCACCTTTTTTTTCAGATAATGCAGACTCTAACTTATGAACACTTATCAATACAACTCTCAAATTATATTGTTTAATATTATTTTCATATGCCAGCAATGTTATGTCTTAACATCTGATAATCTACAACACAGTCTTCCAAATCCCATAATGCACCATACTTGGCTTCCAAAAAGGTCTGTTTATGAGGAAGACCACACTAAAAAAGCTCCCCATACTCCTCCTGTCACTGAAAAAAACTCTAAAGTTGTGCATTGATTGGATAGCTGCATTGAATAATTTGCACACATAAAGATACAGTAGATATTTATATTTTTTGGTATTTGGAACACCGTATTAATCCCTGAGGAGAAATTGTGGTTTTTGCACTCCCTAGATAGAAATTGGGGTGAATGTTTAAAAATGATAAACGTTTGTCCATTTATTTCATCAATTTAAATGAAATGTATATGTTACGCAGCTGCCTTGGTAAAATGATAACTAGACTGTCACCATCATCATAAGGTACCTGTTTGGCTAACAATTTAAATAGAGACCTACAGCAAGTTATTGTGTGGCCAATAATATCATAAGAATTCATGTTCAAATATTGTGCACTGAATAGTCTCTCCAAATGAATAAATGATAACTGGATAACCAGAAGGGTGAATTATACTTTGTCACATGTTGCCATTATTACATTTAAATTATATTTAAAACTTCTTGAATCATTTAAAACCACAATGCCAGAAATTAAGATTGCATACACTTGCTCACTAAATCTCCACTACATGTGATACTTTCAAATTTTATAAGAAAAATGAAAAAAAGTGACATAAACCAGAGAAGAATACAAAAAACAGAGTTACTAGTTATACACTGAAGATTATTTGAATGAAATGTTAAATATATGCATGTATTGTGCTTACCACATACTCCTATGAAGACATATGAAGCCATCTGTGAGATTACTGTGTAAAGTCTCCCCAAGAACTTCTGTCACAGGTGCCAACGTAGAAGCTCAAAAGAAAAACAGCTGACATCAAGTGTATATTTAAAACCCAATAAATAATCATGCATCATATACAGTCACACCAGCAAGTCTAGTAGGAGCAGAGCCATCAGAATTCTTTTCAGCATAAAGACGGATGAGACATTTGCTGGATGATCATTCCAAAGTTTAGGAGTCAAGTATGTACGGGCACAATTGTCTACAGTAATCTTGTTTATTCTCTGAATTAGAACGTTAGAACAATTTTGAGAAGAACAGGCAATTCAACACAGCAAAGTGCACCAATCCTGCCTGCCAAATGTTTCCAAAATAACATTAAGCTGATGTTTGAAGATCCTTAAAATCCTACTGTCTACTACACCACTTGGTAACTTACTTCATATTTTGATGGTTCTCTGTGTGATGAAGAATGTTTTGTAATATTTGTGTAAAATTTTCCTAACTTGCCAAGTTTCTAAGAAGGTCTAAGCTTTGTGATCAAAAGGGAGTCTGCTGAATGAGGATTAATAAGTTTACCATGGCAGTAAAATGATTTTCAGGAAAAAGATTTAAGAATACATATTATATGGTAATAACTTCTGACTCTTGATATGATTCTAGCTGTTCTCTGGCTTTTAGATTAATTAAATTGATCTGTACCTCCTTAAACAGTATTAATTCCGTACAACTGGACTAATTAGTTTTTCTTAATCCGGCAAAGAAACAAAATGAATGTAGCCTGATATTTGAAAACTACAGGAAACAAATCTTTAATAATAAAGAGCATTGAAATAATAGACAAAATTAAAATGTATATTGTTGAACAGGCATAGAAACTGAAATTTAATCTCAAAGTTTCGTGTTGGAAAAAATGTACCAATTTCCAAACAATTAACTTTTTTTTTGAGATATGTGTAAATCTCATTTTAAGATAAATTCAGTCTTATTGAACCAGTTAACTTACTGATTTAAGTATGTCGCGGCACAATAACAGCACTGCATTTGAGTAGCTATGAGCTGACACATGAAGTGGTTGTTACTGTGTTAGACTTTAGTACAAAGAACCTCACTGTTTTTTCCATTAGCATAAAACATTATATTAACTCTGAAATACTTTTCCTTGGTAATTTTATCCTACAACAATGGTATTTCATCTTTTAACCTTAAAACAGTTAAATATGAACCCCAAAAACATCTGTCTATTAATCTATCCTCCCCACCCCACGGCATGTGCTGTCTTTTACATTGCCAGTTCTTTTCAAACAGATTGTCCATTCCCAGCAATCTCAATCACCTTTACTTTTCTCTTCCTCGTGTTCTTCAGCCATCCCCAGTGAGGAGATGGAGCATGCTGTGATAATTAATTGGAACAATAATGGGGATTAAGGGGGATCTGAAACAAAAACATGCACAATGTAAAACATCAAATGGCTAACAATGCTGTCTAGGTTTAACTAACTTAGCATTGGTATCCATTTCAAACAATGGATGCAGCCAGTCTGCTTACCTTTTACCCAATTAATTGCTTCTTTACTTCTGAGCCTAGTCTCCTCTCCATTCTGCCATTCTTCCTCTCAACAGTGAATCCGAAGTACTCTGGCAAGAGGTAGCCATTTAAAATCCACTGACAGAGTTCATTTTCAAGGCAGCCAGACATGATTTTTGAGGTCAGAGGCATCCACACCTATATTGAGCCTACCACCTCACAGCACCCTCTGAGGTATGCTGAGTTCTTGCACTTCCTAAAAGACCTGGAGCCTCATGTATAAATGTTGTGTACACCCACTTTCACACTCATGTCAAAATGTATAAACCTTAAACTTGGTTTAACACTATGACATTTTCACAGGAGCCTTGGACCATGCATGTGCACGTTTCTGCTCAGTTTTGTAAATTGGTGGCACCCAGCATCAAAGCAGTGCCGCTGTTTCTGTGTGGTTTCACTTTTTTTTAGATACACATCCATGACACATGCTTTATCAAATGCACCGAAATTAATTGCATATTGTTTACAAATTTAAGGCACTTGATTGTAATCAATCTGTAACAATATAAAGGAGCACAGAATGGCCAAACTATTTCAGCTACCATGGCTGTTTTAGCATTGTTTGAAGACATCACATATGGAAGAATTAGAAGAGAGCGTGCATTTAGAGATCATACTGATTTCTGACTGGCTTCTAAGTCAATTTCAATTTCCAACAGCTATCCCCTTGGAGCTGTGTGCAGACCTGGCTCCAGCTTCACAAAGGCAGACTTTGAGGAATTGTGCTCTACCTGTTCCTTTTCAAGTTCTGTCCACTCTCGGGTTTTCAATGTGAACTGGCTGACGGATCAGGTATTTTTCAGTAATCACTGAGTCACACCATGCCAGCAGTAAGGGATGGTATTATCCGCTTGTCATCCAGATATATAATATTTTCTTACCCTTTAGTTGAACAGGAAAACATCAAAGCGCAACTCACAGCAATAGGCATATTGCTATAAAGGCGCCTTCACAGAATGAATTTGCTTATGTAAATAGAAAGCATTTTCACTCTATTATTGTGTAAATTATCTGTGATCCGAAAATGTGTCTCATTAATGTTGTGGGGAGATGGCCTGGCTTAACTCATGATTCATTCATTCTGAGAAATAGCAATGTTGGGAACAAACTTGAAAATGGTGTTGTGTGCAATGGCTGTTTTTTTGATGATTCAACTTTTAATATTATCATATTGGTCAAAATTGTAGCCATATAGCATGATTACTTAGGTGGCAGTGGGTACCCGCTGAAGACGTAGCTTTTCACCACACTTGCCAATCCACTGATGACCTCCACTCTTGGTCTCAGGCGGTGTTAGAATGTACTATAGGACAGCTTAAGGGCTGTTGGTGCTGCCTGGATAAGACTGATGGAGTACTGCTCTACTATATAGTCCACAGAAAGTGTGTCACATTGTGCAAGCTTGCAGCATGCTGCATAATGTGCCACACAATCGTGGTTTGCCCATACCTAAAGAGATGAGGTATGATGAACTTGACCTACCAAATGATTAGCCAAATCAAACGCTGTCACAACTTTGTTTTAATGTAATTAGCAGAATGTGAAAACAGATAATCAGATGCAGATGGTGGGCTGTGACTCATCTTTTCATGTTGACTTTGATATCTGACCTTTTCTTCTTTTCTTTTTCAGGCACTGTTCTGAACTTGAACTTTTGAGTGCCTCTGCCACGCTGTGCCACTTTATCAATTTCCTTTTGTTGCTTATACTACTGTTTCTTTTTTGCATGTGCTTTTGCTATTGTCTTTTAACAAAATACTGAAAGGAAGGGTCTGTTTAAACTGATTTGCATATTCAAATAGGTGAAATTCTGGGTGGAGTCAGGATGGGGCTGTAGGCACGTGCATGTGTGTTAAAATTCATGTTGATCTGGATTTATAAAGGGAAACTGCATAACAAAGTTTGTGCATTTTAATTTTTTAATACATTCGCACATTTCCAGTTTTGTCCATATGCCATGTTTTAGTGTGATTTCTATGCCAGGTTGTTATACATGAGGCCCCTGGCTCTCCTGTTTTGCTATCCTTGACAATAAGCAATGGGACCCCAGCACCTTCTTGTGATGAATAACTACTGCCATCTTGTTACTTGGGGATTAATATACCATGGCTTCTGTAGAGGCCCTCAAGAAGACTCTTATTAGACAGCAGTAGATAAGCTACACATTAGGTGGCAGAGATTGTAAACTATGCCAACTTCCTTTCCGCTATTGGTAGTAGCCTGTTCAAGCAAATTACCTGATACCCCCATCTCTGGCTTAAAAGCATGCGGAAATAGAGTAGAACTTCTTGGTTCAGATCAGGACTGAGAATTTCGTTCTCTAGAATGATTAACCTGATATTTTCCTTTGCTTTGTCATGTTGTTTGAGCAGATCAGCCTATGGCCCATTTATCCCGAACACTAAACAGTTAAAATTTTAAAGACATCAAGGAATAAAGTCATTAAGAGGAGTATTTGCTATACACCCAATATCATAAAGCCAATAGATCAATACTTGGTCATGATAATAAGAAAACAGACATCGAGAACACAGAAGAAAAACAAAAAATGTTGAAAATAATTTAGATGAGGTGGAGTCTCCCAACCTTTTTGTTTGTACAAAAGATGCAATTTCCAGGGAGTTGTTGCACCAGATGAATGACTGAATAAGTGCTGAACAAGGCTTAAAAACTTCAGAAATCTATGGTGTGTGGGATCTGAGTTTCTTGTATGTAAGACAAATTTTTAGATGATTATAGACCAGGCAGGTAGCTATTGTGGTGCTATGGCTGTGATGTTTAACATAGATATCTAATAAAAATGTAGTGTAATGTATCAATACTGCACATGACACCACTCAGGGTCACATGCTCTATAATGACCATATTAATGTCCAAACAATATGTTTGAGCCCATATAAAATCTCCCAAAATGGTAATGAACTAGAGAATTTCAAAAAATTGATTGAGGAAAGCAAATTTATTTAAGAATTTTAGGTTTTTGACCTTGAAATGTTTATTGGCTTGCAGTTGCTGTACATCTTTAGTTAGGATGAGCGTCTCAGTTCTCTGTGTTACGACCGTTTCTTTTTTTTTTTCTTTTCTGTATTGCTGTCTTAATTATCTCCACCACTCTATGATTAAAGTGCAGCGTGTTAGACTGCTGTTTCTTTAATAAAGTGATTTAAACAGCCTTTGAATCTGAGATGAAATGATCAAAACAAATACTGGAGGCTTTACATACACTAGATGTTGAATGGCTATATTTAACTCAAAGCTCATAGCAACAATAAATGACAAAAGGATCATATTAGAATATTTGGCAATTGCTAGCTTTCCAAAATAAAACCTTGATCCAAGTCATTCTGTCAAACCTTTGGAATACAGCATATGCATGTACATGAATAATATCTTAACAGAACATCATATAGAAGTATAGCTTTAATATTCTAAGCACCAGGGAAACAGGCAGGACAAAAGATGTTAGACTGCAGCACGTGACTTTAGGAAGAAAGAATTTGGAATTTTCACATCATTAATGTCTACACAAGTGTCTCCAATGAATTCAGGTTTCTTCTGGCATCCCAAAGATGTGCTTGTTATGACAATTGACAACAGTGGCTGATCTGGTGTGAGTGAGAGTTGGTATAATTGTGTTATACAATGGACTGGTGTCATCCAGGGCTGATTTCTGCCCTTTCTTCTGGAATAGTTTCTAGTTTCCTCCAAGCCTGTGTTGGGAAAAAAAGAAGGTTTGGATAGATGGGAACATAGTCATGAGGAACTCTGGCTAAAACAGTAATCAGAAGTGCTGGAAGGAAGTCAGAATATAAGACCAGCAATCGGCGGCAAAACTATCCAAAATACTAGACAATATATCAGAATCAAGAAAGGTAAGCAAAGGTCCAAAAAAAAAATCTTAAATCACAAAATATGAGAACACTAGATATAAAATGGTGTCTTTTATTTCCAGCGTTTCTCTCTCTTCAGGTGACTGCAGCATAATTAACATTGCATAATAAAAAACATTCAGAGGAGGGGTGTGGGAAAAATGCAGGCAAAGGAAGGGGCTGAGGTGTGACCCCAAACAGCTATCGACACTGACTGGGGATGTTTGATTCTTCATATGGACCTTAGTTTTAAGATGTGTTTTGACTCTGGTGTGTTGTTTTATCTTGAATCATCTTCTTCACGTGTGTAAATGCCACGAGTTTAGATTTGGAATTCAGGCTTGTGACCACCAGATTTGTTTATGAACTTTGATACTGTCTAGAGGACAGATAATTTAACCACTGCCACTTCAGAGAAAATAAAAGATTTTTTCTAGGAGAACAAAAATGGAGTTTTGGTTTGCTGGACTGTGGCACAATTTTCTTTTTGATAGTCTTCCTGTATAGAGTATTGAAATGTTACCCCTGCTTTTTGAAAGTCTCTTTGATGTTTTCTGTCAATGTGTTTTAGGTATACCTCCTTTTATCAGTCAATCCTGCATTTTTTCTTTGTACTTGTAACATATATGTGGTTATTTCTTAGTGATGATTTGTTTACCTGTTTGATACTGTGTTGTGGTTTTATTTCCTCAGTAAATCACCTATTCATGGCACATACACTTAATGGGAATATATGATTAGTTGATGTATATTTTGATTCATTGAAATGCACATTCCTTGTGATGTTTCCCAGACTTAAGCACTTTCTTGTGACATCATGTTGAATGTAAATCAGAAGAATGCAAATGAATAAAGTTGCTCGCCATTTTGGTTAGGAGAACATTCATCAAAAGCTATGCACATTTGTTTTTTTTTTTTGGTAAAAGGGTTGGTATACATAATGAAACATAGGCTGAGTGATATCGTAATAAAAACAAGTTTTTGATAACCTCCATTTATATGAGAGCAGCACAGTAAAGTTGTTGATTAGTACCGCTGCCTCACAGCTTCAAGAGCCCAGTTACTGTTGATGTGGATGCTGAAGCAGTCTCTTGATGTTTGTATGCATTTCCTTTGAGTTCTGCGGAGTTCTCCCAAGGTTGTGTAGTATAAGGTAATTGGTGGCTCTAAATCGGTGTCTAAATGGTCTGAACGTGTGCACAGGCCTGTCTCACCCAGCATTGTTTCCAGCTCCCTGCTGCTGAGCTTCTAGCAACTTGTGACACTGAATTGGAAAGAATCAGGCTCAGAAATTTGATTGAAGGATGGAAATTAATTGAAGTAAAAACAATCCCTTCTGTTTTGTAAATTGAAAAAGATTACGATACTGGTTCATTATTCTGTGAATTTGCTTCCCATATTTGGTTATTGTTCCAGGGTGTACTTGGAAATTCATCTGGCAATATTTCAAGTTTCTCCGTATGCATTAAGCAAATTTTATAGTTGGCTGCAATAAGGTCTCCTTTCTTCACAAAAAGGAAAAGAAAGGCAAAGTAATGAATGAGTCAAAGATTTATGAAGTAGCTGGTACAGTTATTGCTATTTAAAAATGACTTCAAAGAGCAACATAT
Source organism: Polypterus bichir lapradei (assembly GCA_026402145.1). Taxonomy (NCBI): domain Eukaryota; kingdom Metazoa; phylum Chordata; class Cladistia; order Polypteriformes; family Polypteridae; genus Polypterus; species Polypterus bichir. The sequence goes on from JANRMT010062792.1 coordinate 16,815,690, forward strand.
GAAGGCTATGTTAATACATGGCTGCTAAAGATGGAAGAATCTCACAGTAGTTTCAAATTGAGAAAGTTCACTTTTTTCAGGTTTTATGGACTACATTACATTTCTCTGCTTTTGAATATATTAGTGTCCATAGACAGATAGATAGATAGATAAAAGCAATTGAGTGATTGAAGAAGGGATATTCAAACAGTTATTTGGAACTGTCACACCTTCTGGACAATTACATTTTTTTTAATAGCAACAAAGCCTGGTTACAACTCTATAAACAGCTCCATTTAATGGCGGACTGAAATGATTATTATCTAAATACACAAAAATAAAAATCTGAATTTGAAAATACACAGTATATTTATAATGAAGTGAAAGGAAAAGCAAAACCTGTTCTTGCCATCAAGCCAAGCCTAATTTCATCCATCCATCCATCCATTATCCAACCCGCTATATCCTAACTACAGGGTAACGGGGGTCTGCTGGAGCCAATCCCAGCCAATACAGGGAGCAAGGTAGGAATAAACCCCGGGCAGGGCGCCAGCCCACCAAAACGGATCCACACATACACACACTAAAGACAATTTAGGATCGCCAATGCACCTCACCTGCATGGCTTTGGACTGTGGGAGGAAACCCACACAGACACGGGGAACACATGCAAACTCCACGCAGGGAGGACCCAGGAAGTGAACCCGGGTCTCCTTACTGCAAGGCAGCAGCGCTAACACTGTGCCACCGTGCTGCCCTAGAAGTATTGTACTATCCATTTTCTGGGATAACCTAGGTTGGTTGGTTGTTTCCCAATTTTGGTGATGTCAGAGCAGAGGTTTTTTTTAATCGCCAAATGCCCTAGCTGGCACCAAGTTGTTTACAATACACGAGAGGAAAAGTGACCTTATTTTAGGCACAGGACACAGGCATATAAGTTCTCACATAGCAAGAATGTTTTCTAACAGAAAAGACTGGCTCTGTCGGTGTCTCAAAATGAGGAGGGGTTTGAACCAGCAACTTTTTTGTTTACATTCCTGGTCTTAGGGAATTAATTGTAATGTCCACTTATACGATAGCCACCTTTGATAATCAGATCTAGTTGAAAAGAAATGAGACATAGGAGCACCCATGCACTCTCATGTTCAACGAACCAAAACAGGCATATGTCACTCCTCTTTTCAGATCACTGCATTGGCTCCCTGTGGTGACATTTACTCATAAATAATCACTTTTATATAGCACTTTTCAATCCTACTTAAAACAGTTTACATAGACTATGAGGAACCACCTCAACTGCCACCAATTTGTAGCACCTTTCTTGAGGCAGTAAGCTCACCACACATTACCTATTGGGTGGTGAAGCGGTGAAAGAGAAAGTTAGAGACAAGGGGTGTTTAGAAGACCACAATGACCAGGCCATGGTATGCTATTTAGCCAGGACTTCAGGAAATACCCTACACTTTTTGAAAGGTGCCCAGGGAACTTTTATGACCACCAAGATTCAGGACCTTGATTTCACTAAGTTCAAATCCTGAAAGTTTGCCTTCACAGTAGTCATCAGGTCAATATCTATATATACTGTATGTATATTATAGCACCTATATATTATGAGGTCCTATACTCTTTCTCGACCCATCAGATCTGCTGATAAATGGCATCTGGTGATATCACTTCTGCATGGTATCAAATCTCAATCCAGACTCTTATCATGTATAGTTCATAGCTGGTAGAATGAGCAGCCCACCTCCATTCAAAATTCAACTCCCTCAGTGTGTTTAAGAAGCATTTGAAGACTCTTGTTTGGTGAATTTCTGTGTAACTGATATTAGTGGTTAGGCTTTTGTAACATAAGAATTATAACTAGCTTGTATTATTATTTTTTTTTTTTTTTCTTGCGGTGGTCGATTTGTAACCTTATCCTGCAATATTTGTTCCCAAGCAGTCTCTTAGACTGATGTTTATTCAATTTGGTTGACCTCTTTTTGTAAGTCGCTTTGGATAAACGTATCTGCTAAGCAAATAAATGTAAATGTAACAGTCCACAGGAAATATCTGCCAGCTGCCAAGAGGATTTCTCAGACGGGTTACAAATAGATTTTCTTATCTGCTTTCTTCAAGCACATCTTGGATTTTCTTTCTTGTTAGTCTTACATCAGACAAACATGTAATACTTAAAACACAAATAACACTTAAAAGTACATTTTTTGCTTGTTTTTTTTCCCCAATTGGAAGAGCAGATTTATGGGGTAATATTAAACAGGATCAGGTGTTTTCCTTATTGTTGTGAATTACAAGTTTTTACTTTTCTTTTAAAAGCTTGAAATTTATAATAATGTACATTTCTTCCAAATCATTAAGCATTAGCTACTTATTTGCAGCAACATTGTACCCAAAATGGATTTTTAGGGCTAAAAACTTACAACACACTCCAAGAAAGTAACAGACTGAATTGGCTCTTTGGTTACTTGAAATGGCCACTTGCAATGTGCGTGTGTGTGTGTGTGTGTGTGTGTGTGTGTGAGAGAGAGAGAGTATAGTTGTTGATAAATTTCAATGAGGCAGTCCTGACACAAATGTTTCCAGACCTCCTCCTCTCGTTCTTCCTCTCCCACTTCATGTGACGTAACATGGTGGACTCCTGTCGGCAGAGCTCATTAATTCAGAGAGGGCCTGATTCCTGCCCCCGGTCAACAGCCAGTACTATTGTGTTAGAAAAAAGTCAGAAGGGCTTTTCCCCTCCATACAAATTTAGATGCTTGCCTTTATTATGACTTTTCTTTGTTCCTATGTGTCTTTCAAGAAGTATTCAATACATTTAAAGGGATATTTCCAATTAATACAATGACATAAATAGAAATAAGCTGACTTTACTCTAGTTAGATAAAAAGTAATGACTTCAGTGGTGGAATAAAGCACACACTCATACACTCCACTGTTTAGATGTCTATTTTCACCTTTGTTTGAAATTTCTGTGGGGCATTAACTTCCTTTCATTATTTATTTTATTAGAAATATGTATTTTACCAATGTGAATTATTACAGTTAAGTGATTTACAAGGATACCTTCATCCTTTCTTGCATCATCATTTTCAAACTAGTCACTGAAGTTAGGGTGGGCCCTTGGCATAGGTAATCTCTGTTTGATGTTGTAAGTAATTTAGGGAGCGCCACAGCCATTTTGGTAGTAAAACACTGAGATGTTACAAAAATGCTCTCAACTGGCTGCCTCAGCTAAACTTACACATCATTTCTAGAAGACTCCCTAGGATATACTCTCTTATAGAGTAGACCCTTAGAAATATATGGTTGGCAGAGCTGAAGTAGAGTTTTGTTAATCATTTCTGAGCCAGAGTTCATCCACTCATCCATGCATTTATTTCAAGAACACACTTATTTGTTTTGCACGGACACAGGGAGCCTGAGGCGTAGCCCATAAGCATGAGGTTCAAGGCAGGAGCTAATTCCAATATGGCATACAAGTACATTCCAGGACATGCTTACTGACACATCCACAATGGACTAGTTTCAGTGATCAGCTAATCAACAAGCAATGGAGTATTCATAACAAAAGCCCAAATATGAATGTCCTCTTAATTTGGTATTATATTGTTGTATTGTTGACTTCGTTCGGAGACACCAAGTAATGTAGCGTGTGTGTCGTTTGATCTAAATTGGAATATCTGGGTCAAAACCTTCCTCAGACAGAGGGAAAATGTGCAAAGTACACACAAACACTTACTGGACTGGGATGTAAAATCAGCCTTCTGAAGGTGTAAGGCAGCTTCATAACCAGTTTAACTCCATGCTGTCCAAAAGAGCCTTACAAACTGACTTTGAAAGCCATTCTACAGTTGCAAACTTTAAGTCCCAGTGCTGTAGAATCATACATATGACTTTTAAATTGAGAAAAGAGAATAAGACCATGCAAATGGAGCTCCTTTTCAGTGAGCTTGTTTCAAGAACAGTAGTTACCATCACCTGAACCAAAAAGAGAGCAACACAAAGCTTTAGATCCTCAAGGCAGAATAACTTGCTGCAGGGCTTGACCACTGTACAAAATGAACTCCATTTCATTCGAGAGAGAGAGGGAGGTTAGGAGCACACACTGATACAGTGCATTGCCGCACCCACCACAAACCAACTCAGGATCCAGATTAGGACCCGAGTGCAGCCATGCGATGGGTGATACCTCAGCACCACACTAGTTCAGATGGAGTGGAACAGTGTGAGGTTTTTTTTTTATGGTGGCTGGAGTGCCAATTCTACCACCAACATTCAAGGTGTGACCAAAATTCATTGGCTTAGTGTTAGCGAGAGCAGATGGCCACAGAGAGTAATTCTTGTAGAGAGAGTGTATTGTATGCAAGGGAAGTAATCTGGTTACAAATTGAGAACTTGCAGTTAAAAAACAAATAGTTTGATTTGCGGACCATATCATGCTTGCTGGATGTTGTTGTCTACATTACAAGACTAGGAATCTCAATCGATGACAGATCATATCACTCCCTTATGTCTGCTCAGTATCATGGCCTCATCACATCTTGACAGCTGTTTAATGTGCTGCCTAACAACACTGGTGGTGATAGACAGACAGACCCTTATTTGTCCCCATGGGGCTCAGTAATGATGTTTCCAGGTATGATGAGCTCAGCCAGAGTATGTATTTATCCTTGTTTCTATCTTGTAGTAGTACAACAAACACAAGATATCGTTCTGTTTGCATGGTCCAAAACACTAACTTTCCTTATTTCCTTAACACCACATTGTTTGCAGTATACTTCCAGTGTAGAAGTCAATATTTTTTCACTCTTGCTCACATAAGAGCCTATTCCTATGATTGATTTTTTTGATGACTTATTTCAGAGTGGTATGAGTGAGTCACAGGGAACGCAGCATTACATGCATTGTAGTCACGGGCAGGCATTGCCCATGTTCATGAGTATCTAACCTTATTCAACAGAAACCTGTGAGTGAAAACTGCTGAAAAAGTCCTGAAGTTGGACGTTGGCGTTAGGGAGCTGCTCTCCTCTATGCAGGCCTAGAGTTATGTTTGCATCCTGTTGGGTCGAGGATATCAGCAGTGCGATCACAATGGTAATGTGAGCCATCTTTACATATGGGCACAACGGGGTCCCAGGAACATAGGGGCCGACAATGTTTCTGATTTCTATGTTAGTTTCTGTTTTGCTGCCAAAACAGGTGTCCCAACGCACTACTTTGCCTGGGGCCTGCTATTAAAATGGCCCTGGATGAGCCAGTTACAACATCAGCACTGTCTGTCACTTGTAGAAAAGAAATTTATGTTTAGGTACATTGTTTCGAAGAGGTGTTTTTCACTCTTCTAATGGTAGGACCTGAGCTGGCATGCCAGTGGTGGTGGCAATAACGGATAATGCCCACAATGTGAAATTAACTCCAACACACCAGTAAGGATGCAGTCAAAAACTTAATGCCAGATTGTGTTGTGTGTTTTTTTAAAGAACAAATCATCCATATTGAAAGCAGCACATTTGCTTTTTGGTGACTTACATTTCATTTAACTAACATTTTTTTGTCACAATAGTTTCCTGTTTACAGGAAAATTCCTTTAGAATGAGAAAACAATTTTTTATTACATTTTTTGTATATTTCTTTTAGATAAGAATGTGGTAAATACGTAATGGAAGATTGTGTTGGTTTACTTATCTTTTAATTGTTTATGGACTGCTGCGCAAAGCTGTACCTGCAAGACAATTTTAGAAGTTTCTGCTGCCTTTGTTTGACTTTTATTACCATGTACAGAACAAAAAACAGTCATTGTGCGCATACGTTTGCACTAAAACGTAAAGTGAATCACACATCTCTATTTAGCTAATGTTTACTGCCTCCTTTTCTAGGTTACACTAACTGTACAATATTGGTGCATATGATGATTCCATCATGCAGACAATTAACACAGCAATGTATTATTTTCACAGATGAAGAAAAAGAAAACAATAGGGCTTCCAAGCCACATTCAACACCAGCTACATTGCAATGGTAGGTATAAATCTGTTGGCATGATTGTGTGTATAGATTTAAAAACAAATGATTTTTTCTTTATAAATGTATAAACAAAATCAAAATTGTCTAATGAAGTGTCACAAATTTCAATTGCATTACATTAAAATGCTGCAAGCAATTTACAATGAGACTGTGGGGCATAAATAGAAACTGGACTTAAAGGTAATAAGGTAGGCTGTCTTCATAATGATGTTATATCAGAATAAGTCTTAAAAAGATAAGAAATCTGACAAATGAAAGCAGTCCATTTGGTCCATCAAGCTCATTTATTTAGCTGTTGGCTGTGCTGTCCTAATATTTCATTGAAATATTTCTGAAAACTGTAAATTTGCTTACTGTAAGTAACATTGTTAAATTGTTATGAACTTTAAATGACGGTCTGTTGTGTAAAAAACTTTGTGGGAAGAATGCAATATAAGAAACACAAGAAGAGGTCATTGGGAGACATAGCCTGCATAATTTTCCCTGCCCTAAGCCTAAGGTTGCTCCTGACGTGAGTATGCTTCACTTCCAAATGTGGGATCTCGACTCAATGCCAATTTCAGGTGGTTTGTATTCTTACACTGAGTTCCATTTTCCTCAGAAGTTGAATGTCATAGCTGGCAATGCCGCCACAAACGAGTTGGTGGTGTTCCAGTAAAACATTCAGAAAAACAATATGGATGCCTCCAGAAAAACCTCAGTTGTGCTTGCTTTTTCGGAATAAGTATCAGTTGCTGAAAACGCTTTATGCAGTATTTTGTGTGTCCAAACACCGTAGCAACATGTCCACAGAGAGAGGTTGGACAGTAATTGATGTTTATGAGAAAGAAATAGACAGAAGTGCTAGTAAACAGCATAATACTACCTCTTTCATTAAAGATCACAGTGTATGTCACCATTTTGGATTGACCTCATAACCTGAAGTTGGACAAACTCAGACTTGACAGACCGAGTCAAGTTTTTGGGTAGGAAATCTGACTTGTGGGGACATTTCATTTCAAAATTCTGACTAAGAACTTGGAAATTCCAGCTTCCCTAAGTTGGCTAAGGCTTCTGTTTCACATCTTCTAGGTCCACTTGCCATTTGTCAGTGTGGAGAATGCACAGTCTCTCTGCTCATCTGAGACTTCACTTGGGTATGCTGTTTTTCTCCCCCACTCCAGTGATGAGCTGCTAGCTTAAGTTGTTTGGGTATGAACAAGCATGTGTGTCTCTCCCATCTAGTGTTGGCGCAGTTTCTACTCTGGACAGGTCAGACTCACTGCAACCCTGCAATGGAAAGAGAGCACTTGGAATATGGATAGAAGAAGTATGACCCCTATGGAAACTTGATATGATAAACATTACTAGCAAAACATGCATAGTGAGAACATTGTCAGTCAGTCAGTGTCCAACCTGCTATATCCTAACACAGGGTCACGGGGGTCTGCTGGAGCCAATCCCAACCAGCACAGGGCACAAGGCAGGAACAAACCCTGGGTAGGGCGCCAGCTCACTGCAGGAGAACATTGTTAGAATTAAAAAAATATTTAGTTTTATACTACTGAAACATGGTTTATTTTACCTTTTTATGTTTTAGAATATATTAAGATATCAAAAATCCATCCATTTACTATACCAGCTTAATAAAATTCTTAGATGAAGGGTCAAACCCAACACATAAACCCACCTACTGCAGTGTGCACACACGTTCAGTGTTTAGCCACCAATCAACTTAACATGCATATCTTTAAGATGTGAGAAGAAAGTGGAGCACAGGGAGAATATGCAAGAGGCTGCCACTTGAAGACCAGTGATACTGCTGTGAGGCAATGTCACTAACTACTGTGCGACTACAGTATAATATTCTGAAACCTGCTTAACTCAATTCAGGACTGTGGGGGTGCAGCCCTGGGAGCGAGAAAGAGCCAACCTTGGCACCAGTCTGTTACAGGGTGTACTCATACACATAGCTACCCACAATTTGAAATTACAAGTTAACCTATACAGCTTTGGTTTACTTCTGTGCATATATATATATATATATAATTATTATTATTATTATTATTATTATTATCTTGCCTGGTTTGGCTAATGATTAATGCTGTTACTGGGTTTTCTGCCGGTTCTCCCATATTGCAACGATGTGCATTTTGACTGGTCATTCTAACTACTACACCAGAATGCCACCTTTAGAGAGACAGATAACTAAATAGATCTCTCTGTAAATGTTTATTTTTGTATTTAATTTTAAGACTCCTAATGTTTAAATTGTTAAATACAAAGTCATGTAGATTAAATAAGGACTAAGCACAAAATAACTGGCAGCAGTGGAGTAGCAACTCTAATTTGCAGAGATCAGTACTGCATTAGGAGTGTTTGAATGAATGAAAGATGTTATTATGCTCAAATGATTAAACTGCTTCACTGAACTGCACGCTTGTTACAACTAACTGTTATTGCTATACTGCCTGCTAATCCTGAGTTTCCAGCAAATTTAAGAAATGCTCACTTGAGTCGTCCTTTAACTGCTTTTACCATACACTAGTCTTTTAACATTTCCTGACCATTACCAAAGTCATGTGAAATACAAAGGAACCTTGTAAATTTTTTTTTGGCGAAAGAATTTTTTTTTTTTACTGCAGCGGTTCCTTTGGAATGCCACAGAAGCAATGAGCAACAACAGGATATCATTCTCATTTCAGATTATCAGTACGGCAATGTGCAATAAAACTGCCCCATTTTTGCCTCCACAACAAAAGAGTCATTCCCTTTAGAAAGACCAGCTGTTTGAGCCGGCATCAAAGCGGAGAAAGTTCAGAATCTGCTTTTGTGATGCAGTTAAAAGTAATTGAGCAGAGATGCAATGGGCTGTCATTGGGCACTGATTGATTCCAGGTAACATCGAATAGAACTCAGTAGAGGGTCAAACCGAGAAAAATGTCATTATGCTTAATCTAGAGCGGCTCTTTGGCCATACAAAATTACATATGGAGTGTTTTGTAGGAGACAGCTGTGAGAAGAAGAAGAGGTGCCATCAAGCTATAAAAACACAACTTTGGAAAAGTTTCAGATGTCATGAACTTCTTTTTGCATGTGTGCGCTGTGTGTTTTGTCACATGGATTATGTACAGGGAAACAACCTGCTGTGAGTTTAGAATTCCAAAGAGTGAACTGATTCGGAAAGGTTACATTAAAATAAAAGATCCACCTGAATTGTTTGACCTTAGAGTAAGCCAACTACCTATTTAATCTCACAACAAACGAGCCTCTCATTCTGCAGCTTGCTTGATATCATTGGGGTTTCTGCCTTTTTCAAAATAGCTCATACATATTTAAATTATTGAAGACGCTGCAAACATTATATTTGTTACACTACATTCAACATTTGCAAATATGGACTATTAACTAAGTATGTAAATACAGATTAAGTCATGATGTCTTATAAGTCTGATTAAATAAACCACATTTTCAAAATAGACCCCACTTGCAGAAATTTCATACATGACTATATTAACATATTTTTGTATTTGTGCTTTTCTGAAATATATCTATCCATTTGCTGGTCCTTCTTCTTCTGCAGAATTAGGTAAAAAGTGGGAACACCAGGATTTCACCAGGCACACACACCACCACTCACTCACAGTGGCATATGAAAGTTAAATAAAATACACATCACTGGAATGTGTGAAAAAAAACCTAAAGAGAATGACCAGGTGGAGATTTGAACCTGGCACCGAACAGTGTGCCACTAGGCCATTGCTTTATGGAATAGCACATTTTATTGCTTTTTTTTTTAGCTTAAAATGGTTTTGTATCGGAGTGTTGCATCAGACTGTAAAACAAGCAGCTTTGTTACAGTTGCCTGCAGGTTCTTCTGTTTGCAGTTGCTCTGTTGTACTCTCTCACTGTTCCTGGACTTTCTTCCCACAACCCAAAGACTTGTGGTTACATTGATTTTTAACTTTTAAAAAGCTCAGCACAGATTTATGCCACAAAATAGACTGGTATCTCATAATGTAAAATAAACTACGCATTTTCCTGGGATAGTTTCCTGCAACCATGTACATTACCAGATAAGGTGGACTCAGTAAGCAGACAGATAACCAGTTATATAATAGGGCTGGGAATTGTCAGGGACACCATGATACAATATTATCCTGATGCGTGGGTAACTGTATGATAACACTGCAGTGTTTAGGGTTTAAAGTATCAATCATTGTGATTCAGTTCTGCAATATATTACAACATATTTTACCCTTTTTAATTGGCTGAATCAAAGCTGATGACATAGAGAAAATGTGTCCATTGATTACACCTAATTAAAATAAAAAGTTGACTCCATTCATTTCACTTAGTGTTTCAATTGTGGAAATGGGCTTCAATTATCTCTTAAAATGTCCACTTGGGACAATAAACATAAACTTGATCTAACACTTAAGAACACTCGTTTATTGGAGATAACAGACACATTAATACCTCATCTAAATTTAGCTCTAGGTGAATCCTTGTAAGATGACCCCTTATATTCGTAGCAGGGCTCTTAACCAAAAAATGTAATTTTGAAAGTTTGAAATCTAACAGTTTTGTAAAATTCTTTTCTCATGAGATTGCATTTTTAATCCTCCCCAAATGTATGTTACTAGGAGGTACAAGCAGACTATTAATGTACTATATCCGCAAACATAAAACTTTCATGCAGAAGCACATTTTCATTACTGAAATACTAATACAAAAAGTTTGATGTTAAGTAACTATAGGGAAACCAACCCAAGATGCTTCACATTCCCTTATTTTTTCGTAAGGATATTAACATCTATCAGAGCTTGCAAATACTGCAATCAAATCTGAAAAGTGACTTCAATTGAGGTTTATGGCCTCTCCTTTCTCTCTGTGATTACATATGTGTGTAAGATCTCCGGATAGCTGAAGTTTTGGCTTATATTATGCTGGAGAACTTAATTAAAATATGTCAATGGTTGCAAACTGCATAATTCATATTTAACCATTTCTTCACTGTAACACTGTGAAAACAAAAATGAATCCCAACATTCAACTTAAATGTGGACAGAGCATTTGGTATTGGAATCCTAACATTTCAGGTGCAGCATCTGTGGGAATGCAGCACCGATGCATTTTAAAGCAAAAAGTCTGTAGTGATGGTATATTACAATGCAATTAAAAATATTCCAATATTATACTGTATTGATGTTCTTCCCTACCTTAATCAGATAATGCAGTTAATGGCCTGCTTTTTTCAAAATATTTAATTTGTAATGTATAAGAGTGGCAGATGAGCCTGTCAGTGGTGGTGTCAAAGCATAGTGCTTGATTTGTCACGTCATTTTCAGGCTAAAGTGCCTGCTGTGTGAAGTATGCATATTCGAGTGTGCTTCACACGTGTTTCTTCCAAGGGTTACAGCTTCTTCTCACAGTCCAAAGACGTCTTCTCAGGGTGATGGCTAACAAACATGTCATTCTGATTGTAAGGTGGATCTGTCATCTGAGTTAGTTCTGGTATCCATCCAAACATGGAATGTGTTTCATTGTTTGTGATGAGTCTGGCCTAATTAACATAAATGGAAATAAAGTAGACCACTGATTGCACCACATTATTCACACTAAAAACAGGACATGTCACATATAGTATATATTGTAAGTAATGGCCACCCATGCTTTTTCTGATACTGCTTTGTTAATGTCTGGGTCATTATTGGCTTATCCCCATAACACTGGGCTCAGTGCTGTCCATTGCAGAGATCTCTTAAGCTCACACCCACACAGTCACCATTAAATATAATTAGCACATTTTTGGGATGTGAGCAGAATCTAGATTTCATGGAGAAAACCCATTTGAGTATTGGAGGTTTATGCAAATTTCATGCAGACAATAACTGTGTCTGACATTCAACTCGGGTCTCATGAGCTGTGAGGCAGCAGCACTAACCACCGTGCCTCCATGCCACTTATGAATGAAATGTTATCCAACGAGCAGAGAAGTACAAAAACATTACTTCCCTAACTTGGTCTGATTCCTGCTTTATCCCTGATACAACTAGACTTCTTCTGCTCTCCACAACCCTAAATTAGGATAAGTAGGTATGATAGACGGATAGATGGATAGAGAGATGGGCAAATATCATAAAGCAAAATGCTGGTGAACAATCAGGCTCAGTTAACTAGTTTAGTCACTTTGTCCCCAGTAAAGTGTGTGTGATTATCTGCCTGCCTAAACTGCTTCATTGTGTACAGCTGGTTGGTATTTATTCTCCTAGCAAAATGGAGATTTGTGCCTGGAGTGCAAAGCTACAAATGTAAGTCATGGCATCTCACATTCACAAACTGAATGAAGTGGGTGCTAGAAAGTGGTTAGAAGTGTTCCCTTGGAAACTAGTGACCCACTCCATCTAGTCAACCTGCAAGTGTTTCAGATAAAAGGTAAGAGTCACCACAACTGGCAGCACAAGTCATCTGAGGCAATCAGAAGGCATGCGAAGTTGTTTAGACAAGGCTTTAATTTGTGCTCTTGGTTGGTTTGGAGGTTTCTCACCCCAGTGTTGCAACATTTTTTGGTGCACATCCATGCCAGCGTGCTGTAAATCTGACAGAGTGAAAAACAGCAATGTAGATTAAGACAACTCTTGCAAATTTCTAAAGCAAAGTCTGCCAGTACGTAATGGGCTGGCATTTTCTACAAAGCTTTCAGCAAAAATCCAACAGGCATCAGAGTTGAGTGCATTTCAAGTGCATGTTACAGTTTGAGAAAAGGGGATTACGAGGTATTTCTAGTGCCATTACAGTTAATCTCTTTTATAGGCTTGAAGAAAATTATGAGATTGCAGAGGGGGTATGCATTCCACGAAGTGCGTTGTACATGCATTACCTGGACTTTTGTGAGAAGAATGACACGCAGCCAGTCAACGCGGCAAGCTTTGGCAAGGTAAGGTGGAACCCGCCTGTGCATTTTTACATCCATAACACCGCCGTTGCTTGTTTTAGACACATCTTGCTAGCCTGTGACTTTTCAGAACAGGATGCTCTCGAGAGCGACAGAGTTTGAAGACATGATGGAAGCCAGAGAAAGTGCTCTGCTCATTTTTTTTTTGGCTCATCTATAATTATTATTATTACGGGCTCATCTATAATTGGTTATGAAGAGTTTGGAGAAGACCAAGAGAGACCCAAAGCACTTTTTGTATTTAAAAAAATAAATTACGACTTAGAGGTTTTGTGTATTAAACACATCACCTGACCCTACGGGTTGTTTTATATTGAGTCCATAAATTTTATATGGCCACAAGAAAATATTTTAAATAATTATGATCAGAAGAATGAAATAATGTAAAAGACCGACGTAGACTAGAGAAAACATATTTTTACTAATCCACGGAGTAGACTGTGTTAATGGTAATAATATATTGGCAAATAATTGTAAAATTAACATCAGGATTTGTCTCTCTTCATTAAGGGAGTATTAGAACAGCATTTTAAGACTAAATGCCCTTCTTGACACAAACCTACTTTATTTGCCTTTTATGACATGCAAAAGGTCACACAGTTATTACTATTAACAATAACAACAACAAGGTATATGTCTATAGTGCTTTTTCAAATACAGTAGAACAGTAGCTCAAAGTGCTTTACAGAAAGTAAAGTTACAAAACAAATGAAACCAAAAATAGATGAATCTATAACTCTGGCCAATGTAAATTAAATCACAGTTGGATTCAGGCTGTTTGGTTACATCATCAAAAACCATCATCCAATTTTATAATATTTGCAATGGTCAGATGGCCAGGAAAGAGATAAAGACAAACAGCCTGCGCATGTGTGGATTTTGGATGCTCTTTCTTTGTCCTGGTAGCTTTTCATGTAGGTGCATCATGTTTTCTTCTACAACCCAAAGATATTATTTGATATGCTGAATAGTGATCCCCAAACTGGCCCTGTATTAGTGAGTGTGAGTGTTTGTGCCAGTCTGCTATGTACCTGACTGGTGTGTTGGCCAGACTCCTGTGTTATACTTGATGATGACGGAATAGCTAGTAAGCTCTACTAATCCTAAACTAGATAAGTGAGTTACAAAATTGATGGACAATGAAGATTACATGATTGCATTAATGGTGCTATAGAAAATTAAGGCTGATTGATTGATCCTATAGATTGTCTCCTGATGTGTCACTGTACACTTTGAAGGATTGAAGAGTCATTTTCCAGAACTGGAAAAAAAAAAACAAACAAACAACAAAAACTGTGCGCAAGTATCCTAGAGAGATCTGATGGTGTCCTCAAAAAAACAGGACCTTTTTCTGATCTGCAGATGGAAAGCTAACATTAGCATTAAAGTTACCAGTGGAGTTTATAATGCCAAGGTTGCACTGTTAATTACTGTACTAAAAGCACCAGAATGTCAAATTGCACTTTACACGTATTCTTTTCTACTGAATGCTCCGTTGGCAGATCAGTAACATGTGTTTAGGGTCCTCTGCCTTCCAGCTACATAGTTCAGTGCTTGAATCCCTGACTCAGTTGCTTTGGGTGTCGACTTTGCACTTTCTCATAGCATCTACGTGGGGTTCCCTCCTACATCCCAAGACGTGTTTTAAGCTGACGTCTCTAAATCACACTCATATGAGAGCATGAGGGGGTGAGGGAGTGCCCTACAATGGCCTGGGTGGATCCTTTTGATTCGATAGGCTGTGACCCCAGAAGGCTAGTGATGGAAATGGCTTTTCGATGCTCTGTGTTGGTCAGCACATTTTATGGTTTCAGTTTCCCTTTATATCTATTAGATTTTATTTTTTTTTCTGTTTGCCTCTTTATTTTTATTTTTTTTGTTACTCTTGTTGCTGAAGTGTTGAACGAGTAGGTTGAACTCAAGCATGATTCTGGGATGTGGTCTTTTTAGTTGAAAAGGTCTGCACTTGGTTATTGTAGCTTTTTTTGCAGAAGCATTTTTTTTTTTTAAAAAAACGTCAAGTGTGACTTCTTAGTACCTGCGTACAAGTGGTTAATATCTCTGAATCCTTTCTATTTGAATTCTGTCACTAAAGAAAATGACTAAGTTATTCACTTTTATAGCAGCTTTTTCAGCAGCTCTAAACGGATGACTTCATGTTAACTCTTCATCATTCTTTGTTCTAAATGGATATAAGAGGGAATATATGATCTGGTGGACTGTATGTCTTATTAGATTATTATACTGCAGTCCTTAAAATTAATAAAAAAGAAATCTTTATGTCAATTAAAACATGTTGCTTTGAGAAAAGATTGAGAGATTGATATATTAACCTTTCAGTTTTTTGTTGTTTGCACAAATGATTTTTGAAATTACAATTCTTCTGTCATTATGATTATGAAATACGACTTTAAGCCATCAATTTTATATAAGAGCGGCTGTTGTTTAACTTCAGTCTTTAATTAGTATAAAGGGCAGTGTTAAAGGGTCTTGATTGTTTTGTATCGGGCGTCTAATTTCTTTTCCATGCAGTGTACTAACTCACCATATTTTAGGACATTTCTTTTAGCTTTAATATTTTTCTCTAAAGTACAGTAATGTTGCCTGGAACAAATACACTAGCTTTCATCCTCCCATTTTCATATTTCAAATCCAGCTGGGTGTTCCAGGCAGCTTCAGCCCCTCATGGCAGAAATGAGCAAAATGCTGAAACAAGCTTTAGACTGGATACTAAGCTATTTTTTTTTCTACATAAACTCTAATAATGGAAAGGATCATTAAATGTTTACTCATTCTTTTGGTTAAAAAATCAAAGCAAGTTATTGGTTATTAGGAAATGTAAAGTGTGAACGTTTTTTTTTTTTTCCTTTTACCATACTGAGTTATGTTAAGTGTAAATTCCAATAAACCAGGCCTGAGCCACATCGGCTGCTGTTCCTTTTCCCACAGCCCCATGAAGGTCCCCCTCAGCCTCCTGTCTGAGGATATTGAAAGAGTGAGGGGCTGGGATTAATGTCTAATTAAAGGGAATTTGGAAGGCCGAGATGTTGCGGAATGTTAGATCAGTAGCTGGAACAGCATGCGGTGTCCTTTAGGAAGGCTTCATTGATTCAGTACAAAAAGTGAGGGAGCTGCCTCTCTGTCTGCTCATTTATCAAACAGCCGGACAGAAACTTCACAGCTCTCCCTTTTTTCTTCCTTAATAACAAAAGCCAGCTAAACTATTTGCTAAAGTTTTACACCACGAATTAAGTAGGAAAGTCTGACAAAGTTGATAAACACTGTTAAACATATATGAACAATAAAGCACAAGTGAGGTTTCGTAACTCTGTGGAAAACTTTACCAACTAAATGTCTGTCACACAGCTCTAACCACAGTCAGTCTCTGTCACTTCTTTTATTGTCAAAAAAGGAAACTTCTTTGTTGGTACATTCATAATAAAACAAACAAAAAAGAAAGGTTTCTATCGTGGCTGTTTGTATAATTGCAGTTTTTCTAAAATATACATTGAAATAATTCATGTAAAATGCTATAGAGATTCACTATTTAACCATAAAAAAATCAAGTTTGTAACTTTATCAAGTTCATATGTTAAATAATGGAGCCTACAATGAGAAAGAAGGCAGCCATACAAAAAAAAAAATTTTTGCTTTTAAAAAAATGTAAAGTTTCCTTTCAAAAATTTATATGACATGTTAATTGCGCCCCTGATCTTTGTAGTATTTTACTTGCCTGCTTTAAATTTTTATTCCACAATCATTTGAATGGGATTAACACTATTTTTTCTTTTTTTTGTCTTTATTTGGTTGTCATTTTACAATGTAAAGTTTGGGAGTGGATTTCACTTTATTTCCAAAATAACATTCTGTCAATCTGTGCTCTCCGTCTATAGATGAACCATCGCATCGTGCAAAGCTGCAGTTCAATATGGAAGAAAAAAGGACACACACACTTTAGCAAAATTATTTGAGAATCACAAAGCGTCATTTCCAAAACAAACGTATCTCAAAGATGAGGAAAAAGAGAACACTTCCTATGATGTATTTCATATGTAGTTTATAACAAGCCTCTCCGTTCTCTTAAAATGGATTTTCAAAATCAGGAAATTTAAACAGGAACTTCTAACTTTTTAGAGAGATAGAATGTACATGGAATACAGAATGTAATCTGGATGGTAACACCTTATCACTAATTTTTTGCTTTTGTTTCACATTTGGAATTCCTCCTTAAATCACTAATATCACAAATACAACATTAGCATATCAAATCGCCATTACAATATTTTCAGGTTTTCAAAAATTTGTAAAGGAATAAAACTGCTGTTGTCTCTGTCAGACTGCAAGATTTTGACAGTGAAATTATGCTGGTATTTTAGTACATCACTACAAGTTTGCTTTTTATTTATGCTGTCTTTTCTCTTATATTTATTTTTTGTTGCTTAGATAATCAGACAACAGTTTCCACAGCTAACAACAAGACGCCTTGGAACTCGTGGCCAATCCAAGTAAGTGTACATGCACTCAGTTGAGGGCATTGTTCAAGAAGATGGAAATTAAAGTAGGCATATTATCATTTCTGCACAGCTGTGTATACATTAAACAGTTAACATTCAGTATTGAAATCTAACAATATTCCAGTTTTGATTTATTCTTATTAAGCACACTGATGATCCTGCATTCTATAAAATAATTACAAATATACCACAGCATGAAAAAAAGAAAAGCAACATAAAAATAAAACATAATTTTCTAACACCAACAGAGAAACATCATATACACCTTAATTGTCATTGCTATAAAACAGAGCAAAAAACAAAACAAAAATCAGGTTTGTGCCTTCAGTCATTGTTTCTTCTGTTACTCATGCAAATCTAAAGTTTATGACATGTCTCATGGACAGTTTATAAATGGCCAAAATGCAGCCACTGATGAATCGTGTAACATTTCAGTTAATAAATGTGGCACATACAGATATTTGTGTCAGAAGTGCTATTTTGTAATGTCTGCAGTTTTTACTTCTTATAATGTCCTAAAAGTTACAAAACAAGAGCAGAGCATTCATGTTAGCTTTGTCCAGTTAGCTAGTAGCTAAGACATCTCGATGTTTTATTTGGACGCTATTTTTGTATTAAATTGTCTTCTAACGTGCTTCAATTACATGCCTGTTTAGTTCCTGCCACTGTCACTACTTCAAGTAAAAGATATGTTGATGGTAACATTTCTGAAACATTACAATTCCGCAATGACACTAGAAAGCATTTAGGTGTGTTATTACAGTTAACTGCAGAAGAACAGACATGTTAAGGATCAAATTTCAGTGCTATTTAAAATTTCTTTTTAGCTACCCAACAGATAGCCTTTATTGTTAGTATTAGTCGTAGTCTGTTAGTATTTCCTGGACAAAGAAAATCCCATCAGTCCACTCCAGATTTATTATCAGTTTCAACAGATCACTGCAGTTTTGCTGAAGTTGTATCTTTTACATTGCCAATTGTTCATCTTTACAAAATATGAAAACATTTATATGCAAGAACAAAGTATAGCTCTAAAGTGTTAATAAAAAGTGCTGTAAGCTTTTTTGGTTTTAATGCTGACAGGTACCATTACTATGGAATAGCAGTGAAGGAGAGCTCACAGTACTATGATGTGATGTACTCCAAGAAAGGAGCAGCCTGGGTAAATGAGACAGGAAAGAAAGAGGTCACCAAGCAGACAGTGGCATATTCACCACGATCCAAACTGGGAACGCTGCTGCCAGAGTTTCCAAATGTCAAAGATCTAAATCTGCCAGCCACTCTGCCAGAAGAGAAGGTAAACAGACTTCTAGACATTCAGCTGACCTCTTTTTTTGCTTCTTTTCTTTTGTGCAGGAATCCAAGTGTGTAAGATTTAGTGCGTTAATTTAGGTTACAGGGGTTTTGAAGTTTTTCCTCAATTCTTATGCTAATTGTGTAAGAAAACATTTCAGCACATCTGTTAAACTTGATTAGCAGAAGGAATTTGCCACAAAACAAATTTGTATGCATGTATGCATTTAGTGTTTCTTAAGCACGTAATGACGGAGTGCTGCTATGGTTAATACTGCAGCCTACTATATCAGTTCTGGGGAACCAATTCAGTTCCCACTTCAGTCCCTCTCTGTGGTGTATGCACTTTCTACTCATGTACGTGTGATATGATTTGGTTCCAGTCCATTTCAAAAGATGTTAGTAGCTATTGAGATCGCTAAATAGGCTCAGCGTATGAACTGTCAGTCCCTATCCAGGGATGACTTCTTCCCTTCTGCACAGTACAGTTGGGATAGACTTTGATTTTACAATGGAAAGAAGTGATCCAGAACAGGACGAATGAATGTATTTAGTAAAACTTCTTTAATTTAGTAAATTTATTATTAATATAGACAACATATCTTTAACAAGTATACTGTATTTACAGTATAAAATAACAGTACTGTGGTATACAGTTAATACAATTTGGTCTATCATTCTGGTTAGCTTTCCCTTTAATAATAACTCTTAGAATTATTATTACATTATAATTGGCTAAAGGTCTATGACTGAAAATGTTAAATCTTAAGAAAAGAAAAACAAACTTGTCAACTGAATACAGCAATGTCTTTCCTAATTAATGTTTAATCGTAATGTTCAGTTCAGTAGCCCTACATTGCACACAAATTGATTTTTTACACTATAAAAGTATCTTTTCTTCAATTTTAAGGTGTCTACTTTTATTATGATGTATAGAACCCATTGTCAGAGGATTCTGGATACAGTTATACGAGCAAATTTTGATGAGGTAATATTACTGTTATGTTTATATATATTGTTGATGTAAATATGTTTATATACTGTATTTCAATATTCTCCCGGCATACAGTAATTATATTAATACAGATATCTTCTGTACAGATGAGATTTTATTTTGGAACGGTATTATTACTGTGGCATTAGTCTTACAAAATGAATGATAATGAACAATGCTAAACGAAAAATCAACACTGTGTCCCAAACTGGCAAGCACAAGAGTTTGTCTTGATAGTGGCAGGCTGTGACATCGTCATTAAGGCTTTGGACTTCAAACCCTGAGGTTGTGGATTCAGATCCTGCTGCTGATGCTGTGTGACCAGGAGCGAGTCCCTTCAGCTGCCTGTGTTACAATTGTAAAATCAAACAAAAAATCATATGTTGTAAGTCACCTCAGAATAACAAGTTTGAGCCATACAGATACAGTATACAACATTATTAACACATTTATAAATGCATTCCAAAGGTGGTCAAAATAGCAAAAATAACTTTGTATAATTCGAAAAATCTGTGAATGTGAAATACTGTATG
This sequence comes from Polypterus bichir lapradei, assembly GCA_026402145.1. NCBI lineage: Eukaryota > Metazoa > Chordata > Cladistia > Polypteriformes > Polypteridae > Polypterus > Polypterus bichir. The sequence goes on from JANRMT010062792.1 coordinate 16,835,967, forward strand.
TCAGTTAGTTTCTAGAAAGAAATATAATCAAATGTTCTCATTTTATACTAAAATAGTACATCATCATCACCTCCAAAGTTCACATTTTTCAACATGGTTTTAAAATATTATTCTACATATCTTTCTAAAATATTGTTGTCTATGTGTATTATTTAGACAATGAACCATCATTGCATAACACTAAATACGTGATCTTAATTAATTTTGGGAACATTTTCTGCCCTGCTATAAACGGGGGAAGTTTCACAGTAGTTTCTAATATTATTAATCATTTAATTTCAGTAACATTTTTCAAAATGTTGTTTCTATAAATTTAAAATGTATTTTTTTGCTGCTTATATCTTGAAGTATTAGTTGAATTTAGTTTATAAGTCTATAAGTACTATATAAGTCTGTTCAAAAGTTTAACCTGGCATTACTTTAATTTGTTATGATATGATCAGGAAGAATGGACTGTAAAAAATAAATGCATAGATCTGTTGATGCACAATAACCCTAACTGCTATTTTCTGTCCTAATAACAGGTGCAAAGTTTTCTTCTTCATTTTTGGCAAGGAATGCCACCTCATATGCTGCCAGTCCTTGGTTCCTCTACGGTTGTCAATATAGTTGGCGTTTGTGATTCTATACTTTACAAAGCCATTTCTGGAGTTCTTATGCCTACTGTGCTGCAGGCTCTACCCGACAGGTTGGTTTTCTTTTTATCATTTCATGGTGTGCAGCTCACAGGTTTTAGAAATACAGACAGATGCATCTGGACACAGCTACAAAACCTGGTTATGTACACTTTTCCTATTGATAACAATTCTTTTAGTGAATTTATCTGTCATATTTTTTAAATGGATACTGTTTTAGTTGTTATAGATGTGGGAAAAAAATACAAAGTCCTGACAGATGACATTCTACCCAGTCAAAGCTCACTATGTATTGGAGCAGTAAAATGGTTAAATAGCATAAGCTAATGCTAAAATTATAGAAAAAAATACAATTTTAAAATTATATTAATCATAACATGTAGGCATATAGTCGAGTCTAAATTGTAAACATTCAGTGCCATTAGTGACAAAACCTTCTAGAATTCAAAATGATTTTACTAACTTTAACAGACTCTACAAATATTATAAGTTAACTGAGAAGCTTATAGGCATAGCTTATAAGGGCTCGATATAGTTAAAACAGATTAGTGTCTGATAACAGTGGTATCAAATAATTAAATATTCCATATTAATATTTATATCAGAATATCATTTCTGTAATATTTAAAAAAATATTTGAAATAAAGTTTAAATATTTTCAAACTTACAGCTAAATTATTTTCATCAACATTATATAGGCAGCTAGTACAAAAAGTTCTAAACAGGTAACTTGTAAATAAACAAATGCATATAAATAAAATTAATTAAAACCGTAACCATCTTCGTTTCCTTTTTGTAAAATGCTGGACCATTTTAGGTCATTATCTGAAAAAAACAACAGCAGTTAGAAAATGACAAATGAAATTCCTTGGGGGCAGTATAATGTATGGAAACCTGAATAATTTATTATTAGTACAGTACAGCTCACTAGATTACACAATACGTTTATGTACAACTGGTTTAAAATACACATGTATTTTAATAAGCAAGGTAAGATGACCTTTTAGATTTTTTGCACTTACTTAGTCATTTAATGTTTATAAACAAAACCACTATTTAGTCAGGCACTATGTTCTCATGTAATGTCCAAATGTAGACATCCATCTTTTCCAGAAGAAACTGCAATCAAAGCGCTACAGCCAGAATATCACCACATTCTGTACATCACTATCAGTTGCAAACTGCTTACCAGCCAAGTGCTTTGATCAAAGTACCAAAGAGATAAAAGTCACTTGGTGTGAGGTCCAGGGTGTGTCATGCATCAAGATGACTCCTAGGAAGAGCAGTCCAGGTCATCTCTGACAAACACCCTGCTGTAACTGCTCTGATGTGCGACAATGGCACATGTTTCAAGCTGTCCTAGTGACATATGCAGCAGTAGACCTTCATTCACAACCTCTGATGGCCTGAAATATAATTAAACCTAATGCACTGACACCTGTCACCATTCAGACAATTTGTACCAGCTCTTTATGTAAATTGAAAGGCCTTGCTACCTTATGTACTGTATTGAAAAGCCTCTGTACAATAATCTGTGTATGACACTGCCTTAAATATAATCTTGTGTTTGTTTTTAGGAGGATGACTCACACGTTTGTTAAATTTCATAAGCTTTATATGGTATTTCCTTTAACAACATAGGATTCTACTGATAGATTTTTCACTTTCTTAAATAGTGAAAGAATTGTTATTTTGCATTTTGTCTGGGCATTCAGTCTTTGGACTCTAAATAATTTAGGCAGGCAATGTGATCTATTGACTCAGACACAGGGACTCAATAACTTCCAGGGCAGTTCCCACTTCTAACTCAGTGTGCGACCCAAAAGAAGTCACCTAACCAACCGTTTAAATATACTGTATATGTCTGTTAATCCAGTAGGTTTATAATTATAGAATAAAATAATAAAATAATAGTGAAGGTGTTCAGAATTAGTGGTAGCAGTAGAATAAGAACTTACCAGTTATAATTTTGACAATTAAAAAGAGCTCGGCCCATGCTTTAAAGTTACAAGTAAACTGAGAATCCTTCAATTTAATCTAGCTGTATACTGGCAATAACATTGTGTGGTTGTACATGCATTTTTGATTGAGTTTACAGCAAATTATATATTTATACAATGACTGAATCTGAGAAAGTGAAGTAAAAGAATCAAGAAAAGAGCACATATGGAGTTGACAGGTATCTGAAAAACTGATAAATAGGTTAATTTCAAAAATAGAAAAAAATATATCTATTTGTTAAATCTGCAAATTCATTGTAGACTTGTGTTGAAATAGAAACTAACTAAAAGCAAAGTACAAAATGAATGTTAATGAGACTTTAAGTGATTTATTACATATGTGTTGTTTATCTCCTTTTTCATTCATAGTGGTAAAATGGTATTCACAGTAATTTGGTACCCTACATTCAATTAAACAGTTCTTAGAGATAGCACCAATAATTTGGACAAATAGGCCTACCGTGCAAACTGGAAATAAGAATTTTTTTTCTCATCTGGTTTATTGTCCAAAAAAGGAAATGTGAGAACAGCAATTCAAAATAGCACAGATCAGAGTATCTGCAATACATAAATGTTCACAACAAAGAAAACCTGCAAAGAAATATATATTGGTTGTAACATCTTAAGCTATGAACTGAAAATATGTGACATTAACAGCAATTGAATACCCGGATGGTAAAATGTAAACATTAACATTTGAATTTTCTCCATGTCATTTAGTATTTGGGTAAAAAGGCAAGATGCAAAATTTTGATACATTATTATGTGCATAATACATATATATATATATATATATGATGCATATGGCCAGCTAAGGCTATGTCAATCTACAGTACATTTCCACCAACACTACAGTCAACAAAATAGCACAGGCCATTAAGAGAAGAAAGGATTAAAATAGCACAGATTGATGCATATATTTTACTAATACAAAAATAAACACATCCATAAGTGCCAGTATAAAATGTTATAAATGTGTCATCCCAAAAACCACATTATTTACATATTTTTAAAGTACTACACTTGGTGCAAATTACCTGTTCCATATGAAAGCCAGAGCTTAAAAGGCCTGGATGTAGATAATGCACATAGGTGGCAGAAGGGAAAAAAGATGAAAGAAATAAAAAGTACAGGGGATTTTAGGAAACCTAATAATTTTTTTTTCAGATTTTCTTTCTAGTGGAGATTATGCTACTGTCTTTGAAAAACCAACAGGTTTCCAGGAATATAGGTATCTAGCTAGAACACTGTAAATTCCTTTTGGTTTAATTATGGAAAATATGGTTTACAAACTGAAGGTGCAAGTTTGGTACCTTTGCGTACAGTTACGTTTGAGATGATTACAAAAATAATAAGTGCAAGTCCATAGCCATTTCCACAGTAATGTATAGAATAAGATATTGTACACTTTTTATACTTTTTCATTATTGGTTACATTGAACTGCCATGTTTCTCATGCCTTTTTACTTTCAGCTTGACACAGGTAATAAGGAAGTTTGCCAAGCAGTTGGATGAGTGGCTGAAGGTGGCACTGCATGACCTCCCAGAAAACCTAAGAAACATCAAGTTTGAGTGTATGCAGAGAAGTAATTTTATCTGCCTCTCCTTTTCTCTCTGTCTGGTGCTCTAATATGTTTATGACAAAACTGTTCTTATTTTTTTAAAAAAGACATAACATGAAGGAAACTCTGATTAATAAAATCTAGCCAATGCCACATCCAAGATCTTACAAAATCAGATGTAAAAGTCAAACCCTAATTGAAGATTAAGCTTTTTATTTATGGAAAAATCTCTAGCTTAATGAGACCCTGTACTGTTTTAAATCGAACATTTTATAAGCCATTCCTTTTGTTGCTTGACAGAAGTTCTTGCAGAGAGGCCCTTCGGAGTTGATGTTCTTAACAGTTTTGCATTCCTGCTTCCAAATTTATGACTTTTTACAATTCAACATTATCAACTAAGTTCTAGGACTTCTTTGGTGTTTTAGGTTCAATTTCTGGTATCCAGATGATGCTTTATGATAAAATAATATGCTAAACTGATGCCAATACAGGCAATCTTAATGATTACCTTCCGTCTTTTTTGAGGTGCTTCATATAATAAATATTGGCTTATTCTGCATTTCAACCTGATAGGTATAGCTGCCATGCAAGATGGCATATGCCTGTACCCATTGTGAGCCAACAGTATAAAATCAATATACTCAATATATATTCTAAATAAGAATATTTTTTTGTTCTTTATTTTGCCTTATACAATATATTATATTAGAAATGTGTTTGTTCTCACATACCCCTTGGGTTCAGAGCACAGAGTCATCCATTGTACAGCACCCCTGGAGCAATTGCAGGTTAAGGGCCTTGCTCAAGGGCCCAGCAGAGTAAGATCTCTTTTGGCAGGGATTTGAACCAGCAACTTTCCAGATACCAGTGCAGATTCTTAGCCTCAGACTATTGTGTGTGTGTGTATTTATGTATCTATTTATGTGTTTATTTAAAGAGCTTCTGTAAAAAGCCAAATTTCCCTCTGTGGACAAATAAAGTTCTATCTATCTATCTATCTATCTATCTATCTATCTATCTATCTATCTATCTATCTATCTATCTATCTATCTTCTTAAACTTTAAAATGGTGAATAGTGAAATTATATACAATAATGAATTATTTGGTATATCTACTAAGAGTGTGTTTTTCTGCTTTATCTCACATTATCATTTCAATCACATTGATTTCACTTATTTTCTTGCTAGTCAAGTAAACCTGCAGGTAATTTATGAAGTATAATTTATAAACTGTTTCAAATGAAAAACATTTAACAGTTGTTACAAAGCAAGCAACAGCAAGTCAACCCTGCCAACATGAAAGATTTGAGCAATGATTTTGTAGCCAGCGCCCTTATCTGGTGAGCTCTGGCAGACATCAATTACATTCATGTGAAAAGTGAATTGGGAAAAAAAAGAATTCTTATCTTAGATTAAATCATATTTCCCAATATGTAGTTTGACAGAAGTTGTTTACTTTCATTATAAGTAAGCTTAACTTCATTTCACAACAGCTTTTGTTTATTTCTGCCTGTGACAGTATTTTAGATTAGTGTTAATTGATTAGCTAATTCTTATATTTCAAGTAATAATTCATGATTGGTGTATTTAACTGTATTATATTAATCATCATTTGTGACATAAGATGATTATGATATTACTGTAATTTTTATAATTGTCAGATGTGCTGTTGTTGCAATATGTATGTAATAACTCTGTAAAATTAGATTTGCTTTATTAACGATAATCACCGTAACTAGCTTGATGAATAATACATACTCATTACAAAATAATGTCCATTCTTTACAGTTCGTCAGTGACATGTTGTTGAATGTTAATGATCAAAATGAAGCAAATTGCCACTTGTGAATAACAGATGTTACTTACAGTTATCTACAGCCTGCTAACAGGATTACATATAATCAAAGGGCATTTTTCTTGATATGTTTTTCAAATATTTAAAAGCAACTGATTATTATCTAATTTTGAAATAGTAGCTCTTATTTTAAATTGGCATTACAAACTCTTTTTGGCAGTTATCACAATCTGCATTTCTATGAAAATATGTTCTTGTTCTCTATGTTATTAACACAAAATTCATTTTCTTAATGTTTTATTCAGCTTGACTTTTCATATACAAGAATTCCTTTAGTCTGTTCTGTACATTAAAGTATTTATTAAAGGTGTTCATATTATTTGTAGAACATCAGTTACTTCCTTGAATGGTTTGCTCCATTTTGTTTTCAGTCTTTCTTCCCTTTTAATACTTGACGGTTTTTCACTCATTTGTCTTTTAGGGTTCACAATCCATCTTTCGTCTTTAGTATATCTTTAATAACTTCACACTACTGCCACTCCCAGATTAGGATTAACTATTTTCGTTTTCAGTTTCACACTGGTTGCATATTTATGAGGTCAGATTGAGTTTAAAATGCATTTTATTATACAACATAACATACAAAATATGTAATGAATATGCTATACAGATTTGTGCACTCATTATTTGCATTTCTTTTACTTTTCAAGTGTCAAGAAGATTTTCTCAGATTCTCAGGAGGCAAACATCTTTAAACCACCTCTGTCAGGTAACATTTTTAAGTATTGTGCTTTTAAACTAATCTTAAATATGTATTCACTGAAGATTATACCAACCACCATTGGTGAAAGCAAGAGATCTTTTCTTTGGGAGCCTGTTCATCTCAGAATTTGACCTAGATCTAATCCTTTCAGGTCACAGAAGCGATGCCTTATCTCATCAGATTGCCAAAACCAAATTAAATGTGATCTCATCCCAACCCAAACTTTATTATATTAGACATTAAGCACTAAGTTTAACTTAATCTTATTATATATCAAAGGCTCAGCGAAGTATCAAACTGACCAAGAATCTGAGTGAAAGACTAACATGTACGCATAATGCTGTGAACAATAAACCTGAGCTGATCAGATTTCAAAACAAAAGCTTAATCTCTTTGTAGAAATGAAGATATGTTACAGACTCTGGAACATTCAGAGTACGACACACTCAGGGAGAGCCGAACTTCACAACGTTAATGTTATTGCTCCAAATGTTGTATGTGTCCAACAAGGGAAATTAAATCGTGGAGTTCAAAAGATATGTAATGAGAGGCTAACATTGAAATTTAAATTCTTGCACTCAGACTATCCTTAATTATTCAGTACACAATAACTATTGATTTATAAAATAGATGGCAATATCATATTAAATAATGTCTAATAAATAAAAACAATAGATATTATACAAGTAGAAGAAAATATTATAATATAATATTACCTCACCAGGGTTTAATACCTGCCCTGGTCAATGTCTGTGCGAAGTTTGCACTTTTTTCCTTCGTCCTTTAGTGTTTACCTCTTTGTCTCCAGTTTCCTCCTACATCCTGAAGGTCTGCATATTGGGTTAGTTAGGAGGATGTCCATTATGTATTATGAATGTGATCTATAGTGGACTGGACCCCTGTCTGTTATTTGCTTCTTTCTCATTATATGGACTCCTGAGGACTGGAAAGTCAGGCGTAGATTGAATTGATCAGCTAAAATAAAGTATAAACCATTAATAAAAATTATTCATTTGTTTTTTACACATTCTGCTCAAATAGAGTATCTCTGGTGCATGGTGAGAAACTATTTAAAAAAAAGAAAATTATTCATTTGTTTTACACACTTTTTTATTCCAGTACAGCACTCAGATGCATGGTGAGAACCAATCCAGTCCTTTACAGTCAAAATTTCCACATCCACACTCACTCATACAGAGCCGATTTAGAGTTGCCAATCCACCATCTAACACAAATATTTTGGATAATGGAGGGATCCAGACTACACAGAAATAAGCTCACATAGACACTGGGAGAATGTGTAAATCACACAGATGAGACTGAATGCTGTACTCCAGCGATGTGAGACATTACATCAACCTGCTAGAAAGCAAAAGGGCAGAAATAATGTAATGTTACTGAGTCCAGTGTATTCATTTACTTTTACTTGGTTTTGTTAAAGTCTTATAAACAAGCATTTTAGCAATGCCTTTCTACATCTCATTCTACGTATGCCATTGATGTTCTTGTTTGATCTTTACTTCTTAACAACGGTGGTATTTCCTGCTGAAAATCCTTTCCAAATAGTCCATTTCTTAAAAACAGATGATAATGTTAAGTAATTGGACTTTTAGTCGTTCATGGCTAGTACTCAATTCTGCTGAGCTGTTTTATTTTCTTATGCAGAATTTTTACCAGAGATGTTTGACCAGGGCGGCACAGTGGCGCAGTGGTAGCTCTGCTGCCTCGCAGTTAGGAGACCCGGGTTCGCTTCCCGGGTCCTCCCTGCGTGGAGTTTGCATGTTCTCCCCGTGTCTGCATGGGTTTCCTCCGGGCGCTCTGGTTTCCTCCCACAGTCCAAAGACATGCAGGTTAGGTGGACTGGCAATTCTAAATTGTGTGTTTGTGTGTGTCCTGCAGTGGGTTGGCACCCTGCCTGGGATTGGTTCCTGCCCTGTGTTGGCTGGGATTGGCTCCAGCAGACCCCCGTGACCCTGTGTTCGGATTCAGCGGGTTGGAAAATGGATGGATGTTTGACCAAAATGTTTTTGGATAATTTGCAAAGGCAACATTAATTTGAGCAATATCAACACTACAGTGCCCCTCAATGCCACAGTACTGAACTGAAGGGAGGTTTTTGTCTGTCGGACTCCCTCTTCAGTATATAAGGAAAAAACAAATGAAGAGAGGAGTGACTTACCAGTCTAGAGGTGTACACCAATAAACCCGTACTTCGTTAATACAAAATTAAACTGAACCAAATTGAAGGAAAAGAGGCATAATGTTATGATCTCTAATTTTAAAAAGTTTATTATGCAGATTCTAGTTTATGGATAATTGTATATTGATCATAGGATTTTGACATGCAAAGATTGAAATATGAGGTTTGTTTTTGTGTTTCATGCACCTTAACCAAGTTTTAAAATTGTTTCTGTTTTTCCACAATGACATTTTGTCTTTGTCTCAGGCACCACCATTTTGTGGATCCGTTGCTGGGGGTAGTCAGAGAGGTTGTGACCCTGCCCTCGTTAGTTTATGGGTTTAAAGGACTACTCCAGTGACCAAGTTTTATCCAACCCCAGAATAAACCCAAGAATCACTTTTCCAAAGATTTTCTTTTTAAATATAAGTGTATTTCCCTTATAACAAATCCTTGCTCTTATTTTTTGATGCCGTATCGGTTCTGTTGAAAGATCTCTTTGATTGCTGGTTTTTGACTTTTGCTTCAGTCTGTTTGACTTTGATTCCTGGGTTTAGTTTTGGTTCTGGCTAAAATATCGTTTTGACCTCCTGCTAATAAAAATTGGCACAAACATTGTCTCACATTCATCTCCAGTCATTCAGATAATACACATATAAGACGTGTGAACGGGTACAATGTGACCTGTAGGCATGTTCTCTTCTGCAGTCAATTGCAGGCTGGTGAGATGCTACACAGAGCATGCCTCTGTAAAACACAGCTGACTGTGCTCACCCAAAAAATAATATAAATTGGTGAGAGCCTACAAAGAAATTATGCAAAATGTGACAAAATGTAAAAAATAATTTGTTTAAACAAGTCCATGATCCAAAAAGCAGAATTGATAACATAGGGAGAAGGTTGTGCTCAAAGAGTAATACATAAAAACAGTATCCATACTCAAGAAGGACAATTCTGAAAGAATAGTCAAATACAAGACACAAGGACAAAGATACCGCAGGAATTAAGACTGACCAAAATGTTAAGGAAAACTCAAACATCAAAAAGCAAAGCCAGCAGGTCAGAGACTTAAATATGAACTCCTATAGCACTAGCAAGGAGACCTCTAGAAAAAGGTTATTATAAAGGGAACACTGCCAAAGCTTGAATGAAGTCATTATCTGAGACCACTCCTGTCCTCCTGCAGAGCAAATGTTTCCATACAGCACACGCAAATGGGAGAGGTTTGGGGCAAAAGAAAGGTCAAGAGAACGTCTAATGGGTGGAGACCAGTGTGTTCCTGACAATGTCCTGTTACACCAGCCATCTAATACTGTTCTTTTTTTTCTATGCTAAAATAAAATTGAAAAAATCTGGCTATGGATAGTCCACCTCTCTAATAATAGTACAGTTTTTAAGGAATCATACAACACGTATATTCTGATACAACATATGCTAGCTAAGATAAAGACAAATAATCATTGTCACTACAAGCAAAATAAGTGAAATTATACTTTAAACACTTGTTTGGTTACAGTGGATGAAATTTCATGCTGAAAAAGATTTATAGTAACATGAATAGTAGTAGTGAAAACGGATATGAGTATTGTTAAATATATACAGTATATATATAATCAGTAAGAGAACTGTTAAGTCAAAAATATGTAAAATGGAGCAACAGCAGTGCTAACAAAAACAGTAATTTTGTTCTTAACATACTTGACTAAGTAAAGATACTTGTGGAGGTTAATGTCTCTAATTCCTTTGAACATAATTTTTCCATGTTTAATTTCTGTTGTATTATTTTAAAAGGCTTCCAGAACTGTTATCCATAGTGCAGATATTACATTCCAGATGTTGGAGGACTGGAGAAATGTCGATTTGAACAGCATTACCAAACAGACCCTGTACACCATGGAGGACTCCCGAGAAGAGCATAGGAAACTCATTATTCAATGTAAGTACATATTATGGACAGCAATGGTTTCTGTTATATTCTTGAAGTTTAACAGTGCTATAGCTTATATTATTATAAATATTCAAATAAGTAGCTTCCTTTGTCAAGCTTTCCATTTTCAATAAACAGTTACATAAAAACAGGACACTTCAGTTTACATCAAGTTCTTCTTTACAACTCAGTCCAAAAGCATATTAATCCTGGTTTTAAGAAACCCAGGTGACCATAACATATAAAAACTGTGACAGCAAAATGCAATGTTCAAATTTAGAGAATTTTGTGTTAAATGTAACGTGATGACTGAGCTGGTACATTGTCACAAACAAAAACCAAGAAGAATGATTTTTTGCAGCAACATTATAAAGTCGACTGATACAAAAGATCTTAAGTCTTTCCTGCATGCTCATGGTTTACATCTAGTAGCAAGGTTTCATTAATTAAAAGTACTTATCATATAATGAAAGACTGGGTTGTGCTGGTAATTATTTTAAAAATGCCAAATATATAATAAAATAACGATTTTTATCCTGGAAAATTAGGGAGAGATGAACAAAGAGAGAAATTCAAGTTGTCATTCAAAATGACCATTAAAAGAAAGTCATCCCGTAGAACTGTATAGTTCTTATCTAACCTGGCACAGTGACTTTTCTACTTGCTCATATCTATAGCAATATAAGTAAATTTCCAGTTTCCTCTCTCTTAAAATCTCTGCCCCTCTACCTCCACAACATTCATAATTCAAATCACCTCTCAACTCCAGACTCATTGGGGTTCAGGGAGGAAGCAACCTTCAAACCTCATGTATAATTATGTTCACTACAGACCATTCCTGAAATGGATACCCTAGAACATCTTATGAACTTCAGTTCAGATTGTTCTATAACATGCCCAAAAACAGTACCACTGAGTGCATTCTTTAACTTGCAGGGACAGGAGATCATTGATGCTGTTGGTCTGACTGCTCTCCGTAATAAAGCGGTCCCGCCTGTTTGATGTCTTTCCTCATATTTTCTGCCTGCCCATATTCTTCTGTGACCTCTCTTTCACACTGGACCATCCTGAAGTTTCTATAATCAGACATCATTTACTTTGGAAGGACATATCTGAACACACTGTCTGAACACACTGGCACTTAGAAGTGCATACCATTTGGCAGTTGTCATAGTTTGACTTTTCCCCCAACAGCCTCTCAGAATATTTATATTTATGCTTGAATGTATATACAGCCGTCCATGTTCAAAACCTTTTTTTACCCTTGTCAGGACAGCATAGAGCTGGCTTTTCCCCTTTATTTGTATTTGTGTTAATTGTCTAAAATAAATGTAACACCAACTAGCAGTACTACTTATTTTGATTTACCTCACAGGTAGGCAAAAGTTAACACAGTGCACTACTTGATTGCATGCTAAGTAATTATTTTTATTTAGGCCTGTCAGTTTAAGAGGCAGAAATTAACACTTGTATAGTACTCAACTTTGGGCACTGGATCTCCAGAATCTTTCCATTTCTTTTGTATTTTTCATGCCTTCTTGTTTACTTGGCTGAGATTTTTATTCTCCTCTACCCTTTGATTTTTCTTTTGCTGATAACCATTACCTATACAAATGTACTTTCAGCATTTCATGTTGGATGTGCAATGGATCCTGATTTCATTACCTGAACAATGTGCTGTTCAAAACAGTAGCAGACTTCATCCATTAAAGAGTCACAGGAGGGTAACACCTATTCTGTCAGGTTTGGGCATAAGGCCTTGACCATGTCTGGATGGGCTATCAGTTTACTGTCCCCTTGGCCAATATACAATTGATTGGTTTATTGTCATTACAGAGGGACTTAGACAGCATACAGGCTGGGCAGATTTGAGGCAGATGAAATGCAATGTAAGTAAATGTAAAGTATTACATACAGGAAGTAAAAATATTAGATTTGAATACACAATGTGAGCTCTCAATCTTGAAAATACCCCCTTTGAGCAAGACTCAGGACTCATAGTGGACTCATTGCTATCAAACTCCAGGCAGTGTTCTTCAGCCATTAAGAAGGCAAACAGAATGTTAGGTTATATAGCACTGTGTGTGGAGTACAAGTCCATGGAGGTTATGCTCATCCTTTATAATGCACTGGTGAGGCCTCATCTGGAGTACTGTGTGCAGTTTTTGGTAAGTTTTGCTCTCAACACTACAAAAAAGACAGAGTAACCCTAGAAAAGTCCAGAGAAGAGAATTAGGCTAACTCTGAGACTGGAAGGTATGAGCTATGAGTAAAGATTAAAGGAATTGAAGTTTTTCAGTTTAAGTAAACAGAAATTAAGATGAGACGTGATTGAAGTGTTTAAAATTGTGAAAGAAATTAGTACAGTGGATTAAGACTGTTATTATAAAATGAGTTCAACAAGAACACGTGGACACAGTTGGAAACTTGTTAAGGGTAAATTTCATACAAGCATAGGAAGCTTTTGTTTTCCACACAGAGAACCATAGACTCATGGAATAAGTTACCAAGTAGTGTGGTAGACAGACAGTAGCACTTTTGGGACATTCAAAACTAAACTTCATTTTATTTTGGAAGAATTAGAACTGGCGAGCTTTGTTGGGCAAAATGGCCTGTTCTCATCAAAAGGTTTTTTAATGTTCAAAAAAAAAAGTCAGTCAATTATTAATCTGTTTTTATCCAGTTTAGGACCCAGTTTAGGACTACTACTCCACTTACTTTACTAGGATTACTTCAGCCTTCAGGTTAAAGGCTATCTCAACAGCATCAGGTACAAGATAGGAACCATTACCAGGCACGCTTGCAGAAACACCTACGTTTGCTGATATTTAGTCAATTTAGAATCGCTAATCGATCTAAATTGTACTTCTTTAGGATGTGGAAGGAGTACCCCAGAAAACACTCCCAGATATGGGCAGAAAATGGAAATTTCTCCTAGACAATCACCAGACCTGGATTCAAACCCAGTTTCCTGAATGTGTGAAGCAGCAGTGCTAAACTCTGTGCTGTCCTGTTTTAAATATGAATGTGTTTTCCCTTTCTGATTTTTATGCTGTTCCATAGGTGAGGTATATTATGTAATGAATTATACGTCCAGCCTATATAAATAATTTTGTATACTTTTTTTAAATCAAATGTATCCATTAAACTTCCTTTCCTGAGGTTAAATCCCTTGGGTGTATCCTACAGTTTATATTCTAAAATAACCTAAATTACCTAAGTAAAGTATATAATTGACATACTCAAAATAAAGATTTAACATATAAAAATGTATTTGTTTTCAATTAACAAACAGTGTAAAGATGGTTTGTTGAAATTTTCTTGTTGGTGATACCTATTTTCTTCTTAATTCTTAAGAATGAATTCCCATGACCATCAATGTTGAACTTTAGTTCTCTTGATTGGAGTTAAATGACTTTATTCCCTGTGTTTTTCAACACCCTGGAGAGCATCTCAAATTAATTTCAGGGTAGCCTTTTGTATTGGCCAGTGAGGTCAAAGGGCAACAAAACTGGTCAATGAATGAATGATGAACTTACTAGAAAATGAATGAAAATCCTACAATTTTACATGTGTTGTGCTTGATGAAAGTTATAAATTAAATCATTTATATTTGATGTTTTAATTGTATCCACAATTATATTAATTTTTATTAATGTTGATTCTAAATTACTAGTCTGCCTCCTTTTAATAAATTGCAAATGCTATAAATAAAGATAATCATTTTAATAATCTCCTGACTCATGATGTCAGATCTATCTATCTATCTATCTATCTATCTATCTATCTATCTATCTATC
>JANRMT010062792.1:16890411-16948592 GCA_026402145.1 Polypterus bichir lapradei
GAGGAGGGCTTGTGCCTCCTCCAGACCGCGAGGGGGCGTCCGTCCTGGTTCTGTTGGGGACCACGGGTCGAGGGCATGGAAGCCCTACCCTGTAGGGGCCCGTGGTCACCGCCAGGCGGCGCCCCGATGCCGGTTTATCCCATCTGGTCCTCGGCCGGGGCTGGAGCCCGGTCGGGACGCCTTGGAGGACCGGAGGAGGGCGTGTGCCTCCTCCAGACCGAGTGGGGGCGTCCGTCCTGGTTATGCAGGGGGCCTCGGGTACAGGGCTTGGAAGCCCAGCCCTGTAGGGACCCGTGGCCACCGCCAGGCGGCGCCCCAGTGCCTAATTATCCCGGGAGCCCGGCACTTCCGCCACACCAGGAAGTGCCGGGGGGAAGACGACCGGGGAGACACGGATGGCTTCCGGGTGCGCGGCCGGCACTTCCGCCACACAGGGGTGTGGCCAACATCAAGTGCCGGGAAGCAGCTGGAGCCCATCCGGGTCCCCATAAAAGGGGCCGCCTCTCTCCAGTCAGGAGGTGGAAGTCGGGAGGAAGCAGACTGAGCTGGAGAGAGAGGACGGGAGGCGGCCAGGAAGGCAAAAGGACTGTGAGCCCTGGACTTTGGGGAAATCGGTGCTGGAGGCACTGGGGTTTTGTGAGTGCACTAAATTAAAAATCAACAGTGTGTTGGGTGAAACCATGTTGTCCGTCTGTCTGTGCCGGGGCCAGCGTTCACAATATATATATACACAGTATGTTCTTCATTTATTGCTAGTTTGTGGACATGTGCTATATTTTGTTTGAGGCTATTGTTGCATCTGCGACTTTTATTGTTTGAGGCACAGGCACAGTGGAGAATTCATAAGCACCAAAAACATTTCATCCACTCCAGATCTTTTACAGTTTCTTAAAAAATAAAATAACAGGATGTCTTCCCAAATGTAGACATTGCTTTCAGCCTTTACCTGACATTGCTTGTCACAACTGCACATGGTGAGTGACCTTTCTTCAATGCTAGTGAAGAACAGGCTCAGATTCACAATAGGACCAGAAAGACTGAATCATTGGACTCTGTTGTCAGTTGAGTTATTGGGTTCAGAAACTGGATTTTAGTGATCTGATCTGGGACTTTGCAGCAAAGAAATCTGGAAAAGAACAATATTGGTTCAAATTTTAAAAAATGTCCAGATTGGAGGAGGCAGAAACTATAAACCTCTGGTCCAAAGGACAAAAACAAAGTTCCTTAATATTTAAATATTTATTGAAAAAAAGGAATAACAACAACAGACAGGGTTACCCTCCCGTTGCTCCTTTGGTTCCACATAAAGGGGACAAGACAAAGTATAATAATTAGCATAAAATATAACAATATGAAAGAAACAACATACAAAAAATACTCAGTAAATAAAATAACACAAAAATAATTTACAACATTAAATCCAAAGGATGACAAAAGAATTAAATAAAAAGAAAAGACATCTGAGCCAGGTCTAATTCCTAACAGTTTTGTCTGCTCTTGAACATTTGTACATCACAAGGCCGGATTAAGACCCTCATCAGCGTCCTGGGCAATTTAATGAAAGTAGAGAGTTGATCCTACTTTAAACAATGCGGCACATGGACACCCTGTCACTGCCCTTGGTGAGGTCATTTTGCCAGGCAAGGGAGGATTGCGAGGGGTGAAAAAGCCCCTTGCCAACACAGGCCCAACAGAGCACCCTGATGGTAGATCTGCTCATGATACATCAGAAGAGTGCAAACAGAATCCCGCAATGAAAGTCACATTTAAGAACAATCTTCTGTTTGACCTCCACTGTCACTAGTGTTGAAGAGCTCTCTCTACTGCCATCCAATGAGATGTCCCTCACATCCCAGGCAAACTTCATGTTCTGCCATGGATGGAAAAAAATGCCAGACCACCAGTGCCAGGAATTAACAAGGAAATGAAACCAAAATCAAAACACTAGTGAGATCAAACGGAAAGACAAACAACTGGGTGACTAAATTCAAAACTAAAAGTCTTAAATAACTCAGCCAAAAGTCAGCGAGTAGAAAGGTGTAAAGAAAAGCACTTGTGAATGTTGTTAAGTTTGTATCCACAAACTCAGTCAAAATCTGATATGCAATGCCGCTTTAAATGGTGTTACACTGCTGATGTCACATGCCATGACTTCTGGGTAACACGGCAGTATAAATGAAAAAGGGGAAGGCTTCTTCTCTGTTGAGCTTACTTTTAAATAAGGGCACACTTTATTTTTTGTTATTTTTTTTCATTAATCTTTATTAGTTCCACATAAATACACTACACAAGTTGAATAGTATGATATTTAAGCATAAGTTTTAGAAAAGAAAATTACAAGATTTAAAATGTCTTCTCAATCAGAACTACAAGCGATTTTGTATATTACTGAAACTATTACAATATGAAATCATAAACCACACTAATATTCCCACCATCATCCGGAACTGAGATCAAATTAATAATAAAATGTGAAAAAATAGTGTTATACTATGTCTTATTCATTAAAGTAACAAGACTTTAGCAGAGACACAGGCAGGAGCTCAGAAAAGTTCATATAAAATTAAAATCTTGCCAAATTCTAAAGAAGCTCTGCACAGTTCCATGTAAAGAAAATTGTTTTTCTAGTTTTAGATGGTTTGGGGTTGCATTAGAATTCTTCTAATTGAGGAGAAGTAGCCAACATGCTGATAACGTAGTGTGGGAAATGACTCTTCATCACCAGATAATCTAAACTCATCTGGAGTAAGTGCAGTGACTGTACCAAGGGCACACTGTTTATTCACATTTTATTTAAATGCAATGGACATTTAAAATGTTAATTTAATCTCTTAATAAATATGAGTTCTATGTACCTTTCACAACGCATAATGCCGCAAGCCACTATTATTGTTAATAATTCAATTTATTTTTGTTGGCAGAGTACAGTTTGATCTTAAAAAGAATTCTTATGTGTAACTGGTAAATGTATCTTGCTGGTATGGCATGATGATGATGTAGGATTTAGTACTGCTGCCTCACCTCTTCAGGGTCTTCTATTCAAATTCCAGCATGGGGATAAAATACTTAATGAACAATTGTTTTGAAATTGCTGAACTATAATGTGTGTGCTGTATGGATATTTTAAGATGAATAAAATAATAAAATCCCAGCCTAGTCACTAACTGTATGAAGTATGTGCTCCTTCCCTCTCCTTCTCATTCTATTTATCTACTTTCTTCAAATACTCTGGTCTCTTGCAGGCGGCAGTGCAGTGGTATTGCTGATGCCTCACAGTAGGGACCAGAGTTTGTGTCCCAGCTGCACAACTCCCTGTATGAAGTTTGCACTTTCTGTCTGGTGTCCTGGTTTCCTTCCACATTCCAAAGACATACAAGTCAGGTGGACTGGCATTGCTAAACTCACTCCAATATGTTTGTTGAACCAGTGATGGGCAGATGCCAAGTCCAGGTGTTATCTCTGTCCTGCATTGGCTCCAGTTACCGTGGATATGCAGGTTGTGCAGATGGATGGATGGTCTCTTTCCAGATCCTAAAGACTTGCAGGTTAGGGTTGAAAAGCAACCTCCTCTGTTGTGTTGTGAATGAGAGTGGGCCCATGTGCCCTGTAATTGCCTTGTCTAGGGATGCTTCCTACCTTATTTATAAGGCTGCAATGATGGACTCCACTCCTGTTTCTACACTGCAAAAGCTGCTTTCAGAAGATTAATCAAAATTATTCAAAAATTTCAGCATCACAAGGCAGAAGGCTCCTGCTTATAGCTTTGGCACCACAGGCATTTGTTATAACTGCTAGTGTATCAGTCCATACTGCATTAATGCCTTTTCATTAACTATACCTATGGCCAACGATCAGTAGGCACTAAATATCTGCCACTCTCCTCTTCATGTTTATTTGCTGGGTATCTGCCATTCGTTCACCTTTAAGCAAGTAACTCTACCTATCCTTGGAATGGGCCCTCAGAGGAACAGAAACATTTTGTGTCTTTAGTGAAAGAGCCATTAGACTAAGGGTGTCAAACTCAGATCCTGGGAGCCACAGTAGCTGCAGGTTTTCATTCCAGCCATTTCCTTAATTAGTACCCAATAACTGCTGCTAATGCAACATACTACTTTGCCTTAATTTGAATTGGTTTGCTTTTAAGGTTCAGAACATGTAGCTGTTTATTTTTTTTCTTAACCAGATGACCAGCTAACTTTATCCCATGTATCCATTATACAACAACTGTTTATATAAAATATCTAAAAAGAAGAAAGCGGATAGTCCACCATGTGTAGAATTCACACTAAAACTGGAAATATGCGTACGCACAAAAAAATTCACATTCATTAAGTTGTATGTAAGCAAAGTCCCAATCAATGTGAATTTTAATGCATATGCACGTTACACAAAGTTTACTTTTTATACATCTCGAAATGAGTGTGGAAATGGGCATATGCAACATTTTTGTGTGTATGCACCATTAATACATGAGGCTCCTGGTCTGGTCCACAAAATATGTTAATGGTGCTCTAATGGAAAGGAAAACCAAGTATGGTGTGTCAGAGTGAGATCACTAACATGCCAAAATAAAAAATAACATGCTTAGTATTATTATATTTTGTTTACCTTTATACAAATCAACTTACAAAGCAAGTTAAATACGTGCAAGAATGCAACTACAAGCATCAAAAGTAACAGAAAACAAGATAAAAAGCAAGTACAAGGGAATTAGAACAACTACATAATTATACTTCCAGACTATGACACAAATCAGTACCCTAAACTCTTTGTCAGTGTGGCAGCAGCTATCCTGTAAGACAGAAACTAAGCAGATCCTTTTAATAAAAGGATATGTTTTACAAAAGATGCTTAAACACAAGTAAATTGGCTACAGTATGAATAGATAAAGGGACATCCTTCCACAGCTTTGGAGCAAGAGCAGAGAATCATTGTCTAGTCTTGGCACATCTGGCAAGAGGAGGGACAGTCAGAAAGACAGGCAGAGGCAGATCAAAGACTTCTTGAGGGGATGTGAGGAGATATTGATGAGCAGAACCGATCAGAGAACTGTCAGTCAACACAAGGATTTTGAACTGAATCCTTGCAGCAACAGGAAACCAAAGGAGTAAAGCAGACATCATTAACAGCAAGAATGGGCTTCAAATTAAGGGATCACTTGGATAAAAAATGGTGTGCCTGCAGGAACTGACTTTTAGATTCCTGAATAAGTTGGTTGGGGGAAATAAAAGAGAATTTCTAAATCTGAAAAATCAAGTTAATTAAAACTACAGCAAAATAAGTTAATTCCATTAGCCACAGTAGTTGGTTCCCAATAATGAAGGTGGCTCAAATGAAACACTGCAGCCCTCCAGCATCTGAATTTGACACCTCTGCTTTTGACCATGATGATGGTGGCTGGTCCACATCAGAGGTGTCAAAGTCAGTTGCTGGAGGGCCACAGCAACAGCAGGCTTTCATTCCAGCCACTTCCTCCATTATTAACCAATTACTGATGCTACATGAAGTACAGTTTGTTGTACTGATTTGCATTGACTTACATTTTAATTGTTTCATTATTTTTCCTTAATCAGCAGCCAAACAATATTGAGATGTGAAGCTAACATAGATTCTATATGCACCTCCATCTTTTATACAACATCTGTCTCAAAATATATAAAAAGAACAAAGTGACAGTCTGAAAAATATCGATCTGCTGTGGTCAGCAAAACTACTTGGATGGTGAAAAAAAAAAAATGGAAATGATTGATGTGGCAAAATGAGAACACTAACAAGCCACAGAATTAAATAATGGGCTATATAAAAGTTGAATTGGACACTGATTGGAGTGAAAATGTTGGCCATACAAGACTGTCTGAGATCCCTGTGTTAGCTGGTCATCTGTTATTTGACTTTGCATCTCTTTATTGTTTGGCTCCCATTAAGCTTACTGGCCTATACTTGTATGGATCCGCCCAGCCACCCTTTTTATATAATAACAGGATAATATGTGCCATTTTCCAGTCCTTTGGAAATTCCCCAGTGCACACTGATTGCTTAAAAATATATGTCAAGGGTTTACATACAGTATGTACTATCTAACCCCCTTGAGAAGTCAAGGATAAATTTTATCTGGTCCAGGTGATTTGTTTTGAACTTGTTTTTATACAGCTGCACAGGTCTATATGGCCTATTATGGCTGCAAGACCAAAATCAATTTCTAGCAACTACATTTCATAGCAATAAAATGTTCATGTTTCAATCCAATTAAATTCAAAGTGATACACTAACAGCAGATGCACACCAAAACAAATAAAAGTGGCTTCAACAAAGAGCCCAAATACTGTATATTCAAAAAATATTAAGAGTGTGAAAAAGAAAAATCCAGAACTCAGTATATTGTTGTGTTACTTTAAACAAAATGAATGAGAACATCATAGAATATGTACATTTTTTAGAAACCTGTAGTCCAAAAGCAACTAGAATATTTACGATAAAGACAAGAATATATAATTCCTATTATTTTTCATTAAAACAATCAGCAAAAAGTGAATAAGCCAATTCTCAATCAACACACATTCTCCCATAATCTGTCCTATTAGGGATTGGCTCATCCAAGATGAATCTCCCTACTGAATAGAACAAGTTACTGTGACATATTGTCCATCCATTTTCTAAACCCACTTATCCAAAGCAAGGCCACGGAGTAGTGGAAGCTATTTCAGCAAGCACTGGATGCAGGGCAGGAACAGTCCCTGAGTAGGGTGTCAACCCATCACATTGTTTGTATGTGAATGTTACATGTAGATACACATGGAAAGGGATCCATTTCAGTACCGTAAGAGTGTGCATGTGAAAGATACTGCAATTCATATCATACACTGAAAAGGTGTCCACCCCGTACTGCAGCCTCTCCACCACCCTCTTTACGTGTAGTGTGGAGTCTCTCACTCCATTGCCCTACAGCAGAAATGTGGAATCCTAGTTCTGGTGGGATACATAATTTTATTGTACCCAATTCTTGTTTTGGATTTCTGTTTCAATTAAGCCTGATATTTTCCAGCTTTTATCTTTAATGATGAACCCAAAAATATATACAGTACCCATAAATATTTAGGTTTTTCATTCCTAATGATCATATAGTGGAAATGACATTGAAAGCAGCTGCTTCTTGTCAGTATTCCTTACAGTGTATATCTGTGTCTGCTTTATCAATATCATTTGGATAAAACTGAGGATTGCAGTTACTGATCAAATTTCTTGGTTCATTAGATTGCTTTTTTCAGTTTTACTCTGTAATCAGAAAGACAGTGTAGCCTGTCATTTATGTTTTCATGATACATATTAATATTCACTAGAGCCCTTTTTTTCGCTTAAGTATATTTAAGGTAGACAATAAATGCTCTCTTCCATATCACTTATCAAAAGAAAACTAACTGTTGGTTAATTTTTATATTAAATACTTGTAAACAACCTCAGAATGCTGTACATATATTACAAATGGCTAAAATGGGTAAACACTACTTTATATGTGCATAGAAATATACCTGTACTGTATGTCAATAGATTTTTTTTCCACATTACTTAAACTTCTAAATGTTAATGTTAAGAGTAAATTTGGCAATATTAAATTAAAAATAAAAATCTCTGTATCTGCATATAAATATACCAATACATCAAGACATTTAATTGATTAAAAAGAAGATAAAAATAAAACACTATTCTGTATGTTCATGACAATATACCAATAAATCAATAGATTTACATTTTTCAAAATGGAGTTCTTTAAACTTCTAAATGTTAATGAAAAAATGGTTAAAGAAGACTTTATTATGATATAAACATCTAGGGAGGAACAAAAGAAAATTCTGGTTTGTAGCAGACTTCTGAGAAAATGATCATCGTGTCCGTCATGATTTTGCAAACAGACAAATCAACTGGCTTTCCAGCCCTTCCATGCACTTCCCACAATGTACTACAGTGAAAGTGGAGGCTCTGAAGCTAAGGATTTGCGCTGGTATCCCGAAGGTTGCCGGTTTGAATCCCTGTCACTGCCAAAAAGAGATCCTACTCTGCTGGGCCCTTGAGCAAGGCACTTAACCTTCAATTGCTCCAGGGGTGCTGTACAATGGCTGACCCCATATGGTATGCGAAAACTAACAACTTCTTAATACGAGAAATTGTATAAGCTGAAATAAAGAAGGAAAAAAAAAGGTCTCTACAGGGAAGTTGTTTAAATATGTAAAACTTAAAGAAAAGGTCCAGGAGAAGTGCTGCCACGCTTTAAATACCAATACAACATTAATAATGTCCTGCTGGACATTTCCAGCCTAATATAATAAAAGGAGAATATGGATGTTATATTGAAATGGAGTCAACATAATATCAAGTCTTAACAGCATTTATTTATATAGCACATTTTTATACAAATGATGCAGCTCAAAGTGCTTCACATGATGAAGAAAGAGAAAAAAGACAAAATAAATAAGAAAATAAAATTAGGGAACACTAATTAACATAGAATAAAAGTAAGGTCCCATGGCCAGGGAGGACAGAAAAAAAAATCAATGGGTAGATCTTTAATTGCTGATTTGAATTTCTTTCTGTTCAATTCAGTCAAATTCAATTTTTATTGTCCCAAGAAGGGAAAGTTGGTTTTACAGAGAGACCACAACAAAGAACACCACTATTAAACATAAACTTTGTACAAACAAACAAAATATAGCAGATGACCGTAAAATTGGCAGTGAAACAGACATAAAAATGATGCTAAAATTTTGACTTGACTAATGATTGATGCAAGTGCTAACTGTTAATGACGTGATGCAAGCCTGTGGATTTTTTTTATTGAAGCTGAACTGATTTAGAATAGTGATGGCAGCTGGAATGAAAGAGTATTTGAAACAGTTTGCTTTTGATCCATGGAACCTTACACCGGTAACCTCAAGGCAAAAACTCAAATGGACTTCTACTCTCCTCTATTTTTGGATTACTGGATATCTCACCTGCGCCTGTTTTCAGGTGAAATGAACAGCACACTAAACGTATCTGTCGAATTAAGTGCCGCCGTTTACTTGGTCCAAGGCTGCCTGTTCACAGGACACAACACATAACTCAAGTAACGTTTCCAGTACGCAAAACATCTCCACCGAAGTTTACCACGCTATACCCATTTAAAAATACATACATACTAAAGTATACCCGCAAACTGTTAGGGCGAAGAATGTTCGAACTAAACTGCGCTCCAATCCTTAGATGCTTGCAGAAACAGGGTGTTGACTGCAGACAAAATGACGCACACTTTTCTCCGAGCTGTTTTGATCGGTGTGTGGTTTTTTTTTTTTTTTTGTTTTTATATATATATATATATATTTTTTTTAGTTAATCATGTAGGAGCGACCCAGCGGTCGTAAGCAAACACTCCAGGGAAAATGTAAACGGAGCTAAGTGACGTCAATAGCAAGGGTCAAAGGTGAAAGGTTGCGAAGGGTGTGTCTTCTTGCTGTGTCGCTGTTCCGTATGTTTAGCTTGTTCAGCCTGTTGCTGGCAGTGGCCGCAACTGTGTATGTTTAATCCGTGACTTGAATTCCAGTAATGGATATAAACGCCGTTTTATCGAAGGTTGGGAACAGCAGTGATGGAGAAATTGAACACATATTGCGCGAGTACAACAGGGAGGTAAATACCGAAGACCCGTACGTGACGTCTTGGTTGTTTAATATTATGATATTCAACATGGACTTGCACAGACAAACCTTTTCGGGTTTTCCATGGGCGGTGCGGTGCGGTTAATTCATCAAAATATGAAATGCAGCGGTTATTGTATTTTCAGGTTTGGTACAGAAATAGGGCAGTACTGTGGCGCTGAGTGCATATGCTGCCAGCTGTGCACGTCTCTGTCAAACAGTTTCCTTGGACACGATGCCCAAGTGATGCCCACGTCAGTTATCTTCGACTGTGTAACATTTTCCCTTTGTTTCTCTTCCTCCTTAATAACCTGTATACTGGTTGTGTATTACATAATGAAGGATTATATGGGTGTTGTAGAACCATAGTTGGCAGGGAAGAGCTTGCAGTAAAACTCCATCATTTTAGCTAATAACATATATTGCACATATATTGTTTGTTTTTATTTCTCCAAAGCCATCGGTACTGTATGTTACTAAGAGCATACTGTTAAAGAGTCACTTTGAAATAATACTGTGGTAGTTTGTAAGAATGTAGTGTAATGGTAATTTTCATGGTGGGAAAAATGTAATAAAACCGAAGCATAAAACTGTAATGTTGGCCCTAACAGGTGCCACCTACATCTTGGCAATGTGTTCTTTTTAGAACTGCACCCTATACTTGATTTTGAACATACCACTTTGGAACACACAGTGAAAATATTAAGAGAAATATGGTACATAGGAAAAAAATAATTAACTTCCTTTAAAATACATGCAATAATTGGCCTGAATGTGGCCAAATCTACGGTTGGAACAATAATTCAAAAGTTTTAATCAACTGGAACTGTTGCCAACTTGCCTGGAAGAGTTTATTTTGCCCAAACACACAGTTATGAGGATTCTAAGAGTGGTACAACATTCTCCAGGATCACTGCTGGAGATGTGCTGTAGTTACTGCCCTCTCAATATTATTTAGTTAATGTACACTATAACAGCAATATAATAATGCTCATAATGACATTTTTTATTTACAAATTATATTGGCATGTCTTTGTACTGTCATTTTTATAAAGCTTTGTTCAGACTTGTTAACTAAAAATTCTAAAATCCCTTTTCAGTTTCAAATGAGCATAATGTACTTGGGTGCTCCCTAATTTGATTCTTTAGAGAAAACAAATGCTATACTTTCTGTCCGTTTTCTTCAACTATTACAAGGTCACAGGGAGCCTGTGTCCAAGGGTGACACTAAACTTACATGGGACACGTTGCAGGATGCAATGGTTGATATATCCAGTCATACAAAAGCAGACACAGGAAATGGTGTACTTTTCACACTGGTCCTTTGGCCTTCAATTGAGCTAGAGTCCCCAGATCAATATCACTGCTAACTACTCTGCCAATATGATGCTAAACATATGGATGTTTTTTTACTTAAACTGCAAAAGGCATTGTTGACTATAGCATCATTTTAATTTGGAACCTGATTCATCTGAAGATGACATTGATGTGGCCAAACTTGTTGATAGCTGTGGACGAAGGTTCAAGACAACAGCAGACAGAAACCAATTTAAACAAGCAGAATTCTTTTTATTCTTACACTTGGTGAGTAGCGGGTTTTTGCCTTACAGAGCTCTAAGTGCAAAAAGCCCCCTCATAGGGGGGTGAGTTGCATTTGTAACAGAGATCTTCAGAGAAGCGGTTAGGAAAAAAATAAGCTCAGTTTCATCCAAAGGTCACAGAACATTCTTACACAATTTGTTGATTACAACGGAAAGCAGAAATTTTAGTCTTTTCTTATATTTTTAATTAAGCTTATCAGAAAACTTTTCATACGTTTGGCATCTTAATTGGACGATAAAGTAGCCAAGAACTGCATTCCACTCTGGCAGCCCTACTTTATGTAAGCACACTTATTTATCTGTTATAATAATACCTAGCCATACAGAGAACATGCAGATTTTCATACAGAAGCTAGCAATAGATTTTAACTTCCATTCCACATAGCATTCTAGCTATCCAAGAATTGTTTGAAATGAAAGGTACTGGCCCTTTTGCCTTTGTGCTGTAACTGTGGCTTTAGAAGGTATTAATAAACCACACTACTACCTTGATTTATAAATAGAAGCATGGAACACATGCATTCGATGTTTTTTTTTATAGTTACAAAACATGTAATCTTGATGGGCCATAATCACAAGTATTAAAATAGTATAGTGTATGTAATATTTCTACCCCTTCTGTGGCATTAACAGCCTTAACTCTTTTGTGGTGTGATGTAACCAGCCTTTCTGATTTTGCTAATTTTAGTATTTGAGCCTAGAACTGCTCCACTTATTGCATGGCAAAAAATGATGGACAGTAATCTTATGTTTCTGCTACAGATTTTCCATGGAGTTTAAGTCAGGACCTTATGAAGTGTCCTGAGGAGTCATGGAAGTAAGAATTTCATTGTACTATGTATACATGACATTAAACCTGACTTCACTTGACTGCACCATTTAGGCAGTTTCAGTTACTTCTTTTGTAATCAATTGCTACAGTTTTTCGATCCACTTTGATCCTCCCATTTTACCTTCAGTTTTGATAAGGCTACCATTTGTTGTTGATAAAAACCAATTCGACTACATAGAGTAATGCTGCCACTTCTATACTTCAGTGGAGAGACCATATTGCAAAGTTAGGGCAAAACAACTTCATTTCTGAATCATCAGCCCATTGATCTTTTTGCTTTATTTACAAGGATCCTAAATGTTTTAAAGCACAACTATGTCTGATGTACTTTTTCAAAATATGGCTTTGTCTTTGCTATTCTACAATACAGTAAAATTGGTAATACCAGAGCAATTGTTGATTAACCACTGTTTCTTCTGTTTCACTTGTGACACCGTGCAAATGAGATGTATTCTCATTGTTCTTGTTTAAATATTGAATACTGTGGTACAACTCTGGATAGTTAAATGTGTCCTATGTTTCCTGATAACTGATGAGGCCCCTTGGGATTCTCAGTGTCCCTGAAATCTTTTTCTGTCAACTAGTGCTGGATTGGTACTAAAATATTAACTTTGATATAGCTACCAGCTTTCGGATATCAGTACTGGCACCAAAACAGTTCCAAAACAAATAATGGATAATTACAAACTCCTCCCATCTTATTCTAGACCCCCTAGTGCACCACACAAGTGCAAACCTTGCTGGTTCACTGTGCCACACTATGCACATCTTCCACCTTGATAGCATAAAGTGTACATCAAAAGCAATATGGCAGGTAGCAGTTTTGTACCATTGAAGTCTTGAGCACCTCAAACCATTGGTGGTGGAGGGCCCCTGAAAAGTCTCAGTCACATTGAGGCATTGGGCAGGACATGTCTAAGCGGTAAATTGGAAAGGTCACATTTACTTCTTGTGCCAAAAACCCTGAAATGCTGATACTGTTTTAAAGTTTAGGCTTTTGTGCAACCCAGCTGTCTCCAATTCTTTTGTTATGTTCGAAGGTAATTGTTGATATTACTTTGTATGCCCTGACCAACAAGGTGATCTCACTCCAGTAGGTGCATCCTTACAAATGTAGATTCATTAATTTTAAATGGTAAAGTGCACACAGTTGCATATGTATCAGGAGATTCTTCCCATTATAATGGCATTGTGTAATGAGAGCAAATACAAACGGAGGAATATTTTTCAAATTTGGATTTTCAGTTTTATATTGTTTTATTTACTTTTATACCTACAGTATAAACTTATAATAGAATGCTAATAGTGACAATGGGATAAATACTTTCTAAAATAGTTTTTGCAGTGTTCAGTTTTTTATTTACTTTTATAATGGATGTGAATATGGAGACTCAAAATGTAAACTATGTTTTGTTAACCATACAAAAAAAATCCAATTTAAAAGTGTTGTAACATTTAGTTTTAACATAGCAAAAGGTGGCAGTGATCTAAAAGTATGTACAACTCCCCCACGCCCACATTTATTGATGTGATTTTCTATTTACATCATTCCATCTCTCCGTCTTCAGATTTAGCAGGTAATTCAGGCAAAGGCTAGGTTTGCAGAAAACATTTTTTTTATTACAAACTTCATTCATCTTTTTGCATTTGCAAGCTTTATATTTATCCCCATAGGCAGTTTACAGTGCCATTGTGTGAATATGGAATTACTTCTAGAAAATGTTACACTGTTGCGTTCATACAATGCTAACTTGTTGGCACTGGCAGAAAAGGTTGCAAAACGGAGACAAGAACATGACACATTTCGTTCACAGGAAAGTGAGATTATTAGCTCAAGAAATAGTTCCAAGTCTCTTCATAGTAAAGTTTACACAATATTCCTGTGAATTAATATGTTTTAGGGGTGTATAGTATGGACTAAAATTCCACATTATGTGACAGTGAAAATTCTGATGAGTTTGCAACATACTGGTATATACTTTGCAGACAGACACTTGTTTTTTTATAACAGCAACATTTATTTATATAGCACAGTTTCATACAAATAATGTAGCTAAAGTGCTTTATAAGATGAAGAATGAAAAAAGAAAAATATAAAAATAAGTTTAGGCAATACTAAGTAACAAAGAATAAAGTAAGTTCAGATGGCTAGGACGACAAATAACATATGTGTTACTAATTAATGTAATGATTTAAGTGATTGGTGTCAGGTGTGCCTCTTATCCATTGAAACACTTGTTAACACTCTGCTACCCAAATAGATTTTACTACAGGTGTTCCCCTCTCTATAACTGAGAAAAGTACAGCTTTTCTCACTCACACCATTACTTCCAAGTGAGCACAACAGAAGACACAGGTTTTTCCTGTCCTCCTGTCTTGTTTTGATTGATTTATCAATCAGACTGATGTTCACAGAACTCTGGGTAACCTTCTTATAGGAGTAGGCTCCCTTATTACACAAAGTTTCTATTCAAGTCTATACACAAAAGCATTGCCTTTAAAACACTAATACAACAAACAAAAAAAATCACATTTCTTTTTATATTCATGTTCAATGTTTTATATTTAAATGTTTTCACAAGTTTTTCATTAGTTTTTAGCATTTTCATCCATTATACCGGATCAACTGGTGTTATTGCCCAGTACTAATTTGTTTCATATGTATGCTAATAGGGGTTGTGTTGGTATGGTTGTGTAATAGGGGTTGCTGAGGGTTGTGTTGGTGTTACCGGTGTTCCCAGAAGGAGGTGTTTCATCTCGCAGGGCACCCTGGATATCATCGAGAGGAGTCACAGCGCACAGCTCAATGGCAACTCTGGTCTGTACCAGAGACTGAGAAGGATATCTATGAGGGCTCTGAGGGCAGATAAAGAGGCGTTTGTTAGAGGAATCTGTGAGCAAGTGACACACAATCTGTGGTAGCAACCCACATCCTGCTTACAGAGGAATCGAAGCATTACGCACATCTGAATCTGTTCCTTGGAGAGTTGCAGTGAGGGCGGCTGATGGAACAGTCCTTACCGATGACCCTGCAGTTGTGACCCACTGGGCTGGCTACTTTGAGCAGTTGTTCAAAGCTGATCCTCCGGCTAGGACGTTGTTCAAAGCTGATCCTCCAGCTAGGACGCTGGATATCTCTGGGTCCACGGTTTTTGAGGCTGATCCTCCCATTAGTTGTGAACCACCCAGTCTCACTGAGATTGCACAGGTGGTGAACCAGCTGAGGGGGGGAAAGGCTGCAGGGATCTGCGGTATCCGGGGTGAACTTCTCCAGGCTGTTGGTAAGCAATCTTTGCTTCCATTTGGGAGACTGGCATCATCCCAACTGACTGGAAAATGGGACTTGTCGTCCTTATCTGGAAAGGGAAGGGTGATCGCCTGGATTGCAGCAACTACTGGGGGAGAACTCTACTCTTGGTGCCGGGTAAGGTCCTTGCTAGGGTCGTCCTCAATAGGATCCGTGATCACTTGCTCACCTACCAGTGACAGGAATAGTCTGGTTTTATGCCTAAGAAGTCTACCATCAACCGCATCCTGGCATTGAGGGTTCTCATGGAGCGCAAATATTGGTAGAGCTTCTTTGCAGCCTTTGTCGATTTTCGTAAAGCGTTCGACTCAGTTGATAGAGCTGCCCTGTGGGACATGCTGAGGGTTCGCGGGATCCCCTCAAGGTTGCTGGATATCATGGGTGGCCTGTACACTGGTACTGTGAGTGCTGTGCTGAGTTGAGGCAGGGTCTCTGCGTTTTTCCCAGTTGATTCTGGGGTTCGTCAGGGGTGTGTTCTTGCTCCTACTCTGTTCAATGCTTGTATGGACTGGGTGTTGGGCAAGGTCATGGGGTCCAGCGGCTGTGGGGCATCTGTTCGTGAAGAAAGATTCACGGATCTTGACTTTGCTCACGGTGCTGTGATCTTCGCTGAGTCAATGGAGGCTCTGATCGGGGTGCTCAAGAGACAGAGTGAGGTGTCTGAGTGTCTGGGCTTGCGAGTGTCCTGGATAAAAACCACGATCCAGCCCTTTAATGACCTCTTGGGCACAGCCATCAGCAGTGTGTCTGTTTGCGGAAAGAGTGTTGACCTTGTTGAGAGGTTTACTTACCTTGGCGGTGACATTCATGTCTCTGGTGACTCTTCCTATGAAGTCAGTAGACGGATTGGGAGAGCATGGGGCATCATGAGGTTGCTGGAAAGGGGTGTGTGGCACTCCCGATATCTATGCAAAAGGATGAAGGTCCAAGTCTTTAGAGTCCTGGTGCATCCTGTCTTGCTATATGGTTGCGAGACATGGACGCTATCCATTGAGCTGAGATGAAGACTGGACTCCTTTGGTACTGTGAATCTCCGGAAAATCCTTGGGTACCGTTGGTTTGACTTTGTGTCGAATGAGTGGTTGCTCATGGAATCCCGAATGAGGCACATTACCTGCATTGTGAGGGAGCATCAGTTATGGCACTACAGCCATGTGGCGCGTTTCCCCGAGGGTGATCCGGCTCGTAAGATTCTCATTGTTGGGGAACCAAGTGGCTGGACCAGGCCAAAGGGTCACCCACATAACACCTGGCTGCGGCAGATAGAGGGTCATTTCCAGAGGGTGGGACTGGACCTTGCATCTGCCTGGGGGGTTGCAAACCGGGATCCCGAGTTGTTTTGTTGTGTAGTGGGTGCGGCAACGCACTGTACCAGTGCATGCTCCCCAACTTAACTTGACTTGTATGGTAATAAATAAACTCTTTGTCGCACTGTATAATGCACGACTGTACCAATTTAACGTAAGCACACTGCTGTATAGTTTCTGCTGATGGATGTCATTTATGGCAATGTGTCTCAGTCCCAAAAGTGGGTCATGAGTGAAAAAAGACCATTTCAGTGCCTGAGTATGTCACACTTTCCACCTACATACCCAAGCCCAATCCCCTCATGCCCCCTCTAACCTGTGCATTGCTAACACCACAATATACAGTACATTTATCAGTGAGTTCGTCACACTAAAAGTGTGCGCTTTTCGATATTATATTTGTACATTATCATTGGTCATGTTACACCAAACGGGAACCTCTGTAATTTCTTTTTAAAGTTTATCAACAAGCTCAAACATCCTGGTGGTGTGAATCCTCTCCTTTAGATTGTGTACCATAATGCCGAGTGTTAAAAGTTGCAGTGGAAAATGTCTCCAGGGATCTTCATTGACTAAAAACATAAAAATGGGTCTTCAAGCCAAAAGGTTAAGAACTACTGTTTAATGGTATTAATACCAATACCTTTTTCAGTTTTTTCTGTCTCTGTCATAATTTCAACCAAATCAAAATTTAAAAAATTGTAATGCATTTATTTTTCTGTTTTTGAAGAACAGAACAGAATACTACTTTGCTAATAAAATCCAGAGTTCTTTTGTTAACTGTCTTTAAGTTATCATTGGATTTGCATAATTATTGACTGTTGTAGTGAATTGTGCATTTTGCATCAATGACAATACAAAACACATTTTACTAATGCTAGAACCACGGTTTGGGACTTGTTGACGTCATATATGGGCCGGTAGGAAAGGGTTGGAAGGGCAGAAATGGACCATAGGCCGGGAGTTTGAGCCCCATGCCCTAAGTAATACTGCTGTTAGGTAACTGGACATATCAGAAGTGCACTATGTAAGTGGATGAATCAGAAGTGTAAACTTACTGCAAATCATCAGCTAGGTATCTGGCTGTTTTATACTGGTTGCAGTTAAAATGACAAGTATTGTTGCTTTTAACCGCCCTGCCCGGGGTTTGTTTCCTGCCTTGCGCCCTGTGTTGGCTGGGATTGGCTCCAGCAAACCCCCGTGACCCTGTAGTTAGGATATAGCTGGATGGATGGAAGGATGCACTGGTTGTTTAGATTTTATTTGGGCAAACCACTACAAAGTTAAGATTGTGTTTTTTTATTGAAATGCGCTTTTGGTTTGAGATCCCTGGTTAAAACTAAAATCGACTGCTTACATCTACATACAGACACCAATCATCTGAAGTCCTGAAGTTTTATCTATGAAGGAAATTGTCCTAATAAGGATATTGTCAAATGACTGCAGCTGATCCACTGCTCAAAATTCAAATCTTAGCCTGGGTACTTCATGTGTGGAGTGAGTTTGTTCTGCTGGTGACTTGTGTGTTTTTCTATGGATGATTGGCTCCTCTGCCCTCATGCAAAAGACATTTAAATTAGGTAGATTGGAGACTCTGAATTGACCATTATAAGTAAGAGTAGGTAAGTGTACGCTGTGATGGACTGTCTTGTAACCTGCAAAGGATTCCTTCCTTTATGCGCTTAAAACTTTTGGGAATGGCAATCCACAACTCTGAAATGGATAAGCAGATATAAAAATAGCCAGCTGTATTTACCACTGACAGTATAAATAAAACCTACATCTGAAGCCGAGTTTCTTTCAGTTGGCTTGCTACAATTGTGTGACATATACTGTACTGTATGTAGTACGCATTGCAAGGTTAGATTTGTGGTTGACTGTATCTTTTATTTGACTTTCAAATCTTTTTCATTGTCTAAGCTTATTTGAATTTATTTTAATTCTTATTGAGCACAAGTATTGATTTCCCACCTTTTCTGAGGAAAACTGTTGTTTCCATACACTAGGCCTGTTTCATTTTGTATATTGTTTTAACCCAAACTTTGTAACAGTACAAGATTACAGATGAAAGAGTTGAATTAAAACCTCAACGAAGGTACCATTTTTACAGAATGTGCTAAAGGGTAAAATGATATTCTTCTTTTTTCGGCTTCTCCCATTAGGGGTTGCCACAGCAGATCATCTTCTTCCATGTCTTTCTGTCCTCTGCATTGTTCTGTTACACCCATCACCTGCATGTCCTCTCTCACCACATTCATAAACCTTTGCTTAGGCCTTCCTCTTTTCCTCTTCCCTGGCAGCTCTATCCTTAGCATCCTTATCCCAATATACCCAGCATCTCTCTTCTGCACATGTCCAAACCAATGCAATCTCGCTTTTCTGACTTTGTCTCCCAACTGTCCAACTTGAGCTGACCCTCTAATGTACACATTTCGAATCCTATCCATCTTTGTTGCACCCAATGCAAATCTTAACATCTTTAACTCTGCCACCTCCAGCTCTGTCTTCTGCTTTCTGGTCAGTGCCACTGTCTCCAACCAATATAACATAGCTGGTCTCACTACCGTCCTGTAGACCTTCCCTTTCACTCTTGCTGATACCCGTCTGTCACAAATTACTCCTGACACTCTTCCCCACCCATTCCACCCTGCCTGCACTCTCTTTTACACCTCTCTTTCACAATCCCCATTACTCTGTACTGTTAATCCCTAGTATTTAAACATCCACCTTCACCAACTCTACTCCCTGCATCCTCACCATTCCACTGACCTCCGTCTCATTTACACACACGTGTTCTGTCTTGTTCCTACTGACCTTCATTCCTCTCCTCTCTAGAGCATATCTCCACCTCTCCAGGGTATCCTTAACCTGCTCCCCACTCTTACTACTGATCACAATGTCATCAGCAAATATCACAGTCCACAGGGACTCCTGTCTAATCTCATCTGTCAACCTGTCCATCACCATTGCAAATAAGAAAGGGCTCAGAGCCGATCCCTGATGTAATCCCACCTCCAACTTGAATGCATCCGTCACTCCTACTGCAGACCTCACCACCGTCACACTTCTCTCGTACATATCCTGTACAACTCTTACGTACTTCTCTGCCACTCCCGACTTCCTCATACAATACCACAGCTCCTCTTGAGGCACCCTGTCATATGCTTTCTACAGGTCCACAAAGATGCAATGCAACTCCTTCTGGCCTTCTTTAAACTTCTCCATCAACATCCTCAGAGCAAACATTGCATCTGTGGTACTCTTTCTTGGCATGAAACCATACTGCTGCTCACTAATCATCACCTCACTTCTTAACCTAGCTTCCACTCCTCTTTTCCATAACTTCATGCTGTGGCTCATCAATTTTATTCCCCTGTAGTTACTGCAGTCCTGCACATCCCCCTTATTCATAAATGTCAGCACCAGTACACTTCTTCTCCACTCCTCAGGCATCCTCTCACTTCCAAGATTCCATTAAACAATCTGGTTAAAAACTCCACTACCATCTCTCCTGAACACCTCCATGCTTCCATAGATAAGTCATCTGGACCAACGGCCTTTCCCTTTTTCATCCTCTTCATAGCTGTCCTTACTTCCTCCTTGCTAATCCGTTGCACTTCCTGATTCATTATCTCCTCATCATCCAACCTCTTCTCTCTCTCGTTCTCTTCATTCATCAGCCTCTCAAAGTACTCTTTCCATCTGCTCAACACACTCTCCTCACTTGTGAGTACATTTCCATCTTTATCCTTTATCACCCTAGCCTGCTGCACATCTTTCACAGCTCGGTCCCTCTGTCTAGCCAATCCGTACAGGTCCTTTTCTCCCTCCTTAGTGTCCAACCTCTCATGCAACTCATCATACGCCTTTTCTTTAGCCTTAGATAAGAACTCAGTCACATAGTACACTTCTGATTCATCCATTTACATAGTACACTTCTGATACGTCCAGTTACCTAACAGTAGTATGATTTAGGAAATGGGTCTCAAACTCCCGGGCCATTTCCGCCATCCCATCCCCCTTCCCCCTGGCCCGTATATGACATCAACAAAATAATGTAGTCTGGCCCACAAACTGTAAATTTATTTGTTTTTGCCTACTTCCTTCGTTTACTCGTTTAAGTCCAAACTAGTTTTAAAAATAATAATTTTAAATTAAAAAATTATTTCAAATTAACATAAATCTTTCAGTTCTCTCATTTGGTGCAAATGTGCAGTTTTTGATAAAAAGAAAGCAAGTAATTTTTTTTTTTTTTTGGAATTCATTTGCTTGGTTATCAATAAAAAAGATGTCTCTTTCCAAACCAAAAAGGAAGTTGGAATGATGAACACAGACAATTTCAAGAAAGATGGACATTACAGTATTTTTTATGGAATTGAGTGGAAATGCCACCTGTCGTAAATGCAAAGAAAAAGTCGCTGTTTTAAAGGAATATAATCTCAAACGTCATTATTCGACTAAACATGGAGAACAGTATGATAAGTATTAAGGGGAAGAGAGGAAAAAACTAGCTACGCAGCTACAGAAAGGCCTGAAATTACAGTCTTTTTCACAAAGCAAAGAAGGATGCTAATGGTGCGGTGGAAGTTATGTGTGTAAGTGAGTTAATCGCTAAGGCAGGAAAGCCTTTCACCGAAGGGCAGTTTCTTAAAAGTTGCTGAAACATTGTGTCCAGAAAATACGGGCTAGTTAAAAAATATCTCCTTTTCGACAAACACCATACCAGAGCGAAAAGGCGAGTTATCAAATGACATTTATGATCAGTTACGTGAATAATCTAAAGTTTTTACTGCATACTCCGTGGCACCGACCCTGTTCAACTAGCAGTTTTCGTTAGTAGTGTTAATTCCCACTTTGATGTGAGCGAAGAATTGCTTAGTTTATGTCCGATGCATGGCTGTACCACAGGCAATGATATATATCAGCTTCTGTGTGATTCGACTGAGCGTGCTAGTTTGCCATGGAACAAAGTGGTAGGCATCACCACAGATGGAACCCCATCCATGACAGGCAAACAAAATGGACTGGTAGCGTTGGTTCAGAAAAAAAATTACAAGAGGAAAAAGCTGATCCAGCAGTAGTTTTACACTGCAGTATTCATGAACAACCACTGTGCAGCAAATGCTTAAAATTTGAACATGTTATGTCTGTTGTTCTGAAATGTGTTAATGACATCAGGTCAAGGAGTTTACAGAATTGTTAGTTCAGAACCTTTTTAGAAGAAATTGAGTCAACTTAGGGTGATGCACTTTATTTTACTGAGGTGCGCTAGTTTAGCAGGGGAAATCTGCTGAAGAGATTTTTTTGTGTTGAGAACAGAGGTGTAAAATTTAATGGCAGATGGCAGAATGGATGTTCCTGAGTTGGAAGATCCATAATGGGTCATGGTCCTTGCTTTCTTAGTGGACATTACACAGGAGCTGAACATACTTAACTTGAAGCTCCAGGACAACGATTAGCTCATCACAGCAGCTTATGAAAGGGTGAAAGCCTTCACCACAAAATTGTAATTATGGTAAACAAACCACTTTGCAACATGTAGATCTCTTGTGGAGGATGGCACAGCATTCAGGAGTGATACATAATACATCTGCTATTGAAAACCTACTGCAGGAATTTGATCAGCGTTTTGCTGAGTTTAGGTCACAAAGCAAAACATCTTCCAGCTGTTTGCAGACCCCTTTTAAACTGATGTGGAGAGTGTTCCAAGTTTGTTCCAAGTGGAACTTATTGACTTGCAGTGCAATAGTGATTTAAAATCTAAGTTCAGAGAAGCACTGGGAAAAGCAGACTTGACTGGACAGTTTCTGAGAGAATTACCTCCATCCTTTCCAGAGCTGTTGTGGTGTAGCGGGTCCACAGCTCATGTCCAAAGGCCACTTTTTAAAATAAATAATCGCCACACTCGCAGCTTAACAACGGGGCATGGTGTGTGTGGCCGAGCGGTTCCCGGTGATGTGGGCGGTTCTCACTTAAGTGCACAGGTCATCCGCATCCATTTTATTGTTCCCGGGAGCTGCTGATTGTCAAAGCTGATCCACGTCCCCGTGATAAATAGAAGCGTGAGGCGGCTAGCAGGGTAGAAAAAAAAGAAAGGAAGAAAAAACGGACAGAGGTTGCAGGAGAGGAAGGTGGCTGGAAGCAGGTAGAGGAAAGCTGGTGAAGGAGAGAAGGAGAGCGAGCAAGCACAGGCTCGCGCTGCATGCAGGCAGCTGGAAGAGGCAAGCCCCCGAGTGGGGTGTTTGGCTGACACCCAAGGGCCTACGGTAGTGGTCGCTCCTGCTGAGCGCTTCTTGGGAGTAGGAGTGACCAGGAGCAGGTTGGCTTGCGGCAGCGAAGGCAGTGGGAGTTGGAGATTTGGAGTAGAATCCCCAGCGTGAGCGTCCTGGCTGTTGGCAGAAGCCAGGTCTCGGTCTGGCAGGGGCTAAACGAAGCCAGGGATCGGGGGGCCACCAGACCAGTCGAGCAGAAGAAGGTCGGCTGCATGTAGGGTGACTCCCCTTGTGCATAGCCTGGATGGGAGAAGCAGGGGAGTCACCAGTAAGTAAAAGAAGGAACCATGCTTTGTGTTTTTAAAGAGACTGCTTCTAGCCATTGTTTTAACCTCGTTGTTTTTAAAAGATTTTTTTTTTCTAATGGATTTTAACCTCCACCCTTTCACCTGTTTTATGGATTATTTATTTGAAGACATTTGATACACTGCACTTTATTTAATTTTGATACTTGGCACTTTTATGCACCATCACCTTGCTTTGTTGTGCCTCACTGTCTAGCTCATCAAAGACATTACAGACGGTGTCGGGTTGAGGGCTCCCGAAAGGAAGACGGGAGTGTGGAGCGAACCCGCATCGTCAAAACTGTCCAAAGTGTTCAGTCAGGTAATGTGCTTTTTTGGAAGCACAAATCTGTATGAGAAACTTTTCCCAACTATGAACTTTAATAGATTCAAGTACAGATGTAGTTTTACTGATGCTGATCTTGAAGCTATAATAGTATAGTTTTAACTGTAAACTCCATTAGGGCAAATGTGGCAAGGCTATGTGAGCAGAAATGCTGCCAGGTTTCTGGACAGAAATAGAATATAAGTTCAAATGTATTTAGGTATTGCATGTGTCAGATTAATGCAAAGTTTGGTAAATTAATTTAAGTTAACTTAATGAAAAAAGAATTGCACATTTAAAAGTAATGTATTTAGAGTACAGTTTGCTTTTTGAAAAAACATGTTAGTAATGGAAATAAAAATAGATTTAAAGAATATTACTATCTCTTGTTGTACTTGAACATTCATGTGGCCCCTGTATGACATGACAATACCAGCAGTGCCCCAAAGCCAATTTGAGTTTGAGACCCCTGGCTTAGGCCCATTGTCTTCAGAAGTTTCCCAGCGTACACAGGTTGTGTGTGCATGCATGTGTGTATGTTATGTGTATACATACTTACACTTTGCAATTATATTCCAGTAAAATTAATTAAAAGTAATGATATTTGAAAACAAACCCAACTACACTCCTAGGATCATGTCAGAATATGTTTCTATACACCTGTATTTATATTTTTAATGTCCAGAAATTTTACACCAAACAAAGATTTTTAGTCAGTTAATTCTCACAATCTATTTTATTACTTCCTCTTAAGGTAATTTGTGTCATTAAAATTCATGTTGTTTAACTAATCACATTCCAGTTGTAGGTTCTCTGTTCTTAGCATTCATTTCAGCATTCTGGATTGTGTGTTTTTTGTTGGTCACATTAAGATATTACCTTTTCTTGTTAATATTGTTATGTAATTGGTGCAAAAGCAAAATATTCTTCTTTTAACAATAATATAATGTAAATATATATAGTCTCAATTATTATTTATGTACTTTCAATAAGGAGCCACATGAAATCCTGTGTTGTATTTGTATTCATATTTGCATCAGAACATCTGTTTTTCTATTATTATTCTCTCTCTAGAACTTTGTTCAATGGCTCCATCAAGGCAAGGCAGTTTGTAGCAACTGCTGCCAGATTCTACTTTACATTTTAACAGGTTTCGCAACATATCTGATTCATAGAATGAGAATACACATCTGGGGACACTTCTCTAAAATCTAGGCAGTGCATAGCAACAATATCCACAGCTACAAAAATTGCTGTGCACGCTGTCATCTATATATATATATATATATATATATATATATATATATATATATATATTTTCGCGATTGAAACTGAAAATAAAAAACCACGAAACGGAAATTATGTATGACCACAGAACATATTATAATACAGGAACTAATCACTTCGTTTATGGACGCCATTTTTATATCGTCTTTACGAATTGTTATTATTTGTGTGAGAGTTATTTTACTGATATTGAAAAGAAGTAAACACAAAACACGCCGATCTATCCCATAGAAGTGGCCCGCTCTTAGCCCTCCTCTCTGGACTCTGCCGTCAGGCGCGTTCTGACAGAGAAGTTTTATTTATTTGTCCACATGACTGTCGTGGAAACTGCCACATTATAACTTTTTTTTTAATTGGCAGTACTTGATAGTAGAAGAGATGAGGAAAACAGCTTTGCGTCTTTCTACATTTTAGCTGTAAACAATGTGAAGGCGACACTGCCTTCAGAGGCGAGGGGTCGTGAGAACAAAGTGGATGCTTGGAGGCGCGGAATGTTGGGCTGCTCCGCCGGGTCGAGAGCTTTGCAGTTTCAGGCGGTGTCCTCTCTTCTTGCACTGTTTGTGACACTTCGCATGCCCCGTTGTCTACTGGGAGATCTTTGCGAATGAGTGTGATTGGCGCCATCAAAGCAAAACTCTCTTTGTAAATTGTGCTGCACGACTACTTACTGTCCCTTAAGGTGAGTCCAGGTCACTAAAACCCCGCAACATTAAAGGTTGCTTTTGTGATGAATTCTTTTAAGAAGATGGAGGGTTTACATCTAAGAAGATGTACCAACCTCTTCATGTTAAGTTTTGGACTTGGGAATTGTTTGGACCTTCTGCCCTTTGAGCACGGAACGACAGTGTCCACGTTTCTCAGAATTATTTTTCTCTTAAATCACAGGCACATAGTACAAGGTTGTCAGTCAGAAATTTGCAAGATCGCATAGAAAATGTAATTTCTATACCACAGTGGTCGTGTAGCGCCTTTCACAAGGGATCTGCTACCGAGAGATGATCCAAATACATTTAAGCTGCTGTTAGTGCTACTTACCTGTTGTGTTATTGTGCCTTTAAAACGTACTTTACCCGAAAGCACTCCAGTACTGCTCAATGTATCTTTACTTCTTACATGTTAATGTTTTACGGTTTAATAATTTATATACTACATTTTATTTTTTTCCCTTGCACTCAGTGAGCGAAGCCACTGGGTAATCAGCTAGTTCTTTAGAAAAACCCACCCCCAATTTCCTTCTGTCAGTGGATTTTAAACATTTGAATTATGACAAAAAAAAACCAGTGATGGCCAGTAAATTTGTTAAAATACATTTCAGAATGGATGTCTTAAAATAAAATTCAATTCAGTATTGTGGTCTATACGGTATATTCTGGTGTGGCATGTTTAGCAATTACAAGTTGATTGTGATTTTCACTTGCTTTAATTATTATTTTAGCTGTGCAGTCAGAATTTGCTTTGCATTCTCATCCATGGTCCACAGTTCTACCGGCATCACAGCTGTCAGTCATATTTACTGTTTTGGTGTATTGACTACAGAAACCGGCATCTCCTGTGGTTCATAATTATCAACTGCAAAAGTACTTTTCACCTGGCTATGGCAGCACACCATTTAGCTTGAATACACTGTCTAGAGTTCATGTTTTGGCTGACATAGCTGCTAATGTTTTAGCCTTACATTTATGCGGACTGTGCTGTCATACCCTGAAAATGCACAGACCATGTGCAGCCAGTGTAATCTGAATTTAAAAAAATATTTTTCCCTTGTTATGTTTATTTTTATAAAAAAAAAAATTGAATGTGTTTTACATACACACAACACACCTTTATATGTTTAAAGGGGAGTGTTTGCAAGACTTTTTAGTCATAGATGGTTTATCAGTTGTAACCTCACGTCTGCTGTCAGTCAGACAATGTTGACAAGAGTACCATTGCTCTTTACTGTTTAAGTCACTGCTTTGTCTTTATGAGGCTTTGGACTGATTTAGAGATATCACACTCTGTGAACCATCTAATTGTTTTCAACCACAATTTATCTTAATTTATTCAAGGTTTTTTTTTTTTCCCATATATATAATATGTGCCTGTCCTTGTGAGAGTAAATTTAAATGTACCAGTTTATAAATCTGCAAATGTACAGAGCATACCATATTTTGTGATGAGTTCAATACACCCTCAAATGTTTATGATTTGTATGAAAAAAATGTACACCTTAAAAGATCTTGTTTTTGTAATTATATATTATGTACTGAAAAACAGGAGCTCTGTTTCTTTATTGCCTACACATTTTTTTCTGTGTTGCTGTTGCTTAGAAAGTCATCAAAGAAAGTGTATGGTTTTGTCCTTTATGGAAATAATGCACCAAGACTTAGCCTTTGTTTCAGGTAATATTCTAAATAACTATTATAATAGCATTAAAACCTTATATTTGTTCTTATATTACAAAATTGTAAACTTTCTCTAACAGGGTGGTGCACTATTTTGTTATTTCAACTTACTAGTATGTAATTCTGAAAAATATCTGTTTAAAAAAACCAAAACATTCTTTAAGTTTGTTTTGACCATCCTTATGATTTGATTTTATTGCACAAATAGACTCAGTAAAAATGCTTAGTTTTTAGTTTACATATCACATATATATCATTCACCTTATCTTATGTACCTTATCTTGTACAACTACACCATATCTTGTGCAGCTACTGTTTAATGTTTTTGTGTATGTGTTTTACAGAACATTCAAACATTCAGATTTGATCCTAATGAAGAAGAAAAGAGAAAAGTGAGTATTACATTAAAATAAGTGTAACTACACAGCTAAATTGTTTTTCTGACAATAGGAATTATTTTTGTAAAACTTTCACTTGCAATGAGTGCCCATATAATACATGTACAGTAAATCACAAATAAGTTGTTCTGATTGTAGTTTCCTTTTTTTCCTGCTATTGTCATTCCCTGCAACTTCCATTCATTTTCAAGCCACTGAGTTCTATTTACAGGGCCGTTAGCAGGCCAAAATGTTAAATGTTTGAAAAATTCTTGGCCAGTTTTTAAAATTAATTTGTCATAAACGGAACATAAGTTTTACAGCCAAGTTAGTAATTATATGCAAATAAAATCAAAAATCTGTTTTTAAAACTTAGCATGTAGTCTGTTACATGGTATAACCCTCTAGATTTCATTATTATCTGCCAGATATTTAAATTTAAAACAAGTGGTGCCTGGTTAGGCTTGTTTGTAATTCTGAACCTCGCCAAATGGGTTTCAAAATGGGTGAAAGATAATATCACCAGGTGCGATAGTACCCATAGTCCTTGAATTATTCTTCAAGAAGTTGTAGAGTAATCCCTCCTTGATCGCGGGGGTTGCGTTCCAGACCCCCCCGCGATAGGTGAAAATCCGCGAAGTAGAAACCATATGTTTGTATGGTTAGTTTTATATATTTTAAGCCCTTATAAACTCTTCCACACTGTTCATAAATATTCCCTGCACAGTTATACAGTATAATCCCTTTGTATTCTCTTAGATATTAGGTAAGATTCATTGAAATTATGTATGTAAACACACTGTTCATATACAGTAAAACCTAAATATTATTTTAAAGATATCGAGTGTCTCCGATATCACATATGTTACAGCCATTACGATAGACAGGCCACCAGCAATAAATACGTACAATGCAATTATATACAGTAAATGTGTGTACAGTGACACTAAACGTACGTACATGTACTAAGTACTGTAAGTAGAAAATGAATTATGGTTACTCACCAACAATGACACGATGACTTGTCCAATAACGATGAGTTTAATTTTACTGCACAACAAAGGAGAGCGTTACAGCCCTTCTAAAGGAGCCACTTCAGGCAACTGTGTAGCACCACCGTTATTCTTCTTCAATCCAAATCCCTAAAGCAGATTCCATCCAGACTACTGCCTTATTACATCCACTTACAACTCGTTTTGCACCCTGGTTAAAAGGACACTGCGGCCATAGATCTTATATTCCTTTCCTACTTTTTAAATAAAAAGAATCGTAGCCTCATTGATGCTGTAATGGCGTCCTACAGCGGTGTAGCTTTTCCCTTCCTTCAACAAATCCAAAACGTTTACCTCGTTAACATCTTCCGTTGGCGCTTGGGCACAGACCCTGAAGCAGTAGCAGGAGCAGATTGTTTTGGAGCCTTAATGAAGGGCTTGACTATGCACAAAGATAAACACAAAAGAGCACAACTCTTTACACAGCGAAACACGTTGATGCTGAATGAGCAAGACGAGACTTCCTAGTTAAAACCGCAATTAGCACACAGGAACTTAACTGCGTGCTCTGATTGGTTAGCTTCTCAGCCATCCGCCAATAGCGTCCCTTGTATGAAATCAACTGGGCAAACCAACTGAGGAAGCATGTACAGGAAGTAAAAAGACCCATTGTCCGCAGAACCCGCGAAGCAGCGAAAAATCCGCGTTATATATTTAGTTATGCTTACATATAAAATCCGCGATAGAGTGAAGCCGCGAAAGTCGAAGCGCGATATAGCGAGGGATTACTGTATACCTTGAAGCTGTAAGTCATGAAAGATCTAAACTTATGTGAATTTCCCCTTTGGATTAATAAAGTATCTATCTATTTATCTATCTAACTGTGGAACAGCTTAAACTCATTTTGCTTGCTCCTTATTTGTAACAATAAAGGCACCTCTTTATGTATGTATTTGTTTGTTTGTTTGTTTGTTTTAGAACCTATGCAAGAGACTTGTGAAATACTTGGAAAATGATGTTCAGTCATCCTGTAGAACAGTGTGTCTGGAGACACTCCGAATTCTTTCAAGAGATAAAAAAGTTCTAGAGCCTGTGACCACCAAGCAAGGAATGCTAGTTCTCATCAGACTTGCCAGGCTTGAAGTTTTTGGAGAATCTGTTCTGCCAATTGAGGAGGATGAAATTGTGATTG
This sequence comes from Polypterus bichir lapradei, assembly GCA_026402145.1. NCBI lineage: Eukaryota > Metazoa > Chordata > Cladistia > Polypteriformes > Polypteridae > Polypterus > Polypterus bichir. The sequence continues at coordinate 16,920,237 of JANRMT010062792.1, forward strand.
AAGCTTTGAAATGTCTCTGCAATATTGTTTTCAATAGTACAGCTGCACAGCAGATAAGTGCTGAAATGAAACTTGCATTGGGACTTCATGCACGGCTGAAAACGTATGTAGACCAGGACCTAAGACATGAAGTGGTTCTCTTTACATTGCGTCTTATTTTTCTACTTTCAGCACTACGAACTGATGTTCGTGATTGCTTAAGGCAAGAACTACAGTCAGTTGGCCTGCTCATCCAAATCCTGCAACGCATACTTGATGTAAAATGGATTGGGAAGTATGCTGTTGGCTTTGATACTAAATGTGCAATATTACCACATGACAAAAATGAATGCACTATCGAGGCCTTGAAAGTTCTTTTCAACTTGACCCTTTCAAATAATCAAACAGAGGTAAACATTTTTTACTCGTCTTCTGCATGTTGTTGCTTCTAGAATTATTCTATTCAAGGTGTATTAAACTGCAGTCTGGGGATTGCAACATGCTGCTGCTGTTTGTAATAGTATTTTAAACATAATTTGATTTCAATGAGGGTACAAAAGAACTTGCTATGTATAGTAGCAGCATTGTGTTTTATTGTAGAAACATATTGTTTAACTGATGTTTCTATAAACAAAAGTGAAAGGAAACCTGATCATACTGTAATTAAGGAGAGAGTTTAAATAGGTATGCAGCATTGTTTATCTATTGTTTAAGAATGAGGTTTAGTTGCAACGTCTGTAATTTGACAGATGACAGAAGTTGGGTGTTATCTCTTTTGTATATTTTTATAGTCATGAAAAGAGTGGGACCACTAGTTTATGAAGCTGTTGTTTAGTCTATACATAGTCTTGTTGTAAACTTAATTCTTTTGAAAATGAATGAATCTGAATTATCTATATTATTATCTACAATGGTTTCAGAATCTGTTCAGAGCTGTTTTCTCACTTGCCTTCAGTGCTGCTGGGATAGGGTATGGCAACCTGTTAACCTTAATTGGATTAAGCAGATTTGAAATATGTTATGTTGTGTCTCCACATTATTGTTTTTAAATATAATAACACAACATCTATGGCATTTCACAAATTTAGTGAGGATTCAATATACATTTTCCATCTTTTTTCAACATATACAAGCATCTGTTAATTTCACATAATGTAGCTCTCATCTGTCAAAATGTATGCTTTCACACTGATCATACTTTTTGTTTCGAGAATATTGCCTCTGTCTCCTTCTAAGCAATACTTTACTGTCAGTACAAGATTTCAAAATATGTCCCACTGTACTGCTTTAATCCATTTTTGAGGTCAGAAAGTAAGTACAGTTGAAATCGGTTTGCGAGCATAATTTGTTCCGGAAACGTGCTCGCAGTCCAAAGCACTCATATATCAAAGTGAATTTCCCCATAAGAAATAATGGAAACTCAGATGATTCATTCCACAACCCAAAACTATTCATATAAAAATGATTAATACAAAATACATAAAACAAATTAACCTGCACTTTAAAAAGAATCATGGCTGGTGTGAGTTTCTAAACTCTTGTGGGATTCCACCCAACGGGACGACACGCGGAAGAGCGTCCCAAAGCAATCGCAGTCTCCCAGCACTGTAGCAGTTTGCCGTAAAAGCATATGCAAAAAGATCGCGGACATGCTATAAGCGCCTGCCGTCGATGGGTGATACAAGGAACATTATAAAGATCCCGCTACAATAAATAACCGTGCTGTTGCAGTTTTAAGCTGAATAAAGCTGGTGTTGTTAAAGTACTGAAAGTCAGCTTCGTGTTTTGGGGCGCAAGACGGGACTCGCACTTCACAGCACACACACACACACGAACAGACACACAGTCACAATGCTGTAGTAAACAGTATACACTCGTACTGGATGTTGACTATATGAGTGAGGCACGCAGACTCAGACAGAGAATAGGAGACGATTGCCTTCAAGGAGAGAGAGAGAGACAGAGAGAAGAACCATCCGCTCAGTTGTGATCACATGACGCTCAGCAGACAAAGTGTATCCATACAGTGGGTACGGAAAGTATTCAGACCCCCTTCAATTTTTCACTCTTTGTTATATTGCAGCCATTTGCTAAAATCATTTAAATTAATTATTTCCCTCATTAATGTACACACAGTACCCCATATTGACAGACAAAAAAAAGAATTTTTGAAATTGTTGCAGATTTATTAAAAAAGAAAAACTGAAATATCACATGGTCCTAAGTATTCAGACCCTTTGCTCAGTATTTAGTAGAAGCACCCTTTTGAGCTAATACAGCCATGAGTCTTCTTGGGAAAGATGCAACAAGTTTTTCACACCTGGATTTGGGGATCCTCTGCCATTCCTCCTTGCAGATCCTCTCCAGTTCTGTCAGGTTGGATGGTAAACGTTGGTGGACAGCCATTTTTAGGTCTCTCCAGAGATGCTCAATTGGGTTTAAGTCAGGGCTCTGGCTGGGCCATCTTGTTCTATCTTGGTCTCATCAGACACCTGAAGGATTCTGAGATGGTGAGCTGAGATGGTGAGAAATAAGATTCTCTGGTCTGATGAGACCAAGATAGAACTTTTTGGCCTTAATTCTAAGCGGTATGTGTGGAGACAACCAGGCACTGCTCATCACTTGTCCAATACAGTCCCCACAGTGAAGCATGGCGGTGGCAGCATCATGCTGTGGGGGTGTTTTTCAGCTGCAGGGACAGGACGACTGGTTGCAATCGAGGGAAAGATGAATGCGGCCAAGTACAGGGATATCCTGGACAAAAACCTTCTCCAGAGTGCTAAGGACCTCGGATTGGGCCGAAGGTTTACCTTCCAACAAGACAATGACCCTAAGCACACAGCTAAAATAACAAAGGAGTGGCTTCACAACAACTCTGTGACTGTTCTTGAATGGCCCAGCCAGAGCCCTGACTTAAACCCAATTGAGCATCTCTGGAGAGACCTAAAAATGGCTGTCCACCAACGTTTTCCATCCAACCTGACAGAACTGGAGAGGATCTGCAAGGAGGAATGGCAGAGGATCCCCAAATCCAGGTGTGAAAAACTTGTTGCATCTTTCCCAAGAAGACTCATGGCTGTATTAGCTCAAAAGGGTGCTTCTACTAAATACTGAGCAAAGGGTCTGAATACTTAGGACTATGTGATATTTCAGTTTTTCTTTTTTAATAAATCTGCAACAATTTCAAAAATTCTTTTTTTTGTCTGTCAATATGGGGTGCTGTGTGTACATTAATGAGGGAAAAAATTAATTTAAATGATTTTAGCAAATGGCTGCAATATAACAAAGAGTGAAAAATTGAAGGTGGTCTGAATACTTTCCGTACCCACTGTACTACTCGTATTGCAAGACATCGCTCGTTTATCAAGTCAAAATTTATTAAAAAATTTAGCTCGTCTTGCAAAACACTTGTAAACCAAGTTACTCGCAAACCGAGGTTCCACTGTAAACAGTAAAAAAAATAAAGCTGTACTTGACAAAGACTATTACCTTTTAGGCATAAAATGAATTATGCATATAAAATTTTTAAATGAGTTCTTATTAAACTATATCTGAAGTAGTAAACATTTTTTATGTCGTATGAAAAAGCAAATTTAGCATTGTTTCCGGAAATCATTCCCATATTGCCCCTGATATGGGTAGCTACAAATGTTTAGCAGAAAGATGAGTAATAATTGGTTTTATTTATTTTGTTATTACTAAAGCTTAAGCTAAGATTAAAAATGAATCTTAGTGTTTATTATCTACCAAATTGTCTTAAATATTTTTACTCAAACATGAAGTATAACAATTTTTACAACAGATTTGTAGAATTTCCTTGTTAAAATCTTTACTTAATTCAATTTATGTTTGTAATTTCTGATGGTTCCCATTTAATAATAAATAGCTGAATACTAGTCAAATGGATGTTACATTTTAGGGTGAGTGGCACAGAAGGAAGAATGTAATGAGATTAATGTCAGTTCACGTAAGTAATTATGAATGACAAGTGCTCAGTTTTGGGCCAAAAATAATTACCTCCATCAGATGAAGTTTTAGAAAAGTACTCTTTTAGAAAAAACATGCTTAAAAAAATATACTCCATGACCGTTTCATGACTGCTAAATAGTGAACAGCCATTTTTAATGCCACTCAAATGGGTCTGCCATTTATTAAAAAGCAATCAGCTTACATTAGAATAACATGTGAGACCTCTCTGGAAAGTTGGTAGGTTACCAGTTTCAGAAATCTGACTGGATAAAAAAACCTGCACATAAGTTTGGTTTGCAAACAGACACTCATCTACAAACTCTCAAAATAAAATTGCTCTATTTAGCAATCACGCAATCACTGCAGAATATGGAGATTAGTGTACAAAAGCAAAACATACTCTGTTTTTACTGGATAAATGTCTGATGTATGAAATCAAGAAGATCTTAGCTATTGAGCAAAGACTTACCCTCCCAACCCCATTGTCACAGGCTGTGAAGACAATGGAGAGTTGTAGAAAAGCATGAAACATGGTATTTTAATTAGAAAACAATAAGTGCTTTAATTTTCCAAATATGCCTCCCCCTTTAATGTTTCTACAAATTTTTATTTTTTGTTTAAAGTAAAACATTAGTTTTATATTAATCCATTATTTCAGAACCCCTGTAAAGTAGCACTTATTGTACTTTTATCAAGGTATTTTATATGACTATTGTTAGTGCTGCTGTTTCCCACAGTCCTGCACACATAAAAGTGGGTTATGTAAAGTTTTCCTCATGACATTAAATCTTTATCTCTGTACCCTGTACTGTATAAACCGGAAACAATATGAATTGATACTTAAACGGATATATGTTGTTGTACTTGATGCAATCACATAATGAAGGTGAAACGTCAGGATTTTTTTTTGTTTTAAGGGATAGTGTAGGACACATATTAAAAAGTGATTAATTTCACCATCTTACTCCTCCTACAACTTAATGGTACTACAAGTTAAACGATTACAATTGATTGATCTGTCATGTCTGGACGAACTCTGTAATGGGATAAAAGTATCTGTTATGTGTTTATGCGTGTTTTTTTTTTAATGATAATAAGTGTGATTCTTGAAACTGTGAATTGAAATTTTCCTGTCTTGAACACAAAGCATTTCCATACATGACTTCTGCTACTTTTCTTTTTAACACATGTTGATGTGATTATGTGAGCCACTTTCATATGTGTTTTTTACTCATGTCAGTTTTGCATATTATTGTGCCTTCCAGAGTAATTTGTCTACTTGCAGCCATGCATGAGTGCAGTACCACCCAGTACTACTGATACTCTACAAAAGCTAGTACAACTATGCTTTAAGAATTTTGATATCAACTTATTTCTGAAGTGATGGTTCTTGTTATGTCCCTAACAGAAATTCATGTGTTTGGAAGGTTGTGAGCATATGACTAGATATCTGCAGTATGGATTATGCAACATGAGTAAATGGGGATTTTTTAAAATAGTTGTTTTAATGTTGTATGTCATTTGTTCATCATTGGTTCTCATAGAAGCATGTTATGTCAGAAACTTTATCTCTGTTCTCCATAAGAACATGAGATTACATTTTTTTTTGGACTTCACTTCAAACAACACTGGGTAAGTAACAGATAAAAAGTACAATTTTGAGTATTCCTTTAAGCGTTGAAAACCTTGACAAATGAGTTAACCTAAACGAAGTACAATAAAGATGCATATAGTCATATGAAAAAGTAAATACACTCTGTGAAATGCTTTTTCTTTGTAGCATTTGTGGACATATCATGATGCAATCTTTATTTGAAACAGTATTTATAGATAAAGGTGATATAACAAACTTCATGTCACATTTATAATGTAGTCCATTGTATAATTAAAAAAAAAAAAAGGCAAATTTTACATATGGAAGAAGTAAGTGCCCCTCTTCATTTATGACCAAATCAAATTCCTACAATTAGAATCAGGTGCAAATGATTAGATCTTTATTAGAGGGGATCTTGGAGTATCCCATCTTATTTAAACCCCAGACATTTATGCTAATTTGCCCTTTGTTACTGAAGTATATTATTACCATACCTAGATCAAAGGAGTTGTCTGAATGTCTTTAGTAAGAAAGAACGTTACAGATGGCAATAAGTCTGGGAAGGGATTTAAAAAGATTTCCAAACAATTGGAATTAGACCATTCTGCTGTCCAGAAAGTCATTTACAAGATGAAAATATTTGTCATCTGCCAGCTTGTCCAGGCTAGGCTGCCCCAGCACGTTTTGCTCAAGAGGAGAATGCAAGATTCTAAAATATCCAGAATTTCATCACAGGATCTGCAGGTAGCTATTGCCACTGTCGGTTTCAAAGTTCATGAGTCTTAGCATTAGACAGAGACTGCACAAATTAGATCTACAGTACATGGGAGATATGTCATCTTGTTAATGTGAGTTATTGAACATGACTGAACCCTGTCCAGTTCCAGCCTGAAACAACCATATATGAACTATGCTAATTGACCTCATACATGTTGCAGACTTTCACTGGATGGGAGTGTAGCCACATGACACATCCAGTATTGTGAGACAGAAGTTCTCTTCTCTAAATCAGAGGCATGCAAAGAACCTTTATTTGCTGGTCTAAGTGTGGGTGTCAGCAACTAGTGCAAATACGTTGAATGGCAACCTGTTACTGCTGTTATAAATGCCATAAGCTCCAGCCACATTGTGCCTGAAATAATCATCAGAGATCAGACATTTTTTTTTTAACAGGCTATATAACATATATACAGTATGCTCTCTGATTTCGATCTGCAAGTGGCAGCATTATGCCAGGGAAGTCATGACTATTGTCAGTCACAGGTGACTTGCATGTTTAAATGAATGTTACTGCTTATGGTTAACAAAAGCAGCTTAATTGTCGCTAGGTGCCCTTAAGCAGTATGAGTGCCTTAAAATGTTCTGATTACATTAGAAAAACGGACAGTGGTGCAAAGTGACTTTTTCATGATGGCATGTTATTTCTATATCCACCCACACCATATCAAAACTAGATGTAGCACTTTGTTGGTTGGTTAAAAGGACTCCAGCACAAGTGGTATGATGGAGTGAAGCTTGGCTGAGATAATCTGACCTGTTGGCCAATTCCCTGAGAAGTAAGTACAGGTTGTCTAAACTAAAAAAAAGATCTTTTCCGTGTAAATATGAAGCATTGGTCATCTTAAAAGGGAACTACAGTAAAATACATCACATTTGAGCTTTAACATGTTTGTCATATCAACGCACATAATTATAACAGCTTGACGATATATAAATTATTATGCATGCGAGTTATCATTTATCTGATTTGGCTGCATTGCACTACTTGATCGTCATTTCAAAGTTTCTCTGAAATTTGCATATGCGTGGGGAAGAGTTGCTGTAAATACTGTATACTGCACACGTTTCACCGTCAAGTTTTTTTTTTTTTTGTAAATGCCAGTATTTGTATGGGAAGTTGAATACACACATTTCAAGTCTTGTTTTGTGTATATGCAAGCTTTATAAATGAGGCCCCATGATTTCTGGAAACATTGTGCTCTGGACAAACGCAATTATTTTGCAGCAGCACCTGCAGACATGTTTGTTGAAAACTAAAGACAATATTTGGCCAGAAGAATCTGATACCAACTGAAAAGTGTGGTGATGGAAATATGGTTAGGGATTGCTTTGCTACGGCAGAGCTTGGGCAGCTCGTCAACATAGAATAGAATCCACTATGAATTTTTCATTGTGCCAGAGGGTGTGTGATGGTAATGTGAGACCATATTTCAGAAGATTGAAGCTAAACTGAAATAGGTCTTACGACATGACAAATCCATCAGGGAATGGCGGAACAGAAAGAAATGAAAGGTTGTGGAATGATCAGGTCAAAGCTTGGATTCAAATCCCATTGAGACTATATGGATTTTCTAACTGTGCTATGCATGAAAGACAGCACTTAAACATTACACAGCTGAAAGAATTCTGCATGGAGGAGTGGAAAGACTTTCTCCCAGTAGTCATCAGTGACTGGAACACTGTTATAGGAAACACCTACTTGCAATTTGTTCTGCCATAGATGTCAATACAAGCTAGAATCAAGGGTGTTTTTATTTTTCCCACAGACAGAAATGACATATCAAGCAGGCATTGCTAATGCAGTCTTTTTAACATGTTGACACAATTAATTAAGGACATAAGAGGAGAACAATCATTTGGTGTGAAAGAAAGATGCAGTTGTCATTTGCACGTGAGTGAGAGTCAGTATTTTTTTTTTTTCTAATAGTATCTTCCAGAAGAAGCAAGTAAATTTCAAACAGGCAGCCTGAGTACTGCATTTTTAACTTCACGTTGTATTGACAGAGTACTATTATCACATTGCTGGGCATACTAAAATTATAGAATTACCTAAACCATGCAAGAACAATGCCTGAGATCCCCACATAATTTTCAAACTTGTATAACAAAGTGGCCAAAGATGTCCAAGGCTGTGTTTACATTTTTCATCATTATAAATGTAATGTTTCTTTCATCTGAAAAGACTGAAGTATGGTTTCTGTATTTTGACAGGTGTGAAACCCACACTGAACCTTTCAAGCAAGTTGTAAATAAATACAGGTGCAGGTCATAAAATTAGAATATCATGACAAAGTTGATTTATTTCAGTAATTTTATTCAAAAAGTGAAACTTGTATATTAGATTCATTCATTACACACAGACTGTTTATTTCTTTTAATTTTGATGATTATAACTGACAACTAATGAAAGTCCCAAATTCAGTATCTCGGAAAATTAGAATATTGTGAAAAGGTTCAATATTGAAGACACCTGGTGCCACACTCTAATCAGCTAATTAACTCAAAACACCTGCAAAAGCCTTTAAATGGTCTCTCAGTCTAGTTCTGTAGGCTACACAATCAAGGGGAAGACTGCTGACTTGACAGTTGTCCAAAAGACGACCATTGACACCTTGCACAAGGAGGGCAAGACACAAAAGGTCATTGCTAAAGAGACTGGCTGTTCACAGAGCTCTGTGTCCAAGCACATTAATAGAGAGGCGAAGGGAAGGACAAGATGTGGTAGAAAAAAGTGTACAAGCAATAGGGATAACCGCACCCTGGAGAGGATTGTAAAACAAAACCCTTTCAAAACTGTGGGGGAGATTCAAAAAGAGTGGGCTGCAGCTGGAGTCAGTGCTTCAAGAACCACCACGCACAGACATATGCAAGACATGGGTTTCAGCTGTTGCATTCCTTGTGTCAAGCCACTCTTGAACAAGAGACAGCATCAGAAGCGTCTCGCCTGGGCTAAAGACAAAACTGCTGCTGAGTGGTCCAAAGTTATGTTCTCTGATGAAAGTAAATTTTGCATTTTCTTTGGAAATCAAGGTCCCAGAGTCTGGAGGAAGAGAGGAGAGGCACAGAATCCACGTTGCTTGAGGTCCAGTGTAAAGTTTCCACAGTCAGTGATGGTTTGGGGTGCCATGTCATCTTCTGGTGTTGGTCCATTGTGTGTTCTGAGGTTCAAGGTCAATGCAGCCGTCTACCAGGAAGTTTTAGAGCACTTCATGCTTCCTGCTGCTGACGAACTTTATGGAGATGCAGATTTCATTTTCCAACAGGACCTGGCACCTGCACAAAGTGCCAAAACTACCAGTACCTGGTTTAAGGACCATGGTATCTATGTTCTTGATTGGCCAGCAAACTCGCCTGACCTTAACCCCATAGAAAATCTATGGGGTATTGTGAAGAGGAAGATGCAATACGTCAGACCCAACAATTCGGAAGAGCTGAAGGCCACTATCAGAGCAACATGGGCTCTCATAACACCTGAGCAGTGCCACAGAATGATCGACTCCATGCCCATCCGCATTGCTGCAGTAATCCAGGCCAAAGGAGCCCCAACTAAATATTGAGTGCTGTACATGCTCATACCTTTCATGCTCATACCTTTCAGTTGCCCAACATTTCTAAAAATCCTTTTTTTGCATTGGCCTTAATTGATATTCTAATTTTCCGAGATACTGAATTTGGGACTTTTATTAGTTGTCAGTTATAATCATCAAAATTAAAAGAAATAAACATTTGAAATACATCAGTCTGTGTGAAATGAATGAACTTGTATATTAAGTTTCACTTTTTGAATGGAATTACTGAAATAAATCAACTTTGTCATGATATTCTAATTTTATGACTGGCACATGTAATATGAGGTTGATACTTTTGGATTTACTGCTTATTTTTTTTTTATAGTATTCAGATCTGGTCTCAGTTTACAGTATTTTTATTTTTTTTGCAGTCTGATTTAACAGTGTAAATATTCTCAATTAAACCAAACCAAAGGTGTGTTTTTTTTGGTTCTCTAGCCACTTTTGTTTTGAGTGAGACTACTTTATCCTGGGCCCTTTTCAGAGATGCATTATAATAACTAGGGGGCTTTGCCCCCTGTTCACCCCCAAAACACTACGTGCCATTGTGAAGAGGGTGGCTGAACGCACCCCAAGGAGATACGACCGCTCCTCTGAAACCCCTCTTAAACGATGATACAATGGGAAACAAATACATTTTTTTTTTACCTCCTATTTGCTCGATTTTCTGCTGCTTCCGTGCCGCGTGATCTGCATTTTGTCTCTCTTCTCCCAAAGACATCCTCTAACACTATTCTATCTCTTTTCACTGTTCCGTTATTTCACGGAGTAATATTTTCCATTTGTTTGCGCTAATGCGATCTTTACTGTCCTTTTTTTGAGACTTTAGAATTTTCCTACTTCCATTATCTCTAACTTGCTCTGCATGTGTGTCACAGGACTTGCTTCCAAAAGTTGTAAGTGTGACGTGACTTGACCATCTCATGGGACGTGAAAGTGTCTCTGTCTCTCTTCAAAAGATCACATCTCATCGCAATTTTTTTTTTATAATAGAGAGATTTGTCAACTGAATCCTTATTGTTATCCAGAATTAAGTTTGTGTTTCTCATTATATTCATACATTTTGATGGAGAGCTGCAATTTACATGTCACATTCTTTTTGCTTTAATCTGCCATTGCATTAGTGAGGGCAGGAACAAGTGAAACAAATATATTTGATCACTACTTAATTTTCTTTAGTGGAGCAATATTTAAATTTTGAATGCAAACAGCACAAGTAGTAATTATATCTGGAGTATGTTTGTGATAGTGAGTTGGATCTTCAACAATAAATCAAAATAAAATGTATGAATTGGAGTTTTATGTAGCAGTAATACATCTAGTTGTATTGCTGTGATGAAAAACTTCAGGGAAAGGAATATGTATATAGTACACCCCCAAAATTCGCGGGAGTCACGTTCCTAGAGCACCCGTGAATTGTGAAAAACCACAAATTTTGGATGTGGTTAAAAAAATGCCTATTTTCATAGTTTAAACCGTAAATATGCCCCCAAAACACTTTAATTTCAAATTCAGCTTAATACATTACCTAAAAATAAAGAATGTATATATACTGTACTGCTATGTCTCCCACAGTGCTAGAATGTAAAATACAGATGTTACCGCTATATGTACTGTAATTCATGCAAGCGCGTTTTCATTGCCAGAAGCCTTAGACGGTGCAGCTTGTTTCGGCGGCATCTTGGGGCTTTAACCCTTAAACTTCCACATACTTGGGGGTTAATGCATCCCTGGATGCCAAATACTTTTTTGCTGCATTTTAAGTAAACGTCACAATTAACAAAGAAAAAGTGAAATTTTAATGGAACACTTTTTTTCATGCAAAGAGCATCACAATTACTGTAACACTGATCATTTTACACACTGCTAATGAACTGTAAAAACTATTTAAAAAAACTACTGGAACAATATGTACAAAGTGCAACTGACGCCATGGATGTAAATCAGTGAGCCAACTGCTCTTGAACTGGCTGCACGCAAGCACACTAAGGTAAGCGCTGACGCTGGCAGGCTAGTCTTAGTGCAGCTGCAGTACTGCAGGGTGTCACGCTTGGGTCACAGAAACACAGGAGATTGTAGAGACAGGAACTTTATTTAAACACTTCAAACAAACGTATCTCTTTCAGAAGTAAAACAAGCTCAGTATGCAGTTAGTTATCGATTAAACAATAGACAAACATCATAGGGGGGCACAACCCCCAACTGGAGCAGAGAATGTCTGGGGGAGGAGAGAGAAACAAATCAATGAGCCAAAAAGGACAGGTACTGTTCAGGCTTTTAAGTAAACGGAAAACACAAGAACTCTCAGCTGGAGATGTATCACAGTCAATCAGCAGCAAGGAGAAATGAATAACGCTGTAGTGGTCGGGTGCTACTAAGATTCAACCGTTGTGAAGACGGTGATTTATTTATTTTTATGGTGGAGATTCCAGGGGTGCACCCAGCCTTGACCCAACCAGTGCACAGTAACTCACATACAGAGACAAAAACAAAGCAAACCGGTAATCAAACAGCAAGTAAAGGATGTAATGAAAACACATGAAATAAGAAAACAACGATACCACCTCTGTTCCCCTTACGGCGATTACACATTAAATACAACAAAGCACAAACAAAACACACACAGTAAATCATGAAAAAGTTAATGAAAAATGGCAACGGATGAAATAGATAGTCCAGAGATCCGCATGTTAAATGGGAATGTAAAGAGAGTCATACCGGTAGTTCCTGAAATGGTGAAGACAGGTGGACGGGTTCAGGAGCGCTCCTGTCTTTGCAGGATGACCATGAATATACTTACAGTCCTCATGTACACAGGCAGACGGTAGACAATCCACACGAAACGATCCAGGACAAAATGAATAAGTACAGGTAACTCAACAGAAGGCAGACAGAGAGGAACTTGAAACACAAATTACAAAAACATTTTTTTTTTTTGCATTTGGTCACCGGCTCCCTTTTTAAAAGCTGCGCTGACACCCTTTGACCTCAACAGCCCCAGCACCCTCAGCAGAAGACCAATCAGATCCACTACAGGGACTGCTGGGAGTTGCAGTTTCAAATTCTATTGGCTACTTTCACCATCCCAAGCTGCGGTTCTCTCTACAGTACAGTATTGCCACGAAAAAGCCGTAACAAGTTATTTATAAAAGGCTTGCAAGGTCTGATAGGAAGTGTGGTTGTTTAAATGAGAGAAACTGTAAATATGATTCTGCTTTGAAAGGGAGTTGAGATGCATATAGGTGGTGACATTTGGGTTTACATAGAAAGTTCAAGTTCAAATGTATTGCCATGACAACATACTACAATAAACATTTGTATTTGTGCATCTTCCACAGATTATTGACTGCATTATAATAGAAAGAACAGACAATAAATTGAAAAACAGACAGTGATTATAATACCATAGCGATATGCAATTTGGACAAAAATAACTTTCATAGTAAAAACTTACTTTGAATTTAAAAAATATTTATCTCCGTGTACAATACATAAATGATGCATTATTTATATTAGAAAGATAATTTCCAGTTAAAATACAATGTAGGAAAATGCACAAAGAATCACATGGTTTTACCAAAGCTTGAGTTTTATTTAAAAAAAAAATAAACATAAAAACACGTGATTGAATACCTTTTAAACTAAAAATGCTGTAATATTAATAGACTGACCGATTGCATCTTGTTACAAAACTTTTATAAAGTGCATTGTAAAATATATTCCATATTATACATACATATTAGATCCATGAATATACATTATACATCAGCCATTTCATTGCCTAGAATTGTTTACAGTTCTAATGGAGCCTCTTCAGGCGACTGTGTAGCACCGCCGTTGTTCTTCTTCCGGATGTATTTGTCCTCTTTATTTACTTCTTAGGTTATTTTGAGAATATTCAAAGATATAGTTTAATCTTAATAAATAGCTTTTCCTGATTTATATGTCTGCGTGTGGGCTTGCTTTCAAGAACTGCCTTTTTTTGTTTTTCTTCATCTTTGTGCTTTGACTGTTATTTCCCTCCTTTTAATGGACATATTCTGTGTCCCAGAGTGATCTGATCTCTTTGCTTTCCTACTCTTTTCCAGTTTTGTTATATATCTTTGGAACTACAGTGTATTTTGGGGAAAATATGTTGAAACAGATATTAGAAACATGAAGGTGATGGACATACATGATGAGGCTTAGTTTTAAGATGGATTGGCTGTTGTGCATGGCTTAGGCAAAGTTGACATTGATTTTGATATTATTTGGATTATACATTTACAAGGCATTTTAGACTTCAGGGGTATCATGTATAAATGGTGCATACGCACAAAAATGTTGTGTACAACAGTTTCTACGCTCACATTGCAATGTATAAAAACTAAACTTGGCGTAAAGCCAAGCACATTCTCATGCCAGATCAAACCATTGCATACACAAGTTTCTGGCTTGGTTTTGCAAACTGGTGGCACCCACCGTCAAAGCAGTGCTACTGTTCCTGGATGGTTTCCCTTTATTTTTTAGATTCACATCCCTGATGTGACTTTATCAAATACACTGAAATTAACCACATATAGTTTAAGGCATCTGGTTGTAATCAACCTGTAACAACATAATGGTCTATGGAATGGCCAGACTACAGTGATCCCTCCTCGATCGCGGGGGTTGCGTTCCAAAACCCCCCGTGAAAGGTGAAAATCTGCGAAGTAAAAACATATGTTTATATGGTTATTTTTATATATTTTAAGCTCTTATAATCTCTCCCACACTCTTCTAAACATTTCCCGCACAGTTATACACCATAAACCCTTTGTATTCTCTTAGATATTAGGTAAGATTTGTTGAAATTATGTATGTAAACACACTGTTTATATAGAGTAAAACCTAAATATTATTTTAAAGATATCGAGCGTCTCCAATATCACATATGTTACAGCCATTACGATAGATAGGCCACCAGCAATAAATACGTACAATGCAAGAAAAACTGTATACAGTAAAATGTGTGTACAGTGACACTAAACATACATACATGTCCTTAGTACTGTATGTAGATAATTATTTATGGTTACTCACCAACAATGACACGATGACTTGTCCGATAACGAGTTTAATTTTACTGCACAACAAAGGAGAGCGTTACAGCTCTTCTAAAGGAGCCTCTTCAGGCGACCGTGTAGCATCGCCATTGTTCTTCTTCCGACCGTCTTCAATACAAATCCCTAAAGCAGATTCCATCTGGACTACCGCCTTATTACATCCACTTACAACTCGTTTCGCGCCCTGGTTAAAGGACACTGCGGCCATAGATCTTATATTCTTTTCCACCTTTTTAAATAAAAAGAATTGTAGACTCATTGATGCTGTAATGGTGTCCTACAGCGGTGTAGTTGTTCCCTTCCTTCAACATAGCAAAAACTTTTAGCTTTTCGGCAGTCGTTAGCATCTTCCATTGGCACTTGGGCACGGCCCCTGAAGCAGTAGAAGGAGCAGATCATTTTGGAGCCATAACAAAGGGCTTGACTACACACTAAGATAAACACAAAAGAGCACAAAGTTAACTCTTTACACAGCGAAACACATTGATGCTGAATGAGTGAGAGGAGACTTCCTGGTTAACGCAGCGGAACTGAAGTCGGCGCTCTGTCGCTGAGCCAATCAGTACACAGGAACTTAACTCCGTGCTCTGATTGGGTAGCTTCTCAGCCATCTGCCAATAGCGTCCCTTGTATGAAATCAACTGGGCAAACCAACTGAGGAAGCATGTACCAGAAATAAAAGACCCATTGTCCACAGAAACCCTTGAAGCAGCGAAAAATCTGCGTTATATATTTAGATATGCTTACATAGAAATTCCACGATAGAGTGAAGCCGCGAAAGTCGAAGCTTAATATAGCGAGGTATTGCTGTATTCCAAATACTATAGTTGCTTTAGTGTTGTTACTCTCAGTTCACTGCTCAGTGTATTTTAACCCACTGTATCTGAGTGTGGAATCATAGCTCTACACCAGCTAATCGGAAAAAGGATTATCGGGATACAGCATCTAGCACACGCTGCATCAGCCATGCACACAGTCTACTGCTTCCATATGTCAAACGCTTCATAGACTTTCCTGTTGGGACTTTGTAGTTCAGAAGCAGTTCCATCCCACGGGAGCTCTAAATGCACTTAATCAGGCCATCAAGTGCTCCTGGTAGAACTGTCTGCACATATAAGCACAATTAATTACCTTACTGTAAACTTGCACTACAGTTGTAATATTGCACAACCTGAGCCACTTCATAAACCATTTTACTATTTGCACTCTTATGTACATTGTACATGTATATACCGTAGATCCCGGTATATTAGCCGACCCCCTTCTCTACCTACTAAATTACATGTATTTGCCGATGACCGGTATTTAAGCCGGCCCCCTTCTCCAAGCAAAATTTTCTAAATTTCCTTAAAAGTGTCTCTTCAGGTATATATCATGTTTATCGGCGAGAATTTGAGACTGCCGGCATTTTTGGATGGAAACCAGGAAGTGATTGCGGAGAAGTTTGGTAAAATGAAACCTTTGTGTTGAAACTATATATGCAAATACGGTACATCGGCGGGTGGATTTCCGGAGACTTGTTATAAATTTGACTAACTTAAATACGCAATACAGTGGACCCTTGACTTAAGAACTTAATTCGTTCGTGAAGGCTAACCCATAATGCGTTCTGAACCTCCCACTGCAACACTTACTTAACCTTTTCATAATAAAAAAAGGTTGTATAATATGCATAATTTACCAAAACACCAATAATTTTTCTAATGTACTAACCAAAAAGTTATAAAAAGTGGCTAGCCTACCAGAAGTAGGCTAGATTAAGCTAGGAGCATGGCGGCGCGCATGGTTGCAGCGGCTCAGGGCTCTCCTTTTCAGTGCACTTTTTTGTTGTTTTTGTATTTTTTTTTTTTTGCTTGTTTGTGCACGATCGGTTCGGCGAACATCCGCTTCACCCGTCAGAACCTTATAGACATCGGTGTCCAGAGCCAGACATCTGTTTCGAGTGTTTTTCATCACACGCACAACATCCCAGACAACATAGCGAGACCAGCGGGCTCTCCGTGGATTGTTGTCGGGTCTAGGAGACGACGCAGACTGAGGAGGGAAAGAAAGCAGAAGCGGGGCCGCAGATCCGGCGTTATGCTAAGGCTTAAAAAACAACCATACAAGCCCTATACATAACTTTTTTTTTTCTGCACTGAAGGAGCTGCTTTTAATCTCATTGTAGATGTGTATAGTGACAATAAAAGGCATTCTATTCTATTCTAGAAACAACAATTTCATACTGTACTCACCATTTAATTTGACATCTTTGGGCTGCAGGAAGGGAGGAGGAGGAGAATGAAACGGAAGGTGGTTATTGTTTAGAAGGAGCCTCCTTATGCAAATCTTTTCTTTGTACAATTGTCGAGATGGTGGATTTCGACATGCTGTACATATTAGCGAGATCGGTCACACGAACAACACTCTCATATTTCCACACAATTTCCATCTTTGTTTCGATTGTGATCACTTTCTTTACCTTCTCTTCCTTCCTTCGCAATTATGTGTCTTGCTTGCATGGTCTTAGTGAATTTTATATATAGGTAAATCACTGCAATGACTGAAATTACATCCACAAACACATGTATCTGGGCTCCAACTGACGCTACTAACGCTCTCGGTTGTTTGTTTACAATTGCGCAGGGCGGATACACGTGACCGCATTCGGGTCGTAACGCAAGATGTTGGTTGTAAATCAAAAGAAAAATTTTTTTTTAAACTTCCCGATAATTTATTATACATTTTATTAATAAAATCAACAACTAAAACACTTTTTTGAATAAATTCTTTATTTAATTTAAAGTACCGGCATGCAAAGTTACTTCTTCATCTGAAAGATGGCTCTGTGGTTTCGTCATTATTTACTTCCGTATTGATCGGCAAAACCGGCATTGCGCTGGAAATCTTGAATCTCAAACGATGCTCGTTGTATAAACCGACCCCCCCCAAACTCCAAGCCAAAAATCTAGGACGAAATTCTCGGCGCTTATTCCGGGATCTACGGTAGTACTTATGCTTTCATATTGTATATTTTTCTTTTTTTTTTGTATTGTTCTTCTAATTATTATTTTTATCATTGCTGTTTATCATTTTATAAGAAGATAGATCTTATTGTATTATACAATAAAAATAAAGGAATTCAATTCAATAAAAGAGACGTATTTACAGATGATGAAGAATGGGTTCTAAGTCGATTTAGATTTCCAAATGCCATCTTCTTGGAGCTCTTGATATCATTTTAAGATGAAATACAGTAAAGTATGTATATTACATTATACAGATAAATGTTCATTTAAATAATGTATACTGTTAATAATTAAACATGAGTGCGTGGTGACGCAGCGGTAGCGATGAGCTGGCTCCCCGTTCAGGGATTGTTCCTGCCTTGTGCTGTATGCTTGCTGGGACTGGCGTGACCCTGGATGGATAGATGGATGGAATAATTAAACATGTACTATGAAGATATTTTAATGTTCCTTTAAAGTTTTGAAGAATTGGTGTTCTAAGTTTTCAGATGGCTCGGCATTTATTACAGAGCTTGTGTGGCAATTGGTTACTTGGAGAAAGAAAAGGAAGGACAGGAATTGTTTGAAAGAGAGAGTACTGCTACAAGAACTTATTGTAACTTTTTGTATTGCCACCGCGTCCCCATGTTTAATACATGCTTTAATTCCTATCATCATGAAAATTATATCAAGTATACACATCTTAGTATTTAAATTGTTCAGGAAGCTGTAATATCATGAATGTAATGTATTGTGTCCTGTCAGCGTAAGAAAACATAGAATACAAAACATTTAATGTGCTACTTTAGTTACAATGGGATTTGAGAAACTAGTAAATTAAACTATTTTAAGATTAAGTTTTTGACTTTCTACTTTAATGACAAAATAAACTACGTGATTAAAGTGGAAATTTTGAGATTAAAGTTAACACTTCAACCTTTTTGTCCAATGTGTCCCTTACTTTTTCTCTGTACCCTAGCTTCCTTAAGACACTCAGACGGTGAGCTATGACTCACCTTTTCACAGTGACTTTTATATCTGACCACTTATTTTATTATTTCGGGCAGTGTGTGACTTCCTGAACTTGAACTTTTGAGTTTTTCTGTCACTCGATCAACTTCTATTTGCTGTTTATACCACTGCTTATCACGGAAATTCTTCTTTTTTCCTAGTGCTTTTGCCATTGTCTTTTCACAGAACGCAAAACGTAGGGGGCTATTTATATTGATTTAAATATATTCAAAAATGCATAATTCTAGGAGGCGTTGGGGTGGTGTGGCAGGTGCGTGCACATGAGTTGCATTTTACGCTGACCTGGATTTATGTAGTGGAAGAAGGTGGAAGTTTGTGTACGCACAGATTTATGCATCTGGATTTTTTTTGTGTGTGCACACATTTCTATTTTTGTCCATACAACATGTTTTATTGTGAGTTCTACGCACAGCATTATACGTGAGGCCCAAGATGTTTTACAGTTAGTTTAGAACTTTATCCATTTCATAAAGTGAGAACAAAACATAGTACATGCATTGGGTTCTGCTAAGCAAATGAGAGACATTTGCTCTGCTGCATTTTATAGCTTCCTGTCTTTATATTTGGGTGCTTCTTGTTTGTGTAAATTTTTAGGATCAAATCGTCCTGCTGTAATTCATTTTCTTAATCAGTGTAGTTAGCTGTTTATTTGAGAGTTAGACTGGAAATGCTAATATATTCTGTTAAGATACTGTATGTCAGAAACATCCTTCAGTAGTATAAAGTATATTATTTTTTTAAGTTTTTGGGATCATGCTGTTGTACATTTCATTTGATAGGATGATGACCACCAGTTTCGCCTCATCACAGCCATCATGCGCCATCTTTTGATGATAAAGGCACAGAACGAGGACAAAACAGAGGAATTGCACAGGTTAGCATACTTTTTCCAGTAAATTATAGGTAAAAGATAGATTTGTGTATGTACTTTTATATCCTCATTGCCGTCTTTAGCTTATACAATCTTTAGCTTATACAATATTTTATTTTGGGCATGCACAAGTGTAAAAATTATAAAAGTGTCATTGAACAACAGCTATGAGATTAGAGATTTTCTTGTAAAGTTTGTTATATATTTGAACAAATACATTTTTAACAACTGTCTTTTATTTGGTCATACCAAATGTTTTTGTATCTTTAACATCTAATACATAGCTTGCCTTTAATAATCCCATTTATTTTTTCCTTTTTGTATGTGGGTTTGTATATGCCCTACAGTGACCTGCACCCCATCTTTGTTTGATACGGACAAGATAGGGTGCTGCCATCATGACTCAGAACTAGATGAAGCCAAATGGATGGAATAATGATCAAGGATTAGATACTATTTTATTAAACTTTCATTTTTAACTAGGGATGCTCTGATCAGGTTTTTTAAGGCCGATACCAAACATCAATTTCAAGTTACTTAATTGGCTGATTCGTATTTGTTTTTTTCTTCTTTTTTGTCTTTCTTTATCCCTTTAAAAAACTTTTGTATCAGCTAGACATTCGTAATTATTGGGGTGTAATTATAAATATGGGTTACCAGTTTAATTATGTAGTACTTGATTTTTTTTTTACCAAAAAGTATATTGTATGAAACACGGAGATAAATAATAAACACAGTACAAATAATTTAAAAATTTAAAGGGTAAAATAAGGTCGGAATTCAGTAAAGTAGCTTTTCTTGCTGTTCATCAAATTGTACAGGACAACTTCTCTGATTCCCTTTTCTCAGTTTATTACTACACTTTCTTTAACGTAAAGGCTAAGCTCTCTAAAGAAACGAGCCTTGACTTGCTGTTCTTTATTTACATTGCAGAAAGTTCGCTACCAAAAAAAAAAAAATGCGTTGGCTCAACTACCATAATACCTCACATAAAGGAGCACAGCACCACATCTAAATTAAAATAATGCTTATAATAGCATTCTAAGATCAGTGTTTATTGTTGGCCAATTTATTGATTACTGATTGAGTCTTTTTTAGTGAAAATCAGCCGATTTAGATAGACTGCTGATCAATTCGAACATCCCTACTTTTAACTGTAGTCAGAAATGTGGACCTTTTACTACACTGACTCCTAGCAGGTTTAACTAAAGTTTGTGTAGTACCACAGAAATCATGAACTCTGCTAGATGATAATGTCTTGAGCATGGAAGGCATTAGCAGCAGTGCCTTTGTAACCAGAAAATTGCAGAGTGTGGCACCTGAGAAAGTTCTTCTAGTTCTAGTTCTGCTAGTTGGGGATCCTAGTTGTTTTAGCGACTCTTCACAAGATAATCAGTGTGTGTACATTTTGTCAGTTATGTTTATGCGCTATTTGTAATCTGACCTTGTGCGTTCTAATAAAGGTATTTTCTGTATGGTGTTTTCATCCTTTTTCTGTATGCCCACTGTAGGAAGCAATATGCATTATGTAAAATACACATTTTATACAGATGTAATACATACCATTATTTTATTTATTTAAAAAAATACTATTTATTATTTTATTTTAATTACTCTGTAAAATACTTGGAATTAATGTAACATGATTTTTTTGCAGGTTTTGATTGATCATTTTACAGTAAGCATGTTGTAGCAAAAACATTAAATCAACATGATATCAATTTCTAGAAGTTTTGTGGGGCAGTTGTATCGTTTTTGGACCTTTTTGGAATACAGTAGAAACATAAGATAACTCAGAAGTGCATTAATGTACTTAAGCTGACAATCACTGTTCTCCAAGCTTTTGGAAAACAGCAGTGTGTAACATTTACTGTAGTGATGCTCAGATCAAACAACCACCAATCTAAATTGGCCAGTTTTCACTACAAAAGACACAATCAATGATCGATAAATCTGTCAACTACAAAAAATAATTTTTCTGCCATCTGTTTTTCTAAGCTTTACAGTAATTTAGTTGTACTGATACTTTACGCAAGGTATTATGATAGTTGAAGTAGCACACATGTCTTTTATGACTGCAAACTTCCTGTAAACAGAGAGCACTAGGGCAGACATTACCAGAGAGAGAGAAGATTGTAATATTAACCTTTACATTAAAGAAAGTGGAGTTAGAAACTGAAAATAAGGAATTGAAAGAGTCACACTGTACATATAGACAAACAGAAACAAAGGATGCTTTAATGAAAATATCTTTTTATTTTGTCCTTTAATTAAAGTGGACACTGTTTGTGTCAGTTTTGATGGAGAGCAAGCTTTTGTTAAGTACAGCAGCTCACAGTTTTAATTAGAAAAAGAAGAGATAATGAAGAATTTGAAATTGCTGCTTAGTAAACAGGTTTGTTAGCTTAGCAGCAAAATTTGCCTATTTTACTTGTAAACTTATTAAGCATGCTAGCCTTGTATCTTCCTGATAAACATCTTATAAATTCACAGCTTTTTTTAAAGGCTTTGTACTGTGTTTATTATTTGTTTTTGTGTGTCATGCAGTATACGTTTTGGTACAAAACAAGTATTGCAAAATTAAAATGGTAATCCCTATTTACACCTGAAGAATTAGGAAATGTCTAGTTGGTACACTGTTTAAAAAAACCTTCATAAATATAATAAATGTATATTTTAACAGCCAAAAAGCTGTAGAGCAATTGATGATTAAAAATTATTAAAACCTGTAAGTTAGTGTATGTTTCAATCTTAGCATTTATTAGATGTTTTTTTCTGCTTTGAAAGTGATGCATAGATGAGAATTGCCTAAATAAGTATGAATGCACGTAAAAAAGAAAGAACATGAATACCATGTAGGTTAACCTGACATTTCAGTGTAACACAGTCAAGCTGTTAAATTGTGATAATTTGAGTTAGTTAAAAGCATATAATCTTTGCGTCTGTTACGTAAATGCTGCATAAGGTTTTTAGTTCTACTTACTGTCTTCTATACCTTCTTCCTTTGTTCCTTCTCAGTCCATGCTTCATTCCTACCAAGACATTCAACTTGTTTTAAGTGTTTGGATATCATAAAGGAAGGAATGGAAAAAATAAGCGGTCTAAAACATTGGGATGGCATTTTGTTTCATTTTGTTCATAGATGTAGCCGTAGATCACATTTGAGGACTGCTTTTGTGTATTGTTGCATTAAGTGCATTCCATAGAGATGTTTCTGCAGTTGACTGGTGAGCTAAAATATCCAGTGCGTGCACTGAGTTAATTGCCTTAGCCTACATCCTTCCTCAGTAGTAAACTCAGTAGTAATCTACAAAGCCAACTGGTAACAGATGAGAAAACTTACCAACTTACTCAAAGCAAGACACCCACCAAGAATTAAAGCCATCTAAAAATACCACAGGGTTGGAGAAGATTTGTAGCATTCTTCTTAGAATCTTTCACTAGTCTGCTTTAGAAGAATCAACAAATATGAACTCGATCAGAATCATTGTGAAGTGATGATGTATGTTCAAAAATAAAGCAGTGATTTTCAGAGTTTTATGGTAATTCATCTAGGCACATCTCATGTTTCAATTGTTCAAGAGTTGTTTCAATTAGCATTGCATTAAGCTAAAGGTATCTAACGTGTCATTGCAGATTTTATATAACTTAATGGAATTGGGCATGGATTGTTATTGCACTCCTCTGCTTTTAGTTCTTACAATTCTGTAATCTCTTTGCAAAATTCTATTTCTGAACTCATTTTATCCAATGCAGGAAGCTGAGAGTTGTCTTGGCAGCACTTTGCAAAAGGCAGAAACCAACACTACATAAGGAGAGAGTTTTTTGTTTTGGTGTATACTTGAGTGCACATCATCACTCTTTGGAATAATAATTTACAGTTGCCAGATTCCCTGACTTCATATCTTCAAGCTGTGACAGAAAACTAGAAACATTTCTAAAAAGCAACACATTTTTCCTTATTTATGGAAAAATATCCTTGACTGGAAGCATATCATTGCAATGTACAGTGCATCCGGAAAGTATTTACAGCGCATCACTTTTTCCACATTTTGTTATGTTACAGCCTTATTCGAGAATGGATTGAATTATTTTTTTTCCTCAGAATTCTACACACAACACCCCATAATGACAACGTGAAAAAAGTTTACTTGAGGTTTTTGCAAATTTATTAAAAATAAAAAAAAAACTGAGAAATCATATGTACATAAGTATTCACAGCCTTTGCTCAATACTTTGTCGATGCACCTTTGGCAGCAACGACAGCCTCAAGACTTTTTGAATATGATGCCACAAGCTTGGCACACCTATACTTGGCCAGTTTCGCCCATTCCTCTTTGCAGCACCTCTCAAGCTCCATCAGGTTGGATGGGAAGCGTCGGTGCACAGCCATTTTAAGATCTCTCCAGAGATGTTCAATCGGATTCAAGTCCCCAGATTTGTGCCTCGAGACAATCCTGTCTCGGAGGTCTACAGACAATTCCTCTGACTTCATGCTTGGTTTGTGCTCTGACATGAACTGTCAACTGTGGGACCTTATATAGACAGGTGTGTGCCTTTCGAAATCATGTCCAATCAACTGAATTTACCACAGGTGGACTCCAATTAAGCTGCAGAAACATTTCAAGGATGATCAGGGGAAATGGGATGCACCTGAGCTCAATTTTGAGCTTCATGGCAAAGGCTGTGGATACTTATGTACATGTGCTTTCTCAGTTTTTTTATTTTTAATAAATTTGCAAAAATCTCAAGTAAACTTTTTTCACGTTGTCATTATGGGGTGTTGTGTGTAGAATTCTGAGGAAAAAAATGAATTTAATCCATTTTGGAATAAGGCTGTAACATAACAAAATGTGAAAAAAGTGATGCGCTGTGAATACTTTCCGGATGCACTGTACTTTTTCCTTATTGTAACTATCTTCTAGATCACAATTAATCAAACTTAATTTCATTATAGCATGTTTCATAATGCACATGATAATTGGACACTTTACAAAGAACACAGAAGAACACTTTAAAGGATAATGATTATATTAGAATTTTTTTCATTTCAACATCTTCAGTGTTTATAGGAAATACACTACTGTAATACTCCAATTTCACTGTCTGACTCCTAAACACAATCTAGCATTCATACATGTTAGAAAGACTGTTATAAGGCAAGTGACAACACTTAAATATTTCATCAAAAGCAAATACAGTGATCCCTCGCTATATCGCGCTTCGACTTTCGTGGCTTCACTCCATCGCGGATTTTAAATGGAAGCATATCTAAATATATATCACGGATTTTTCAGTGGTTCTCGGATTTCTGCGGACAATGGGTCTTTTAATTTATGGTACATGCTTCCTCAGTTTGTTTGCCCAGTTGATTTCATACAAGGGACGCTATAGGCTGAGAAGCTACCCAATCAGAGCACTTATTACGTATTAAATAAAACTCCTCAATGATATAAGATATGCTTCCCGCGCGGTAAAGCTGTAACAGCCCGTATTGATTTTTGATTGTTTGCTTCTCTCTCTCTGCTTCTGATGGAGGGGGTGTGAGCAGAGGGACAGTTTGCACAGAGGCTGTTTGCTTAGAAGATACGGACGCGGACGCGCCTGTAAAAAATGCTGAAAGACTACCTTCACATTGATCCCTTTATTGTGGCTGCTTTATCGCGCTGCTTCCCATACTTAAAAGCCCAACAGCCCTTTTGATTTTTGCTTGTTTACTTTTCTGGCGCGCGCTCTCTCTGACATTCTCTGCTCCTGACGCACGCACTCCTTTGAAGAGGAAGATATGTTTGCATTCTTTTAATTGTGAGAAAGAACTGTCATCTCTGTCTTCTCATGGAGCACAGTTTAAACTTTTGACTAAAGGGTGTTATTTCATGTCTAGTGGGCTCTAATAATGTTAAAAAAAACATATTTAGAAGGTCGTAAACAGGTTTTCTATGCTCTAACTGCGAAAAAATTACATTTATAAATAAAGAATTCTACTTCGTGGAAATTCATTTATCTGTCTGGAGCAGATTAACCGCGATAAACGAGGGTTTACTAGTATAACTGTACGGAGAATATTTATAAACAGTGTGGGGGAGTTTCTAAGGGCTTAAAATATATAAAAATAACCATACAAACATATGGTTTCTACTTCGCCGTTTTTCACCAATCGCGGGGGGTTCTGGAACGCAACCCCCGCGATCGAGGAGGGATTACTGTAAATAAAACATGCTTTTATTGAACACACTGCATATTTAAATGTGTTTAAGGTGAGAGTTTGGGATTGAGTAAATTTTTAGAAAAGTGACATGCCACTTTGCAGCATGCAGACATTGTAAAAAAGATCATTTGGCTTTTTATGACTTAAATCAAATTTTACTTCCACTTGTTTTGCATGTTTTTAAGGCATGATGTGACTGTTGAAATCTGAGGGCAGCCACTTTTGAAGGATCACCTAATTAATGAGTAACTATTTGAATTTCAGTTCAAGCACATTAGATAAACAAGTGACCTATGAATTAATAGGTACAATAATATCCTGAAGTAAGTCATATCTCGTTACAAATCAAGTGGAGTTAGTCTGATAGTTAATGAAGCAAGTCAAGGAAATTAGGAAGTTGGGTATAGAATACAGATAAGTCATAAAATTCTATTGACCTTGCATTTACAATGGTAATATATTAAAAATAATGCAATTTTATTGTTGTTCTTCCTTTAGTAGTATTTTCAGTTTTTATTCTCAACAGAAAAACGCTTTACCTATCTACATCTCCAAAGCAGACGTCTGCCTGAAAATGTTTGCTTTATTTATTTTGTTTTTAGATTTTGTTATTTATAATTGAAAATTAAAACAGAATTTCAAGTTAAACCAAATCTATTCCTTACTAATTTGGATTAGATTGATATTCTGTTTATTGCTACAGATGATATCTTTTACAGGGCGCACATAACTCTCTCAAATACCAATTCCTCTGTCTTACGATGTAATGTAATTAGAAATATATTAATTTTACATTTTTGAAATTTTCTTCTATTCTGATATATTGTGTATTTTTATTTCTATTCATTTTGATTTTTTCATTAACAGTGTCTGAACTTTAACCAATACATGTTTGTATTGTTTAAAGTCTTGAGAGAGACTACCTCTCAAACAAAAAACAAAAAAAAGAAAAATACTAGGGAAGAATTTTTTTATGTGAATTTGTCCTAGTAACATGTTACAAAATTAAAGATTCTGTGTAGCAGTTATTCTGTAAACCAGAAGTGCCCAAACTTTTTCGGCTTGCAAGGTACTTTTAAAATGACCAGGTCGAAATTATCTACCTACATTAAAAATGTTATATACATACAGTAATCCCTCCTCGATTGCGGGGGTTTGTATGGTTATTTTTATATATTTTAAGCCCTTATAAACTCTCCCACACTGTTTATAAATATTCCTCGCAGAGTTATACAGCATAATCCCTTTGTATTCTCTTAGATATTAGGTAAGATTCATTGAAATTATGTATATAAACACACTGTTTATATACAGTAAAACCTAAATATTATTTTAAAGATATTGAGTGTCTCCGATATCACATATGTTACAGCCATTACGATAGACAGGCCACCAGCAATAAATACGTACAATGCAAGAAAAACAGTATACAGTAAATGTGTGTACAGTGACACTAAACGTACGTACATGTACTAAGCACTGTAAGAAGAAAATTAATTATGGTTACTCACCAACAATGACACGATGACTTGTCCGATAACAATGAGTTTAATTTTACTGCACAACAAAGGAAAGCGTTACAGCCCTTGTAAAGGAGCCACTTCAGGCGATTGTGTAGCACTGCCGTTGTTCTTCTTCTGGCAGTCTTCAATCCAAATCCCTAAAGCAGATTCCATCCAGACTACTGCCTTATTACATCCACTTACAACTCGTTTTGCACCCTGGTTAAAAGGACACTGCGGCCGTAGATCTTATATTCCTTTCCTACTTTTTAAATAAAAAGAATCGTAGCCTTCAACAAATCCAAAACGTTTACCTTTTCGACAATCGTTAACATCTTCTTCTTGCGCTTGGGCACGGCCCCTGAAGCAGTAGCAGATAGTTTTGGTGCCATAATGAAGGGCTTGACTATGCACAAAGATAAACACAAAAGAGCACAACTCTTTACACAGCGAAACACGTTGATGCTGAATGAGCGAGACGAGACTTCCTGGTTAACACTGCATTCAGCACGCAGGAACTCAACTGCGTGCTCTGATTGGTTAGCTTCTCAGTCAGGAGAACTTAACTACGTGCTCTGATTGGTTAGCTTCTCAGCCATCCGCCAATAGCGTCCCTTGTATGAAATCAACTGGGCAAACCAACTGAGGAAGCATATACAGGAAGTAAAAAGACACATTATCCGCAGAACCCGCGAAGCAGCGAAAAATCCGCGTTATATATTTAGTTATGCTTTCATATAAAATCCGCGATAGAGTGAAGCCGCGAAAGTCGAAGCGCGAT
>JANRMT010062792.1:16959416-16987906 GCA_026402145.1 Polypterus bichir lapradei
TATACACATCATATATATATATATATATATATATATATATATACATATAAATATATATACATATATACACATATATATATACACACACACACATATATATACATATATACACATATATACACACAAACACATATATACATATATACACATATACATATCTACATATATACTGTATATACACATATATATATATATATATATATACAAATCTACATATATATATTAGGGGTGGGACTCGATTAAAAAAATTAATCCAATTAATTAGAGGCTGTGTAATAATTAATCTTGATTAATCGTATGTAATCGCACATGTAAATTTGCCCCAAATCGCAAATGTGTTTTTTTAATTTAAAAGGGTTTTAGTGGGCGACAGAATCAAATAATAGACATGGACATGAATATTGTAAACTCAAGCTCTTTTAATTTCTGAAAAAAAAAAATGCTTTTAAACTGCATTTGAATTCAAAACAGAAACAAAAATATCATCCCTGGTTAAAATTGAGCAGACTTAAAAATAAAGTGGTAGTTTAAGTACTTTAAGTACATTTTCAGAATGGTATTGTCTTTAAATAATAACCCAAATTTCAACAGAAAGTGCAGTTTTTCTTCTTAAAAAAATAAGTCAGAAACATAAAAGGTAATTTGACCAACTTAATCTTTAAACTCTGAGTAACCTTAGCCAAAATTATTTTGTACATTAGGCTAAAACAGTGTGATCATTGAACATTTTGTAATTAGATGTAATTAGAATTACTAACGGTCACGGAAGTCCAATGATCCCCAGTAAGAGCCACAAAGTCCACTTTTTGTAATGCATCTAATTTTGCTCGGTTTTCACTGTGCACAAAACCATGCTTTTATCAAGGCTTCGCTCGGGTAGTTTTTTGAAATTAAATTTTCCTCCGATCAGGAACGCGCTTCATTCCGAGTGTAACATTTTTGTAGCTGTGATGTGTGCATCAGTGTAATCGATGTACCAGGAAATCATGCATTGACAAAAGTTCCCCTTTGCTTGGAATTGAAAATGTGATTAAATGCGTTATGTTTTGTTATGGAGTACATGCATCGAACCTTCTCAGCTGTGCTTGTGCTAAGAATAGGAAAGATTTTAAAAATAACGTAACATGATTCTGCGTTAACCGCATATTTTTTCATACGTCTCAAACCAAGGAAATGCGAGGTTAAAATGAACCGAGAAGCACGCGTACATACTCAGTACATCCCCTCTCGGGAATCGAACCTCGGATGTAGGCGATAGAGGCGAAGCCTCTACAATTACGCCACGGTGTGTGGCTTATTTATTTGAGAGTATGTAGATCGGGGTATATATATATATATATTCGCAGCAGAGACGTAGTGTGTTAAAGAAGCTATGAAACAGAAAAGGGAACATTTTAAAAATAACGTAACATGATTGTCAATATACAGTAATTGCTTTGTGAGTGTTGCTGTGATCAAGGATTCGATTATCATTATTTGTTTCAATCAGGGTCGTATTTGTACGATGTGTTGTGTTCAAGTTACATTCTGTGTTTGTCAGTCGTTGTAAAGATTAAATTCTGTAATTACAGCCAGATTAGCTCCACAAATGAGACACACAGGTTTACCGGAAATGTCAGTAAACATATACTCAGCCTCCCATCGGTTTTTAAAGGCTCTATTTTCAGAATCAACGTTTCTCTTCGGCATCGTGTGGGCTAGCTTCGCAATAACTTGCAGCAACGCGGTTAAGTGTTTGGCAAGGCAGGTGAAGCGCTGCATTATGGGATCTGTAGTTTATTGTGTTACCAGCGCTTCATATACCCGGGCCATTAATAACAATAATACAGTATATAAAATGATCTTGCGGGCCGGATATAATTACACGCCGGGCCGGATGTGGCCCGTGGGCTTTGAGTTTGACTCATATGGACTAAATTGAACTTGAAAAGAAATATTTTTTGGAATGTGATCGCGCAAGTCAGTACATCGAGCCCGCGTGCTATTGTGGTTTTGCTTGTGTGCTTCAGTAAGTTACCGTCCCCTCGCTCTTACTTTTTTACCGTTCATCTAATGAATACACTGAGTATGGCTTTACCAAAACAATCATTGATCGCGAATAAAGTATCCATTATTCATGAAGCTTCAATAGGTGAATAGGTGATCTGTCTTTCTGCGTTAACCGCATGCGTTTTCATACGTCTCAAACTAAGGGGATGCGAGGTTAAAATAAATCGAGAAGCGCGCGTACATACTTAGTGCATCCCCTCTCAGGAATCGAACCTCGGACGTGGGCGCTACAGGCGAATGCTTTACCATCGCGCCACTGAGTGTGGTTTATCTATTCGAGCGTAGCAGTGTAATTAGGTTTTTGTTCAGCACTCTTTGGAACTGTTACTTTTTGTCTGCGCACTGCGTCAGTTCACGTGAGCCGCTGAATATGGTTTTATATGTCAGTCGCTCGCTTCTAATTGTTTCGCTGCCTTCTTAATTATATAAGGCATGTTTTCTAAAGCGCGTTTTGTAGCTCTTCCTGGCTTTCTACGTAATGCGTGATTACGTGAGAGGCGTGATTATGTCATACGAAACTCCGCCCCTCCAGCTCAACTCCATTACTGTAAATGGAGAAAATCAACTTCCAGTTATGACCATTACGCGTAGAATTTCGAAATGAAACCTGCCCAACTTTTGTAAGGAAGCTGTAAGGAATGACCCTGCCAAATTTCAGCCTTCTACCTACACGGGAAGTTGGAGAATTAGTGATGAGTCAGTCAGTCAGTCAGTCAGTCAGTCAGTGAGTGAGTGAGTGAGTGAGTGAGTGAGGGCTTTGCCGTTTATTAGTATAGATATACATATATATACATACACATACATATGTACGTACGTACGTACATATATATATATGTAGCATTCGAAGTCTGAATCACAATCTGATTGTATGGGTGGTTATCTACAAGGTAACACATATGGTTGGTCTGCAAGTCGGCAAACATCTGCCACGGGTGCCCTCTCAGTTGCTAGAAGGAGATCATAGAATGTTACGTAGTTAACTGTCAAATAATGCAAAGAGTACGCAACACGATCTACCTGCACTACCTTTGCAATATACCGGTCGATCGCGATCGACGCATTGGCACCCCTGCTGTAAACCATTAATATTGTTCTGGTGCTTGCTAAAACATTTGTTCCTTAGGATCTCCTGTTATTCCTTTCTGGCACAGAATCACACACACAGCATTAAAAAAGAAAATAGTAATACCCCTGCTGTAAACCATTAATATTCTTCTGGTGCTTGCTAAAACTTTTGTTCCTTAGGATCTCCTGTTATTCCATTCTGGCCCAGAATCACACACAAAACAGTAAAAAAGAAAATAGTAATTACTTTGACTTCTAACAATAATCAAACTGTTAAAAGAAACTGTTGTGAACAATTCAACACCTGGTCCCGTAAAACCTTTGTTGCTATCAATATTGTAAGTAGCTGACTGCACACCTGACTTTTGCAACTGTTACACACATCACTCAGACAGTGAAAATTAGGCCAAGAATATGTGGCAGCATTGGTCGCCCATTCCATGGCTGACATCATATCAGGGCCAGCAGCAGAGTGCAATTTATTTTCTCTGGTTAGGCTATACATTACTACATCTCTTCCCAGGTCATACACAATCAAATTGCATTGTATCATTCCCTCCCCAGGCCTTTGTTGTACTGATTGACATCTACCAAATTGAGTGAAATATCTGACAGTGTGTGTAACCCCTATGCTCGCAATCCGCGTCTACTTTTATTTTTTCCAAATTACAGGTTAGAGTTAACAGTCCCCTATCAGAATTCCTGTCCACTCATTTTTTTTTTTAATCCATGTAAGAAATTTCTTGAACTCACACTCACAGCAGTATGAGCTGTGGGCAACAACACTGGATCAAATTCACTTAAGTGATTGTATAAAGTTTTAAATGTGAAACTTTTTTTTTTTTTTTAAATACTTTATAATATATCACCTGCACTTAATACTTAGCTAAAGTTTCCAAATTTGCCAAAAATACAGTCAGGCTAAATCCATGAACAGAAAACCAACTACCTTGGAATTGTAAATACTTTCTCTGAATCAACATCCAAGACATGTATCCTAAACAACTGAGCGATAACAC
Source organism: Polypterus bichir lapradei (assembly GCA_026402145.1). Classification (NCBI taxonomy): domain Eukaryota; kingdom Metazoa; phylum Chordata; class Cladistia; order Polypteriformes; family Polypteridae; genus Polypterus; species Polypterus bichir. Next base: position 16,963,550 of record JANRMT010062792.1, read on the forward strand.
TGGCTACAATCCTGCAGATTATGCCAAAGCACATAGTCCTTGAAAAATACAGTAGGTTCTGTTACATTGCAACCTAATGCTAGTGCAAAAACACATCCAAAACATTCCTCAGAACAGGCTATATAAAATAAAATACTAAAAAAAATACCTAGTTAGACATTTCAATGTGATAAACATTTCTAACAAATACCTGTGAAGCTAACACATCAACATTATTGCAATAACAAGGACATGTTCTGATTCTGTTCCTACAGGAGCATGAACAAGAGTCTTTGGCTGAGGTATTGGCTCCTCAGCCATGTCCATGTCCAAGTAGTGTAAAAAGAGTAAAGTGCTTTTTATGAGCCTATTCATGACTTGCTTTTGACATAAATGGATGTCGGCTAGTTTGTGACCAGACTCATTGTGAACTGTTCATTTTTATGTTTGTAGTGATTGCAGCATGCATAAAAATCTGATTAAAGTCCTCAGTTTTTAATTCCAAGTTCATACAATTGCTACCTGCTTTAAAGTACATTTTTTGCTCACATCATATTCATATCATAACAGTAGGTAATATTATATGTATCCTCAGTTGTGTGTTTCTGTGTTTTTACTATGTTTTTGTACTGTTATTTCTTGCAGTGTGCAATATTATTTTTGCTTTATAGTAATGTCTTTTTTGCTTTGAAAAACAATGTAATGTAGAGTTCATGTCAGACTTTGTGGGCCAGGCCTTGTCCCTACCAGAAGTTAAGGAAGATATTGAGGTCTATCATTTAATTTGATTGATTTTGTGTTAAGTCCACATCTGGATTGTGTGTAGTGTTTATCTTAGCCATTGAGGTTACTTAGCTGCCTTTTCCACAGGGATGATTTGGGTTTTTCATTAATTATTAATGAGCACTAACTGTAATGCCCACCATTGCCCAGGTATAAATAAATGGGGAAATTAAGGATAGCTAAACACAACCCACCATGAGACAAAACACATATTCTTAAGACAAAAGCTGAATCCTAGTGAGACAATGACACTGCTATCCAGATTAGTATAGAAGAAAACACTGTACCAGCGTTGTTAGGTGAGATCCGGCTCTGGCTGGTAGAAATGTTTGGGCTTACTGATGATGATGTCCTTTCATCAGCCCTAGTGCACTCCTGCTGCCTGATGGGAATTGCAGTCCCTATGACAATGCTGGTTTTTGTATTGCCCCACCCCATTACAACCCCCTCCTCGATATGCCATATAATTTATATTTTAAGTTGGGTCGATGGCAACACACTTGCAAAATTATATGAAAGTCAGTTCAGCTGTTTTTGCATGATTGGTGAACAAACAAACAAACATACATACAAATATCTTACAATTTTATTTATATAGATAAGAAGGCTGTGAAGGCAGAGTTGCTCCGTTTAACTCTTCTAGTCTCACTCTGAACATCAATATTTACACCGACAGTTGATCAGTCTACTGTTGTCCTGTTTTGAGTGACCCGACATTTGCGCGATAGACATATGAGCGCCGACAAAATAGCGCCCATTAAAATGCAGCGTCAAAATCGCGCCGACAAAATTGCGAAAGTTTCATTAAATATGAATTACTAGTTTAAAGCATATATAATAATGTTTATTTTAGAAGTCAATATTATGAGACACGGCACGCAGATAGTCCTTAAGATCACGCCCTGCAAATGTAGGAAGAATTGCAGCAAGACGTCTTGATAGTTGAGCGTATTTAGACTTGCTGGCTGCCTGACTGCTGGTAATTCCGCTTTGTATACGACGCGTTATGCCAACCCTTGACTGAGTTATTTGTTTGCGGCATGCCATCAGCAACACGTTCTCGCATGTTCCACATGGCGATAGGAAACAACGGGTGGGCTCGTCGATTGCGTCTAAATCGACCAACGTAATTGTCCTCCCAGTAATCATAAACATTCTGGAGATTGTCGGGTCTACTCTCGCTCAGTTCATCGAAAGCGGACCTAACATCTTCCTTGGCCTCTCTCGTGATTTTGTCATGGCGATTTCGTCGGCGCGCATTTGTCGAAAACCAGTTAGCGAGTTTGTTGGCGCTCATTTGTCCGTCGCGGTTTTGTCGGTGCTCATATGTCTATCGCGCTTTTGTCGATGAACCCTGTTTTGCATTTTTGTTTATTTTTGAATGTTAATATAACTGGGATCCTGACACCTTGTATCATACACTGTTAATGATGGTAAAATCTTCTGGTTTCAGATTTGCATAATGTTTGTCTTTCTTCCAGGAACAAAAAAACAAACTTGACTATTCAGTCCATTGTCAATGGCTTTTAGAAGTAAATGTAATTCCTGAAAAACTTTCTTCTTTTTTTTTTTTTTTTTTAAATAGCATGCCTTTGGCTCCAAGGAACAGTTGAATTACTAGGCTATAGTGTCAATTGTGTTAAAACAGAAATACTCCCAACCAAAACAGAAATAGCATTAAAGATAATGAAAGAATCTGTATGTTTATGGACAGAAATAACCTTTAAAGATAGTAGAACAATCACAGTTCCACGACACTTAAAAACTCTATTATCCAAACTGATTGGATCTCTTATTAAATGAAATTACATGTCTGATATATTTTAATGCCATATATCTTTCCATTGTTCCATATTCTGAATTTGCCTATACTTATCCAACATTGAGTTATGGAGCTTATATTGGCAGAATCAGGCTCTAGTGAAAACTAAACTAGTCTAATAAAGAGGCTTCACTCTTGCAATATTAATATATTTTTTACAATTTTAAATTATAAAGATGGTTAAATAATAAAGAGGTTTAAATATGACATTAAAGGATTTTTAAAATATATAAAATAACTCCCCATGTTTGGTTTCTTTTATATTTTGAGTTAACAATATTGAGTAATAGAAATGTGATTTTTTTTTTTTCCTGGTCTAGTTTAGATGTCAGAAGTCAGAGTAACTAGAGGGGTCTGGGGGCTAAAAGAGGAGGTGTCATCTGTGGATGATTAATGATCTCTAGGGAAGGATAAATAGGCCCTAATATATTCTGCTTATTCTCCATGGAAAGCATGCTAATGCTTTTGTAGAGACTTTGCTATAGCTGAAATGTCTTTAGGCGCAGAGGAATTTCATACTCTCCCCCTTTCCCTCTCCTCCAACCCATACAAATAAAAGTGTCAGCTGGGAGACACAGATTAGGTAGTTAGGCCTTTTCTTTAGAAAAAATAACTCTGACACACTGATCCAGAAAATTTAATTTAATATGCCTTTCTTATTTTAGGTTGAAACCACAAAAGTTTGAAATATAGCCTTGCTTGTATCTACAGTATTTATTGTGAAACTTAAAAAGATTATGTAATGAAAGCTTTCAAGTCATACCTCACCAAATGTTTGCAGTCTTACCTTGCAGCAAATGTTTTGAAAGGACACTGTTTTTTTTACTGCTGCAGGATTAGTTTGTAACTCTAAGTATCAAATGGTTTATGCTTAAAATGTTTGAGTTTTGTTAACATATGCACAATTTCAATGTAATTGTATATATTACAGCCAAAAGTGTTCTTATGAATTTTAAATTCAACTATTTAACTAATAGACCTCTCCTTAAACTTGAAATATTAGTTTAATATCTGAAAGATACAGCATGTCTTTGAAAATGGACTTAGTTGATAGTTGAAAAGAGGTTTTGACTCAGGTGAGTGATAAACTAGAGAAACACCAACATTATTTGTTCTTGTCTCAAGAATTAAAGTTGACCTTGGTTAAGGCATATTTTAACCACAAATCTTTAAAGTGGTTAGAATGTGATGGTGGAGGATGGATTTATCTCACGCTGATTAAGTCTGACTCAAAAGAAAACAACAAAGTAATTTAAAATATTTCTAAATGTGAAATGTAGCTGTTTCTATAAGTTGTGCTCCCATTTGAGTTGGATTTGGGAATGTTAGACCATGCTGTCTGTCTACATAAATGTATGAAACTTTATTTCCATGCCTTCTACATGTCTAGCTTGCTTCTGTTGTTACCTGACTGTTGTCTGTAGTCAGAAATTCTAATACAAAATCTGCAAAGATCAGTGGTAACACAAGATCAGAGGTGAATAGCACTTACTTAACTAAATATTACAGTTTCTCTCCATGGTTGAAGTGAGCTTCATTAGTGAAGAGTAAAACTAAACTTGTGCATTTATGGAAAGCAAAGTTATAACATTTAATAGGTTTTCTAAGTTTACATTTGATTTGTTTTTCATTAAAAATTACTAACCTGTTTATAGAAAATATGTACATTTTACTGTATTAGTACAGGTATATCCTTTTAATGAATTCCACTTTTCTATGTTTAACAGCTAACACATTTGAGGGACAAATGTTTTTATTGAAAAAAATCTACATTTTTAAAATATGAAAGTGAAATATTTTAAATAAGTCTCCAGATCCCTTACTACAGGAGGACCTGTTAGTTTTTTATAGTTAGTTACTAATTTTGAACACCTTGATTGGCAACATCTAACAGTTCCTTATAGCAAAACCAATTAGATTTTAGTTTTTTTTACCTTGTACTTTACTTGTGCAATCATGTTTTATACTTATAATAATAGTTATACTGCATTCACACTATCACAAGTAAAAATAAAGAGAAAGTATACAAGTGCCACAGGTCATTAGCAAAATATTTGCCACAAAACGTTTTATAATATAATAAAACTGGATACATTAGTGTAATTAGAATGTTTCGTAAGAGTTAAAAGCCACTATTTTTTTTTAAAGTTCCAATGTGAATTTCTTTTCAGAACAATTGCTACTATGTAAGTGTTTAAAAATGTTTTGTGTTATGTCTGTGAACGTAATTCTTTCCAGTATTGCATTTAGCCATCATTTATATGCCTGTCTTATTAACAGAATATGCAAATAGAAAACACTGAAAGTAGTGAAAATAGTGACTCTTGTATGCAACATTAATACTTTTGTACTGACTGATCCATTTAACTTCTTGCAGTAGTGTTTCACTATTTTGAAAAGATTTACAAAACTTGGTTTTAATTTTAACATACATGGGTCACCCTGTATTATGTTATTGCACATGATTTACTTCAGTTCTTTAAGTATGAAAAAAAGTAAATTAACTGTGGAAGGACCATATTATTAACTGTAAGTAAAATTTTAAACTTTAATTTTTATAATTTGCTATCGTGTAGTTTTTTTTGATTACATGGCTGTAAAAAAATTGAAGCAGGTTTATATTTGATTGTTTTCTTTATTTTTAATGTGAACATTGTAGATTTACTTAGCATTGAAACAAACTACTAAAAGATTGCAAGAAAATGGATCTCTGCTTCCTGACAAATCATCGGTAATGTGTTATAAGTACAGTACAATTTACAATATCACAATTTGTACATAAGTATAATTGAAAAAATATAAAGTGAATATTGCTTTGTGATACCTGAAAGCCAGTAATATATAAACTACTTTCCAGTTGTTTTGGAAAATATGCAGTCAGATGTACTTTTCTCTTTACATCTGTAACATTATACCAACCCTTTCGCATTTATTTTTCTGCCAAATATGTATAAAGTTGTATAGGTGGCATCTGTTTGGAGACTGTATGATTGACTTGATGTTCAGCTGTAGCTTGAGAGATAAACACTTCACAGCTGCATTAACAGCCATAACATCATGACATCACAGACAAGCAGTCATAAGCAATATAGTTTATAAAGTTGCTAGTTAAAAGGACTGCATAAAAGAAATATCATGTAAAAAATAAGAGAGAAGAGGACATATGTGGATTTTTCCCAATTGACACATTTTAATTTATAAAATGTAAAACATTATACAGTATTATCTGTGGCAAATGTAAACCTGAGATCTGTCAGCCTTTTTAAATTGATTTTAATTAGAAGCAGATAATATTCCATACAATCAAGTCAAGCTTAACAAAGCAAAGTAAAATTCAACCCCCACCCAAGAGAAAGAGAGGAGAGCCAGCTACCAAAGCTAGTCTATTAAAGATAGCTTATTCTAAAATGTTATTGATTAGATCCTGACATATTTTGAAAAAGTTTTGAATAGATCCTCTAAGTGAGAATTTGAATTTTTCCAACTTCAAGTAGTATAGAACATGAGTTACCCACTGACTTAAATGTGGTGGAGTGGGATTCTTCCAGTTGAGCAAGATAAGTCTATGTGCTAGCAGTGAGGTAAAGGCAATTACAGTGTGTTTGTCCTTCTCCACTTTAAGCCCATCTGAGAGTACACCAAACAGATCTGTTAATGGGTCCGTAGCGATTGTGACACTGAGGCTGTGTGATAGGCATTCAAAGATTTTTGTCCAAAAAGTTGTTAATTTGGTGGGCGCCCAGAACATGTGGTCTAGTGAGTCTGGAGCTAGATTGCAATGATGACAGGTTGAATCTTATCCTGGAAACATTTTGGACAATTTTAAATGAGATAAATGCACTCGATAAAAGATTTTAAGTTGAATGATTGAATGTTTTGCACATATAGTGCTAGAGTGTGTCCTGTGCATGGCTGCCTACTCGTTTTCTGAAATATTAAGTGACAGATCCTTTCCCCAATGTATTCTGGGGTCTTTGAAAGGAAGGGACTTTAAAGTATTTCTATAAATTGTACAAATGCTATCTGAGTCTTCAAGACTGATCAATATTTCTTCTGGAATAGAACATTGTGAGAAGTGCAGAAAATTGGGAAGGTTCTGTTTAGCAAAGTTTCTAGCTTGAAAGTAGGGATACATTGTGTTGATGAGAAGTTGAATTTGAAGCATTAATTGTTCATAGGATGCAAAGACATTATCTATGTACAGGTCTCTTAGTGTTTTAGAAACTGTCCACATGGATGTCTGAACTGAGCGTTTTTCTGCCATCTGTTGGGCAAGGTGGGAGCAGATTGAATACAGGGCATTTTCATGCTCATTGCAATGAATCAGACCGTCCACGTGGACTTTCACCACTTGAGTTCAGTTGGATATGTGTTTCAGATGGCATCAAAAAAAGTTGCATGCAGCTTTTTCTTGGCGTCAATTTCTGCCAAAATCCAGATGAGTGTGAAGAAAACGTCTGTACTGCGTTTACATGTCATTCATTTAATGATCTGGAGGACCGGATATGTCTCATCATTACGTGTGTGTGTGTGTGTGTGTATATATGTATATATATATATATATATATATAATATGCATATATATGCACACATGCATACAGTGGGGCAAATAAGTATTTGATCCCCTCCTACATTTGTAAGTTTGCTTACTTACTAGGAGATGAACAATCTCTAATTTTTATGGTAGTTTCATTTTAATGGAGAGAGACAGAATATCAACCAAAAATCCAGATAAAACACATTACATAAAAATTATAAATTGATTTGCATGTCATTGAGTGAAATAAGTGTTTGATCCCCTAAATCCCAGCCAGAATTCTGGCTCCCAAAGATTGACTGTGTGCCTGTGATCAATTACATATACTCCTGATCTCAGCTCGTTATGTGTATAAAGCACACCTGTCCACACAATCAGTTTCTTCCATTCCAACCTCTCCACCACTATGGGCAAGAACAAAGAGCTGTCAAAGGACCTCAGGGACAAGATTGTAGACCTGCATAAGGCTAGAATGGGCTACAAGACCATCAGCAAGAAGGTTGTTGATAAGGTCGATAATTTGGAAATGGAAAAAATATAAAATGACCATCAATCGCCCTCGGTCTGGAGGTCCATGCAAGATCTTGCCTCATGGGGTGAGGATGATCATGAGAAAGGTGAGGGAATAGCCCAAAACTACACGGGAGGAGCTTGTTAATGATTTAAAGGCAGTTGTGACCACAATAACCAAGAACACCATTGGTAACACTCTACGCCATAATGGATTGAAATCTTGCAGAGCCCACAAGGTCCCCGTGCTCAAGAAGACAGCTAAATTTGTGCAATTTGGTGAATGGGAAAACCCATTCAACCATATCAAATGATCTTTTGCAGCTAAAGATAATAAGATTTCTGGAGTGTTAGATTTAATGGGTGAATACATTATATTAAACAAACGTCGAAAATTAGAAGTTAAGTGTCAGCCTTTAATAAATCGGGTTTGGTCTTGTGATATTGCAGAAGGAAGCACTTTCTCAGTTCTTCTAGCTGGAACTTTGGAGAGAATCTTAATGTCATTCAGAAGAAAGATTTGTGCACAATTTAGTAAGTCCTTATTTTTCTTAGGAAAGATGGTAAGCAATGTTTAGTGAAATGTTTGAGGTAGAATTTAGTTGTCTTTAGCTTCTATAAATGTTGCTGATAATAATGGAGCTAACTTATTTGAAAAGTTCCACAGCACTAAGTGGAGCATCTAGCTGTGGTATTGGTAATGACTCAAGAAATTCATTAAATTGTGTCTTATCTTCTTTAAATTGAGTAGAATATAAGGACTTATAGTACTCTCTAGATATGTAAGATTTATTTTTATGGTTAATAATCTTATTGGTCTTCTCTCTGTGTTCATAATAATGATGTCGCGATTTAAAAATAAGATGTTCCGTTTCATTAGTAGTGAAAAGGTTGAATTGTGATTGCAACAACATTTATTTATATAGCACATTTTCATACAAATGATGTAGCTCAAAGTGCTTTACAAGATGAAGAAAGAAAATTTTATAAAAAAATAAAAATATAAAAATTAAAATTAGGCAATACTAAATAACAAAGAATAAAGTAAGGTCCAATGACTGGGAGGACAGGAAAAAAAAAACCAAAAAATTAACTCTAGAGTGCTGGAGGTAAAAAAAAAAAAAAAAAAAAATCTTAAGGAGTGCCGAGGCCACAAGACCGCCCAGCCCTCACTGGGCATTCTACCTAACAAACGATCAAAATCAGTCCTCATGGGTTTCAGGCTTCACATGGAAGTATTAGGTGATGATGGTCATGTGGACATCTGGCCTTCAATCCATCAATGTAGGGACTGCATGGTGCCTTGATTTAGGTGATGGTGGTGCAGATTGCCAACACAAAAAAACAGAAAAAGGATAGCCGAGAAAGTAGGGGTTAGTACGGATTGCGGAGCCATGATAAAAACAATTGCAAAACCTGTCTTTTCCTAAAAAGTGCCTAATTTGGAGACCTGGCGTATTCTAGATCTATTCTGGTAATTTTGCTGATTAACTTAGATGCTTTCTTGTTTTCCAATTTATTTTTGTGAGAGAGATATGAAATAATCTGTCCTCTTGAAAATGCTTTCAGAGTTTCCAAGAGAATACCTGCTGAGACCTCTGAGGATACATTTGTCTCAAAAAATAATCAATTTGTGTCAATACAAATTCTGTACAGTTCTCATCAGCTAACAACAGGGGTTTAAGACGCTAGCTACAAGATGAGTGTGTAGGACGCAGTAATTTAAGCTCCATGATCAGAGGGGCATGGTCAGAGATAACAATAGCATCATACTTACAAGATTTGATAGTGGGCAAAAAGTTATTGTCTACGAGGAAATAATCAATTCTTGAGTAACAATGATGTACAGATGAGAAAAAGGATTATACTCTTAGATTAGGATTTAAAAACCTCCATGAGTCTGATAAGTTATGATCTGTTACAAACTACGTAATTATCTTTGCAGTATTATGCTATTATGTTATTGCCTTTGTAGTTGAGGATCTATCCAGGTCTTGATTTAAAACACAATTAAAGTCTATGGTCATTATAATTTTGTGAGTGTTCACATTAGGGATAGATGCAAATACATTTTGGAAGAAAGTTCTGTCATCCGCGTTAGCTGCATAGATATTAACCAAAATCATTGTGGTATTAGGTGTATTGCCTGTCACCATGACATATCGACCTTCAGAATCAGATATTACATCTGACACTACAAAAATGGAGTAGTTCTGTGTATTAAGATTCCCATACCCCTGGTTTTCTTTGTATAACTAGAATGAGAAATTTGGCCAGACTACTTTGTTTGCAACTGAAACTGCTCCTCGCTTTATAAGTGAGTCTCCTGTAAAAATACTATCTTGGCATTTAGACTTGTTAAGTGTTAAGAGTACTTTCTTTCTCTTTAATTCATGATTGAGACCCTTGACATTACAGCTCACAAAGTTTACTATTTGGTCATAGAAATATTGCTTCTGAACTTTTGTGACATTTTGTAGTCTAAGGTTTAGGTAGTGCATTGTTACATATGATAGCTTTGACATAGGTTTCATATTATTGCCAGGTGATACAGCTGTGGAGCGTATTGTTATGTTGGCAGTAATGGTTATTAGGGTATAAGGAATAAAAAAGAAATAGCATTGCTCTCTTGCTTCCCCCTTCGGCCCACCAACCCCATTGTGCCTCTGCAGGTGAGGCAAACTGCACTTTGTGAAGTCCTCTGACATGCCAAAAGACAAGGTTAAAACTTAGATATCTTGTGAAAATACAGTCCAAATACAATAAACTAAGGGTATGATCTTAAACAGTTGGGAATGTGTTAAAAAAAAAAAAACACTGTAAATACACTGTAAAGAGCTAGTCACATAATTACATTTTAAGAATAAATAAACAGGTGAAAGCTTTTTTTAAATCAAATCCTTAGCATGGAGGTACTGCATATTACCTTATTTGTTCCAAGAAAAAGTAAAGAAAACTGCAAGATAGCAGTATTGGCTTGTGGTGTGACTTAAAGTAAATAACTGAAAAGGAAAATCTGAAGCATGAAGAATCAAGGATGTTGCTGCATATACCAAATTTAAAATGGAGACAGACTTAGAGTAAAACTATTAGGGTCTTTTTATGTTGAATCATTTATTTTTTACACCTTTAACATTGTTACGCTAATACTTATTAGTCTTTTTTACAACATGTTTGCATTATGAATGCAAATTATTTCCACTCAGAGTAATATGGCTTTCTTTTTTCATTATTACATTGTACTAAAATCACAATTATTTGTTTCTCATTTCATTTTCTCTTTAGCAATGCTATTAATTTACTAAGCAACATTCCTGTCACCTGTCTGAATGTGTTAATTGATTTTCCAACCTGTGATCAAACGGATGAATATCATGAGAAGAATATGGATGCTATTCATGTCTTGGTAAATTTCATGGAAAAACGGATTGATAAGGTAAGAGGAAAAATTGTCAATGTTTTAAACTTGAACAACTGCTTTTTGTGTCATGAGCAGCCCATGTTACTTGTATTATTGTACCTCATATAAGGCTGAAAATTAACATTTTCAGACCTGAGTTAACACAATTCATGGTTAAATGGTGTTTGGGCTTGAGCCTATACAGACTGCACTAGACCAAGGAAGGACACAGTTCTGGACAGGGAGTTAATTTGTACTTTGCATTTAAAACTAGGAAAAATAATGAAAACTAAAAATGTAATTATCTGGCATTTTTCTTTAAATAAATAAATAGTTTTAAACAGTAAAACTCTCAGCATTTTTCTTTTGTATAAAACAGAACAGCAAAAGTTACTTTCTGGAGTAAAGTATTCCACGTTAAAGTAATCTGAACATTGTGTCAGGGACTACCAGTAAGAATATCAGGAGAAGAGAAGTACTACAATTTCTTACTGCTTTTTAGAATATAGTGTAACATTGTATAATGCTGACAGAAATAAATGAATAAAAATAAATCATAATTTATGTGTCTGTTAATCTCCTTTTGCATAAATCATTTTGAAGTGCTGAATAAGTTAACACACAGAATATAAACAGTTTGAAGTTAAAGTCAAGTTAGGTAGAAAGACAATGAAAGGAAGAAACAACCAATCAGAGATGTAGCTCTCTGCGTGGGAACTGAATATCCTTCGAGGACTGGTATAAATAAGAATTAATTATTTTAGAAAAGGCAGTCACTTTGTTTGAAGAAAAGTTTCAGTTTTTAAAAGTAATTTTCAGTCACGCAAGGTAGAAGACTGCTTTCTATATAGTTAGCTGCCATCAAAGCACAGGATGTATGTGCATTCTGTTATTGCATGTTAATGTCCCCTTCTCTTTTGCAAAGGAAATAGTTTTTTCTCATGTTGGAAGGTAACATCCAGTGATTGATTGTAGTTGGTCTTTCACTGTTGTTTTCTCTTTGAATGAACAGTCTTTAAGCCTAACCCATTTAATGAATATCATGAGAGCTGGCAATCAGATTATGTTTGTCATTCTCCTTCAGAAATTTTTGCTGTCCTTACTACATGATGTTTTGGAGTGTGGTTAAGTCTTAGCGTAAACATCCCATGACACTTGTGTTTGTGTTTTTTTGTTATACTTTTAATGTAAGACACAAGGTGAATCAACATTGTGTTTTCATATATATTAATATATACAGTATATATAATCACCTTTCTCTTGTAGTTTCATTGTTTACACATGAAGTCATAGTAAATGGTTTGTTAATCAAAAGGATTGAAGTAATTTCTATAGTCATGTTCTGTACTTTCAACTGTGCCATGCAAAGCAAGGAAAGCATAGGCAAATTCTGATACCACCAAACCACGCACAGTCACACTGGTACCCACAGCTTAAATGGGAAGAAATTCAGCATTAGTAGTAATAGTCAAGATTGAGGGCATAAATGTTCAGTTATAAGGAAGAAAACGTTTATTTTAAGTACAACATAGGCTGCAGACCAGGTTTGAAGGTAAAGAAGTAAAAGAAAGATATCTCCAAAGTACATAAACAGCTGTCTAGTGAGGAGCGACAACCAGGGAAAGTAAATAAGTAAATAACTAGCAATGGAGAGTATTCAGTAAGCAAGTTTCCAAAGAATTTCTAAGGTTTACTTGATTTTCCAGTTTTTAGCACTCAAAGTTAGTGCTAGTAAGAAGGAAACAGTTTAAGTGTACATTCATAGGGAGGAGCACACAGTGTAGATAGTAGAACAGAGCTTGAAAGTAATACAAGGGGAGCAGAATTAGGGGCGGGTAACTACAGCAGTTAATCTAATAATAATTTCTTAATTTTAACCATATCAGTCAAAAAAATTAAATAGAAAAAATTTTTATTTCATATATTTTTCAAATGTACCTAATTTATACCATATTTATTAAGCAAGTTATTTACTAAAAAACATTAGCATTTTATACAGTTTTTCAGATGTGTTCTGGAGTTGTTTGTTTCTGTCATGATTTCCAGAGGTTCTCAAATCTGAACAAAATTAAGCTATTTTAGTTTCGAATTGTGTAACGTCATTTCATCTGTTGTGCAACTGATATCAAAAGATTCTTGCATGTTTAAGTGATCAATCACAGAAAGATTTTATGGACTTTATTTTCCTTTCCCCAGTGCATACAGGCTATTATAGAGAAGTTTGTTTTTCCGTAAGAAGTGTTATTAGGATCCCTTTTTGTTTCCCTATTGTGGAATGTTTTGACATTTGCAACTTTCCAATATTTATGTAATACTTTGATCAGAAGTATTTGATAGAAAATGCTTATTGTGTACTTTTTGAAAGATAACACATTTTATTTCTTTTATTCCTGTTAGTAAAATGTAATTTGTCACATTGTATGTTGTTTTTAGTGCATTACACACATTCGACTGCTTTTAAACAGTTGAACATGTTTCTTTTTTATTTGGTCTAGAGCATTCCATTCTTTTTTTCCTGAAAACTTTTGTGAAAAATGCATTTCGTTTATTCCTTTGTTCAGTTTAACAAAGTTGTTCCTCCTCTTACTGGTGTAATGCTCAATTTTTATGTGCCGTTTATCTGGTAATCCATAGTATGCATTCTGTGCAACTGATATGAACTTTCTTGGCAAGTTAGTAAGAAATGATGGCTTACATATAAAGAGGTGTCATTCAGCTTACTTGAATCTTGTATCACAATTTGACTTGGCTTTATGTTGATTTTTCTGGAAGAGAATATATTGGAACAAATGAAGCATACTGTTTGTAGAAGCATGCTACATTATGCAACTGATATAAATTTCAGTTGATGCCAAATCTGTGCATTAAGTAGGCCCTGAGATGGACACGTGGCTAATCTAGAGCTGTCCATGAACAACTCTGAATTGGATTAAGCAGGTTTAAAAATACTCTGAGATATTCACTTTTCTACAACACTTTGAAATATATTTTAGTATTTTTAAGGACTTTTCTTATTTATTTTGAAGTTTTTTGTGTATGTTCTGTTTAAAATATTCAATTATTAACTCTTTTGACTTTGACAATCAAAATTATTCTTGATTGTGTTAGCTGTTAATACCCCTCTGGCAGCAACCAGTGTTAACTTTGACAATACATTTTGATTTAGTTTTAGTCTTAGTCTTCTGACTATAAATTGCATTTTAGTTTTAGTCACATTTTAATAATTTATTTATTGTTGGTTTTGGTCGACAAAAAATAATTTTAGTTGTGAAAAGGTAAAAGTAAATTTGTACAAAAGTCAAAATCTATCCTGTTTAAAATATGAATATCCACAAAATATACTTATACTGTACCTCTAAACTATTATACTAACATGCACTCTAAGGAGCCAAACCACATGTAGTGATTATTGAACATAAAACGAAGTGTAGGTAAAAAAGAATTTACTCCAAAAGCTCTTGGTCAGATAATGGCAGCTCTGGTCTGTTGGTCTGTCATCACAATTTTCTGGCCTTCAGCATGCCTTAGTTATGCTGCTATAAGATTTTACCAAAAAAGGCTGGACCAAGCAACACATTTTATTTCAGAATCAGGTTTATAAAGAATGAGAACATCATGGACTATCTGATCTATCTGACAGTGTGTACATTTTAAATTTAGTCTCTGATATTTTTTTTCCTGCAAATAAAAAGTACTGCATAAAGTAACACTAAAATAAAAATTTAAACATTATTATATCTGTACTGTTGAATTATTGAATTTCAAAATAGTTTAGGATACTTACATTTAAAAATACCCTTAAAATCTGATTTTGTAACAAATCTCACTCAGTTAGGTTTGCAACATTTGGATGATTAAATGTTGTAAGAAAAAGTGTGTGAACCCTGGAACACCAGGATTTCTGCATTAGATACTCATATTAATGTTGTCTGATCTCCAGATATACATAGGTCACAAAAAATTGACAAAGTTTGCTTGAATTAATAACGCACAAACAGTTATATTTCTTCTTGTCAATGCTGAACACAGTGTTTAAACATTCACAATGTAGTTTGGAAAAGCTGGGTAAAACTCTGGGCTAAAGACAGCTCCAAAAGCTAATTGGAGAAGACACACAAAGGTTGGTTAATAGAGTTGATCTCAGAAATTCACCAAAGTGTCTTTCACATCAAGCATGCACTGTTAGCAGAATATTTTCATGGATGATCACATTGGTCTTGCTTAGGCAAACATGTTTTTCCCAGTGCTCCATAATGCTTTGCAAGGCCAGTGTGACATCACAGTGCTGTACCAGACATGCACAGAATTTTCATGCAGGCCTATTGTAAGATCATTTCCATCACAACCCAATCAGTATTCCAGCTGTATTTCTATCCCACATTTATTTAAAAAAAAAAAAAAAAAGCTCTGTCGTTCTCATCTGCTGGGTGAGATGCGAGTTGCCGTGGTAGACTGGCAAATGGGTCACCTCAGCTTATCAATAGTGCTGCATGATATGTTTCTCCATTTCTAAGTGAAGGGGAACCAACCCCTGCCATTTTCCGGAGGTTAGCTGGTTCCCCTTTAATCTTTTTCCTCTACTCCCCATGGTTCTGGGTGTTCTTTGGAATGACACCTATTCTTTAAATATTATCTGTCTTCTTTGACTTTTCTTTTGGCCTCAATCCCTTCACCTCTCAATCATCTTCTGCCTTTTCGTTCCTATGTATAAACCCATTGGTCTGTTTTTCCTAACACAATACTTATGTACGTTTCTTTTAACCCAGCCTTCATTTTCTAATCACATTGTGACACTCTGTACATCCATCTCATCATTCTCATGTGTGCTTTTTCCAGCTTTCATATTCTGCCTTCATTGGCCTTGTTCAAAGCCCTTCAGGCAGAATTAACATTTCCTTTTAACCCATTAATGCCTCGTATTCAATTATTGTCAGGTAATTTTATACATTATGTATAATATATTGTAAGAAGTGGATTTGCCTAGTGTTCCAATTTTGGAATGCCACATAACTCAACAATGGAATGTAATTTTTTTTTCTCTTCAAATTCTTGTTCCTTATATTTTTCTACGCAACATATGTAAATTTCATGCACAAACTCAAAAATTTCAACCTTAGGTATAAATGGGTTAATGCCAGAAAAATGAGGTACAACTCCCAAACTTTCTTAAACACACCTCTCGCCCTTGCCATCACTACCTGTGACAAGTACTCTCAAGTACATGGAACATGTCACTTAAGTAGCATAACTTCCCAACTTTTTCACAAAGCAACTCTTTTGCAGATGGCTAAATTTACATTTATAACAAAACATTCTGTACCACCTCATGCACTGTCTACAAAGATTGCATTTGGCTGCCTACAGACTACAACAACAACATTTATTTATATCGCAAATTTTCATACAAACAATGTAGCTCAAAGTGCTTTATAAAAAATGAAAAGGATAGGATTAGCCAATAATATTAAAGAATAGTTTACAAAAAACAAAAGGTAAGGTCAGATGGCCAAGAGGACCAAAAAAACAAAATTCAGTTAGGCTGGAGAAAAAAAATATGTAGGGGTTTCAAGGCCAAAACAACACCCGGCCCCTACTGTGCATTCTACCTAACATACTACTTTTCACGCCATTACATCTTTTATGCAGCCGCCTTTGTTCATTCTCTTGATAATCTCTCAGACCCTGAAACCATGTGATGGAATCAGCACACTTCTCTTCCAGTTTTCAAGAATTCACCCTTTACACAATCATGTTGCATAGGTCTGTCAACAGTTCAATTCTTTTCAAGATTTCTGATACCACTCCAGTTGGACCTGCTGGCTTTACTTACAGTGCATCCGGAAAGTATTCACAGCGCATCACTTTTTCCACATTTTGTTATGTTACAGCCTTATTCCAAAATGGATTAAATTAATTTTTTTCTTCAGAATTCTACACACAACACCCCATAATGACAACGTGAAAAAAGTTTACTTGAGGTTTTTGCAAATTTATGAAAAATAAAAAAAATGAGAAATCACATGTACATAAGTATTCACAGCCTTTGCTCAATACTTTGTTGATGCACCTTTGGCAGCAATTACAGCCTCAAGTCTTTTTAAATATGATGCCACAAGCTTGGCACACCTATCCTTGGCCAGTTTCACCCATTCCTCTTTGCAGCACCTCTCAAGCTCCATCAGGTTGGATGGGAAGCGTCGGTGCACAGCCATTTTAAGATCTCTCCAGGGATATTCAATCGGATTCAAGTCTGGGCTCTGGCTGGGCCACTCAAGGACATTCACAGAGTAGTCGTGAAGCCACTCCTTTGATATCTTGGCTGTGTGCTTAGGGTCGTTGTCCTGCTGAGAGATGAACCATCGCCCCAGTCTGAGGTCAAGAGCGCTCTGGAGCAGGTTTTCATCCAGGATGTCTCTGTACATTGCTGCAGTCATCTTTCCCTTTATCCTGACTAGTCTCCCAGTTTCTGCCGCTGAAAAACATCCCCGCAGCATGATGCTGCCACCACCATGCTTCACTGTAGGGATGGTATTGGCCTGGTGATGAGTGGTGCCTGTTTTCCTCCAAACATGACGCCTGGCATTCACACCAAAGAGTTCAATCTTTGTCTCATCAGCCCAGAGAATTTTGTTTCTCTTGGTCTGAGAGTCCTTCAGGTGCCTTTTGGCAAACTCCAGGCGATCTGCCATGTGCCATTTACTAAGGAGTGGCTTCCGTCTGGTCACTCTACCATACAGGCCTGATTGGTGGATTGCTGCAGAGATGGTTGTCCTTCTGGAAGGTTCTCCTCTTTCCACAGAGGACCTCTGGAGCTCTGACAGAGTGACCATCGGGTTCTTGGTCACCTCCCTGACTAAGGCCCTTCTCCCCTGATCGCTCAGTTTAGATGGCCGGCCAGCTCTAGGAAGAGTCCTGGTGGTTTTGAACTTCTTCCACTTACGGATGATGAAGGCCACTGTGCTCATTGGGGCCTTCAAAGCAGCAGAAATGTTTCTGTAACCTTCCCCAGATATGTGCCTCGAGACAATCCTGTCTCGGAGGTCTACAGACAGTTCCTTTGACTTCATGCTTGATTTGTGCTCTGACATGAACTGTGGGACCTTATATAGACAGGTGTGTGCCTTTCCAAATCATGTCCAATCAACTGAATTTACCACAGGTGGACTCCAGTTAAGCTGCAGAAACATCTCAAGGATGATCAGGGGAAACAGGATGCACCTGAGCTCAATTTTGAGCTTCATGGCAAAGGCTGTGAATACTTATGTATATGTGCTTTCTCAATTTTTTTATTTTTAATAAATTTGCAAAAACCTCAAGTAAACTTTTTTCATGTTGTCATTATGGGGTGTTGTGTGTAGAATTCTGAGGAAAAAAATTAATTTAATCCATTTTGGAATAAGGCTGTAACATAACAAAATGTGGAAAAAGTGATGTGCCTTGAATACTTTCCGGATGCACTGTATCTTCATCTTTTTTTAAAGATGTACAGCTTAGTCTTTCTGTTTTTTCATGTCATTATCCTATTTGATCTCCTCATTCATCAGTCATGATGCTCCCATCAGTATTTTTCTTTTTTTTTTTTGCAGTTCTCACATCCTTTCCATTTCAGTTTGCTTTGTATTTGTCAACACATTTCTCCTTCCTTCCTCATTCAGCAGCTCACGTGCAAACTCATGTTTCTTAGCTTATTACACCTGCGCAACTGCTTTTCTATCATTTTGCTTTGGTTCCTTATAGATCAACGTGTCACCTTCTGTTGTTGTTTCTGCCACTACTTATAGCATTTTTCTTTTCCTTAATACCAGTCTCTACATCAGCATTCCACTAGGTTTTCTTGTACCTCAATGATCTCTTTGTCCAACCACAGATGAATTCTGTTGTTTTCAACCTGACATTCCACATTGATACCTACTTGCTATTCACACCTGATGATTCTGAAGCCATTTGTTCTTGATATAAATATTTTAGCAAAATTAAATCTCTCACCCTGTGCTCCATCTTCTTCCAGGCTTTCAGCCTTTATACAGAACTTCTTCATTTCTCTAATTAATTAAAGATGCCTTACAGCCAATCAATGTTACTCTACCTTCACATTCACATCTCAAGCCTCTTCACATTCTCACCCTGCTCTGATCATCTCTCCTCACCAACAAGTAATATGTCTTGCTCCAGGCCTGTTTTGCTTCTTACTAAACATGGGCTTACATACAACAACTTCCATTGCATCACCAAACTCCAGAATCTTCTCGCTGTCAACATTCCTAGTACCAAAGCTAAAAACCCACATAGACTCCCTCATAACTGGCAGTAATGGCTCCAGCATGCCCATTCAAGTTGCTACCACCCATAGCAATGACTTTTTCATAAAGTAACCTAAATCCCCTTGACTTATAATTCCTCTTTCTCTTGATAGCTTATGCTGACCTGTCCTGCATATGCAGAGAATATATTTTTTAGTCAGATACGAACA
Organism: Polypterus bichir lapradei; assembly: GCA_026402145.1. Taxonomy (NCBI): domain Eukaryota; kingdom Metazoa; phylum Chordata; class Cladistia; order Polypteriformes; family Polypteridae; genus Polypterus; species Polypterus bichir. The sequence continues at coordinate 16,983,051 of JANRMT010062792.1, forward strand.
GTCAGTTCAATGATTACATTATGCTCCTTCACTCTCTTCACCTATACCACTTTGTCTTTCTGTTTTTCAAATACGAGAAACCAACTCCTGCATTGCCATCACTTCTCCCCTACCCTAAAAACTTGTGCTTTCCTCTCTTCCCACTAAGCATTCTCACACTTTTACCACACTGTCTCTTCTCCTATATGCAGCATACTTCTACTCTTTCTTTTCAGCACTTTTCCCACTGACTTTTTTTCCCTCTTTTTCTTTTCTCCAGTCATACTCCTAACATTCCTTACACCTTTAACTCGCCACCTCTCCATCTTCCCTACCCCCAAACTGGCATGATGGTCTTAAACCTGATACACTATGGAGAGAGGTTCCCCAACTAGACAAGTGGGATGTGTCCTATTGCACATAGTAATATATTTTTAAATTCTAATTTATATGTCACATTGCAAGTTTTGTTAGGCTATTTATCTTGAGTTTTTCTATGAAAGCATAACAGGCAATCAGAATATGGCTCTACATATACTACAGGCACTTGATTAAAAAGGAAATAATATTTTTCTGTTTTTTATGAGTAAAATAATGTAAGCTTGATATGTTCAGTCATCCACTGTTCAGATTTGGTGTTTTTCTATTGTGGAAACTGTTTGAGTTCGGTTGTTTTATTGACTAATGGACAATTTTGAACAGGTGAGTGCCTCAAAGCCTATTTCAGTTAAGCATCACCTTTATTTGATATCTTGACTTAAATGGAAGCAGCTTTTAGTAATGGAGGAACACCAGTCAAGAAAATGATCTTTGTAAGACTGCCCTGTTGTTTATTTACATGGGTGAATAAATGAAGGGGACTGCAGTGTAGCTTCTTTAGCAAAAGTGATTAAAACTAAAGCCAACTGTTAACCTTTGAGGAATTGTTTTGATCAATTTATTGCTTTTTAGGAACCATTTTTTCACAGAAATGTAGGGTGCCCACAGTGTGACGCCACAGGCTTCCCAGCACCTTACAGGTAGGATTGCAAACTGAATGGCTTTTGTTTAAAGAAACATGGGGAAGTACTTGCCACTATGTGTGCATGTGTTCCTGTCAATAATAATGGTTTTGTTGGTTAAAACGTTAGCATTTAATGAACAGTGAACTGATTAACTACATGTATTCTCTGTGAGGCCAAGCTGTTTCTAGCCTGCACAACATTTTCCACACCTCCGACAATATCTACATAACCTTACTGGAGTTTAAAGCCAGTGCCCTGGTCAAGTGCCTGCGGGGTAATGGACAGACTCACTTTCATTATCTTGGGAGGGAGCTACAAAATAAGGAAGTGCAATTTCAGTTTAACATTTTGGTTAGTTATTGTTTAGTAGACTTTCCTTTTCATGTTCCAGAATATGTGTGTGCCTTTTGTGTTTTGTTTAAGAGCTGCAGTATTGTGGGAAGTGTAAAGATGGAAAACATTTCCCACCTTAGTGAATGGTAGTGCTCAGAAAACAAAAATAGGATAGGTAAGCAAGAAAGAGCTTTCCTTTTATAAAGTTGGTACTGTCAGTGAACAGGGTTGACTGAACTACATAGTAGAGCAAGGGTGCTTGAGAAGAGCTAGCCAACAGGGGCCTCGTGCGTAGAATTCACACTATAACATGGCAAAGCACAAAAGCAGAAATGTTTATATGCACAAAAAAAATCCAGATGCATAAATTTGTGCGAACGCCCACCTCCACGTTCTTCTGCTCCATAAATCCTGGTCAGCGTGCAAAGTAAAAATTACGCCTGTTTGAATATGCAAATCAATATAAATAGCCCTTAAGCTCAGCCTTCTGTGAAAAGACAATGGCAAAAGCACAGGGGAAAATAGAAGAATTTCAGCGAATATCAAGTGGAGGCAAGCAAAAATGTACTATTTGTTGGTTTAAAAAGTGGTATAAGCAATAAAAGGAAGTTGAGTGAGTGACATAGAGTGTCGGAGAAACTCGAAGGCTCAAGTTCACAAAATCACACATTGCCTGAAAAAAAAGTTGTCAGATTTCAAAGTTGCTGTGAAAAAGCAAGTTATAGCCCACTGTCTGAGTGTCATACGAAAGCTTATTAGGGTACAGAGAAAAAAAAATAGGCACACAGTGGGGGAAAAAAAGCATGAAATGTCAACTTTAATCTCGAAATTTGCATGGCTTTACGCCAAGTTTAGGTTTTATACATTGCAATTTGAGCGTGGAAACATTCGTACGCAACATTTTTGTGCATGTGCACCGTTTATACATGAGGCCCCAGAAGAGGAGTATGGTGGATCAGCAAATGGCTGCCATATAGGAGTTTTACATTTACTTTTATAAGCCGCTTTATTCAACTTGTATTGCAGGAGGCTACAGCAGGGTATGCTTACAGATCACTTCATTCGCATGGATTCAGCTTTGTGCTCAGCATGCAGCAAATTGAAGTTTTGCTGTTTGTAACTTTCTGGAGTTTTTTTTTTCCCCAAATATTTTTCATCTGCATTTGGTTAAATCCACAGATGTGAAGCCTGTGGATAAGAAGGACCGAATGTATCTGTTAAATAGTGAGTTTTTACGTATAGCTGTCTTCACTACAATAAGCCTTTTGAGTTAAACTAATATATACTATATAAAGACCATAAATTCCACATGATTTGAGGAAAACCTATCAAGCTAGATGTGGAAACTTACAGTATGCGTATGTTTGTTAAATATAAAGGCTATGGTTCATATTTGAAGCGATAGAAATGAAATATAGAATATTTACTTTTTCATATGACCTAAAGCAGAAGCAGTTCTTATATCACAATTAATATATGAATATAGGAGTATTTGCATTTGTGTTAATACAGTGATCCCTCGCTATATCACGCTTCGACTTTCGCGGCTTCACTCCATCTCGGATTTTAAATGTAAGCATATCTAAATATATATCATGGATTTTTCGCTGGTTTGTGGATTTCTGCAGACAGTGGGTCTTTTAATTTATGGTACATGCTTCCTCAGTTTGTTTGCCCAGTTGATTTCATACAAGGGACGCTATCGGCTTATGGCTAAGAAGCTACCCAATCAGAGCATGTATCTATACTAATAAAAGGCAAAGCCCTCACTGACTCACTCACTCACTGACTCATCACTAATTCTCCAACTTCCCGTGTGGGTGGAAGGCTGAAATTTGGCAGGCTCATTCCTTACAACTTCCTTACAAAAGTTGGGCAGGTTTCATTTCGAAATTCTACGCGTAATGGTCATAACTGGAACCTATTTTTCTCCATATAATGTAATGGAGTTGAGCTCGATGGCTGTGGGGGGGCGGAGTTTCGTGTGACATCATCACGCCTCCCACGTAATCACGTGAACTGACTGTCAACGCATTATGTAGAAAACAAGGAAGAGCTCCAAAAAGCGCTGAAGAAAACATGCATTATACAATTGAGAAGGCAGCGAAACAATAAGAAGCGAGCGAGTGACACATACTGTACAAGCATATTCATGACTGCAGCTACTTCGGAAACAAAGCACGTAGTTTAAATTAAGTTCATAGACAGGCTGCCGCTGGCGTTTGTCATGCCCACGGCTAATGCAGGATACAAGTTTAATGAGAGGACGCAGGGTATAAACGACAGTTTTGATCACTTTGTAACTAAGTTCAAATTGCTGGTGAAGGGCTGTGCTTATGCAAATTCAGAGAGACTGTGTTTGTGGGGGGATTGACAGTTAAGGCGGGTGGAGGAGTGACGTCATCATCTCCCCTCCCATTCACCTCATTTCGCTCTGAGCTGAGCTCCGCAGCTAACGCTGTCTTCCGAAGCAACTTCGTCACACTGCCACCAAATACTCACAGAAAAATCCACAAGTTAATACACACGCTGTCTCTAGAGTTTCTCCACACTCAATGTATTCCTCGCAAATTCAATATATATATATCAGCGCTTCCCGATTAATTTTACCCTCGCACCCCCTTGGTTTGAGAAGAAGTATGAAAAAATATGAGGTTATCGCAGAAAAACAGATCACCAATTGAAGCTTTATGAATAATAGATACTTTATTCGCCATCAATAATTGTTTTGGTAAAGCCATACTCACTGTAATCCTCCTTCCATGCTATCATTTTTCCACGACTAGCCATGATTAAATGAACGGTAAAAAAGTAAGAGCGAAGCGAGGGTGATTTATTCAGGCAGGCAGGCGACAGCTCAATAGCTTGATTTTGTATATAAGTAGGTTCTATTTAGTCACCAGAAATATCTTTGGTAGGAATGGAAGTTGGATTTAGTCTTTAAATTTCTATGGTGAAGAAAAATTTATGCAATGATGATTAAATTTAACTTTCATTCCTACTAAACATATTTCTGTCAACCAAATAAAAATTACTTATATTTAAAATTTAAATAGAACTTGAACAGATACGATAGTTCATAATACCCACGCAGCACTAAGTGCACGTAAGATTAGGAGTCATCCGTTTTAACAAGCAGCGTATTGCACTGATACGAAATAGCCTGCCCATTTAATTATTTAGGAATGGATAGATAAATTAAGATTTTGTACAAATAATGTTTTTAATTTTTCTTTCTCAATGGATTTTGGCACCCCCAGCAACAGCTGCTCGCACCCCAAAGGAGATAGATAGATAGAGAGAGAGAGATATCTTCTATATATACATATACAGTGGAGGAAATAATTATTTGACCCCTCACTGATTTTGTAAGTTTGTCCAATGACAAAGAAATGAAAAGTCTCAGAACAGTATCATTTCAATGGTAGGTTTATTTCAACAGTGGCAGATTGCACATCAAAAGGAAAATCGAAAAAATAACTTTAAATAAAAGAAAGAAATTGATTTGCATTTCATTGAGGGAAATAAGTTTTTGAACCC
>JANRMT010062792.1:16988306-17005612 GCA_026402145.1 Polypterus bichir lapradei
TATATATGTATATATATATATATATATATGTGTGTGTGTGTGTCTGTGTCTGTGTATATATATATGACAGCTACACTTATCAGTGACAAAACAATTACATTAACAATCATCTTACGTTATTTTTTAAAATGTTTCCTTTTCTTTTTCATAACTTCTTTAACACACTACTTCTCTGCTGCGAAGCGCGGGTATTCTGCTAGTTACGTATTAAATAAAACTCAATGATATACGATATGGTTCCCGCGCAGTGCTTGATTGTTTGCTTTTCTGTGTCTCTCTCTCACTCTCTCTGACATTCTCTGCACCTGACGGAGGGGGTGTGAGCAGAGGGGCTGTTTGCAAAGAGGCTGTTTGCTTAGAGGATACGGACTTCACATTGCTCCCTTCTTTGCGGCCGGCCGCTTTATCGTGTGCTTCGGCATACTTAAAAGCCCAAAAGCACGTATTGATTTTTTGATTGTTTGCTTTTCTCTCGCGCTCTCTCTCTCTCTCTCTCTCTCTGACATTCTCTGCACCTGACACGCATTCCTTTGGAGAGGAAGATATGTTTGCATTCTTTTAATTGTGAGAAAGAACTGTCATCTCTGTCTTATCATGGAGCACAGTTTAAACTTTTGACTAAAGGGTGTTATTTCATGTCTAGAGGACTCTAATAATGTTAACAGTGTGGGAGAGTTTATAAGGGCTTAAAATATATAAAAATAACCATACAAACATATGGTTTCTGCTTCGCGGATTATCACCTATTGCAGGGGGTTCTGGAACGCAACCCCCGTGATCGAGGAGGGATTACTGTAATTGCACTGTCTAAAATGTTATAAACTTAGTGTTTGTGAATTGATTTGTTAACTAAATAATTTTTAATCTTTTCCCACTAAAAATAAGGGTGAAAATTATAGAGAAGGACTCACTCCAGTGTTTAGTCTCATGACTGAAATTTCAAGACATTACAGAGAAATGAGGAAATACATAAAAGCTCAGGTAAGAATATGTAAAAGTGCTCATTTATTTATTTTGTGCCCCATTTTTGTGTGCATTATGGTGCTCCTAATATAAATCACACTAAACTATTGAATGTGATGAGGACATTTTATAAGTAATTATACACCTTTTTATGTCTTTTTTTCAGTGAAATACAAGGTACACAAGGATGTATAAAGTTTTACAACATTGCAGTATGACATAGTACTGTAGCATTCCACTGGTTTTAGGTAATATAGCAACAAACAAACTGTGTTCACTTGTAATGGCAGGTTACGTGAATTGGCCTGAATCAAGCCTGTGTAATTCACCTTGTGATAGGCTGTTGCCCTGTCCAGGAATATTCTTGCCTTGTACCCATATAGTGGTTGGGATAGGCTTCATTCTTATAGGAAAGTTTACATTTTTCTTTCATATCTAATCAATTTAGGAATTTTGGTTTCATAAGCTGCTTGAACTTGCTCTTGGTATTTTTCCATGTACTGACTAGAACCTCAGTTCTTTGAGAAATTCAGTTGAATATTTTGGTTGCTGATGTCATTGTCCCTAAGTAGAGTGAGATGATGTTATATCTTTGGTTGGAAATAGGTCCAGTTTTCATTTACTTTCATTCCTTTGGGAGCATCATGTAACAATCATGTAAGTAACAATCACCACAACAAGTGGTGGAGTGGTGGCTCTGAGGCTAGGGATCTGCACTGGCAATCGGAAGGTTGCCGGTTCGAATCCCGTAAATTGCCAAAAGGGACTCTGCTTTATTGGGCCCTTGAGCAAGGCCCTTAACCTGCAGTTGCTGAGCGCTTTGAGTAGTGAGAAAAGTGCTATATAAATACAAAGAATTATTATTACTAGGGGGGTTTGCCCCCTGCTCGCTTCGCTCGCCAAACCCCGTGTTTGTTTTTCCGGATACACACTTGTAAGATTTTTTTTCTTTGAATTGTTGCTATTTCATTAGTTTCACTTTTATTTCAGAACTTCGGTAAAAACAATATTTGGAATCTTTCGTGTCCCAATATGCTGAATCTTTTAAATGAGGTCTGTGAGACTTGTGTTTAATGACTTTGTACCATAGGATAGGTTTCTCTGTTTGGAATTTCAGCACAGACAAAACGATCTACATCATCAGTAGTTAATTATTTTTTTTGCTACGTAACCAATAAATGCATGTGCGTTAAAACCCGTTTTTTGAAATTCTCTGACTTAAACTAATTTCCTTTTGTTTGCATCAATGCGATCTGTGCTTTTTTTTTTTTTGATACTGTAGTGACTGACGTAATAAAGTGTCTCAAAAGTTCTACTTTAACAATCGCCGACTGCGTAACCCCAAACACAACTTTCTAGCACCCTCTCCAACCCCTCCTCCCATGGGTCTCGCCTCCCCCTTACCGCATCAATCAGCACCCAGCTATCAGTCTTCTGTGCTGTACTCTGCCCTCCCTCGAACGGACCAAACGGTCACTTAAAACTAAAAAGGCTTCAGCTTGGCTGGGACGCTAAAATACTTTTAACTGTTACTGCTTTCCTATTCCGTACCTTTCTCTGCATATGCTCTTTCTTCTTTGCTGAGAGCACAGGATCTGTGTGTGCCACGTGACTCTACATGACTGAATGTTTTGCTGGCTGTCCGAGCTCTTATTTGATAAGAAGGGTGTGTCTTGCAAGACTCTTATGTTCCATGTCCCCGTGAGACGGCCCTGGGACAATCTCTTGGCACCAACTCTCATGTTTACGGTCCCCGCGAGAGGCTCTGTGGCCAGTCTCTTTAGTCTCGCGGGTCTTTAAAATGTTTTTCGAGAACTTCCGAGAAGATCACGTATCGTCGCAGCCCTATCATAATCAAAAGTGTCACAATTTCACCAAATGAGTTTTGGCTGTCCAGAAATTAGTGCTTCGGTCGTGTTCTTCAGGTTACTTTGTGGTATTATCATGAATCAATTAATGTTGGGTGGCTCAAAGATACTTTTCTCCCCTGGCTATAACGGTTTCAGTAGTAGAGCGTGGATGGAAAAAGTCTTCTGCATTAAATTGCATTTTCCAAGTGTTTGCTCAATTTTGAGAATGTTCCAATTCTTTATGAATTTATTTTGCTCCCTTTTAAGTATTTTCTGTCTCTCAAGTTTTGGTGTCATCTATAAATTTTACAGATCTAATCAATATACAGTATTTTATGTAAATTAGAAACAGTAATGGTCTTAGCACAGATCCTAGAAGAACTCTATTGTTGACCTCACCACATACTGTATGTATCTCTGCTTCTTAGGTATAATCTAAAAGTGTCTGATTAACTGCATTTGTATCTGGAAATGGAATAAAATTTGAACATTACTTTATTATTTTTTCAGTAACTCACTCTATGAAACAGAAACATACCAACTATAAAAGACTGAGGAGTCCAGCAAACATAATATAAAGTAACGCAAGGAGTTTCTAGGGAAGAAAAAGTAGGACATGGGCAGTGCTTAATGATGCCATTGTGGGTTTTCTTGTATGTTACAGTAATAGAAGTGGAAGCCAATAGTAGAGTGCAGAAGGAAAGTATCTCTTACACCAATTTTAATCACATTACTTAAACAACTTCACTATTAGCTAACCAAACCAACTTGGTGGACTGCATTGTCTCCTCTTAACATATGCAACAATGTGCACATGCTGGATTTCTCACAAAGCTCTCTACTCCATCTTGTGGATTTAAAAGATACTAAAAAGCAGACTAAACCGACTGTAATGGTAATTTGTCTTGGTGGAGCACTGATGCAATTTCTCAAGGAACCACCACTGTAAATGCCAGGAAATTTAATTTCTTTATGAAGCAAAGAACAATTTTAGAAATGAAAGCAATAAAAGAATGCATGACAACAATGAAATTAGTATAAAAACAAACAGAAAAATGAGTAGCTCACTTAAATGGGGGTAAATTGGATTAGCTTGGGTACTTTGCCTTTTGTTTGTTAGAAAGCTTTCTCAGTTTAAGTTTTATCTGTTTTTGCTTTTTGGACTAGTTTATAAAGTAATATCTCCTCTTAGGCCAAACTAGTAAATTTATGTGTTTATGTGAGCCCTATTTTCTTTAGTGACACTAATCTTCAGTCTCCTGACAGCAAGATAACTTTGTACATTAGAAATGGAAAATATTGAGTTAGAATGCAGAAGTTTGGAGAAGAAAGATATTGCATTGCTAAAGGAATGTTAATGTATCACAGTAGTATTTATAAGAATGTCTTTAGCATTGCCACCAAACATCCGACTTCTTTAGTTCCCTGTATACCAGGACATGCCCATTCTTCATCTTCTCCATTGTGCTGTATATTAGTAAATGGCATTTTGATCTCCCAATGCCAGTGTTTTACTGCTGGCACCTGTAATATAAATTTTTATATAATGTTTCAGTTTGCAGAATTTAATTACTTGTGACTATGTACATTTTGTAAATATTTATTGATCACTTTATATTCATTTAGAACACACTAAGGTCAGTAGTTATCAGGCCTGGTAAACTTTCCAAACATCTGTAAAGCATTTTCTGTTACGTTGGTTTCTCAAACCAATGGAAGTGATGCACAATCAATGCAATAGTGTGCTTCCTGTACACCTGGTCATGAGTCATTTTGTGCAGTAGTAGTAGACAGATACTTCTTAGGGAGTAAAATGTATCTATACTGTTGCCAATAAATAGACTTGGGAAAATAATTTAAGGTAATAAACAACATGATTTTTAACAGGAACCTCTCGCTTAAAAGGTTTGGTTGAGCCTTGAAAAACGTTTTAATGCAAATAAAGTGAGTTTTTTTTTAATTGTGTAATATTTCACAGCAAGTCAAAATGTGTGGAACTTGTACTTTTTAGTTATTACATTGTTTTGTAGTGATTATATATTAAATGTTTGAAAGGTTTTACCACCATTAAAGGATGTGAAAAACCGTCCAGAAGTAGGAACGACTGTGCGGAATAAGCTTGTTCGTCTTATGACGCATGTGGACACCGGAGTAAAGCAGAGTGCTGCAGAATTTTTGTTTGTGCTTTGCAAAGAAAGTGGTGAGTACTAATAATAAATATAAAATGTTAATTTCAGCTCAAGTGAGTCATGTCAACTGTTTAATGGTTGTAGGTATAGGTGTATTTTTATTAATACCCGTTGGTTAAAATAGTGAACAACTGGTAGAAAGGAATAAAAATAACCTAAAACAGCTAAAAATTTATAAAATAGCTATAAATATCCTGGGAGGATTGCAAACCTTATTTTTCATGCATCGAATGTTGAAATGGACCAAATCTTAGTTTTGTCTTTTTTAATTGAAACCATACCATAGAACTTCATATCCATTTACCCATCCGATATTAATACTGCTTATACCAGTTGACTGTCATGTGACATTGAGGTGGATTAATTGGGTTTAGGAATGTAACATCAGAGAGGCCAGATCTTAGCACCCACATTCACTTATAATGGTCCAGGTTTCAAAGTTTCACCAGGAATACACATCATTAACATATAAGTGGAAAACTGGACAGCAGAGCACCAATGGTGACCAGGCAGTGACCTACTTGTAGTGACACATTTTATGAGTGGTGAGGAATCAGCCTGCAGACTGAAGTTTCTAATCTAACCCCCCTCTGCCAAACTGCTTACTTCATAGCATCAGTGATATTTTTACAGTTGTGCTCATAAACATGCTGGCCTTGAACACTTCAGATTGCTTTGAGTCTGATTCACAGTCTTGACATGCCTTGTCCCATTTCCATTTTGACTGTAAAGGTTTTGAATGGGATCCCTTGTTTCCACAACAAGTAAAGGATTAAAAATCAATATCATTCATCAATTAGTCAATGCAAATCATTTTTCTCATTTACATCCATAAACCAGGTCCATAAAGAATAGAGCTAAATAAACGTAATTATTCTTAATCTTGAGAGGTTCTGTATAAACTTAAAAAACAGAGTCAAACTCAGTTTTATAGAGGGCCAAAAATAATACTTTATATATCCAATGCGGCCAGGAAAATATCAACAAACAACTCCTACCCATTTTTCTTTACAAACAAGGAATACGGGTACATATCTCATCATAATCGTATATTTTTTCTCTTGAAATTGTGTTCTCTCTTTATCAGCTTTTTGTATATGTGAGTGGATTAGAAAGATAGCAGCCAGAGGACCAAAATCAGCATCAAGTGAAAAAAGGGTGTCAGCACCAGGGCCAACTCTATAACTTCTGTTGCCCCATTTTTAATAAATGATGCCAAATAAAACTAGCACTATACTACAGATCAAAGATAAAGTGATGCAAATTTGACTTGGGATTTTAAAACAGAGAATATTTTCTTTACAAAATGTGTAAATAATATCAATAATAATATAATTAACTATAAAGGATACATACCCATGACTGCTGCATTTTATGTTATGGTTTATATATAATTTTCACTAATTTCACAAATTATTTTGCTAATACTAAGAATAACAATAGCAATTACAGTAATATAAGACAGACGTCATACAGTACATACAGTATATTAAGTATACTGTACTATTTAAGAAATGCTAAGGTTGTAATTTGTATGCTGACAAATTCATCAATTAGGGACAAATCCAGCCTTGCTGTATTTTGATTCCTCATATTTTGAGGATTTATAACAATCACAGAAACTATTCTTCTAGTCTAGTGTGCTTACAAAAATGAACGAAAAAACAAAGAGGAAACTATGTATGAATCCAAAATCTGAATTTTGTTGAAAGAGAAACAGTGCTAAAACATAAGTAAAAGTGATTTTTACCTGAAGAAAATAAAGAAGGGCATACAGCGTAAAGAGTGCCTCTGTGAAGTCTAATATGTTGCACCCTTGGATTTGGAAGACCACCTGTAAACAATGCCATGGTCGGTGCATTAAACCGAATGGCAGTCTGCACACTGGCAAGAATTTGTTGCTAAAGATCATCCATTTGCACTAACGTTATTCCATGTGTCATAATCGGCACATTGAAAAGAATATGTAGCGTATTATATTATTATATTTAGAGTTGGTCAAAAACAACAACATTGTTGTAATTGCTGAAGTGTACAGTAATCCCTCCTCGATTGCGGGGGTTGTGCTCCAGACCCCCCCGCGATAGGTGAAAATCCGTGAAGTAGAAACCATGTTTGTATGGTTATTTTTATATATTTTAAGCCCTTAGAAACTCTCCCACACTGTTTATAAATATTCTCCGCACAGTTATACAGTAAACCCTCGTTTATCACAGTTAATCCACCCCAGACAGATAAATGAATTTCCACGAAGTAGGATTCTTTATTTATAAATCTAATATTTTCGCAGTTAGAGCATTGAAAACCTGTTTACGACCTTCTAAATAAGTTTTTTAACATTATTAGAGCCCTCTAGACATGAAATAACACCCTTTAGTCAAAAGTTTAAACTGTACTCCATGACAAGACAGAGATGACAGTTCTTTCTCACAATTAAAAGAATGCAAACATATCTTCCTCTTCAAAGGAGTGCGTGCGTCAGGAGCAGAGAATGTCAGAGAGAGAGAGTAAAGTAAACAATCAAAAATCAATAGGGCTGTTGCGCTTTTAAGTATGCAAGCACCGCGAAAAAGCGGCAGCAATGAAGGGATCAATGTGAAGTAGCCTTTCAGCATTTTTTAGAGGAGCATCCGTATCTTCTAAGCAAACAGCCCCTCTGCTCACACCCCCTCCGCCAGGAGCAGAGAATGTCAGAGAGAGTAAGAGAGACAGAGAAAAGCAAACAAGGAAAAATCAATACGGGCTGTTAGAGCTTTTAAGTGTGTGAAGCACCGCGCGGGAAGCATATCGTATATCATTGAGGAGTTTTATTTAATACGTAATAAGTGCTCTGATTGGGTAGCTTCTCAGCCATCCGCCAATAGCGTCCCTTGTATGAGATCAACTGGGCAAACAAACTGAGGAAGCATGTACCATAAATTAAAAGACCCATTGTCCGCAGAAATCCGCGAACCAGTGAAAAATCCGTGATATATATTTAGATATACTTACATTTAAAATCCGCGATGGAGTGAATCCGCGAAAGTCGAAGCGCGATATAGCGAGGGATCACTGTAATTGCTTTTCCTTCCCAACAATCAAGACTGTGGATAAGAGAATCATGTGAGGTGATGGCAGCAGTCAGGTATGCAGTGGAAGGACCTGTAGTCAGCTCCGACACCTGTGTAGCTTCAAAAAGTGAGTGCAGCAGTTTGTGTGAAATTGAGCTAGCATCTCTGTTATAAGACTGTCACATCTCTGGCATCATACTATAACACTAAAATTCTTTATGGCAGTGTGGCATGTCACCTTCTTTTCACTTTTTTTTGGTTAGGTCATTATGAGAAGCTGGTTTCCTTTACAAATACAGGTTAGTCGCTGCCAGGAGCTGTGCTGTGCAGATTCACAAGGAAACACATTTTAATGCTAGTTATAAATGTAAATTATGTAAACCTAGAACCTATATATGAAATGCATGTTAATGATGGTCTTTGAGAAAATTAAGCATTATTGCAAGCTGTATGTAATATGAATATTGCTGAAGTGCACGGCCTTAATAAGGGCTCAGGGCCAGGTCAGGCCCGCAGGCCTCGAGTTTGACACTGCTGTGCTAGAGTGACGTTATCTGTGTGCTTCCATCTTTGATAGGCGTTGTAAGCTGAAAGCACTTTCTTGCCTTTGTTTTGTCAGAAGTGGGTTTGCCAGTTCAGGATGTGCACTTTCTACACACTACATGTACTTTCTTTGTATATTATTCAATGAGGTACTGAATATCTAAAGCTGAACATCTGTATATTCAAGTTCTCTTAGTCCTTTGACTTGTGTGATTATTTATAATATTGTATTGTTACTGGGTGCAATAAGAAGTCAAGCAAAATGACACCTTTTATTGGCTAACTAAAAGGATTACAATATACAAGCTTTCAAGGCAAATCGGGCCCCTTCTTCAGGCATGATGCTTGACTTCTCATTGCATACATAATGGCAAACACAGTACAACACCCTACTAGTATTGTTACTGGGCTAACAGAAATACAATTAAAGTGCTTTGTATTGTTGCATGGTCTTAATGGTACTCAAAGTTAACTAAATGTTAACAGGGACAGACCACTTTAAAATGATATTTAAAACGACTGTTTCTCCCTTTGTTATGTGTTGCAAAAAACAAAGATCTGTGAATACTAAATGTTATACCTGTTGTTGACAGTCAGTAGATATAAAGAAATCCGAAAAAAAAAGAAAATGAAAGTCTTCAACCCAGAACAATTCTATGCTAATAAATGCATTAAGCTACTGTATATTTTCATTTTTCTAAAATCATCTCTTTGTGTTCAATAAGTTAAACTTACATATATCTATTATTTATCTTATTAATATTAATTTTTTGTTATTATACATTTTGTTTTAGTGGATAATTTGTTAAAATACACTGGCTATGGAAACGCAGCTGGGCTTCTAGCAGCTCGTGGACTACTAGCTGGAGGACGAGGAGATGGGCAGTACTCTGAAGATGAAGATTCTGATACAGAGGAGTACAAATCTGCAAAACCCTTGTAAGTTCTCTTGCAATATTACCACAAATTATATCAAAACATTTTTTTTAATTATTTGATTGGTGTTATCAGTGACAGGGAGAACTAGACAAGAAAAGGTGGTAGGGCAGACGTTGGGCCCATCAAGTCTCCAGAAAAGGAGAGTGAAGAATGAACTGGCAGATATGTTGTATGTCATCATGCCTGGACCCCCTGGTTGGCAGTATACCAGTTATGTCCATGGTTTAAATTCGACAGGCTAGGGGATGGCATTAGGAGGTAGAAAGTGAAGGGAACCAGTACAGCAATGTTCTCTTATGGCACTAGAGAAGTGATCCAGCAGTTGCTGGGAATGCTTGGCCTTCCTCATAGGAACAGAGGAAGGCCATATAGGGAGAAAATGCTATCTGACCTTCAAGTCAGTACAGAATAACATAAAGACTGATGGCAGGTGGCATGTGGCTTTTAAAAGAGCCTGATGGCTGTAGGGTATAACAACATCAGGGGCCACTAGACAGAAAACTGTAGTGGTTTCCCTATTCTAGTCTCCTTGAGTGTATGAGATCACTGGGGCCAGATTAGAGACAGAAAGAAAGGGAATGGGAGTTAAGATTGGAATTGTTTGTGGCACTTTGGTGGGTAAGTGGATGAACCTTACTAACTTGTAGATAGGGCTAAACACCTGTGTAGGTAGACCCAGGGAGTGTTCTATGGTTGTCCTTAAATAATGTTAGGGAAAATAAAAGGAAAATCAGAAATATGGCAATTACTTCCCATTATGTGTAAAGTGATGAATGCTAAATGGTATTACAATTGCAAATCAGAGATCAGAAGTTAAAGAGTGAAACAGAACAGAATCAGTAGCAAAACGATACTTTCAGGGCGTTGGAGTAGGCTTCAGAATGTGCAGTCAGTATACCCATTAACCAAAAAAGCAGAGCACTGGATTAGAAAAAACTGTCCAAATTAACAATTAAAAATGCTGATCATGGAGGTGATGTGCAAAACACAAGTTATTGCAGCACAGAGTCTCAGGAGTAACACAAAACCAAAATTAATGCAAGGTTAAAAAAAACAAAAACTGCTCTTTCACAATCAGTCGTCAGAATTTACCTTTAAATAAGAATTGTTCACATAGGTTCGAATTACATTCCAATAGTGATGTTCATTCTGACAGCATTAACATACAGTACCACAAATGAAACAGGTACATCACACTTCGTACACAAACTGATTTGGGCAATTTAATGATATAAAGTAATGTAATCTTGTGTCTTGAAAAGGACAATCACCAGAGAAATCCTCCACCAAAGAAAGTACTTCACCCTTATTAAAATTAAGTACTGAAAATATGCAAAGCGACTAAGCGTTCTGGACATTGAACAACCTGACAACTTGGTATTAATTAAACACATGCACGGTTGTGCTTAACTTAATTTCCCCCTACTAGATGAAACGAAAAACTGCTGTATATCCACCAATTAATTGCTTATATACTGTTTAATTGAGTTATTCTTACTGATTTTTTTAATTGCAAAATGAAACTAGAGTGATATTGCTACTCTTGACTTTTGGAAAAAAACAAAAAAACAAACATTTTCCTGCATTGTTAGTTTTATTTAAAATAGTTTTGAGTTTATTACTTTTTATTAAAGTTTTGTAAATACTCATTTCTTTCCTACATGGAATAAAAAATATAATAATAACATGCAAGTAAATGTGACTCCACACTGAGCAGTGTAGTTGAAGTGAAAATTGTACCGTTTTACAAAGTTATTAACTCATAAAATAAGCTTGAAAACGCCTTACACAATTTGCTCATTCTTAGCTCATGGTTGTGTTTAGTCCTGCTGTGTTGCAGTATTGGCAAGGATACTATTGGTAATAAAAGAAAAATCATATTACAACATCGAGCAGTTGGCAAACTCAAACAGTAAATGTAGACTCAGAGTGCTGTAACAACTTTATAGGTAAAATACAAATTACAAATTTTACAGAATACACAATGTGTGCACATAATATATACATCTGATTAAAGACACAGTACAACAAAGTGGTTTCAAACTGATTAACATAAATGGATCATACTAATATATACTCATTAATATTATCATTGAGAGATGACCAGTTGACAGCAGCAACTAAAACAAAAATAAGCCATGGGTTGTGGGTTGGTCCAAGTTCACTTATAATACAAAATCACAGGCAAAATTAAGACAGAGTTATGAAAATGCAGGCCAACTGTCTGTCCACCATTCTTGGGCATTCTGCAATATTACATACAATTTAGTTATGAAGTCATAAACTTTAAAAATACTGTAATTGATCAAGAGAAAATGCTGAGCATCATACAGTTTATTTACTATGAGGCAACATTTTGTCATGCCTACAACCTCCCCAGGAATGGCTCATCTGAACACATTACCAGCAAATAAGCTTGATCATTAAACAAGATGCCTTTCTATTTAGTGACAACCAAAGAACAAAAGGAACATGAACCCTGGCCATATTATTGGGAGGCATCACCTCTAACACTGTGCCACCATGCTGCCCACATCACATAATGTGAATAACAATTAATAAACTAATAAAACTAACAAAAAATGTTCTTTTAAGCTTTGTCAGATACAGTTGTGCTTGAAAGTTTGTGAACCCTTTAGGATTTTCTATATTTCTGCATAAATATGACCTAAAACATCATCAGATTTTCACTCAAGTCCTAAAGTAGAGTAAAGTATTTTTGTCTCATTTGTTTAACTGGTTTCTCTTGATCTACTTTTAGGACTTGAGTGAAAATCTGATGATGTTTTAGGTCATATTTATGCAGAAATATAGAAAATTCTAAAGGGTTCACAAACTTTCAAGCACAACTATAATAACAGGACAAAATATCAATTATTTGTGAATTTGTAAGATACTCTAAAGATAATTATTCATACAAATAATGAATATTTTAGTGATTGGTTCAGTTTCTGCTACTGACACTATGTGACCATGAATAAGTTACTTAACCTGCCTGTGCTCCAATTGGAAAACCTAAACAAATGTGACCATTGTATCATAAATGATGTAAGATGCCTTGGATAATGGCATCAGCCAAATAAGTCTAAATGTAATGTAAATATATGTGTATGTATTATATATATATAATATACACACACACACACAAAATATAAAAAAACTTCTCTTTCACACTGTCCATTCCCTACTGTTAATGATTTTTATATGTGTCATAAAATGCTTTTTGTGTTGACATGATTAAAGTTCCTTTATCGGCAACAGCTGATACAGTACATGTTTGTACACATTCTTTATGGTTTTGCCTTACCAAACATTTTTATTTATACATCTTTTTTAACTTGTTGAAGTCTGTATATTTGGTTAATTATATATCTCAATGACGTTTTTCAGCATTAATCCCATTACTGGACATGTTGAAGAGCCAATGCCAAATCCTCTGGAGGAAATGACAGACGAACAGAAAGAATATGAAGCTCTCAAGCTGGTCCACATGTTTGATAAACTTTCAAGGTACCCTTTGTTACTTGCACATTAATATGACATTTAAAATATTCTATTTAAACTTAGTTCATTGTCAATACAAAAAACAAAAATTGTCAAAGTCAACTGCACAGTTGATGAATAAATACGCTTCTTAATCGATTCACCACAGCGCTTCAAGGCCAGTGTTTCCCAACTTCGGTCCTGGGGACCCCCTGTGGCTGCAGGTTTTTGTTCCAACCGGATTCCTAATCAGTGACAACACCTGATAGCACTGATCTCATTTAATTAGCTGGTATTATTTTTCTTTTATTCTACATTCAGAAAAGCACAGCAGCATGATGTTTACATTTATAAGACATTTAGAAATATTTCTGCTTTTGCTATAGATTTAAATGTTTAACTCTCTTTTGTTGATTTCATTGTATTTTGCCTTTTCTCTGGGCAGTTTTTCCCCTTCATTGTATCTTAATAATGACAAACATGAGCTGAGCAGACACGCAGGCAAACACCACACTGAATAATCAAAGGCAGCAACTACTTTAGCATCAGACCCACTAATAAATAATGGATTAATTAAACAATTAGAACACCTAGAAAAGTAGAATGAAAATCAAGATGAAAATATTGTTAAAAAGAAAAAAAATACATTATTCCCATATTACTGCTTGGTACATTTTAATATATATATACTAGGGGGCTTTGCCCCCTGCTCGCTTCGCTCTCCAACCCCCATGTTTGGTTTTCCAGATACACACTTAAGATTTTTTTTTCTTTGAATTGTTGCTATTTCATTAGTTTCACTTTTATTTCAGAACTTCGGTAAAAACAATATTTGGAATCTTTTGAGTCCCAACATGCTGAATCTTTTAAATGAGGTCTGTGAGACATGTGTTTAATGGCTTTGTACCATAATTCAGGATAGGTTTCTCTGTTTGGAATTTCAGCACAGACAAAATGATCTACATCATCAGCAGTTAATAATTTTTTTTGTAAAGTAACCAATAAATGCATGTGAGGTAAACCCCATTTTTGAAATTCTCTGACTTCAACTTCAAAGTCTTACAATATTTACATACTTCTGACATATCACGTATGTCCATATATTCGATCTCTATTCGCCTTTTCGTTATTTCACCTGAGTAATAATTTATCTTTGTTTGCACTAATGCGATGTTTACTTTCTTTGTTTTGACATCGTCGTTTTATTTTGCTTTCATATTCTGTATCTTGCTCTGCATGTGTTTTGCGCCTACTTTTTTTTTTTTTTTTTTTGAGTCTTTTGAATTCCACTGTTTTCATTATCTCTAACCTTTTCTGCATGTGTTTGGCCCCCTTGTTTCTCAATCCCTTTATGATGTTTTACTTTGTTTTCTACTCTTTGTCTTCTATTTCTGACCTTGCTATGTCCTGCTTTTTTTTCCCCAATAACACCTGGTCCGATTATTTTCCCTTTTTTTGAGTAATAATTTCCATTTGTTTGCACTACTGCAATCTTTTTGTTTTTTTATTCTAATTTTCTTGCTTTCATATTCTTTAACTTTCTCTGCATTTGTATCACGCTTTTTTTTTTTTGATCCTTTCGAATTCCACTGCTTTCATCATCTCTAACCTGCTCTGCATGTGTATAGTGCCAACGTTTTTGAGTTTTTGAATGTCTTTAAGAAGGTCTACCTTGTCTTTTACTCTTTGTCTTTTAATTCTGAGCCCGATTGGACCTGCTTTTTTTTTTCAATTCCACTTGTTCTGGGCTGATTTTCTGAATTTGCACCTAGATTATTCTTTCTTTTTGCATTTTTTTCTCTCCTACGCTTTTCAGTCTCTTTTCTCCAAGCTGCACTTTCTTCTTCGCTTAGTTGTCGATGTTTCATCTATAACATATTGTCCTTATACGCTTTATATGCACTGAGAGCACTGGATCCGTGTGTGCTCAAAGCCTTTACACCACTGAGTGTTTTGCTGCCCTTGGTCTTATTTGATATTGGTTGAAAGTAGGATGCGTCTTACAAGAATCTCATGTTCTACGTCCCGCGAGGCAGTCCTGGGTCAATCTTTTGGCACAAAGTCTCATGTTTAAGGTCCCCGCGAGACGCTTCGTGGCCAATCTCTTTTGTAGGCATAAACTATATAATGTATGAAGCCTGAAGTCCAAATATCAAAGAAACACTTTCACAAAAGGTACAAATATAACAGAACAAGTGTACTTTTATTCAAAAATATAACTGCAGAAAAAAAGCCGCCTTAGCATGCCACATTGACACGCATTTACTACAACTGCCTCGGTGGCATAATGGTATCAACTTCTGACTGGTAATCAAAAGGTCACAAGTTCGATCCCGCACAACTCCATTTTAAGAAGTGAACTGCTCTTATTCTTACTATTTTAGAATA
The DNA here is from genome assembly GCA_026402145.1 of Polypterus bichir lapradei. Lineage (NCBI taxonomy): Eukaryota > Metazoa > Chordata > Cladistia > Polypteriformes > Polypteridae > Polypterus > Polypterus bichir. The sequence continues at coordinate 17,003,712 of JANRMT010062792.1, forward strand.
AAAACATACATTTGATTTCAGTCTGTAACAGCCGGTGTAATTTATGATACTTGTAAAGGTTAGCTTTGGTTTTTTTTTTTTAATTCCTTTTCATTCTCTCAGTCGCATTCAGGATCCTTCCCTACCACACCCCCATCCCATGTGTTTTCACATACAGACGTGCCATAGCTCTGCAGTGTACTTGTGACTGCATTCTCGTACCAATGCTTGCGAACTGAAGTGTCTGCGTGCACTTTTCGTGGCATTACACATGTATTTTTTGAGCATGCCCGTGTCGTTCAAACACCGGAACATACACTCACCTAAAGGATTATTAGGAACACCTGTTCAATTTCTCATTAATGCAATTATCTAATCAACCAATCACATGGCAGTTGCTTCAATGCATTTAGGGGTGTGGTCCTGGTCAAGACAATCTCCTGAACTCCAAACTGAATGTCAGAATGAGAAAGAAAGGTGATTTAAGCAATTTTGAACGTGGCATGGTTGTTGGTGCCAGACGGGCCGGTCTGAGTATTTCACAATCTGCTCAGTTACTGCGATTTTCACGCACAACCATTTCTAGGGTTTACAAAGAATGGTGTGAAAAGGGAAAAACATCCAGTATGCGGCAGTCCTGTGGGCGAAAATGCCTTGTTGATGCTAGAGGTCAGAGGAGAATGGGCCGACTGATTCAAGCTGATAGAAGAGCAACTTTGACTGAAATAACCACTCGTTACAACCGAGGTATGCAGCAAAGCATTTGTGGAGCCACAACATGCACAACCTTGAGGCGGATGGGCTACAACAGCAGAAGACCCCACCGGGTACCACTCATCTCAACTACAAATAGGAAAAAGAGGCTACAATTTGCACGAGCTCACCAAAATTGGACAGTTGAAGACTGGAAAAATGTTGCCTGGTCTGATGAGTCTCGATTTCTGTTGAGACATTCAAATGGTAGAGTCAGAATTTGGCGTAAACAGAATGAGAACATGGATCCATCATGCCTTGTTACCACTGTGCAGGCTGGTGGGGGTGGTGTAATGGTGTGGGGGATGTTTTCTTGGCACACTTTAGGCCCCTTAGTGCCAATTGGGCATCGTTTAAATGACACGGGATACCTGAGCATTGTTTCTGACCATGTCCATCCCTTCATGACCACCATGTACCCATCCTCTGATGGCTACTTCCAGCAGGATAATGCACCATGTCACAAAGCTCGATTCATTTCAAATTGGTTTCTTGAACATGACAGTGAGTTCACTGTACTAAAATGGCCCCCACAGTCACCAGATCTCAACCCAATGGAGCATCTTTTGGATGTGGTGGAACGGGAGCTTCGTGCCCTGGATGTGCATCCCACAAATCTCCATCAACTGCAAGATGCTATCCTATCAATATGGGCCAACATTTCTAAAGAATGCTTTCAGCACCTTGTTGAATCAATGCCACGTAGAATTAAGGCAGTTCTGAAGGCAAAAGGGGGTCAAATACGGTATTAGTATGGTGTTCCTAATAATCCTTTAGGTGAGTGTATGTTGGTGTACTTGTATAACAAAACAAGTGCACTTTTATTCAAGACTATAACCGAAGAAAAAAGAAAACAAGTTACAGTAGGCGGTTGATACGACAGGTTGCGTGGCACGATGCTAAGAACTGCTGATTTCCGATCCGTGCTATATAAAAATCATCACATTCAAATATTAACAGTTCCCACACACCCAAGGACCGCCCTTCCTACATTTACAACATGTGTACTTGTTGCAGTGTACACACCTCTCTGTGCTATGGTTCCTATTACACTGAATGAGCACCAGCCACTGTACTTTCTTCCCCTAATAAAATTCAAGATATAGCGCGCCTCCAAATAAATAACATTCGAGCTATACTGCGTCTTTATGTGAAAACAGCAGTGTGAG
>JANRMT010062792.1:17005712-17024496 GCA_026402145.1 Polypterus bichir lapradei
ATCCGCTTATTTAGTGCAGCAGTTTCAACGCACAGTACATGCAATATTATTTGAAAATGAATAGTGTCAGATCGGGCGTATATTCAAACCTGATCTGACGCTGTTTGTTTTTTAAATAATATTGCATTAGTGTGATATGTTTTCACATATATATTTGTTTCATCTTGCGGTTTGTAATCAGTGACCGCGTGTTTTTTTTCCCCCTATCTTGCCAGTCCCCACATTTTGCTGTATGGCGGTGTTTCTTTTGTACTCCAGGACATGCAGAGGACAGAATAGTATAGAGCAGTAAGTTCAGTGCTATATGCAATCAGATAGACGGACAGGCAGAGAAGTCACTAGATATATAAATAAACCGGGAAGGCACTGTATAATAGACAGACAGGAAAGCTGCTATATAATAATAAAATTACTGTTATTACTATATAGGTAGATAGGGAGTTCAGGCAGGCAGGCAGAGCGGTGAAGGTTAAAAAGAAAAAAAAAATACCATTTTCTCCCAAGCGGGGAATTGAACTCGGGTCTCTGAGACACAGAAAGTCTGCTGCGCTCTGAGTCAGCAAATCTTACCAGCATGCCATGGAAGCTGTTGTATCGGTCTTGAACCTTTTGTGAAAGTGTTTATTTGATCTTTGGACTTCAGGCTTCACACATTTTATAGTTTATTTCTACATTTTGTAACATTTATTAGTAAAATATGAAAAAGTTTCTGTTTTAACAATGTGTTTACACAGATTACTGTAGAAACGGAACGCACATGAAATGCTTGTGTTCCAAATAACGATACATTATTTCCACACTAAAACTGCATTTCACTCCCAGATAATCAATCAAGGCATGAGCTGGGAGAAGTTCGTGCACGTTCTAAGCCGGTGGGGGGATGGAATAGCCGGCTGCTTGCAGATTGTCTTTATCAGCACATTTAGATGTCTAAAGACACTGGCGGAGTGGTGCGAACGGTTTTAAGGTGGGCCGGATCTACAAGTTTTTTTTCGTAGACTCTGGTAATTCTAGTGTTAAGTGTCTTCCGTGATCTTCTTTAGTCTCCCTAGTCTCTCTCTCCCAGGATATACATTTTATATATAAAATATATATATATATATTTTTTTTACCAAGCTTAGTTTTCTAATTTCTATATTGTTCCTAAAACACAGAACCTGGGACATAACAGTTCACTTAATTAGCCCAGGAGTCCAATTAAAAACAGAAGCTGGTTGGAACAAAAACCTGTAGCCACAGTGTGCCCCCAAGACCGAGGTTGGGAAACACTGCTCTAGGCAGACTGATTTGCATGCCTACAGTCTTAGTATTTTTTAAGCAGTATAGTTTATAGCTATACCCCACTCCCCTGAAATCAATTGATTCTGGGAATTTATGGATACATATATATATTTATGGATATATATATTGTGGAGCTGACCCGGACACAGACAGACGGACATGTTGTTTGTCACCACCACACATTTATTATTTACAATTATTTACAAATAAAGGTGTCACTCAGACCCAGAATAAAGTGCACCAACCCCAACACACAGTCCTGGCCACACAAATGCCTTTTCTTCGGGCCGCCTCCACACTCTCTCTCTCTCGTGCCTCGTCCTTCTTCCACCCGACTCCAGCCTTGAATGAAGGGAGACGGCCCCTTTTATATGCTCCCGGATGAGCTCCAGGTGGTTCCCGACACTCCCCTGTTGGCCACGCCCCAGCGTGGCGGAAGTGCCGGCAGCTCTCCGGGTGTCCTCCTAATTCTTCCTCCCAGCACTTCCGGGTGTGGCGGAAGTGCTGGGGTAACAGGTCCCCAAGGCATTGGGGCGCCTCCTGGCGGTGACCACGGGCCCCTGCAGCGTGAGGCTTCCATGCTCTTAACCCGTGGCCCCCAAAGCAACCAGGAAGGCGGCCCCCACGTGATCCAGGGTGGGCGCAGACCCACATACGGTCCCTCATGGCGTCCCGGCCGGGTCATTGCCCCTGGCATCCCTGACTATATATATATATATATATATATATATATATATACATACAGTATATGTATATACTGTATATATATACACACACACTGACAGCAAGGAAGCAGTCAGGAGCAGAAGAAAATGTTGGGGTACCTCCGCAATAAATGCATTTACTAATAAAAATAAAAAGCAAATGGGTGCACAACTGAGATGATGCTGATTCTATTATTGGCCACTTCTGCTCTCAGTGATTCCTTCTTTCTTAGTTGTGTAGTCCTTGATGAGCTTAAGCCGTGGTTGGCAATCAGACATCACCTTTCTAGGCCACCACTTTATATGGAGGATTGATTGGAGGGGACAGGGTTTGTTCCAGACATCACGGCTGGGCAGGTGGGCTTTCCCTCACTGGACTTCTTCTCTGGGCTGTGAAGAAAGGATACCATTAGTGACAGCGCCGCCTTTCACTTCAGAGTGGTAGTGCTTACCTAAGTTGAGCTTGTCAGGGGATGCCCATGTGTGACTTTGTATATGTGTGTATAAATATATAAGGGTCTTAGAATTGTGTTTTAAGCTATGATTAATTAACATACTATGAGTTGTGATGTACAAGAAAGCACAACAATGCCATGGTCACTTTATTGTTGCTAACTAATCATAATTTTTATTCATTGCATTAGATCCTACAAAACTGCCTTGTATCCTTTATAAAAGTACTTTTGTTGCAGATGTATTAAAAATAAAAAACTGAACTATCACATTGACACAAGTATTCAGACCCTTTAGTATGACACTTGAAATCTGGCTCAAGTGCGTCACATTCCATTGATCATCATTAAGATGTTCCTACACCTTATTTGGAGTCCACTTATGTTCAATTCAATTGCTTACAAATGATTAGGAAAGGCACACATCTGTGTATATCAGGTCCCAGAGTTGATGATGTGTATTAGAGCAAAAATCCAACCCATGAAGTCAAAGGACTTGCCTTGATTGTTGAGGCACAGATATGGGGAGGGCTACTAAAATAACTGCAACATTGAGGGCTCCCACAAGTGGCCTCAATAATTCTTAAATGGAATAAGTTTGGAACTGTGATTCTCCCTAGAGCTGGCTGCCTGGTCAAACTGAGCAATGAGGGAAGAAGGGCTATTGTAAGAGTGATGATCAAGAACCCAACAGAGTTCCACAGAACTTGTGTGGAGAGGGGAGAAACTTTTAGAAGGATAAGCATCACTGCAACATTACACTGATCTGGGCTTTATGACAGAGTGTCCAGAGAAAAGGCATGGAAGTATGCCTGTAGTTTGTACAAAAGCACCTTAATGACTCTTAGACTGTGAGAAACAAGATTCTCTGGTTTGATGAGACCAAGATTGAACTGTTTGGCCGCAAATGTAAGCATTACATCTAGAAAAAAGTAGACGTCACTCATCACATGAACAATACCATTTAAGAGGTGAAGCATTGTGCTGACCACATCATGCTTTGAGGTTGTTTGTCAGTGACAGGGACTGTGAGACTAGTCAGGGTTAATGGAAAGCTGAGATATCCTTAATGAAAACCTGCTCCAGAGCACCCTGGACTTTAGACTAGGCCAAAGTTTCACCTTCCAACAGGACAGTGGCCCTAAGCAAAAAGCAAAGACAACAAAGGAGTGCCATAGTAACATCCCTGGGAATGTCCTTGAGTTGCCCAGCCAGATACCAGACTTGAACACAATTGAACATCTCTGGAAAGATCTGAAAATAGCTGTCCACTGATGGCCTTCATCAATCCTGACGAGCTTGGGAGGACCAGCAGAGAAAAATGGCAGAAAACCCCTCAAATCAAGGTGTGTGTAGCTTGTCACATTATACCCAAGGCGACTACAGGTTGCATTTACTGCTAAAGGTGTTTCAACTAACTACTACCCTAAAGGGTCCAAATACTTGTGTCAAAGTGATATTTCAGTTTTTATTAAATTTGTAAGAATTCCTGAAGTCCTGTTTGCATTTTGTCGTTCTGGGTATTGAATGTTGTTTGATAAGGAAAAATGAGAATTTAAATAATCCTAGTAAAAGGCTGCAATATTACTAAATGTAAAAAAGTGACGGGTTTTGACTATTTTTTTCATGTACTGTATATACGTAGTCACATTCCAAATTTACTATACATTGACATTAACTGTTGTGATAGATAACCAGGCGTCAGCAAGCCCAAACCCACACGCAAACATAGAATTACAGTCCCGGGTTCAAATAAAGGTTGTTTATTAACAACAAATACCTCCAACATGGTACAAAAGCACAAACCACAGGTTTTCTTTCCTCCCAATAACTCTCTCACCCCTGAACTGCCCTCCTCCAGTCAAGTGTTGCCTTTCTACCTACCAGCTGTGACTCGCCTGGATACGGGAGTGCAGTCCCTTTTATTACAGACCTGGGAGTAGTTCCAGTGCCAGGGTGATTGCCCGATTGAAGTACTTCTGGGTCACAGAGAATTCCCTCATTACAGTAGGGAGCTTGTTTCCCTGCAGCACCCTCTTGTGGCACCCCATGACACCAGCAGGGCTGCCCTGCCAGACTACATTTCCCAGCATGCCCTACTGACTTCCCATGGGGCACCGATAACCAGGTGCCATCTGGCGTGCTGAGGGCATAAAAAACCCCCAGCGATATCTTCTCTTTTTAAATGGGCTTTCTGTCCACCCTTTCTCGTTCTTCCTTCCAGGTTTTCTTCTGGCATTCCGGGATGCCTGTCCAGCCCTTGTGACATCTACACAGTCTAATGTTAAAGAAAAAGGGCTCTTATTATTTAAGGTATAGGCAATACGGGTTTTATCATTTTTAAGTGGAATAATTACATTTCAGGCATAGTGGTAGTACTGCTGCCTCGCAGTTAGAAGACCCAGGTTCGCTTCCCGGGTCCTCCCTGCATGGAGTTTGCATGTTCTCCCCTTGTCTGCGTGGGTTTCCTCCTGGTACTCCGGTTTCCTCCCACAGTCCAAAGATATGCAGGTTAGGTGGATTGGGGGTTCTAAATTGTCCCTAGTGTGTGCTTGGTGTGGGTGTGTGTGTGTTCTGCGGTGGGTTGGCGCCCTGCCCAGGATTGGTTCCTGCCTTGCGCCCTGTGTTGGCTGGGATTGGCTCCAGCAGACCCCCGTGACCCTGTGCTCGGATTCAATGGGTTGGAAAATGGATGGATGGATAGTTACATTTTATAAATATGAACCAATTCACAGTAATCATTTGTTTATTGGAAATTTCTGCTGTGAAGTTCTTTAAAATACTAATATTTGAAGAGTAAAACTAAATGGATATCATGAACACAATGTGTTTGATACTTTTTAATTTTATAATGCATTTTTGGGGTTAACAGTATCAGTGTTTTTAAAAATGAAAACAATGAACTTTTTCTATAATTTAGTCTTATGCCATCTTTTATAAATGAAAAATCACAAAGACCATTTTTTCCTTTTATAAAGTGGCATGCTTGTATTTCTTGAAAGAACATTTTTTTTGTATTTTATTCTTTATACGCTAGATTTGTTAAGGATTAATTGAAGGCCAGACAACACTTTTCCTTGCCAACCTGTTCATTAAACTAGGAATCTTTGTGTCAGCATGCTCCAATTACTGTAGCCCTTAGTATTATAGCATATCTAACAAAAGTCAATGAAATGGGTAAGAAAAAAAAAACACCAGTACACCGGCTGCTCTCATTAAAACACAGAATTAATTATCAGGTAATTGGAGCATGCAGGGTGTGCATTGATTTTTTTTTTTTTTTTCTTGACTACCCCTCCCCTTTTTTATTTTTGAAAAGTGTAACAAAACAGTGCAACTTGAAAGGATCAGAACTTATTACGCCTACTCAATTAGAGTGAGGTGAATGAGTCCTAAGCAGTAGAAGACGGCAAGATTGGGGGGGGGGGGCCGCGGCTCTTCCTGTGGCCTTTATTTCATCAAAGATGCAATAATGAATTGCGCGTGTCAGCATAGGACTGACTATCAGTATAGCCGAGAAGAAACAGAGATTCTTCAACAATACTTTTTTTAATTTTTTTTTTTTTTGCTGCTTTTATTTGGAGTAGTCATCAAGCTAAATGGCAGTGTGTAGTTGATTCCTGTATAGCTGCTACTGAAGGGACTCTCAGGAGACCTGCAGCTGGAAACAGGAATGCACTTTACCCACTGCTTAATTGTGACTCCTTTTCTACTGAGGGTCCTTCAGCAGAATGCATTGTTTGTAAAAGGATAATTTATAATGGAAATTGCTGCAGGATGGTCTATTGGGTGTTACTGTGCAAACAAACACAAACAGAAAATAACCATTTGGTGTACATCCCAGGACTTTTAGCAATGAATTTTCTTTAGGTTGCCTTTTAACTGTCTTAGGCTTGATATTCCACTTTGATGATATTAAAGTTTTCACTTGTTAGCAATTATATATTGTAACAAATTTTACAAGGCTTTAAGAGGGTATGTGGCTGTTTAAATTTTTTTTTGCTCTTTATTTCACCTTATACAATTTTTTATATTAGGAATTTGATAATTTTTGCATACGCCTGGGGGTCAGAGCACAGAGTCAGCCATTGCACAAGTGCCCCTGGAGCAATTGTAGGTTAGGGGCCTTGCTCAAGGGACCACCAGAGCAGGATCTCTTTTAGGCAGTAAAGGGGATTCGAACTGGCAACTTTCCGGATACCGGTGCAGACCCATAGCATCAGACCCATCACTCTGCCCTATATGCAGTTACTTGAAACCAGTTTGTGGCAGCAGTTCAACAGAATGTGAAAAAGCACACATCACTGACTATAAGGCTAACACAAAACCAAAAATCATCTTTGCAAAACTCAATATAGTAAATTAATAATTCATAGTTAATAATTTAATTATTCATTTAACCTACTGACCATGTGTTAGGAAAATAGTCTGTAAAGGATGCTAATAATGCCAGTGGTTTTTACATATTTTTGCCTTAATTTTTGTCTTGCCTGTCCAAAACATTTTCTTATACATAATGGCCTGATCATTTTATGGCTGGTAGAGTACTATTATTAGTTTTTTTTTTCTTCATCTTTCTACCCAGATCTTTGTTCTTCAGTACCTCATATTGTTGACTGATTTACTTCTGAACTTTTCTGTTGTTCCTTTTTACCTACCTGACCATGGCTTCCTTTTATAGGAATGGCTTTTTTAAATAAAATCTAAGTGCTATGCTGCTCTGAGTCCACATACATTGCCATCTCTGACTTTCTGTAAAAGCATTTTTGTCTTAGCTTTACTGTTCTAGTAGTGAAATGAAATAAAACAAACATGGACCTCACAAAAGAGGTACTTTCCCCAGAAATTAAGACAAAAAAGGTGAGAGACCAATTTAATTACCATATGGCATTTTTGTTCTTTTTTGTCTGTTTTTAACATGCCTACTTAAACAGAACATTCAAAAGTTTTGTATAATTAAAATCTCAGTGCCAAAGTTGACTTCACCTTCTATGTTACCAATCACCAGTTTATAGATGAAGTAAGTTTCATCTTAAAAATGTAAAAAACTCCATATACTATAATTACAACTCAGTTCCAAAAAAGCTGTGCCACCTTGTAAAATGTAAATAAAAGCAGAATGCAATGATGTGCAATTCATTTATGCCCAAATAGAACAAAGACAGCATGCCAGAAATATCAAATCCTGAAAATAGCTGCCCTATCCCTGGGGGATTTTATTGTTTTATGAGAAATATATACTTATTTTGAATTTGATGCCAACAATATCCTTCAAAAAAAGTTGGGATGGGGTAACAAAAGATTGGAAAAGTTGTGTAATGCTAAAAAAAAATCCTCCTGCTGGAAAATTTACAACTAATTAGGTGGTTACTTAGCAACAGGTCAGTAACAGAATTGGGTGTAAGAAGAGCATCTTAGAGAGGCAGATTCTCAGAAGTAAAGATGGGGAGAGGTTCTGCACAGGTAAATTGTGCAACAATTTAAAAGTAACGTTCCTCAATGTAAAATGCCAAAGAATTTGGGGATTTCATTATCTACAGTAAATAATTTCATTAAAAGATTCAGAGAATCCAGAGGAATCTCTGTACACAAGAGACAAGGCCAAAAGCCAATAGTGGATGATCGTGACCTTCTGCCCACTGGTTGCACTGTGTTAAAAAATAGACATGATTCTTTATTGGAAATAACTGCATGCAATCAGGAACATTTCTGAAAACCATTGCCTGGGAAGACAATTCATTTTTGCATCCGCAAATGCAAATTAAAACCCTACCATGCAAAGATAAAAAACACATTTAAACAAGATTCAGAAACCGCCTTCTTATGTGCCTGTGTGCATAGTTCAAAAGCCAGAATCCGTGACAGTATGGTGATGCACTAGTGCACATGGCCTGAGTAGCTTGCTCATCTGGGAAGGCACCATTAATGCTGAAAGATTTTGGAGGGTTTGGAGCAACATATACTGCCATCCAGATGTCATCTTTTTCAGGGACAGCCTTGCTCATTTCAACAAGACAATGCTTAACCATATTCTGCATGTATTATAACAGCATGGCTCCATAGGAAAAGAGTCTGGGTACTGGCCTGCCTTCAGTCCAAACCTGTCACCCACTGAAATATTTGCCGCATTATGAAATGAAAAATGCAACAAAGGAGACCTCAAACTGTCAAACAGCTGAAATTCCCTATCAGGCAAGAATGGGACAACATTTCACTTTCAGAACAACAGTAATTGGTCTCCTCAGTTCCCAAACATTTACAGAGTGTGGCTAAAAGAAGAAGTGTTACAGCAAAGTGGTAAACATGCCCCTGTCCTAGCTATTTTAAAATGTATTGCTGGCATCAAATTCAAAATAAGCACATCTTTTTCAAAAAACAAAAACTTTTCTCAGTTTCAGCATTTAAAATGGATGATTCTTGCTATCAGTATGACATTTGCAGTGAGTTCAAACTAAATCGCTAGCATTCAGTAACTATTTTCTGCTTGTTCATCTGTCTTCGTATTGATGTGGCAAAAATTGTAATTATGTGCTCAGTGTCTCTGCATAACTGATTGCAAGGTATTTTCTTTGATTTAATGTTGTGTTGCTAATAGCTGCACGTGAAACACTGGCAAATTTTGTTTGCTTATTTAACAAAGAGCTTATGAAAGTTAAACCACTCCCTTAAAGACATTTTACATGCTAGCTTTGTTCTGCAGTTTTAGTTGGTTTTAAGTATCTTTTACCATGTGTATCTTATTCAACTGCCTTCTTTTTAAGATGCAACATTGACGGTCACCAAGTCAGGCTTTCAAATGAAGAAAAATGTTGAATCTTAATTTTCTTAAAAAAAGATCAAATGTGTGTTCTCTAAAGGCCACAGTTTTATTCCTGCATTGCCTTGCCCAATTAGGCCATATTGTATGATATGGGTATGTGCTTAGGATGGTTAACTTTTGTCAAATGCATTCCACATTAAATATTATGTTTAACTAATATTTTAAATGTAGAGTGCAAGCGGTTTTAATCAGTTTAGTTATTTACTGTATGTACTGTTAGAAACCTATCAGTGTGATTTTCATTGTTTAAATAGGCAGGTTTAAAAAAAAAAAAAAAAAAAGTGTTTGCCAAATTAATGGGAAAATGTGTTTTCTTTAGTTTTTGCTAATTGAGTCTTGGTTATTGTGTTTATTTATGTATAAAGTTAAAGTTGCCATGATTTTTTCTGTAAATTCTTAATATTAGATAAAGTACCGTTTATTTCCTAGAGATGTGTTGTATGCAGTTTTAAATTGTATTACTCATCGTCTAACTCAAATAGGAGACAATGTACTCTTTGAAGAGTGTTTTTCCATTCATGGTCCATGATTACAAAGTTAAGATCTTTCTCCCGTTTTTTTTTTTTTCAGCAAGTCTAACGGGGGCTGTTTGGTAAGGTGCGATATGATTTAGAGATTAGCTCTTTGGCTGTAGGGCTGGTTATTAACAGTGACTCTGTTGTAGTTAAATGGGAAAGTGAGTGGAATACAGTGAAGATTGGGGTATATTACCATGATTTAAAAAAAAAAATCTCTAAGTTGCAGTTATGCAGATGTTTCTGCAGAATTTTATTTATTAGAGCTGTTGTATGCTGCCCAAGTGTCTCCTTGCTCATGGGTATTTTAAAGAAAACCAAATTGTGATTTGAGCTCAATTGTGCAGTAATGAAAACGGATTAAATATTGCACACACTTTCTCACCAGATTCACAGAGACTTTAGGACAAATGGGCATCTCAGTGGAGGAAAATGCACACAGGTAGATTACATCCTATGCCGAAGAGTTGATCTGAAGGAGATTGAAGACTGCAAAGTGGTGTCAGGGGAAAGTGTAGTTAAGCAGCATAGGATGGTAGCCAGTAGGATGACGTTGGAGATCAAGAAGAGGAAGATAGTGAGGGCACAGCCAAGAATCAAATGGTGGAATCTGAAAAAGGAAGACTGCAAGGTTGAGTTTAGGAAGAAGGTGAGACAGGCACTGAGTGGTAGTGAAGAATTACCAGACAGCTGGGCAACAACAGCAGAAGTAGTAAGGGTGACAGCAAGAAGGGTGCTTGGCGTGACATCTGGACAGAGGAAGGAGGATAAGGAAACCTGGTGGTGGAATGTGGAAATACAGGAGAGTATACAGAGGAAGAGAATGGCAAAGAAGAAGTGGGATAGTCAGAGAGATGCAGAAAGTAGACAAGAGTACAAGGAGATAAGGTGCAAGGTGCAGAGAGAGGTGGCGAAGGCTAAAGAAAAGGCATATGATGAGTTGTATTAGAGATTGGACACTAAGGAAGTAGAAAAGGACCTGTATTGATTGGCAAGACAGAGGGACCGAGCTGGGAAAGATGTGACGCAAGTTAGGGGGATAAAGATGGAAACGTACTCACAAGCGAGGAGTGTGTTGAGCAGATGGAAAGAGTACTTTAAGAGGCTGATGAATGAAGACAACGAGAGAGACAAGTGGTTGGATGATGTGGAGATAGTGAATCAGGAAGTGCAACGGATTAGCAAGGAGGAAGTAAGGACAGCTATGAAAAGGATGAAAAGTGGAAAGGCCGTTGGTCGAGATGACATACCTATGGAAGCATGGAGGTGTTTACGAGAGATGACAGTAGAGTTTTTAACCAGATTGTTTAATGGAATCTTGGAATGTGAGAGGATGCCTGAGGAGTGGAGAAGAAGTGTACTGGTGCCGATATTTAAGAATAAGGGGGATGTGCAGGACTGCATTAACTACAGGGGGATAAAATTGATGAGCCACAGTATGAAGTTATGGGAAAGAGTAGTGGAAGCTAGGTTAAGAAGTGAGGTGATGATTAGTGAGCAGCAGTATGGTTTCATGCCAGGAAAGAGTACCACAGACGCAGTGTTTCCTCTGAGGATGTTGATGGAGAAGTTTAGAGAAGGCTATGATTTAGATAGGAATATAAGTAACAAGCTGGTTAAGTTTGCAGATGATACCAAGATAGGTGGATTAGCAGATAATTTGGAATCCGTTATATCATTACAGAAGGACTTGGATAGCATATAGGCTTGGGCAGATCTGTGGCCGATGAAATTTAATGTCAGTAAATGTAAAGTATTACACATAAGAAGTAAAAATGTTAGGTTTGAACACACAATGGGCGGTCGGAAAATCAAGAGTACACCTTATGAGAAGGATTTAGGAGTCACAGTGGACTCTAAGCTATCGACTTCCTGACAGTGTTCAGAAGCCATTAAGAAGGCTAACAGAATGTTAGGATATATAGCACGATGTGTGGAGCACAAGTCCAAGGAGGTTATGCTCAACCTTTATAATGCACTGGTGAGGCCTCATCTTGAGTACTGTGTGCAGTTTTGGTCTCCAGGCTACAAAAAGGACATAGCAGCGCTAGAAAAGGTACAGAGAAGAGCGACTAGGCTGATTCCAGGGCTACAGGAGTTGAATTATGAGGAAAGATTAAAAGAGCTGAGCCTATACAGTTTAAGCAAAAGAAGATCACGAGGTGACATGATTGAAGTGTTTAAAATTATGAGGGGAATTAGTACAGTGGATCGAGACTTATTTAAAATGAGTTCATCAAGAACACAGGGACACAGTTGGAAACTTGTTAAGGGTAAATTTCGCACAAACATTTGGAAGTTTTTCTTTACACAAAAAATGATAGACACTTGGAATAAGCTACCAAGTAGTGTGGGTAAAAGTAATACGTTAGGGACTTTCAAAACTCAACTTGATGTTTTCTTGGAAGAAATAAGTGGATAGGACTGGCGAGCTTTGTTGGGCTGAATGGCCTGTTCTCGTCTAGAGTGTTCTAATGTTCTAATGTCTTTGTGGACCTGGAGAATGCATATGACAGGGTGCCTTGAGAGGAGCTGTGGTATTGTATAAGGAAGTCGGGAGTGGCAGAGAAGTACATAAGAGTTGTACAGGATATGTACAAGGGAAGTGTGACAGTGGTGAGGACTGCGGTAGGAGCAACGGATGCATTCAAGGTGGGATTACATCAGAGATCGGCTCTGAACCCTTTCTTATTTGCAATGGTAATGGACAGGTTGACAGACAAGATTAGACAGGAGTCCCCGTGGACTATGATGTTTACTGATGACATTGTGATCTGTAGCGATAGTAGGGAGCAGGTTGAGGAGACCCTGGAGAGGTGGAGATATGCTCTAGAGAGAAGAGGAATGAAGGTCAGTAGGAACAAGACAGAATACATGTGTGTAAATGAGAGGGAGGTCAGTGGAATGGTGAGGATGCAGGGAGTACAGTTGGCGAAGGTGGATGAGTTTAAATACTTGGGATCAACAGTACAGAGTAATGGGGATTGTGGAAGAGAGGTGAAAAAGAGAGTGCAGGCAGGGTGGAATGGGTAGAGAAGAGTGTCAGGAGTAATTTGTGACAGACAGGTATCAGCAAGAGTGAGAGGGAAGGTCTACAGGACGGTAGTGATACCAGCTATGTTATATGGTTCGGAGACGGTGGCACTGACCAGAAAGCAGGAGCCTGAGCCGGAGGTAACAGTGTTAAAGATGCTAAGATTTGCATTGGGTGTGACAAGGATTGATAGGGTCAGCTGAAGTTGGACGGTTGGGAGACAAAGTCAGAGAGGTGAGATTGCATTGGTTTGGACATGTGCAGAGGAGAGAGGCTGGGTATGTTGGAAGAAGGATGCTAAGGATAGAGCTGCCAGGGAAGAGGAAAAGAGGAAGGCCTAAGCGAAGGTTTATTGATGTGGTGAGAGGGGACATGCAGGTGATGGGTGTAACAGAACAAGATGTAGAGGACAGAAAGATATGGAAGAAGATGATCCACTGTGGCAACCCCTAACAGAAGCAGCCGAAAGAAGAAGATGATGATGATTTTACAATTAGGCACACCCTAAGGCACCTGCAAAGATGATGACACAGCAGATTTCCTTTCTGTAGTTAGGTGTTGGGGGACCCAAGTGAGAATTGCACATATCTCACTGAAATCCTATTGCCTTTGTTTGCAACCCTCTGGCAGTACAGTGTGACCATACCTTGTTGTTCAGTTTTACAGTAAATGTTTTTTTTTTTTTTTTTTTAATACAAATCATAAAACATCCCTCCATTAATTATTTAACTACTAGGTCTAATTCAGGGATTATATGGATTGGAGTCTAATACCACAGCTTTGTTTCAGTGTTTACGTCTTATGAGAGAGTGAGTAACACATACCAGTCTGTGGTAAGATTTCTGTGTTATACCACTAAAGTTATGTAAACAAAATTATTGCTTTTCTCATATAAAATATTATGAGTGTCCTCGGTTCAAAATTGACTCAATTGACTTTTGAGTGCTTTCAAGAGGGACTGAAAAGCCAGAAAAACACATGTGCTCAGGAGAGCAGAACACAAGCACTCCCTTAAACTAGCCAAACTCAGCAGAATTAATTCAGGGTTTACATGTTGACTTCCCACAGAGACAGAATTACAGAGAGGTCTAAAAAGATTGGTTCACAGCAACAGAGAGATTTTCTGACTGAGCTTTTATTTCTTACATTGACTGGAGATGCAGTTTTTGTCCCATGTGTGGACTGCAGTGGTGCCTTAGCAGGAGCCTTTCCAGCTGAACCACTGGTGCTGAAAGAGGTGTGTGGGCTGCACTGCTTAGCCTCTGAAGACATCATGATCACCGTTTTGTGTTGTGTTCATTTTTAGTCTCATTCCTCATGTAGAATTTTAGAAACATTTGAAAATAAGTGACACACAAAAGTCTACTTATGGCTTGGCTTCTGAGAAAAATGCGGAATCCTGAATGAATAGACATATTGGAAAACGTTCAGTGAAAATTTTTCCATTATCACTTTCAAGACAGAACTGAGGCTAGGGCATGAACATTGTGTCAAGCTGGGAGAGAAGCCGGATTTAATCTGTGGGACATTTTAGGCAGCCAAAAAAGCTGTGCGAGAGTCGAGAGTTAAATCTGAAATTGTCATAGCAAAGTTACCTTAGTACTTTTTGGTAAAATAAGCTGATTACACATATGAGTGCACATAAGTATATCATTGCTTAAAATTCACATAGTTAACTTTTTACAGACAGTTGTTATGTATACTTTAATAATAAGTGAAGTAACCACTTTTTCAATTGTTAATTTTTTAAGGTTACTTTAGTTTTAAAAAAAAAAAAAAAATCGAAAACAAATCTAGCAAAAGTATTTTTGAAAGATCAGTGTAATCTCACATTGTAAACAATTTTCTCGGTGATAAAATAAATGCAGGTCCACATGCAGGTCCACATGCAGGTCAATGGTGATTGCTTATAATGTTTAGATTGGGCGGCTATGGCTCACCAGGCAGGTATAATTTCATTAGCTGGAGAGAAAGCAAAACTAAAAGGCGTGAAAGAGATCAAAATAACCAGTGATCTTCCAATTAAATGCTTGTGGACAATAGAGACAGTAGGGAAAGGAAAACGATGGCTGTGACAAATACTTGAGATTCATGAAGGCACATACAGCTGCAGGGGAGAGGAAAGAGGGCTCCCCACAGGATTGAATATCTGCAGCCAAAGTAAAAGTGTATAAAAGTAAAAAGCATTTAATGGGCATTCTGCTCGGAGCATAAACAGTTCCAGCATATCAGCAATTGCCCTGAATTCTGAACTGCTTAAATAGGACCTTTAACATTTTTATTTAGCAAATTAAATGTATAACATGAATACATTGTGTTTTGTTATTGAAAATATGTAAATGTTTTCACTTTTCCATTTTTTTCTCTTCTGTCTACAGAGAGGAGATTATCAAGCCAATGGGTGTGCGACGAGATGGCACACTTGCCCCTTTGGGTGAAGCGGTGAGGCAGTGCGCACTTGAGTCTGACACCTCTGACTCTGATTAAGAAGTTCCTCCTGGGGCATCATTTTCGTCATAGTGTAACTTTTTTAAGCACCACATGCCTTTCATTTATGCCACTTGCTTAATTCTGTCTTTGCCGGAGTTAAAACATTCACGTCCGTGTAGATGTAGTACAGATAGCACTTATTTTCTTGAGGTGAAAGTGGCTAAAGGAAAGCGCCAGCAGTTTTGACATTTGTTTATTTTTAATCATAAAGTGAATGTCACATTTTGCACTTTAGCGGAGAAATGTATTGCAGTAGGTAAACATGTTTCAGTAAAACGTACTGTGATTGTTTCAGGTTGATATTTGACATTTACCTTTAAAACTGCGATAAGAGGAATTGAACTTGTGCATTTCAGGAGTTAAAGCCCAAAGGGCAGTTTAAGTCATAGAATGCTAAAGTCGTCAAAAAAAAAAAAAAATCAAACATAGCAATATCAGAAATGAGTTTTATATCACTGACATTATATAATACAAGAACAAAGCTTTTTGGCTACTTCTGGGTTTATTTTTACAGTGTCTGTACAAACCTGTAACAATATTAATTCCTAGCTTTAGTTTACTGTAAATATGAATTTATAATAATTGGAGAAAATATAAACAGGCAGTAGTTTAGCTATGAGTAAAACCTTTATATCAGTAAGTTACTTATTAGTGTGAGTTTCTTGTAGGATGCATTTCTGTTAAAGTTCAGCATTTTTAGATAAGCTGAGTAAACTGTATTTTTTAACAGACCTGTTCTTAAAATGTCCACTTTTAGTTTCTTCCTTGGCGCACTGTTAATGTATTTAAACTTTACTTTTGCACTTGAAATAATTAATAGAGAGCTGTCACAATGTTAGTTCCTGAGTGACCCTTGTGGTACCTAATAAATGGTATACACAGAAATATACCACAAAATACAAGGCCAAGGGTAATTTAAATCAAGTATAAAAAGGCACTTGGGTCACTCACACTTACTGCATGTACCATAGATGAGTGAAAATACTGAAACATGAATTGATGAGCATTTAAACCTAAAATTTGAGGTCCTGGTTTGATACTTTGTTTGATATTTTTGTGTTTGCATGATCTTTTCAGCAAAATGAATGTAATCAATTTAATACCAACTTCCAAATGTTTGTGCATCATGAAATAAAAATAAAACATGTTGATTCATCTCTTCAGTAAACAATTACATTTATATGGGTAAGAGGTAATATTTTTTTTTTACATTTTTGAAACTCTCTATAATGTTGCTGTAATGAAGAGAAACTGTTATAACAGTAGAAAATTAAGAATTTATAGTTTCACTAATTTTATATGTGTTCTTCCTATTTGTGGTTGTGTAGCAAATGATGCACAAGTTTAGTACTTTGTTGTATATAGAGGCGTTCAAACCAAAATAACTGGTAAACTGAATGCAGGTACTGTATGCTTGTGTGCTTTTCTTAGAAGTGTATCATTGTATGGAAATGTTTTTCTTCCAACATGCGCCATGCAATCTACAAAAACATGAGAGTTTAGATGGTCTGTGGTGGCAGAAGTTGTTGTATTGGAAATATTTCACATGTAATCTCCACATCTCACTTCTGCTTCTTATTTTTACTAAAAACAGGTGCTGTTCACACTTCACTTTTTTGTTACAATCGACATAAAATGCAATTTTCCGATCATTTGCTTTCCTTGTAAACCACAACAAAAATCAAAAGTGAGTAAAAGCAACATCGAAGCTCTGTTTTTTGAAAACACACAACATGCATTTAAAGTACTTATAAGTAAAAATTAACTTTTCATACGTGCACATTATGGGATGGCGGCTATAATTGTTAAAACTGTAATATGAGGCATTAAAGTTAAAGACTGTATTGTGTTCAGTGCTTGAAGTGACTTTCTTACACAGTAGAATAGGTAGCATTTCTAAACACTGACATGGCTATACAGCATTCAAATTTCCAAAGAAACCTACTGTAAATATTTTATATTTAGCTTGTTGTTTAAACCTGTTGGAGAAAAAAAAGAAAAGTGACACGAAAATGGCACTACCTCATTCCAGTCCTTATAACTGAACACATTTTAGCAATTCTCAAAATTATAGTCATGCACCTAAGGGAAAACACAAGTGCAGTTTTCTGGTTTTATGCAATGAAGTCATTATGAGATGTGTATTGCATTCAGCCATCAAATTATATAATCTATGTTGACTGTTTAAACAGATCCAGTATGGAACAAACCTGATAATTAAACTAAAGCCATTCAGAATGGAGATCAAGCGGTGTGCTTACAGCAGAATTGGAAGTTTCTGATAAATTCCAGAATGCTAACTTGGAAGGTAAATGGGCTCCTGTCACTGGGGAGAGAAGACTTGAGATGGTATTTATCTGACCTTGAATTTAACTTTTTAGACACTGCTATAAAAATTTAAGGTCAACTGCCATTTTATACACCTTGTGCCCACAAGCAAGACTTCTGTTAACAAACTTACTTTTTAAAAAAAGTCAGCTTTCTGGAAAACTAATTTTAAAACAATGAGGATATTGCATGCAGCAAAATGTGTGAAATAGACTTCCTTAAATTATCATGACTATTGTCAAGTACGACTAATGTCATTTCTCCTTATTTGTTCTACTACAATAAAATTGATACAACAAAATTTATAATGTAAAGAAAATATAAATGAACTTTGTAATTATTAGAATGCTCTGCTGGAAAAAAAAATTAAAAATGGCTTTAAGTGGAGTATGTTACTGTTAAATAATTAAGATATCAATGTATAAATGAGTGATTGCTTTAGAACATGGTCTGTGTAATTTCGTAAAGCTTTAATAGAATGATTACATTTACAATAATGATGTCAGTGCTTGGGAAGTAACAGTCACACAACTCGAGTGTGTACTGCAAACAGTACTTGTGAAAGTTTTTTTTTTCTTTAGATATAATTTGAGATTTGTACAATGCTAACAGTTGTATAAAAGGTTTTAAATAAAATGCCATGCATGAAAATAAAAACTGGAAAAGAAGGGCTTCTTTTATTAAATTTTGTGTGTCCATAGGTTCTTGTTTGAAAATCACTACTTTTTTTTTTTTTTTTTTTACGCTGAAACAGAATAGATTAGAGGCCGACCACAAGCAAAGCTTAGAGGTCCTGTGAAAACATACAAAACAGGAGCTTCACACTTGGGAGGTCACATCTTCCATGCAAATTTACAGTCATCCATTCAGAGCCAGGCCTTTTTCCTGCAGCCATCGTTGTTTTATTCTTCACAAGCTTCATCTTTTTCTGCTTCCCTCCATCTCCTGTGCCACAGGAATTTTGCACTTTACTGGAACCATGGCATGTTTTACACAATTTGAAAATTATATATATATATATATATATATATATATATATATATACACACACAAACACACACACACACACACACACATACATACATACACAATGCATCCAGAAAGTATTCACAGCGCATCACTTTTTTCACATTTTGTTATGTTACAGCCTTATTCCAAAA
>JANRMT010062792.1:17024506-17048849 GCA_026402145.1 Polypterus bichir lapradei
ACAACGACCCTAAGCACACAGCCAAGATATCAAAGGAGTGGCTTCAGAACAACTCTGTGAATGTCCTTGAGTGGCCCAGCCAGAGCCTAGATTTGAATCCGATTGAACATCTCTGGAGAGATTTTTAAAATGGCTGTGCACCGACGCTTCCCATCCAACATGATGGATTTTGAGAGGTGCTGCAAAGAGGAATGGGCAAAACTGGCCAAGGATAGGTGTGCCAAGCATCATATTCAAAAAGACTTGAGGCTGTAATTGCTGCCAAAGGTGCATTGACAAAGTATTGAGCAAAGGCTGTAAGTACTTATGTACATGTGATTTCTCAGTTTTTTTTATTTTTAATAAATTTGCAAAAACTTGTAAACTTTTTTCATGTAAACTTTTTTCATGTTGTCATTATGGGGTGTTGTGTGTAGAATTCTGAGGAAAAAAATGAATTTAGTCCATTACAGAATAAGGCTGTAACATAACAAAATGTGGAAAAAGTGATGCGCTGTCAACACTTTCCGGATGCACTATATGTGATGGTCATGGGTAACTTATCTAACTGTAAAATGACTTTGATAAATGTTTATGCACCTAATGTCGATGATAAGGAATTTATGCAAAATTTATTTGCATCCATTCCCAATGTGAACACTCATAAAATTATAATGGCTGGGGACTTTAATTGTGTTTTAAATCCACTCTTAGATAGGACTTCTGTCACAGGGAGGATGACATCTAACACTGCAAAGATAATTACAAAGTTTATAACTGATCACAACTTATCAGACCCCTGGAGGTTTTTAAACCCAAACTCAAGAACATATTCTTTCTACTCACCAGTACATCATTGCTACTCAAGAATTGATTATTTCTTTATAGATAATAATTTCTTGCCTATACAATGCTATTGTTATTTCTGACCATGCCCCTCTGATCTTGGAGCTAAAGTCATTATGCCTCACACACTCACCTCGCAGATGGCGTCTCAACCTGCTTCTATTAGCAGACGAGATTTGTACAGAATTTATATCCAAACAAATCAGCTTCTTCCTAGAGACAAATACATCCTCAGAGATTTCTGCAGGAATACTCTAGGAAACTCTTAATCTGTCCTCTTAAGAAGGCCTTATTTCATATCTTTCCCACAGAAATAAATTAGAAACCAAGAAAGTATCAGAGCTAAGAAGCGAAATTACTAGAATAGATGAAGAACATGCCAGGCTTCCAAGTGAGGCTCTACATAGGAAAAGGCAGGCTCTGCATTCAGAACTAAACCTCTTGACAACTAAAGAAACTGAACAACTAATTTATAAATCCAGACATCATTACTATGAACATGGAGAGAAAGCTAATAAGCTTTTAGCTCAACAAATTCACAAGAAAGAAGTCCACAACGCAATCCCAGTAATCACCAACACGAACGGAGACAAAATCATTGACCACAGAAATATAATGCACACATTTAGAGACTACTATAAATCCTTATATTCTACTGAGTTTAAAGACAACACACAATCTAATGCATTTCTGGATACATTACAGATACCACAAATAGATACTTTTAGTGCGGAGGAACTCGATAAACCTCTAGCGTTATCAGCATTACTAGATGTTATAAAGTCACTTCAAGGTGGGAAAGCAGCAGGCCCTGATGGCTACCCTGCAGAATTTTATAAGAAATTCTCTGCTCAGCTAGCTCCCCTCCTAATAGCAACATTTACAGAAGCCAGAGACAATCAAACTCTTCCTCAAACTTTTCACCAAGCTTTAATTACAGTTTTTACTAAAAAAAAAAAATAAGGACTTATTACAATGTGCATCATACAGACCAATTTCACTTTTGAATAATGACGTTAAAATACTCTCAAAAATCATAGCTAAGAAGGATGGAGAAAGTGCTCCCTTCGGTAATATCACAAGATCAAACTGGATTTATCAAGGGTCGACACTTATCTTCAAATCTTTGACGCCTATTTAATGTAATATACTCACCAACTAAGTCAAACACCCCAGAAATAATATTATCATTGGATGCAGAAAAAGCATTTGACATGATTGAATGGAAATACCTTTTTACTACATTAGAGAAATTTGGGTTTTGCCTGAACATTTGTACATGGATCAAACTACTGTATTCCAATCCAGAAGTTTCAATTTGTATCAACAACATTTGTTCAGACTACTTTAAACTAGAACGTGGTACCAGACAAGGATGCCCCTTGTCACCACTGCTGTTTGCAATCGCCATTGAACCACTGGCAATACACTGTCGAAATGCTGATCAGATAAAGGGGATTATGAGAGAGGGACTTGAACAGAAAATTTCTCTCTATGCAGATGATATGGTACTGTATATATCAGACCCACAAAATTCTGTGCCTGCCGTCTTAACAGCACTTACAGAATTTCAAAAGATCTCTGGTCTCAGAATTAATCTGAATAAAAGTGTACTCTTTCCAGTGAATTCTCAAGCATATAATATTAGATTAGACACCCTACCTTTTATCATTGCAGATCAGTTTAAATACCTCTGGGTAAACATCACAAGTAAACAAAGCTCTTTATCAACAAAATCTTTCCATCTGCATGGAAAAAATTAAGCAAGACTTGCATAGATGGTCAACCCTTCATCTCAATGTAGCTGGAAGAATTAACACTTAAGATGAATATTCTTCCTAAGCTCCTTTTTTTTTTTATTTCAAAACATTCCAATATACATCAATAAATCATTTTTTAAGCAATTAGATTCAACAATAACCTAATTTATTTGGAACTCAAAACATCTACGTATCCAAAGAGCGACCCTACAAAGACAAAAGGCAGAAGGTGGCATGGCTCTACCTAACTTCCAGTTTAATTACTGGGCAGCAAACATACAAGCTATAAAAACCTGGACACAAATAGATGAACATACACAGGCCTGGTCCACAATAGAACTAAAATCCTGCAGTACTTCTTTATATTCCCTGCTCTGTGCCCCAATAAATGCAAGTTAACCGCAGTATACTAATAACCTAATTGTGCTTCACTCACTCAGAATATGGAACCAATGTAGAAAGCATTTTAAGATGGAGAATCTTATATCAGTGGCACCTCTGCAAGAGAACCGCCTCTTTCAACCTTCGCAAACATATGCAGTTTTTAATATCTGGAAAAAATTTGGGATTAACTTGTTTAGAGATCTTTATATAGACAACGTCTTTGCATCCTATGAACAATTACAATCTAAATTTAACATTCCAGCTACACATTTCTTTCACTATCTTCAAATTAGGAACTTTGTTAAACGGAACCTGCCCGATTATCCACATCTTGCACCCTCGTCCATGCTGGAAAAAATATCAATTTCAAAGACTCAGACACCATCTCTGTAATATATAAAATTATTTTACAATCCCTCCCTTTCAAAGATCCAAGAGGACATTGGGGAAAAAGATCTCTCAATTAATATATCAGAAAAGGAGTGGAATAAGCATACAATTATTCAACTCAAAATTATATATCGAGCACATCTGTCTCGCCTAAAACTCTCCAGAGCATGATCCAACCTGCGAACGCTGCAATCAAGTCCCAGCCTCAATGGGTCACATGTTTTGCCAAACTTTTTAATTACCTTTTAGACAGCTTTGGTCTCACAATCCCTCCTAACCCATTAACAGCTGTGTTTGGGGTTCTTCCAGATGGGTTTAAAGTGGAGAAGGACAAACAAACTGTGATTGCATTCACTACACTTTTGGCACGCAGACTTATATTTTGCTAAACTGGAAGAATCCTAACTCTCCTCTTTTAAGTCAGTGGGAAAACAATGTTTTATACTATTTGAAACTGGAAAAAATCAAATACTCAGAGGATCTGTACAGATTTTTTTCAAAACATGGCAGGTTCTAATCAGTAATATTTTAGAATAAGCTCTTAAAGCACAGAGGAAGCAATTATTTCCGTATTTCTTTTTCTTCTCCATTCATCTCTATTGGCTTATCAAACTCATCAATTTAGGTATGTTTACAAGCCTTAAGTTTTACTCCGTTGGCCTTGCTCTCTCTCTCAGGGGTGGGGGTCGATTTGTTCTCAATCCTACTTTTTGTAAAAATTGATTGATTTGTAATGATTGCAATAAAATTAATAAAATTACAAAAAAAAAAAAAAAAGACTACAACCTTAGCACAGAGCTCTAAATGCACAAAATAATACCCTGGGAGCGTAAAAGGTAGACCCTAACAGCACATTTACCTGTAGGAAATTTTGTATACCCTTGTAACAAATCTTTGTTTCACACATCCATTAGTTAAACAATTGAGTTAGAACATAACAATGTCATTGTCCTTTTACTCAACAATTAACTAGAGGATCTTTAACATGAGGTAGATTTTGGATCCTGTGCAACTGAAAGCTGCATTTGTATGGCTCACAAAACAGGTTTACTAGCCTTCATCAAACATTTACACCCAAAGTAGATAACGCTGACTTCCAGAATAACCAAATACTGTTGTAAGAAACAACAGGAAACAAGATGTATGAATTCTGCAAAGACGACCACCAAAGGCTTTTGTGGTTTTCTGTCTGTTTTAGCCAATTCATCTGGGTAGCATAACCTACTTCAGAGTCAAATTTTCAAGAATCTTCTTTATAAACAAGAGAAGAGTACATAATATATACTATAACCTAATCATTGCCGTTTCACCGTACCTGAAGTGACGTTCCCATTACAATCAGCAGGTCTGCTTTTGCAAAATCCTTAGAGTGCAGGAAAAATCTTTCTGGGAGCTCTTCACCAAAAAATACAACATCAGGTTTGACTGTTCCAAGGCATATTTTACATTTTGGGATCTTTCCACTCATTATTTCTTTCTAAACATGAGACAGAATATTATCATTGTTGATGATCTAATAGCATGCTTCTTACGAAAACAAGCAAGCAGTATCCTATAGTCACTTAACTCATCTGTGCTCTAAATGTAAAAAAGTGGGTAAACAATGGTAAGGAATACTTATTTTGGATAAATGCAATTGGTCCAAAATAAAATATTAATTATAGCAATGTGCAACTTGAAAGAAATTCGTAGGAATAAGATATATATATATATATTTGGGCTTGCCTTTGCTTCCTTAGCTGGATACATTGTGTAACACAAGTGGCAGGAGGCAGTGGAGAATGTTCCGTGTGCCTCAACCAACTTTTCTGGTGGAATTCCAGCAACTAAAGACAGAAAAAGGAAAGTACAAATTAACTTTAATGATACTAAGATGGCTGTGTTTACAATTTAGCTAAATGTTAACATCTCTTGAAATTATTAACCATTTTAAATCACACTAAGCAAAGATAGCAATTCATTAGGTTTCCATTAGATATTCGTTTCCCAAATGACTTGAGAAATTATTCTAGACAGAAAGGCTTTTTCAAGGAAACTCCCAGCTGGATTTATTTATTAGAAAAAAATACACATATATATATATTCATATACACACACTGTGGCAGACAGCCAGGACCCATGCCCAGCATGGACCCCCTTTGACACTGGATCCGGGGGAGCAGCCATGGGATGCATACTATGTCTCCCGGAACACTTGGTGGCAGCCCCCCTAGGTTGCATCGGGGCCACTATTATGAAACACCGGAGCTCATCCCTGTTGGGCTTCATGGCCACCGCCAGGAGAGCTGCACAGCTATCTGAGCTTTTGTGGGCTGTAATGCAGCCACACCTGGAAGTGCAGCCTTAATTAGGTCAATTATCACCTGAAGCACTTCTGGGTGGGCTATAAAAGAAGCCAGGAGGAGTGGTGGCACAGGAAAATTAGCTACTTTTGTTGGTTCTTTGCTTGTGTGTGTTTTGGGGACTGTGTAATACCTGTGGGACCCCTGCACTGGTGAAGCGCTTATTCTCACAATTTATATATATATATATATATATATATATATATATATATATATATATATTATTACATTACACACACACACACACATTATACATATGTATAACTCCTCATCCTTTTTTCTAGGTGGCAATTCCCTTGCCTACCGTGCACCGTCTTCTACCTTTCCCTTCAATTTGCCTGCCCTCCCACCTGCGTACATTCAGCAGGGGAGTGACAGAGATGAACAAAATGATGGACATTATTTTCATGAGATGAATGGACAGACATGACTGACTAACTGACCAATATATTACAGTGGTCCAAAAACCTAACACATTCAAGTTTTCCACAAGGCTAGTTTTATTCTTTACTATATTTATAACATGTGAAATGTTTACCAAAATAAACAACAACATTTAGAGGTCACTCCATTTAGCAGTTATATCATTTGAACTGAACAGCAGACAGCTGTTCCACAATTTGCAGGTCTACAACATTAGCACTGTCTTTGATTACATTGG
This sequence comes from Polypterus bichir lapradei, assembly GCA_026402145.1. Classification (NCBI taxonomy): domain Eukaryota; kingdom Metazoa; phylum Chordata; class Cladistia; order Polypteriformes; family Polypteridae; genus Polypterus; species Polypterus bichir. Next base: position 17,030,869 of record JANRMT010062792.1, read on the forward strand.
AAAGCCCTTGTGATGGTTTGTGGCTGGTCAAAGAATAAACTGTTTCTGTTCCTTATCCTTTGTCAGTATGTCATTGTACTTTTCAATGATACTTATTCCTTTTTCAGCTGTGTCATTCACTATTGTCATGTGCCGACAGGTCAAAAAATTTGTTGAAAATTAGATCATGAGTCTACTGTCCTGGTGGCTTCTTCAGAAATGCAAAATATTTACCTTTTTCCATAAGGACATCAAAGAGGAATGGATGGCACCCTTTCTGTTAACAGATCCCCCAGCTTCAGCTGTTCAGATTCATTTGTCAGTTTAATACATTGAGGAATATCTGGTAATGGCCACTCCTGGCTTTTCACCACCTTTCATTTGTTTCTGCTGAGACTCTCATCAGAAAGGGCTATAATAGAAACTCCTACTTAATACTAGAATGTTCTTGAAACTTCAACTTAATACTAAAATGTTCAGTTTTTCTTAAATTGTTTACTAATCACTTAGCCAGTTAAGAACCCTGTGCAAGAGTACATACTTAACAACAGAATGGCACTTCAAAAATCAAGCTATAGTTTTGGGTACATAAAATATACATTTATCATTGGAACATTGAGGAGCTAACACAATTATCTCTGTGCAAACATGAATAATACAGACAATACAGTTTAACCTTCATTGTTGGCAGTCTTCATAATTTGCAGTTAACGTGACCTAAAATGCCACTCCTCTTTTATAATCAGCTGCTTCAAATATACCAAGCAAAGTGGATTACTACTTACTTGTAAAAGAAAAAAAAATAATTTATGTCACTAGATATCTCCAGTGAAGAAAGTGAAAAACGGGTCATGTGCCACATGGCTTATATCTAGATTCTAATAGCTATCACTTTTAGTTTTAAAATTACTCCCAAGAAAACAAAAAAAGAGACTATCAACCATTTTAAAACATTTTTTCTTCTGATAATACATCTGAACCCAGATGTGTGATAGTGGTATTTTTAGGGCATTCATTTATAGGGCTAAAGGTTTGTCATGTTTTGGTTTTTTTTGGACGTCTACCAGTGGCAGCTCCTGTATGGTACCCAATGAACACAATACTGCATTCATTTTTTGCAGAGAACAAATTTCATGATTCATTCGTGGACAGTTTTTATATGTCTGTTGTAGTTTCTCATGTAACAAGTTACTAATGATGAATATTGATCCATGGGAGGATGTGTCCTATTTAGTTATCATTCAGATTCTTGTCACGCTTTTACTGTTTCTATTAAAGACTTGGCTTGTTAAACCACTGCCTGTCTGCAGGGAGCAGGAAGAAAGATGCGATCTTACAAACATTACAATGCCTTTCTTCAAGGCTCTGGACTTCACTCAAGCGAAGCTGGCTTCCATGGAAGGTATACACTACCAAAGATATATTGTAACCACAAAGTGGTACCAATGAGCCTGAAATCTCAGACTCAATATCATCCAACACAGTCCTGAGTTCAAATAAAAGATTTTATTACATCGAAATACCTCACCAAATGTGCAAAATCAACAAAACCACAATTACAAAACAAATGAATAATCTTTCTCACCTTCTGCTCTTCCTGTTGAGTGTTGCCCACTGCCTCCCAACTCCGAAGTGAGGCTGCAGGCTTATTTTAAACCGGACCTAGGACTGCTATCAGTGTCACAACATTGGTCATCCAGAGCACATCCTCCTTGGCACATACTTTCTCTCTCTCTCTATTTTTATATAAATATACACATACACACACACACACAAGTATTGGGACACACCTCTTAATTATCGAACTCGGGTGTTTCAATCAGACCTATTGCCACAGGAGTATAAAATCAAGCACCTAGTCATGCATTTTCCTTTTACAAACATTTGTGAAACAAAATGGGTCATTCTGAAGAACTCAGTGACTTCAAGTATGGAACTTTCATAGGACGCCACCTTTGCAATAAGACGGTTCGTGAAAGTTCATTCCTGCTAGATATTCCATGGTTATATGTTAAGTGGTATTATTGGAAAGTGGAAGCGTTTAGGAACAACAGCAACTCAGCCATGAAACGGAAGACGACGTAAAGTAACAAAGCGGAGTCAATGACTGCTAAGGTGCATAAAAGTCGCCAACTCTCTGCAGATTCCACAGCTGAAGAGTGGAACGGGTTCCAATGCCAAGCAGCTGCATGCAAGCCTCACATTTCCAAGTCCAATGCCAAGCATCGGATGGGGTGATATAAAGTACACCACCACTCGACTGTGACAAATCACACTTTTCTGTCTGGCAGTCAGATCGGCGAGTCTGGGTTTGGCAGACACAAGGAGAACATTACCTGGCTGACTGCATTGTGTCAACTGTGAAGTTTGGTGGAGGAGGAATGATGGTGTGGGGCTGTTTTTCAGGGTTTGGGCTAGGCCCCTTACTTCCAGTGATGGGCAATCTTAATGCTTCAGCATACCAAGAAATTCTGGACAATGCTATGCTTCCAACTTTGTGGAAACAGTTTGGGGAAGGCCCTTTTACTTTTCAGCACGCTGTGCCCCTGTGCACAAAGTAGGTCTATAAAGGCACAGTTGGATGAGATTGGTGTGGAAGATCTTGACTGGCCGCAAAGTGCCCGAACCTTAAACCCACTGAACACCTTTAGGATGAACTGGAACGGAGATTGCAAGCCAGGCCTTCTTGTCCAACATCAGTGCCTAACCTCATAAATGCTCTACAGAATGAAGGGGCACAAATTCCCACAGAAACACTCAAAAATCTTTTGGAAAGCCTTCCAAGAAGAGTGGAAGCTGTTATAGCTGCAAAGGGGGGACCAACTCCATATTAAAGTCTGCAAAGGGGGGGACCAACTCCATATTAAAGTCTATGTATTTGAATGCAATGGCATTGAAGTCCATGTTGGTGTAATGGTCAGGCATCCTAATACTTTTGTCCATACAGGGTACATATAACACGTGTGTATGTATATACAGTGTCACACACATGCGCATGGGAGGCAGCTGAAGGGCTTGAGTAAGGGCAGTTCCGAGTCATACCGGGATGTGGCAGAGTGCACTGACTGTTTTTCTCCCTTTCCTGCAGACCATTTACAGGAGATTCCACCTGGCCCTCTTGATGTCACTTCCGGGACCGAGCCTATGGAAGGAGACCTTGCCGGCTCCAGCCCCTGTGATGTCACATCCGGGCTCGAACCAATGGCTGAAGACCTTCATAAACCAGACCCCTTTGATCTCACTTCCTGTCTTCCCCTTTAAAAGCCTCCACCTTTTCCCTATTCCCTCAGTTCTGTTTTGGACTCGGTTTTGTGCACATCAGTGCTGTATACCCTTTTTTGACTTTGCAGCCAGGATACCAAATTACATGGGTGGCTGCCCCAAACCTTTCTATGTCTCTGTATCAATTTTGTGACAACAGATATAGATATAGTCAAGCATGCGCGTTGGTGGATTCTTCCACAGGCTTAGTTCAAGAATGCAATACCCCGTCAAGACGAGAGGGAATGCTACTGCTAACCTTATTTTCTTGTTGTTCTTTCCTCACAATGCAGAGAAACTGCCCACTAAGGGCACCTAGTTCCTGCACCTTCCAGTCTGGCAACCATAAAACCTGAAGTACCAGGAGAGGGCATCTTTTGAAGTCCAGAGCCTACTACAGGATGGAGCACTGTCTTAGCAACGCTTAACAAAGTTGTTTTCTGTTTCTATTTGTATGATTCTCATTCTGGGGAGTAGCGCATTTTCTTTTCAGTTTATCGAAACTTTTAAGTTTGTCTGGAGGCAATAAAAGGGGCAACCCGGTTGGCGTCCAAAACTTTGTTTTTGTTTTATTACACCATCCACCCACTATATTATATATACAGGGGGTCCTCGGGTTACAACGTTTCGAGTTTACAACACTCACTCCCATATAAACTTAAAAAAAATTGAGACATGAGAAGGAATAAAGGTAAGCATTTTTTTACACTCATTTTTTCTGTTACTACAATACAGTGTACAGTACAGTATATTTATGTCCTTTTCTTTTTTCTCAGGCTTAGATTTTGTGTTTTTATGTTCCAGATTATGATTTTGCAAATGTGTTAAGATAGGTAAGTGACTTAGGCTAGAGTGTGTTTTGACTTACACCAAAATTAGGGTTACATCACTGTTGTAGGAACGGAACTGTGTCGTAACCCGAGGACCCCCTATACAAACATTCATACATACACAAACAGGTGGAATCCCATTGTAACAAAACTCATGGGTTCATAAAAATAATTTTATTATAACAAAATTTTGTTATTATGAATATGGGTAAAATATATAACCAGGGTTGCCTATGATTCGCCATCTCTAATGGCAGCAGCACAAGGACAGCTCTGTAGGTGGTCTGCTGTATCTGGTAAACAATAAACCATGGGCAAATTGGTCGTTCTCTGCAGGATCGGGCTAACCGTGTAACGTGCTTGTCGCACAATATTTAGAACATTTTGCACTAGGCACACTGCTTTTCCTTGCACTCTCTGGAACTGTCTTCATCAGACCACATCTGCTACACCAATGATTTCAAGCCACTGGTGTTCTTTTAATCTGAAGATGGGAGCTAAAGCAGGACACTTGCCCGTGTTGCGGTTTCTAAAGGCTCCCATGTTGAATGAAGTCTTGAGACTTTATCTACCTTCTTTCTAAGGTAATAAAGTACCTGTATGTTCCTTGAAAACCTGAACTCTGCGACCCATGCTTTACAATACCTGTATATAAAGAAAAAAAATTTACTTTTTAAGTGTGAAAATATTTTATTTTATAATGAGACCTTAGAGGAAGATGAAGCTGTGATTCCAAATGCTTTCGCCACATCACTTTTCTTCATTCTGGAATCATCTTTTCCAGAATCAAATTTTTGTTTCAGCATAAACTGACATAATTTCTCACTTGTTTTTGTAATCTCAAAGAAAACTTAAAAACCACTATGAAGCTCAAATTGTATAGTATCTGCACGCAACACATCTACCCACACGTTCACTAGGTGAAGCACTGACTTGAAATTTGGCTACACTTGCATGAAGTCACGCTTACCCTCTCACCGAGCCACCCCGAGACTGTAAATTTCACAACAAACTGTCTCTTTCTTTAAGACAGCCTGTGTCAGGGTTCCTAAGTCTCGGCATGGAAAGTACTTGTTGCATCACATCATCATCTTCAGTGGTCATTTTTGGTCAAAAAAAAAATCTTGTTATACTGAAATTTACATTTCGTTAAAACGAAATTCGTTTAACATGATGTTGTATGAGCGTTTGTTAAGGCCAACAAAAAATATTCGTTATTCTGAAAATTTCATTACTTTTGTATTTGTTATAATAGGATTTGACCTATATATTATTTAAGGCCTGGGAAAGTTAACATGTTAATTTTTTGTGATTAATGTGTCGTTTGACGCATTCAAAAATATTGTCACATTCAGAGTTAGCACTACCTCAGGCAGTGCTTTGGTCAGGACGGTGTTTTCATTTTTTTTTTTTTTTTTTTTAAATTACAAAACAATAATACTAAAAGTTAAGTATGTACCTAAAGAATTACATAAATATCCAGTACTGTATTTACTGTATATACTACCATTAAAAATTTTATGAATTTTCATTTAAAGGTTTAAAATTTCATATTACATGGTTTACAACGATATGCCACATGTCAGTATGTAGCACTGGTGTTCATTTTCTTGATTTATAAATAATGGCATAGGTGCAGGGGAGTGGGGGGCTTATGGTAGTCCTGGTGAAATGCTGAAGAAAAGTTGCGAAGGTGAAAATCATGCTGTCTTCTTTCCATTTCACGTTTCTGTAAGAAGATCGAATAAATGTCATATCACGTAAGTGCTAAATAAATTATCTTTGAATGGTACTAAAACTAAAATAAGTCTCTAGTACTTGGGTAATGCCATAGAAGGAATTAGCAGAAACAAAAGAACAACAAGGAGCATGGCTTGTTCCAAAAAAAAGAAAGGAAGATTCAGAAAACTGAACTTTCAAAGATGAACGGATGAACCAATATACATACAGTATGTTCAGTCTGTGGGTAGTTCAAAACCAGTTCGTCTCATTTGTTCTGACACTGTGGCTATAGTAAAAAAAAAGTTGAAATGTAAAGCGCGACTATGAGAGAAAACACAGAACTTGTTTGCGCAAACATGTCTGTGGCAGTCTGAAGTGAGGACACGTAAAATAACCAAACTGAGAGTCCACTATGACAGATCCACCACATTCATTTACAGCTCAGCTACATGCAAATGAATGTTCAAGTAAGGAAGCATTTATTTTGGGGCAACATAAAAAAAACATTTTGTGACATGACCATTTTAAAGGATTGCACTTTTTAGTTTTATTCAGATGTTTGCTTTCCTTTACTTAAAATGAGAATGTGTTAGGCCTACTTGTATTTTTTATATTACGTTAAAGATAGTTATTTGTATTCCATACAAAAACAAGGTCAAATAAATTCAAAGGGTCTGCATATTTATAGTCCTTACTGAAAATTGAAAATAAATGCTGTGGTAATTATACCGTGTTTATGTTTTTTTTATTTTTTTAAAGACATTCAGTGACTACGTACAGTACATAAAGATTGGAATCATAGCTAAAACTTGAAGTTCGGACCAATGATAGGAAAAAACTTTGTTTGTTTGTCTGACCTCTTTAAATTTTAATTCAATACCACTGGCTCTAGTACGTCTGTATTAAACTCAACAATCTGACATGTAGCTAACAGTATTGTCTGCCCTAATAAGACAATAAAATTCTAAGAAATAGAAGTGTACAGATTATCCCTAACCATTTGTAACCCAAAAAAATCCCAAGTCACACCATGATTCTACCAACCAAAAAAGCATTAAATCTCTTAGACATGCTAAACTATCTGAAGGCGTGGGATGGGGTAAGCAAGAAAAGCAGCTTGGAGATTGCTATTCGTAGACACAGTACTTAGTGAGCACTTTGAACACATTTCCCAGACAGCTTCATCCCTTTGCCCACTCATACAGGCAGTCCTCTCTCTGCCTCTCTCCACTGATCTGGGGTCAGAGGCACCTTGTATGCCCATTAGCCCTCAGCTCTGTAAGAGTTGCTGGCGAACACACACTGAGGCAGATTGACCCCCTGACACGTCCTCTGGCTGCTAAAGTGCTCTCCAAGTCCCGTGTCTAGTATTTGCAGAGTTTTAAGACAAGATGTAATGTATGTCCATTTAAGACTTTACTATTACACTTAAATCAGTGTAGAGCAGTGCATTCAAAGTCAACAGTCTTTTCAATCATTTAATTTTTACTTTGACACTTCTGCATCTCATATGCTTTGCTAATTTGAGAATTAATACATTGACCTTGTTTTCTTCTTGCCTTCATTTCAACTTGCCTTTTAGGAAGGTATTCAAATTCAGTTTGTACTTGCTCAAGTAGTAACTCACATTTTGTTAGTAGTTCAGGTTTAAAGTCATGGTTTAAAGTATGCCATTAATTTTTTTATTTTTTAAAAATTCCTTTGTGTTTATTCTACATTAATTTTGTGATTCAGTGTGTATTTACTTCATGATTTATGTACTAATTTTATAATTACATGTTTTAATGTTAGATGCAATTAATTACAAACATTTATGCAATTAATTACTTAATTTTTTTAATTGATTGCCAGCCCTAATTTTTTCTTCAGGTGTTACAGTGCCAGTCTTTCAAACAAACTAAACAATACACGTTTCCAAAATATGTTGCATCAGTTACATACATAAAAATAAAGTGATTTTAATAACAAATGTGTGTTTTATTTTAATCCCTGTTGTCATTTGAAGGCTTTAGAACCTATCCATCCTCCCATATTAAATAAGGCTGCAGACATCAACAAGGCTTTAAAGCTAATTTAGGTCTGCCTTGGAATAAACTACTAGTTTAAAACCACAAAGGAGGGCACAAGGACAGCGCTTACAAATACACTATCATCAAGAAACAACATTGTCTTAGAGTAAAGTAACCTCAGGGAGCCATAATTGTGTACCTTGAAAATAACCATGATGATAAACTATAAAAAAAGGTCACTTCAAAAAAGTAAACCCAGTCAAATGATTAGGACACAATAGAAGTCATAAAATGCCTACAGGACAGCTGCTCTAACTAGACCACATGCTTTTTTTTTTTTTTTTTTTTTTACACCTCCTGCAAAGTGACAGAATAAAAACATACTCTTTCACACTTCACTTACTTGTTTCCAAGCTATCAATGTTTTGAGTATACATCCGAAGCAGCAACCCCTTTTCATGTAGCATTCTCACAAAATAGTGTACGTAGTTAGGTTTGTGCTTTCCTGGATAGAGTTCCTTAGCCAACAAAAAAAATGGTCTGGGGTCACAGGTGAAGAATTTAATATCAAAGATAGCTTCTGGGTAAGGAATGTTGTATTTCTTCAAGTTTGCATATAGGCCAGTTCCAGGAGTTCTGTATATGAATATTGAAACAGAAGCATTCAATTATTTGATAACTCCGCAGAAAGATTTTATTCCAGTTCTCTCTATGAGAATAACATGCCAGTCTTGTCTTAGCAATATTAATGACAGTGTTGTATAACACTTAATTAAACATTTCATTAGAAAGGCAAAAGAACCCTTAGTTATCAACTACTCAACGTTTTATATTTCAAAAAGAAAAAAATAATAGCACAAAACCACAAAGACTTGTGAAAGGAGAGCTATCCCATTAACATAGTGGTCATTAAATCAAAAGTGTGTTTAACCAGACAAACATTTACAGCACAAACTCCACTTCTTTGTCTGTGCTGAAAATCACCCAGTGTTGTAATTATCTGTTGCCATAAAAACGGCAGTGTGAATGAGAAAGAATGTCATCCACCTTGTTCCTGATGAATTAACGTATTCAATAAGGTGTCTGCCAAAAATAATAGAACTCATTCTGGGCAAAATTATTATTTTTACAGAGTACATGATACAAAATATCAGTCTGAGTAAATATGAAGCTGTCTTTAATCTGAAAAACCCTGTACAGTCTACTGACCTGAAGTCTGGAATACCACTGGCTGTACTAATACCAGCTCCTGCCATCACAATAATATTTTTTGTGCGCTTCTGTTTGATGAAACCTACAATGTCCTCCAGGCACAATGAATGCCCTCTTCTGGTAGAATATGGTGGATGAATGGCTGTTATGTCGAACTTCTGGTTAACTTTGCCTGTTCTAAAAGCAATGCTTATATGGTTAGTTTAATAGAGAAATTTAATTTACAAGAAAATGTGAAATTAAAAAATCAGACATCTTAAGAGAGCTCCACACATACATTTATTTTAGAATGTTACAGTTCATCTCAGCAATCATATCCAATAATCATTGTCAATTTTATTTTCATTCAAGAAACCATTCAGTCAAAACACCTACTGATCAAACAAATGGAATTTAACAAAATTAAATAATACCAGTGCACTTTTTCTTTCTCCACATCATTATCAAAGGCTATAAAATGAACTCTCATTTGGCTTCCAGTTCAGGTAATTAAAAACTTTTCATTAGCCTTAGCACTGTTTTCTAAAAGGTTTTTAAAATGGGATTTGAGTCATCTAAGATCATTTTTGAAAGAACTGGGAAGTAACGGTCGCAACAAATTATAACTAAACTACTAATTCTGACCCTACAACTGGATCACATCAAATGTGCTTTCCTAAATATGCACATCATGATTGAGTCTGAAATATTAACTGACGCATTGATTTTTGATTAAATCCTCTGTCTCTTTCCTGCTCTTTTCCGATTTACTATTAATTCCAAAGGAAGTACAGGGATAAAGTCTTCATTTTTGGAAAGCTCTTTCAGCTTGGGAAAGTCAGTCAGTCAGTCACTGTCCAACCCGCTATATCCTAACACAGGGTCACTGGGGGTCTGCTGGAGCCAATCCCAGTCAACACAAGTCGCAAGGCAAGAACAAACCCCGGGTAGGGGGCCAGCCCACCGCAGGCTTGGGAAAGTGCTACATAAAATGTTAATTAAATAGGAATGTGTTTGTAACTGTTTCAGAAAATAGTTAGTAAATTAAAAAAAGTCTTATCATCAAATGAACTCCAAAGATGTCCCTTTATTTGCACCAACCATTGGAAGCTCACTATGTGACTAGCAAGGTTCACCATAGCAAGTCTGCTTAGTCTTAAGAGAGCAACCCTGTTATCACTTAGGTTCATTTACACAAAGTAGCTGGTGAACATTTCAATCACACCAATGAAAAAGGTACATTCTAGCAATACCCCTCACCCATTAAATAACATCTAAAAGGTCCCAAAATTGATAATCATTAAATGTCTTTTGTAAACATTTGGTTTACAGAATAACACTTGTTACATGTAAATTATCACAGAACAAATCACAAACATAAATGTTCTTAATATAAAGTGTGCTACTACTAATCACAAATATGATCATTCTGCGTCATATCTATTCTCAGGTTTCCTGCCAGGTTGTTGTCCATGTGGAATCTGTACATTCTGACCATGTCTATGTGTGTGCATGTTTGGTTAACTAGAAACTGTAAATATGCCCTTTGTGGTTGTGAAAGCAGTGGGCTCTGGAATGAATTGATGCTCCCTCAATGAATGGCTTTTGCCTTGCTCCAAATCTTGGCAGTACAGACATCAGAAAACTACCCCTAAACCTGAGTTGGATTAAGTGGGTTTGACAATTGTTATTTTCAAAAGTGTCTTCTATTATATTAGGCAGTATCTATATATGTATCCCTACCTAAGGGTGGTCTGTCTGACACGCAAAAACTCATGCACCCCTGAGCTTTTAACTTTGATCTTGGTCTCAGTCGACAGCTTATGATGTGATACATGCAACAAGACCCATGAATTGGATGTGTGGGCCACCTCAGCCATGAAATTGAGCTTTGTCATGTTCATGGCAGGCAGCAATGCAGATGTGTGCTGTGGCCAACAACAAAACCACAGTGATGCATGCTGCTGACAAGAACAGTACAGTGGGGGGTTTAGGTGCTTCTCCCAGCAAGCAGCAACACAGTGACGCAGCTTCATGCCTTGCAAAATAGCAGTAATATGGCCATCCGGCTAAAGAGACAAGAACATCACAGTAGCATACACTGCTGACAGTAAAGCACAGTGCACAGGCAGACTGAAAGTCATACACGACCAAAGCATTGGAGATGCAGCCTTTCTACACTACTTTAGTGGACTTCAGGTCCGTTGAACACACATCTGTCAAAAAAAAGAACTGTGGTAACATTGGATGCCAGTGAAAGACTTGTCAGCAACCTCGATAGAGTGACCTGGGGTGCTGTGTTTTGTAAGAGGCACATACACCAGCTTTCTTCGAGGACCAGAGGTTTAAATGTTACTAGTTGTGAATAAAATGCAAAGTTTAATTTTTGCCTTTTTAGTCAATGATGCCAAATCACACACCAACTTCCTCAATAACATTAAACGTTCTGAATTTTATATTTATTAATCTGTGATACCAAATATTACAATTAAAGAATTTAAGTTTTAAACTATACCTTAGATTTTTCGGTGTGGATCTAACTCTAACTACCTAAAACTCAGCTGAGAGCTGGTCAAGTGCAAGTAGAAATCAATCAGCTGGTGCTCCATGCAGATCTTCATCAACAGAGTACTGAGATGCACTCAGATATCCCATCCATGACAAGACATAACTTTGGCAGAGTCTTGCTACATTCAGAAGATCCTCAGTGTTCCAGACCTTCTTTACCACACACTCTAGGGAATGTTTTGGCTTGGTTTTGGTTGATGACATAACTACTTCCTTCTTGACCAAGAAGTATTCATATACAGTTAGGTCCATAAATATTTGGACAGAGACAACTTTTTTCTAATTTTGGTTCTGTACATTACCACAATGAATTTTAAATGAAACAACTCAGATGCAGCTGAACTTTCAGCTTTAATTCAGTGGGTTGAACAAAACGATTGCAAAAAAATGTGATTTTTTTTAACACAATCCCTTCATTTCAGGGGCTCAAAAGTAATCGGACAATTGACTCAAAGGCTATTTCATGGGCAGGTGTGGGCAAGTCCGTCGTTATGTCATTATCAATTAAGCAGATAAAAGGCCAGGAGTTGACTTGAGGTGTGGTGCTTGCATGTGGAAGATTTTGCTGTGAACAGACATGCGTTCAAAGGAGCTCTCCATGCAAGTGAAAGATGCCACCCTTAAGCTGCGAAAACAAAAAAAAACCCATCTGAAAAATTGCTACAATATTACGAGTGGCAAAATCTACAGTTTGGTACATCCTGAAAAAGAAAGCAAGCACTGGTGAACTCAGCACCGCAAAAGAGACCTGGACGTCCACAGAAGACAACAGTGGTTGATGATCGCAGAATCATTTCCATGGTGAAGAGAAACCCCTTCACAATAGCCAACCAAGTGAACAACACTCCCCAGGGGGTAGGCGTATTGATATCCAAGTCTACCATAAAGAGAAGACTGCATGAAAGCAAATACAGAGGGTGCACTGCAAGGTCCAAGCCACTCATAAGCCTCAAGAATAGAAAGGCTAGATTGGACTTTGCTAAAGAACATCTAAAAAAGCCAGCACAGTTCTGGAAAAACATTCTTTGGACAGATGAAACCAAGATCAACCTCTACCAGAATGATGGCAAGAAAAAAGTATGGAGAAGGCGTGGAACAGCTCATTATCCAAAACATACCACATCATCTGTAAAACACGGTGCAGGCAGTGTGATGGCTTGGGCGTGCATGGCTGCCAGTGGCACTGGGACACTAGTGTTTATTGATGATGTGACACAGGACAGAAGCAGCCGAATTAATTCTGAGGTGTTCAGAGACATACTGTCTGCTCAAATCCAGCTAAATGCAGTCAAATTGATTGGGTGGCATTTCAGGATACAGATGGACAATGACCCAAAACATACAGCCAAAGCAACCCAGGAGCTTATTAAAGCAAAGAAGTGGAAAATTCTTGAATGGTCAAGTCAGTCAGCTGATCTTAATCCAATTGAGCATGCATTTCACTTGTTGAAGACTAAACTTGGGACAGAAAGGCCCACAAAAAAACAGCAACTGAAAGCCGCTGCAGTAAAGGCCTGGCAGAGCATTAAAAAGGAGGAAACCCAGCATCTGGTGATGTCCATGAGTTCAAGACTTCAGGGTGTCATTGCCAACAAAGGGTTTTCAACCAAGTATTAGAAATTAACATTTTTATTTCCAGTTATTTAATTTGTCCAATTACTTTTGAGCCCCTGAAATAAAGGGATTGTGTTAAAAAATGCTTTAGTTGCCTCACATTTTTATGCAATCTTTTTGTTCAACCCACTGAATTAAAGCTGAAAGTCTGCACTTCAACTGCATCTGAGTTGTTTCATTTAAAATTCATTGTGGTAATGTAGAGAACCAAAATTAGAAAAAGTTGTCTCTGTCCAAATATTTATGGACCTAATTGTATGGATGACCTCTTAATTTCATGACTAGTCCTGCCCAGGTATTCACCCATAGGCTCTATCCCTGCCCTGCACCAAGATTAAGTCACATCTTAGATGAAAAGAAGCTAAACATTTCCAGGAGATCCTCACTACCTGCTTACTAGTCTCCCAGATGTATCTGCTTGATGTCTTAGTCTTCTGAGCCAGCTCAAAACCAAGTGGCCAGCTGACAGCTCTACACCTCTCTTTACTGCAGTGCCCCAGATTAAAAGGAAAACAAAAATCTGTTCAAAATGCCTTAAATAGCACTGTGTTAAAATTAAGAGATGGTAAACCAATACTACACTAATAATTTCAGTGAGCTGTTATAGGATTATCCTGGTAAATAGCATGTTAAAATAATGCTTTCCCAAAGCAGCACATCTTCATTATGCATATATTTATAACATTTAAATAAAGGTTGGTAATCCAAGTCAGATATCAATGAAAAAAAATCAATGAAAACAGAGCCAGGATTTACATATAGAAAATTTTAAATAAAAACTGCAAACATATACATTTTACCTTCTCTCACTCCGATTTCTTTCACCCAGTGCTAGCTGGCAAAAGTTTTTTGATAAGACAGAATCTAGACTCTCAGAAAGCACAGTAGCAGGTTTGATTCTGGTAGTGCTGCTCACTACTCTAACTTCAGTTTTCATTGTATGACTTTTTACTTCATCTTTGTGCTGGGCCACTTCAGATATTCTGCCTGCATGATGCTTTGGGCTTGGTAGAGGGCCTGCTTTTCTTTCATGACTCTGTTTAGTAGCTAGGTCAGTTAAACCTGAAATGTAAAGTAAAAGTTGAGTTAAGGTTTCAGTTCTACTGGAAATGAAAAAAAAAATACATTTTTACATTTCAACAGCTGCATCAATGAAATACAATAATAAACACCTTTAACATAATATTCCTGCACATAAAAATATATCAGTGAAGAGGAATTCTACAAAATTCAAAAAAATACACCTTAATCTTTACTATTTCATTATGAATAATGCTGCACAGCCACACAATTTTTGAGTAATTTCAGCCAACAAATTATTCAGCAGAAGTTTGTCAAGAAACACTACTGGAGCTCCTTTATACCCACAGTAATATGCCTGCATAGTCAGAAGTTTTCTTTCTTTTTAAAGTTTCTTTATTCTTAGTCTTTCTGGTGTTCATCCTGCCGGAGAGACACAACTTTCCACACGCCTACCCGGATGTGCCGCATCAAAAGAGCTACTCCCGCACAGAGCGGAAAGGAGTCCTGTCTGTCGTCTCAGACCTGCGTGAAGTTTTTTTTTTTTTAAATGGCCAAAGTGCCAATCCTGCCACCAACCCCCATGATTTCCTTGCAAGTTGAAGGACAGCTTGCCGGATGCAGTTTAACATCATACCCGCTCACAGAGTCCTGAATGAAGCACATTAACTGCATTGTGAGGGAGCGTCAGTTATGGCACTATGGCCATGTGGCAGGATTCACCAAGAGTGATCCAGCTCGTAGGATTCTCATTGTTGAGGACCCGAGTGGCTGTACCAGGCCAAGGAGACACCCATGTAATACGTGGCTGCGGCAGATAGATGGTCATTTCCGTTGGGGACTGGACTGCATGTCTGCCTGGGAGGTTGCCAAAAAGGTGTACCAGTGCATGCTCCCCAACCTGACCTGACCTGGGGCCTCATGCATAACGCCGTGCGTAGAATTCACACAACAACATGGCGTACGGACAAAAGTGGAAATGTGCATGCGCACAAAAAAAAAATCGAGATGAATAAATCTGTGCGTTTGCCAACTTCCACATTCTTCCGCTACATAAATCCCAGTCAGCGTGAAAAGTAACGCACGTGCACGCGCCTGCTGTTCCGTCCCATCTCCTCCCAGAATTACGCCTCTTTGAATATGCAAATCAATATAAATAGCCCTTAAGCTCAGCGTTCTGTGAAAAGACAATGGCAAAAGGGGGGAAATAGAAGAATTTCAGTGAATACCAAGTGGAGGCAAGGAAAAAACGTACTATTTGTTGGTTTAAATAGTGGTATAAACAACAAAAGGAAGTTAAAGCAAGTAACACAGAGTGTTGGACAAACTTGAAAGCCCAAGTTGACAAAGTCACACAGTGCCCAAAATAAAAAAAGAATTTGTCAAACATAAAAGTCGCCGTGAAAAGGCAAGTCGTAGCCCACCATCTGAGTGTCATATGAAAACTTATTAGGATACAGAGAAAAAAAAAAATAGGCACACAGTGGGGGGGGAAGCACGAAATGTCAACTTTAATCTCAAAATTTCCACTTTAATCATATAGTTTATTTTGTCATTAAAGTAGAACATCATAAACTTCATCTTAAAATCACTTAATTTAGTAGTTTCTCAAATCCCATCGTAACTAAAGTAGCACGTTAAATGCTTTGTTTTGTATTTGATCTTTTATGTGCTCTGTGTGTGTGTGAGAATCACTATGTGCTTCTTAAACGGGTTTTCTCTTCCTCCGACAGGACACAGAATCCATTACATTCGTGATATTACAGCTCTCTGAATAATTAAAATACTGAGATGTATACTTGACATCATTTTCATGATGATAGGAGTTAAAGCATGTTATTAAACATGGGTACACGGTGGTGCAGTGATTGTTCCTACCTCACGCAAGATGCTTGCTGTGCCATGTGTGACCTTCGATGAAATAATTGCAGCAGTACTGTCTCTTTCAAACGTACTAACCTCAAATTCCTGTCCTTCCTTTTCTTTCTCTAAGCAACCAATCGCCACACAATGAGCTCTGTAATAGACGTTAAGCCATCTATAAGCTTAGAATGCCGATTATTCAAATCTTCTAAGGAACATTGAAATATCTTTGTAGTGCATGTTTAATTACTCCATCCATCTATCCTTCCCTTGTTGTGCCAGCCCCAGCAAGAATACAGCGCGAGGCAGGAACAATCCGTGAATAGAGTGCCAGCTGCTCGCTAGCGCTACGGCACCATGTCCTCACGTTTATTAACAATATAGATTATTTAAATGAAGTTAACATTTTTTCTGTATAACGTAATAAACATTTTGCTGCATTTCATCTTAAAAATGATATCGTCAACATATGTAAATACGCACTTTATAAAGTGGTGCAGGTTGTGCAATATTATAACTATCGCAAGTTTACAGTGAGGTAACTGTACTAATAAGCATAAACAGTTCTACAAGGAGGACTTGATGGACTGATTGAGTGCATTTATGGTTCTTGGGATGAAACTGTTTCTGAACCGTAAGGAAAGGCTCTGAAGCATTTGCCGTATGAGAGCAGTTCAATAGACACCATGGCTGAGGCAGCGTGTGCTAGATGCTGTATACCGATGATTCTCTTTCCAGTCAGCTGCTGTAGAGCTGTGATTCCCCACTCAGATACAGTGATATAAATACTCCCGAGTGGTGCAGTGAGAGTAATATGGAAATAGATGATCCACTGTGGCAACCCCTAATGGGAGCAGCTGAAAGGAGAAAAAAAAAAAAGGTGCAGTGAGAATAACAACGCTAAAGCAGCTATGGTATTTATAATAGTTTGACCATTCCGTGGACCATTATATTGTTACAGGTTAATTACAATCAGATGCATTAAACTAAAACAGTATGTGGTTAATTTCAGTGTATTAATAAAACCGCGTCAGCAATGTGGATCTAGAAAAGAAAGGGAAACCACACTGGAACAGTAGCACTGCTTTGATGCTGGGTGGCGCCAATTTGCAAAACTGAGCTGAGAACTTGTGTACACCAGGGTTGGAGCTACCGTGAAAATGTGCGTCGCTTTACACCAAGTTTAGGTTTTATACATCGCGATTTGAACATGGAAACTTTCATACACGACATTTTTGTGCACACACACTGTTTATACATGAGGCCCCTGGTGTTCAGAACATACTGTAGTGTGTGTTTATATATATTTATATATATCCATCTGTTTAGGTATTTATTTATTTAAAGAACTTCTGTAAAACATGAAAAGGGCAGGATTACCTAATGTATTGGCCACATACTATTTATTCAAAATAAAGTTTTTCAAGAAGCAGACTTGGCTGTCGTGTAGAGTCTTTAACTTACTGTTAATTTTTTTTTTTTTTTACTTTCCCTGTAAGAACCATTTCATGTACACTGTACAGTATATGGTTTAAGTTAAAATAATTACTAAAAGCTACAAATAACCTGACATCTTTTCAGGTTAATAATCATGGTCAATGCTAAAATATATAGCCGACAATGTATGGCAAAAGTTGCTCTCATCTTTCAGGTTGACTTTAGAGAGAGCATAGAAATTTACCAAGCACAACTAAAGTGAAAAAATCCTCTCTCAACCTAGCAGAGCAAGATTATTTCTGAATTTCTCAAATATCAGGCACTACAGTCTGACACAAAGTTAATGAGGCCCGAATTGAAAACCTCCAATTTAAAACTTTCAATTTCAGACCATGCAAACAAAAAATGAAGCCAAATGAGATGGTCTTGTCTTAAATGTTAAAATCAAATTGACATCAATTTGATAAACTCTAGCCGTTTATATGAG
>JANRMT010062792.1:17063849-17088543 GCA_026402145.1 Polypterus bichir lapradei
AAAATAAACAGCAACACTCATAACAGCGACAAAACTATTACATTGACAATCATGTTACGTTATTTTTAAAATGTTTCCTTTTC
Organism: Polypterus bichir lapradei; assembly: GCA_026402145.1. Lineage (NCBI taxonomy): Eukaryota > Metazoa > Chordata > Cladistia > Polypteriformes > Polypteridae > Polypterus > Polypterus bichir. The sequence goes on from JANRMT010062792.1 coordinate 17,063,933, forward strand.
TCTTTCATAACTTCTTTAACACACTACTTCTCCGCTGCGAAGCGCGGGTATTTTGCTAGTATTAAATAAAACTCCTCAATGATATATGATATGCTTCCCGTGCGGTGCTTCGCATACTTAAAAGCTCTAACAGCACGTATTGATTTTTGATTGTTTGCTTTTCTCTGTCTCTCTCACTAACTCTCAGACATTCTCTACTCCTGACGGAGGGGGTGTGAGCAGAGGGGCTGTTCGCACACTGGCCTAGAGGATACGGATGCTCCTCTAAAAAATGCTGAACGACTACATTCATATTGCTGCCTTCCTTGCAGCTGCTTTGTCCGGCAGTGCCTCGCATACTTAAAAGCCCAAAACAGCCCTATTGATTTTTGATTGTTTGCTTTTGTTGCTCGCGCTCTCTCTCTCTCTCTCTCTCTCATTCTCTCTCACATTCTCTGCTCCTGACGCGCACTCCTTTGAAGAAGAAGATATGTTTGCATTCTTTTAATTGTGAGATGGAACTGTCATCTCTGTCTTGTCATGGAGCACAGTTTAAACTTTTGACTAAAGGGTGTTATTTCATGTCTAGAAGGCTCTAATAATGTTAGAAAATGTATTTAGAAGGTTGTAAACAGGTTTTCTATGCTCTAACTGCGAAAATATTCGATTTATAAATAAAGAATCCTACTTCTCGGAAATTCAATTATCGCGGCAGAGTCTGGAACGGATTAACCGCGATAAACGAGGGTTGACTGTACTGCTTATGATTTACAAAGTCTTAAATAATCTTGTTCCATCCTATATCTCGGAATGCCTTTCACTCCAAATTGTAACCTTAGACCTTCAAATGAGTGTCTGCTTATAATTCCAAGAGCTAAACTTAAAAGAAGTGGCGAGGCAACCTTGTGCTGTTATGCACCTAAAATCCTGAATAGTTTACTGATAGAAATTCACCAGGCTAATACAGTGGAGCACTTTAAAAATCTTCCAAAAACCCATTACTTTAACATTGCTTTCTCATGGCTTCATTTTAGTGAAACTCTGATATTTTGTATATGCATTTAATTTAAATTTTTTTTACATGGCTCCAAAATCCATACTAAACCCTACTTTCTTTGCTGATTTTTTCCGGTTTTCTGTGGTGGAGATCTGCGTCACCACCACCTGATCAAAGCACCGTGCAGTCCCTACATTGTTGGATTGAAGGCCAGAGGTCCACATGACCACCATCATCTAATTCTTCCACGTGAAGCCTGAAAACCATGAGGACTGATTGACATCATTTATGTCAGGTAGAATTCTTAGTGGGGGCTGGTCGGTCTCATGGCCTTGGAACCCTTTCAGATTTTGTTGTTTTTTTTTCTCCAGCCCTCTAGAGTTTTTTTTTTTCTGTCCCCCCTGGCCATTGGGCCATACTTTATTCTTTGTTAATTAGTACTGTCTAATTGTTATATTTTTTTTCTTTCTTCATCTTGTAAAGCACTTTGAGCTGCATCATTTGTATGAAAACTTGCTATTCAAATAAATGTATTATTATTGTTATTTTAAAATGAGTTCATCAAGAACAAGTGGACACAGTTGGAAACTTGTTAAAGGTAAATTCCTTTAACATTTGGAAGTTTTTCTTTACACAGAGAACCATAGACACTTGGAATAATTTACCAAGTAGCGTGGTAGACAGTAAGACTTTAGTAACTTTTAAAACTAGACAATGTTTTTTAAAAGAACTAAGTGGATAGGACTGACAAGCCTTGTTGGACTGAATTGCCTGTTCTCATCTTCTAGTACAGTACTAGATTGGATTGCTCTTCGCTCATTATATCAAAACACTTTAAACAACTGGGAATACCCATCACAAGTAAATATACTTTAAAGTTATTTTTAAATACAAGTTTTGAAGTACATTGGTTAAAATCAAACAAGATGTTAATAGATGGTTCACCTTTTACATCATCTTAGGAGAATTAACACTAATTCATAAGCTGCTATATCAATTCCAGATTCTATCTATTATATATTATTATATTATATATTATATATATATTATATATTATATCTATTATACAGTATTATATTATATTCTATCAATTATAGATTCTATCTATCCCTAAAGACATAAATAAATCACTCTAAGAAATTAGATTAAAGTATACCATGATTCAAATGTAATTCTATAAGACCACACATACAAAAGGTGATTTTACAGAGATCTAAAGCCAAAGGTGTGCAACTACCTAACTTTCAGTTTTACTGCTCGGCAGCAAACACACACACAATAAAATCTTACAAATCAGCAAAAATTCATGAATTCACATTAACCTGGCTTGCAATGAAAAACAAATCCGGTTTTAAATCTTCCTCGTATGCCCTGCTTAGTACTCAATTCAATGCTAACTATCATCAGTTTAGCAGCTGTCCAGTTGTCCATCAATAACTTAAAATACTGAACCAATGCAAGATACATTTCTAGGTAGAGAAGCTCTATCACACACATTAAAATCACCTTTTTTCCACCTTCTCAGAAGTACTCAGTTTTTAACCTATAGAAAATACTATGGATTGAGAAGGTACGTCCAGAAACTTATGTTAAACACTGATGTATTAGTGTGAATAGCAAAAAGTATTAGCTTTGAACATTGCAACACACTTTCTGAGGCCTCCCTAAATGAAATTCCACCACCTCGAAGACTAATTGACTTTTCTCCTTTGGAGTTTACAGAACTATGATTCAAGAGTGGGTGTGTTGGGGGGCCGGATGGTTTTCATCGACCATATCAGGGACTGGAGGTTGATGGAGAAATTAACTAACATGAGAGCCAGTAGGCATCTAAGAGTGGCAGTAGTCAATAGCAAGCTCTGCATAAAGCACAATTTCAGTGCATTCAAGAGCATACAATTTAGCAAAATACTAAAAAAATGGTAACAAATAAAAAAGTACACGTGACCACTTAATTTATTTTTTCTATAACGTCACCAAATTTGAATCACATCCATCAAGGCATTTTTGAGATTTTGGGGTATTTAGTTTTTCAGTTTTTGGGGGGATGGGGTTTACCCTGGTTTTGATAAGTCAAAATGTCCTAGAACAAACCAAATGTTCTAAATGTACCATCTTGTCAAATTTCAGCATTTTAACTAAATGAGAAAGTGTTTTTGTTGATAAGTGAGTTAGTCAATTTTGCATTACATATACAATATATAGACTACGCTCATATTTAACCTTTAAGTTATACACTTTTCCCTTTTTGCAAAAATTGAAATTTAGTTAAAAGAAATCCAACTGTCCACATTTCTCTCCCAGAGGCAAGGCATCTTGATGACAGGTAAGAAAATATTTGAACAATAAATTTATACATTGTATTTCAAAGAATCTACCCTTCATCGATCCTGAGGAATGGTGGGAAAATATTTGAACAATAAATTTATACATTGTATTTCAAAGAATCTACCCTTCATCGATCCTGAGGAATGGTGGGAAAGGGACATTTTAATTGTCATCTCAGAAAAGGACTGTAAGTCAGTCATACATAGAATAAACTCTAATTCTATATTGTGAAGAGGGGGGCTTAATGCACCCTCTTAAACGGTGATACAATCGGAAACAAATACAGTTTTTTTTACCTCCTCCTTGCTCCATTAGCTGCTGGCTTGCTGCTGCTGTGTCACGTGATCTGCTTCTCACACAGCACTTCATACATTTAAAGGCCTGTACAGCACCTGTCCTTTTGTCTCATTGCCTTTTCTCTCTTCTCCCCCAGACATCCTATGCTCCTGTTTGGGGGTCCTACTCCTGAGGCGTGCTCCTATGAAGTGGAAGATGATTTTCTATTCTTTTACTTGACAGAGGGAACTGTCCCCTCTGTCTACACACGGAGCTCATTTTACTTCTGAAAGAGACATATGTTTGTTTGAAGTATTTGAATAAAGTTCCTGTCTTTATAATCTCCTGTGTGCTTCTGTGCAATTCTGTGACCTAAGCGCCACAATACGTATTGAGCATTCCATAATTCAACTTAAGATCTTTTCATTGGTCAAACTTTTATCACGTTTAAAATTGTTCAAAATGTACCAAGAGCGAATCCCAAACTATGACTGCTGCAATCCAATTCCAAAATCACTAGGTCATATGTTTTGGAATGCACTAAATTAACATAATTTTGGACAAAAATCTTCACACATACTCATCACACAGCATTGGCGTTACAATCACCCCTCATCAATTAACAGCGATAGTTGGTGTACTTCTGGATGGCATCAGTGCATAGGGAGAAATTGATTGTAACAGTCTATACCACACTACTAGAATGCAGACCTCTCACCAACTGGTGCTTTGTGGTAGAACTTTAAGTATTTGGTGCTTATTTTTGGTGAATATTTTAACAGGTGTAAATGGTACTTTTAACATTTCAGTACTTATGGCAACATTTAAAAAGGATTCCCAAATAATGAGATCCCTTTTTGGATTCAAGTATGTAAAGCATTTATATTAAAGGCAGTTCTTCACATATCACAAATATATAGTAAGCAGTCTTAAGCCACTTTAGAAAACTATTTTTAAAGATGGTTATTTTGGTCGCATTTTATTGCTTATGAAAATATTTGAATAAAAACAACTGAAAGAACAGTGAAGAAAACTGAGGGAAGAATACACAAGAGGTCTGAATCTAATGCCCTGTACTTAAAGGTTAATTCTGTGAGGGACAGGAAATCCAGTGAAATGTTTGCTTAGCAGCTGTGCGAGCCATCTGGCACCCAAGAGTATTTGTCCTTAAACTTGGAGAAAAAGTCCTAAAGGTAATGGTCTTGAAGGGTATGTTGCGGTTAATAAACCATCCTTGCAGAAAGGCAACAAGGTTACGGTACTAGAAAAACAAACCATGAAGGGAAAGCCTCTTACAGAAAAGCTATGAAGCAAGTCAAGATTTGAAATTTTGCATCACAAAGATGGCAAAAGATTAAAAAAAAGGGATATGGCATGGCTGCCTGCTGCCTTCTGTGAAGTACATTGGCAGTTCTATCAAGATCTTTATTGCTGGAAGAGTAGATGAACTGGTCAAAATTGATAGGACGAAGGTGCTAAACAATATAAATGGATTTTAATTAGTTGCAATGTACCTTCAGGAAAAATACTTGTAGGCAAAAATATTATCTCTTAACATTCACTTCAAACACAATGTAAACACAATTAGGACTTACTTGAAGTGTAACACTAAGAATGCTAGACTGGCCTGTGGTCACCTCAGAGACTTGAATTCAAAATAATTGAAATTATGTAAGCTCACTTACACAAACGAAAATAAAAGGCAGGCAAAGTCAAATGTTATGGCAAAATCTATAAGATGTTTGGAAGAATTTACCACAAGGGCATTTGAAAAAGAAGCAAACAAAAAAAAATATAGTAGTACAGCAGAACAAACTGCTTCAGTCACACAAAACATTTATGCAAGTGTACAGTATATAAAATTGAAAAACATTTGATGCTCTGACTGCTTGTGTGCAAAAAATGTCACAAAAATATTATGGTAATAGAAGAATGCCTAAATTATCTTCACTATGGTGTACTTGTTTTATATAAAAGGAAAAAACGTACTGTATATGAATCTATTTTGTATAGCATCCTTCAACAAATATAAAAGTCATTATCACAGCAACTGAGCGATTTTAAAATTCAATTGTTTTACCCATCCATTTTTTCTAAACCCACTTAAATTAATGTGTTGTTTTTGTCACTGGAGCACATGCAGATTAGGTGACGTAAATGAGCTAAAGGCTGCAATCAACAATCGTGGTGTCCAACACATTAAATACTAGGCCACACCCACTTTTAAAAATGCATGGTTACAAGCAAACAGTAAACAATTATATACAAAAGTATTTGACTACATAGTAAAGGATAGGGGAATAAAAATACTCTCATAATACCAAAGTACAAGTGGATCTGAATATGCTAACATAACACATTAGTCTAGTCTTAGTCTTTTCTGATACTTATTTCCTTTTCTCCCATTTCAAAAATTTCACTTCTATGTTGAAACACTGCTCTAAGGCAAGAAATTTTCCACTCCATTCACCCAATAGCTGTCTTACCCATATTTAAAAGACTGTTACAATAAAATTACAGCTTTGGTGCTTTTGTCTTCTACCCTTTTGCCAATGAAAAGCAAAAGTGTTTTAAAACTGTCAACATTTTACAATAGATAATGGTAGCAATATATTTAGTCTCCAACTAACTGCTTCAATATGCCTATGCTAATACAACTACAGATGCAAGATACTTTATAGCCAGCAAAGAGGGTGAATGAACCAAGAGGAGGGGTTGAAAATAACTAGATTGACTGTGTCAACAAAAGCAGCTGGGAAAGAAACAGTCCCTCAATAGCCTCTGTAGGTTGAATTAAAAAGAAATGGGGCTGTAAAGGGTAGTGGCAATGGTGGTGGGGGAGAACAAACCAACAAAAATTCAACGATAAATGATGTGGTGGAGGAATTCAATATAGGTAGAAAGAAAAGAGGGAGGAAGAAAGATGTGTTGATCTAACCCTTCTGACAGCTTTCAGGAGAAAAAAGCCAAAACTAGTAAAAGGGTAAAGTCTATAAAGGTTATAAGAAACAACAAAAGTAGTAATATCTAGTAAATAAGCAACTTAAAAAAAAAAAAAAAAAAAAAAGACATATATCGGAATTAAATCTTGCTTATAAAAATCAAAATGGAAAATTCTGTTTTCTTGGAAGTTTGAATAATCATCATCTACTACACATTTACAGTACAGTACACTGTTAACAATTCATAGATACGTTAGAAATTATTTTCAAACAGTACTGCATATAAACAATGAAATGCTACTATAAAATAAAGAAACCAAAGCTGGCATTACATCAAATACAATAATTCGGTACACCTATGGGAGTAAACACATGACCTTCAGAGCCCCTTTTTACAGTACTGCTTGTGTGAACAAGTTCTGCGAGTTTTAAGGAGTATGACAAAAAATGAAATTTGTTAAGTAATGCCCTGGGAAAAATGATTATGTATTTTTACTTCTTATACTTCAAAATGTGAATGCTATTGTTGAATTAATATGCAAAATAGTGCAATTGGTTTGGTGAATATAATGAAATTCTTATTTAAAAGACATCTAGTGATAGTAAAATTATATGCTTGAAAATTCAATTCTACCAAAAGAGAAGTGTTAAGGCACAATTTGAAGAAAAGGTCTTAATAACTAATGTAAGTTCCATAGTGCAAACACAGAAACAAGATATTATAGAGCCAAAAAGAGTTTTCAATTCAGTCTTTATTTTATACTCATATGCTATTAGTGACAGAATGCACCATCACAAAAATACAAAAAAGAATACCACAAAAAGAAACTGTAAAGCACCAAATAAACAAACTGATAAATACTACAGATAGCTAATACAAATAAAAGCAAACCAATGCTAAAAGATACCAGGAGAAGTCATAAAGTGTATCAGGCCCATGCTGAACAGCAAGTACCAATAAAAGATAATTTAGAAATAAACACAATTACAATTTTGTTTCCTTTTTGAGAGTATATTACATTACGTACCTAGGCCGTAGCCATTTTTAAAATAGACATAACTAAGATGCAAAGGATTTTGAAAAAAAATAAAAATAAATAAAACTCAAAATCCAGGGAAAACAAAAATAAATAAATAAATAAATACCCAAAAGGTTATCACCATTCACACTCAATCATAGGCAGCTACATCTTTTCTTTCACTATTCAGATTAGCACTTTTAATTTCAGTAAAAAAATATCAAAACAGGTATAACCTAGTCCCTAAAGAGTCCTGGTGGGCTTTGAATGCACACAATACATGGCTACTGAAATGTTTTCCTCCTCAATGTACTGCAAAACAGCATGGACCATGTCAAAATAAATAAACAAAACCCAGACGGCCAAAACCACCTGAATTAACCAGGCCGCTATGAGATCCTGATGTGGAACGCAGCTATTTTTAAACCTTGTACTGAATTTTGCCATTCACACTTTTTGTTTCTAAAAACAGGTACTACCATCATCAACCCATCCATCATCCAGTGGTGGTTACTAGGAGGCCTTTAAATTTATGTGATCATTTAAAATTGACTCACATCAAAACAAAAGTTAAATAATAGTAAGGCAACACATTGTGACTCATAAGACGATTGAATAATTCATATTATTAAAATGTAACATAACTAACAGAGACACATTGCAAAGAGTCTGCATTTACTGATAGACTCGTTAAACCACTTTTATACTCTGGCAAGTAAAGAGAAACATTTGTGACATTATAAGTTATACACAATAAGGACGCACTGGTACGGACACTAATAATTCTTATATTTGTAGTAAGGAAACATTTTTTGTGTCTGTCTATTCCGATATGTATTACTTCCAATTACTATTTTGTGCTTTTTTTGATTAACTAGATTATGTAAATAATGTACATTTTTTTCTTTAGTATTTTCGACCCGAGACAAATAACTTAATAATAATTCTTTGCATTTATATAGCGCTTTTCTCGCTACTCAAAGTGCTCAGCAATTGCAGGTTAAGGGCCCAACAGAGCAGAGTCCCTTTTTGGCATTTACGGGTTTCGAACTGGCAACCTTCTGATTGCCAGTGCAGATCCCTAGCCTCAGAGCCACCACTCCACCATACTTGACTTAAGGAACAAATTAAAGGAAGAAACAAACTATTTGTTATTTTTTTGTGTTTTTAAATTGAAATATGGTTTAGTCCAGCTAGAAATACCAGAGCTTTCAGATTGGTTTGATTCAACGATTTAAGTTTATCAAATAATAGCTCAACTAAATAAAGAAACAGCAAGTTGTGGTACAGGCAATGCAGATAATCCCCCCTTTAGCTTTGAGGTATAGTCAAAGTCAAATCTATTTATAAAGCTCATTTAAAAACACCAAAAGCTGTATTGAAGTGCTGTATAAAAGAGCATAAGACTGCCATAAAGAAAACAATTATGTGAGTTTGTTAATGACTGTTTAATTTCCATACCCAAACCCACAGTGAAAGGTGGAAGAGAAAAAGTAACCAAGTCTTAAAAACCTCAATAGAAGATTCCAAAGCCTTGGAGCAACAACTGAAGAAGCCCCGTCACCCCTAGACTTCAACTACTCCTTGCAGTTGCAAGATCACAGCTGAGAAGATGACCTCAAAGCCCTCATTCCCGAGAGGGGATGAAGGAGATTGCAGATGTATTTTGGGGTGAAACCATGCAAGGCCTTAAAAACAAACAAAATTTCAAAATCAACCTGAAACCCACTGGTACCCAATGGATAGAGGGCAGTACAGGTGAGATATACTCTCTTTTTCTAGTGCTGGTTAGAAATCTAGTTCCAGCATTCTGAACCAGTTGGCACAACAGAGCAGATATGGGCAATCCCACATATAGGGATTTGCATTAATACAGCCGAGATGTGTCATTATTTCCATATCCTTCTGTGAAAGAAGGGATTTTAATTGAGAAATTTGCCTAAGTTGGTAACAGCCTAAATTTACCACTGTGAAGATTTTTGTCCAAACTTAGTGACAATTCAAAGATTACACCCAGGTTCCTGACATTGTTGATGTTACTGAGCTTAAGTGAGTGCCAATTTCATTAGTGAAAGAAGTAGGGCCAAATATAATGACCTTTGCTTTATATTCATTCAGATGGAGGAAATTTTGCACCATCCAAAGTTTAACATCATCAATACACTTCATCTGCCTTTTCACAGATGAAGCAATGTCAGAGCTAACTTTAAGATAAAGCTTGGTACCATCAGCATAACAATGGTAATCATCACTGTGTTTTTGAAATATGGACCCCAAAGGGAGCAGATATAAGGCAAATAAGGGGGCCAGAACAGAGCCTTGGGGTACACCTTGTATGAGCAGAGCTGGCTGGGAGAAATCATCACCCATGTTAACCGACATAGATCTACCTTTTAAGTAAGACGCAAATCATTTCAGTGCACATCCTTGGATGCGGACTTCACACTCAAGCCAAATTTAATAGAACCTCATGATCCACCATATCAAAAGCTGCACTAAGGTCCAGCAGCACTAAAATAGTAAGAACCCAAGATTAATATGAAAGTAATTGCACATAAACCACCTTTTGTATAATTTTGGACTGGGAGGGCAGTTTAGTGATAGGCTTGTAATTTGAAAGCATTGTGGAATCCAGAGTAGGCTTCTTCCGTAGTGGCTGAACAACTGCATGCTTGAAGTTATCAGGGATTTCCCTCACTTTTAAACAGTTATTAAAATATGGCCAAAACTAGTGGACTGAGGACACCAAAAGAATATTTAAACAGGCATGCAGGTAACATATCAAGAGGATAACTGACAGCCTTTAAATGTAGCGCATATCCACTAGCTGGGAGGAGGAAACTTGTTGGAATAGCACAAATTGGCTATACATTGGTCCAAGGGAAGCTGGAAACTAGAGTCTGTGCACTATGATACACAGCTGGATGGAAAATGCCAAACCAAATAACATGGATTTTATTTATAAAAAAGTTTAGGAATAACTCACAGGAAAGCCACTGTCCAGTGGATTTAAGAAAGCATTCATTGTGTTAAACAGCACTCTAGGTCTTGAGGCAGCATTTGCAGTTAAATCTGAGTTTGATTTTGCTGCTCTCACTGCCTTTTGGGAGAGCTCCAAGCGAGATTCAGAATTTCATGAGAACTGGAGTGTACCCCTTTTCCACCTTTGCTCAGTCTTTATTGAACATAATTAACACTGGGGTTGTGTGAAATTCCTGGGCGGACAGAAGAGTTTCAATTCAAAGATGACTGCATAGTGGTCAGAAATACCAGCATCAAAAATCTCCACATTATTTACAGGGAGGCCAAGAGTAAGATCTAAATCCAACACATGACCTTTTCTGATGAGTGGGACATGAGACCACCTGTGCTAAATTAAAGGAGTCCACCAGACCTAAAAATCTTTAACCAAGGATTTCGTCAGACAACAGAAATTAATATTTAAAAATCTCAGAATCAGCAGTCTATCTGATTGTGACACCATGAAGGAAGGAAGGAAGAAAAAAAAAAAAAAAAAAAAAAAAGGTGAATTCCTGAATAAAATCCCTATCATATCTAGGCCATAGCATAGGTCTATATTTAAACCAATTATCAAAAAAACACTGCTAGCCCACCATCCTGACCAATGCTTTTGGTGAGCAAAAGCAGTTATAGCCAGGAGGTGAGAGATGCAGAGTCACCAGCACTTATTTAAGTCTTTGACATAAATTAAAAATCCAAGTTAAGAGATGTAAAAAAGTAATTTCAAATAAACAATTTATTGGCCACAGACATTTGTTAAACATTCACTAAGGCCATCTTCACAGAGCCTTTAGATGGGCATTTCCTGATCTGTTTGGTTAGACTTAATCCCATGTGAGAGTTTCACTGAGCGTAGGTTTCCAAAATGTAACCCTCCGTCCCTCTATTTTGAACCAGACTGAAGGAATCCCAGAACAGAGCAGATGGTTGAAATAAAACTGTCACAGAAATGGAAGGAGAACTCCAGTACAGCCTCTGAAGAGATCCGCAATGGAAGAAGTAGGGTTGTCATAGGATTCCTAAAGTGACAAAGTAGCTATATAATCTAGCTCCCTTATGAGGCCTCAAGTTCAAAGTCAGTAGCTCAACACGAGAGTAAGGACCATGGAAAAGAAAAAAATTGCACCCCTACCAGAAACACCAGCCAGCCACAAGGCAGGAGAACAAACTCTAGGTTTCACAGGTCTCTACACAGTTCAAGATGGTCCAAACAATAAGATTACTGTACAGTCCAAACAGTATAACAGTACTTACCTGATTGACTGCCCTTTAAGATGTCTAATAAAACTTATGAAATAGAATGTAATATCTTTTGCCCAGCCTTCCAAGAGTTTTGCTTAACAAGTGCAGCATAGGCTTTTAATTTGTTGTTGATTACATTCTTGTTAAAAATGATCACCCAACCAGCATTATACCCAGCAAAAATGCACTTCAAGGAACAGTGTGTCTGTGGCTTATAATTCACGATTTCCCCATTTAGGAACTATCCTCATGCATATATCTATATTCTGATGAACAAATGTGATTCAATTCAAAATTTTTAGGCATTTTTGTGGTCTTGTTTTGTGGATGTAATTTACTTCAAAATGTGCATGCATTTCTTTTTTGTTTTAAAACAATTATTTGCATTATTAAATAATTGTAGAAATATCAGTCCCACCTCTCTAAAATGATATAACATATGCATACCTACCGATACACACACACATATACGTGGGCTAACGTATCGGCTCTGTTCCTGAAAGGTGATGCACAAAGAACGTATTATGACCTCGAAACTGAAGATGCAACTAACTGACACTCTCAAGGCCGAGATATTAAAAAGGAATGGGGTTTCAGCGGACCAGCAGTCAAGGCTCTGCCATGAGTGAAGGTTAGACCCGGAGCAGCCAATAAGACCTCAAGCATGTGATCTGTGGGGAAAAGCAGGGAGCTGGCTAAGGCCAGACATTAAAAATTCAAACAAGTTGTAGAGCAAGTCACCTGTGACCTACTGGTAAATGCCCTCTACAGTTTCCTTGTTCACCGAGTCCACAGGCAAGACTATGAAAACATGGACACCTCGACTGATATGGTGGAGAGACATGGAGTGGTATCCAAGTCTGACCGTGCAAAAAGGTCTGCATGCCAATCCCGACAGAAGCATATCGCTATCACCGAGTCCTCTTGCTGTGATGTGGAGTCCTTGACCCATCCAAGGAAAAACCATACGGTAACCCTGCACTGTTTCAAGTGAAGGGAGCCCTGGTACACCATCCCCAACTGCCCACAACTCAGAGAGCCAATGGACTGCAAATGGGCTAGAAGTGAAAGGTATCGTGTGGTTGCTAATCCCTTATTCTTCTCCTAGACAGGAGCGCTGGTGGTGATTGGTCATAGGGTTACGGCACTCAAACACTAGTAGCAATATCTCTATTGTCGCTTGCCGCTATGTCTTACCGCAACAGTGGCTTAAGAGAAAGACCAGTCTGACCTGTATTCATGGCAAAATGTGGTGGTATCAGTCCGGTACCTGTGTGATCAGCTATGAAGACTCCATAAGGGCATTACAGGTAGCAATTCTGCGAAATCCACCCTTTCCCGTCATATCTGGCAGAGACTGGTCTAAGATTAAAAGAGGTAGGACACTAAACACTCCTGTTAAGTCTTTGGGCCTAGTAATGGATGGAGATAAACTTCCCAAACTGTCTCCACGCAGTACACCACCAGCCACAAGCAGACACATGGCTACCCAGTGTGACGTAGCAGAAGTTGCAACAACAACCCCATAACCTACAGAGCCCGGACTGTTGACACCGCGGTCTGACGCTCCACCCACTGAGGTCAGTCCAGACCCACTTATCACCTTGCAGCTATAGTTTAGGCAAATGCCAGTGTCCTTTAAACGGTGGAACGATGATTCTCTTAAGTTAGCCAAAAATACAGTAGTCTCAGTGAATGATCAACGCACCTTAAATCTCATGCCAGTCGGACCTCACTTGGTTATTAACAATGATTTATAATATCAGGTAGCTGAGCATGGGGTTGGGGGAGACAAGAACACTGTTGTTGTTACAGCAGACCTCCCAGCAGCAGGTCTGTGAACGAACTGGCACATAAAACACTAGAGAGCATTAAGCTCCGATTTTATTGGCCAGGAATTTTATAGAGTGTCAGTTATGTGTCAGTTATGCCAGACTCCCAAAAAACTTAACTGACATTCCTTTTGAATGTATAGGGGTCAATATAGTAGGACCCCTTGATCCCTCAGCATGAGGAGACATACATTTTTGTCCTCATAGATTATGCTACCCACTATTCCGAGGCTATCCCATTGAGAGTAGCTAACTGGAAATCAATCATAAGGGAACTTGTAGGGGATTTTGCATGTCTCTTACCTCTGAGAGGTTCAGGGAAGTTGCCAAGTTGCTCAAACATTTAATAAATGCAGTATATCATCCTCAAACTGATGGTCTTGTCGAGAGGTTTAATCAGACTGTCAACCAAATGTTACATAAGGTTTTCAGCAAGGATGACAGGACCTGGGATTAGCTCCTCCCCCTCTTACTTTTTGCCTTTTGTGAGGTGCCTCAAGACTCATTGGATTTCTCCCCTTTTGAATTACTATACAACCCTGTGGGATACTGGACATCCTAAAAGGAGGACGGGAGGAGTAGGTCCTCCCTTCTATTGATGTTCTAGAATATATTGCGGTTATTAAATAGATTTGCCAAAATTGGACATATCTTAAAAGAAACAAGGAAAAGGCATAAGCAGTACAGGCCCGATGTTTTGATCATGGGACAGTACTCCAAGAACTCTGCCTGGGAAACCATGTCATTGTACTTATTCCTACCACACACTCTAAATTAATGCCACATTGGCAGGGCCCATATGAAATTCAGAAAGGGCTTGTTGATTATCTGATTAAACAACCAAATCGGCGACTGAGCGAACGGATTTACCACATTGACCTGCTAAAGCTGTGGAGGGACAAAGACCCAGATCCTTACCCCAGCCAGCCTTGTTCTCTTTTTGCCTATAAAAAACACCCATAACTTTGGTCATAATTTGACGCCAAAACAAAAACAGGAGCTTGAAGCCGTTTTCCTGTCCATCCCTCAGGTAGTGAGTGAGAAACTGGGTCAGACCTCGCTGATTGAGCATGATATTATAACAGACCTTCAGGTAATCATCCGGGAGCAGTCATACCACCTCCTGGAGGCAAAACATGATAAAGTGGAACTTGAGATCAAGTGTATGATGGAACTAGGTGTAATTAAGGAAAGTTATAGTGCTTGGTCCAGCCCAATATTATTGGTCCCTAGGCCTGACGCAAGTTGGAGATTGTGCAAGGACTTCCATCAACTTTATTTAAGTCTCCCAATTCAACATCTACCCGATGCCACAACTGGATGACCTCCTCGAGTGGCTCCGAAAGGAGAAATACTTGACCACTCTTGACATGAAGGGGTACTGGCAGGTCCTTTAACAGATGCCACAAAGGCTAAGGCATTGTCTCACACCCCTAATGGGCACTGGCAATATCGTGTTCTTCCATTTGGACTGCACAGTGCACCTTCCAGCGTCTGGTGGATAAAGTGCTAAGGCCCCACAATTCCTATAGGGCTGCCTACTTGGATGACGTACTCCTCTTCCCCGACACTTGGAAGAAACACTTACAGCAGATTCGGGTTATGTTCCAGACACTTGGAAAAGCCGGGCTCCGAATTAGTCCTAAGACATGTTTCTTTGGATTGACTTAAGCCAAATATATAGGCTACATGGTGGGTGTGGAGGTTGGTCAAACCACAGTCTTTAAAAGGTAGATGCCATGTTGAAATGGCTTCTGACCTAAAAGAAAGCAGCAGGTCCAAGCCTTTCTTGGGTTGGCTGGGTACTAGTGCTGGTTTGTACCAAGAAAACTGAGCCCTTCACAGATTTAACAAAGAAATGGGTCCCTAATGCAGTGTTATGGAATGATAAAGCTGATGTTACATTTCATGACTGAAAGCTGGTCCTTGTGTTAGCACCTGTTTTAATGGCTGCTAACTTCTCTCTGCCTTTTATCATCCAGACCAATGCTTCGGACACAGGATTGGGTGCCGTGCTGAGCCAAAGCGTCAATGGTGTCTAACACTCTGTAATGTTCCTGAGCTGGAACCTGCTGGACAGGGAAACAAGGTATAAATCAGTGGAACGGGAGGCCTTGGCAATTACATGGGCTGTAACACAACTGTGTTACTATCTCTTGGATCGTAAGTTCACTCTTGTCACTGATCATGCTGCTTTGTGGATGGCAGTGCACAAGGAGCCCAACCCACATGTAACTCATTTGTTTTTGGACCTCCAAACTTACAGGTTTTCTGTCCTTTATCATTGGGGTTCTCTCTAGGCCAACAGCGATGCTCTCTTGGGGTCACAACCTCTTGGTTTGGCCTAGCCGACCTGATGGGTCTGGGTGGAGGGAGGGGTGTTGCCATTTCACATGTCTGCATAGGAAATGGTTTACAGCCTCATATAGTACTATTTCTCAGTTGAACCAGGGGTTGGTGTGGTCACCTGATCCTTTCTCCTTTTGTTCCTCTGCAGGCCAGCCAAAGAACCTAAATGACATCACCATCTGTCTAGCCCCTATTGATGTCACTTCCAGCACCTTCTGATGACAAGTATCTGGTACCTGGCCATCCCCAATTCTTTTTGTGATTCCATTCATCCTTATTAATATATATATTTCTTTAAAGTGTATGCATCAGTTTTCTAACCGCTTATTCCTCAACAGTGTCACACAGTGGGTGCTGGAGCCTAGCCCATCTAACAAAGGTTGCAACGCAGTGACAATCCCCTGGACAGGGTGCCAGTCAATTGCAAAGTATAAAACACACAAAACACCCACTAACCACAAACTATGGTCAATTTAGTATTGCCAATCCACCTAACCTGCATGTCTTTGGACTGTGAGGGGAAACCCAACGCAGACATAGGGAGAACATGAACAGTCCACGCAGGGAGGACACTGGTCTCCTTACTGCGAGGCAGCAGCGCTACCACTGGGCCACCGTGCCACATTTTAAACAAATACTCCACCCAAAATCGATATTTTTATGTTATTTACCCATGTAGTTTGCAGTGATGTTTTCATGCAGAATGAAGATTTTAATATTTTGAAAACATGAGATTACAAATTATTTTTCAGCTATCACTACAAAAAAAAAAAAAATACATGGGGTAAGTAACTTAAAAATGATTAATCTTTTAATTGATGACTGGATTATTCATTTAAGGTGCTTTTTCCTTTCCTCATGATATTCTGAAAATGTTCTGTACATACATCTTTAATGACTATAAGGATATGCAGTATTAAATAAATAAATAAAACTACATAGCAAATTGAACATACCATTAATCCTTCATTTAATCCTAAAACAGAATGGTCTGTTTAAAGATATTTGCAAATTTCTACTACTGTTTTATGTTTTCTAGAAAATGTCAAATATTAATGAACCATGAGCCATTATACCTAAGAAAAAAAATAATTTCACATACCACCTAGAAAATGTACAATTAATAACTTGAATTGTATTTTTGTGTGGGTAAATAAACAGCATAAAGATTTTGTGGATTTTCCATATTTGTTTCTTGCATTTGCTCAGTTTTGCAAGAACTATTGATTATTTTCATTATTGTGCATCTTTTAATTATTGGTTTATATTTTTGGCCACCATTTTGAATCATATGATAGACACATGTTTGTCTAATGACAGTGATATTGATGTTGGTAGTGCAGTCCCATCATAAGAAAGTACATAAATTTAAGGTTTGCTACTCCCAGCATCCAATCATCATGGTGTTCGAAAGTAGTTTTCTATAAGATTATTCAAGGCAAGAGACTTCTCTGTGTTTGTCAGACTTCACGTTTTGGTTACAGTATGTTCTGGGTTTTGCAGTTTTGGTTTTGTTTAGGTCTCCTAGTATTTTTAACAGTAGCTTTCAAAAACTTCTGTTACAATTGTGTTCTAGCCTATAGTCACAATAACTATTTTATACAGCACTGTTTATGGGGCACACCATTACAGGGCATTGTGTTGAAAATAAAACGTAACAACTACATTGTGTTAGTTTAATTAATAATACTTTCAGACAACTACAGAAAATCTGCTAGTCTATTGACAAGACAGACGCCTCTTACACAAGCTGATGTTAATAAAAAAAAAATTTGGTCTCGTCCGTTGCGAGAGATGGACATCTGAAGCTGAGCTCCGCTAGCAGCGGAGTTATTTTTTATATTATCTTCTTATTATCCTGAGATATCCTGTATTTATCCAACCTGAGGACACTACTACAGTAAATACAAGCATATATTAACATGGCCAACAAGAAAGGGGTTCAGAAAGAAACGAAAACTAAATCTACATCCAAGCTCAGATTGGCAAGCCCAAGTTCAAGCTCAAGGTACGGCCTTTCACAGACTGACCTGGATCAGATGGGCCAAAGCCCAGACTCCTCGGGACCACGGTCCGCTACATCGTCTCCGGCTGAGAGAGAAATGGGGAGCGAATATACGAGCGTGAGTGACGAAGGTCACAATAGCTCGCTGATTAGAGAAGATCACCTGAAACTGGAAAAGGCCTTGCAGTCTGCGCTTTCAACTACTCCACGCGAGCCGGGAACACCGGCTACAATAGAGCCTGCCGCCTCACCTACAGTGCACAAAAGTAGAATTGATCTGTCTGAACTGAAGGTGATGATCGCTGAGCTCATGCAAGAGATAAAGAAAGATATAAAGAAAAATGAGAAGGCAAATGAGAAGCTGCGACAGGTGTTGGGTAAATTTGAAGAACACATTCAGAAAACCTCGTTTAAACTGAGCACACTTGCTGATCAACTGGAGGATGTTAAGGAGACATTCACAACTCGGATTGAAACAGCCGAAAATCTAGCTGCCAGTGCTGAAGAAAAAACAACAACTGCCAACTTCGAATACAAAAAACTCGGAGACAGACTTGCTGCTTTGGAAGATGGAAGCAGAAGGAATATTAGAATCGAAGGTCTATCTGAGAATCGAGAAAGTCCAAACCCAGTGAAATTCACAGCTGAACTATTTTCTAAAATAATTGGAGAGGACTTTAAAGCAGATTCTGAGATAGCAGCAGCTTATCGTGTACGCGGATCAAATACCGTTAGACCTAGATCTTTTTATTATTCGCTTCGAGAGGTTATTATTTAAGCTAGAGGTGATGGCACTCCTCAGACACAAGCAAGAGATTATATATGAAAATAACCACATTCGTATCTTCCCTGATTTCTCTCCAGCAACAGCTACTAAACGTGCAGCCCTCTATAACATCAAACAGCGGTTATGGCAAGCCAATATCAAGTACAGCCTCTTGTATCCTGCCAAACTGAAAGTGGAATTGCAGGGTGAATTCTATGTCTTCGCCAGCAAAGAAGAAGCAGAAAAGGAATTAAGAAAGCTGATCCCAATACTATTCTGAAACACAATAGTGAGTCGTAGCCTGTTATGACGTTGCAAGGATAAATCACCTACTACTTGATCTATTTGTTAAGATAAAGGTTTTTATAATTATACATCCTTTTTATTACTCAGACGCTATCTGTTTATGTTTTAATTACAGTTATAGAAGTTTGTGCTTAATTTCTTTTCTTTTTTTTTCCTCTACCCTAAAGGAGACTATTTAAAATCATACCTTTGGTTTATTGTTATTGTTATTACTGCATTAAGACTTACTATGCTTATTCTGGAGCACTTTCTAACATCATTCCCCAGGTTTATCGTAATACATTAAGATTGCTAAAGATTATATACATTTTAGGTTCGTAGTTTGTCAACGATTATATTTTAGGCATATAGTATTTAGACTATATCGGCAATAGATATCTCTGTTTTTTTAATCTTAAAACGCCGCTGCTTGGGGGCTTGTTTTGCTTTGGACGTGCTCTGTCTCTGGGTATGTCAAAGGACCGGGACTGCGTGAAGTGGGATCCAGCCTCACATGGGGGGGCAATATGGGAGGGTGGCGGTTGGGCGCTCAGGGGAAGAGAGGAGGCTATATCTATATCTAATCTATCCTTTTAATCTTTATAACTACCAATGTAACAATAACCTGCATGGCAGTAACTCTTGGGGAAATGAGAAATTAAGGTTAAAGCTGTCTCACTTCCAGTTAAGACTACAAAATGACATCAAAAATTCAGAATCAATGTCTCCATGATGGGTCAGTTAACTTTGTGAGCTGGAATGTTAAAGGCCTGAATCACAAATTAAAAAGAAAGTACTCTCTCATCTAACAGGTTTAAACGCTAAAACAGTATTTTTACAGAAGACCCACTTACTAAGCAAGGATCAGTTCCGGCTGCAAAAGGACTGGACTGGCCAAATGATCCATTCTAGCTTTAAAAAGAAAACTAGAGGTGTGGGAATTCTTATACATAGAACAGTCTCATTTGTAGCATCAGATGTAGTATTGGATCCTGAAGGGAGATATGTGATGGTCATAGGCAACTTATCTAACTGTAAAATGATTTTGATAAATGCTTATGCACCTAATGTCGATGATAAGAAATTTATACAAAATTTATTTGCATCCATTCCCAATGTGAACACTCATAAAATTATAATGGCTGGGGACTTTGTGTTTTAAATCCTCTCTTAGATAGGACTTCTATCACAGGGGGGACGACATGTAACACTGCAAAGATAATTACAAAGTTTATAACTGATCACAACTGATCAGACCCCTGGAGGTTTATAAACCCAAACTCAAGAACTTATTCTTTCTACTCACCAGTACATCATTGCTACTCAAAAATTGATTATTTCTTTATAGATAACAATTTCTTGCCTGCGATTAAATCTTGCAAATACGATGCTATCATTTCTGACCATGCACCTCTGATCTTGGAGCTAAAGTCACTATGCCCCACACACTCATTTCGCAGATGGCGTCTCAACCCGCTTCTATTAGCAGACGAGAATTATACAGAATTTATATCCAAACAAATCAGTTTCTTCCTAGAGACAAATCCTGCAGAAATCTCTGAGGATGTAATACTCTGGGAAACTCTTAAGACCTTCTTAAGAGGACAGATTCTCATATCTTTCCCACAGAAATAAATTAGAAACCAAGAAAAGTGGCAGAGCTAAGAAGCGAAATTACTAGAATAGATGAACATGCCAGGCTCCCAAGCGAGTCTCTACATAGGAAAAGACAGGCTCTGCATTCAGAACTAAAGAAACTGAACTAATTTATTAATCCAGACATCATTACTATGAACATGGAGAGAAAGCTAATAAGCTTTTAGCTCAACAAATTCACAAGCAAGAAGTCCGCAACGCAATCCCAGTAATCACCAACACAAATGGAGACAAAATCATCGACCACAAAAATATAATGCACACATTTAGAGACTACTATAAATCCTTATATTCTACTGAGTTTAAAGAAGACAACACACAATCTAATGCATTTCTGGATACATTACAGATACCACAAATAGATACTCCTAATGCGGAGGAACTGGAAAAACCTCTGCCGTTATCAGAATTACCAGATGCAATAAAGTCACTTCAAGGCGGGAAAGCAGCAGGCCCTGATGGCTACCCTGTAGAATTTTATAAGAAGTTCTCCGCTCAGCTAGCTCCCCTCCTATTAGAAACATTTACAGAAGCCATAGACAATCAAACTCTTCCTCAAACTTTTCGCCAAGGATTAATCACCGTTTTTTTCCTAAACAAAATAAGGACTTATTACAATGTGCATCATACAGACCAATTTCACTTTTGAATAACGACGTTAAGATACTATCAAAAATTATAGCTAGAAGGATGGAGAAAGTGCTCCCCTCGGTAATATCACAAGATCAAACTGGATTTATCAAGGGTCGACACTTATCCTCAAATCTTCCACACCTGTTTAATGTAATATACTCACCAACTAAGTCAAACACCGCAGAAATATTATCATTGGATGCAGAAAAAGCATTTGACATGATTGAATGGAAATACCTTTTTACTACATTGGAGAAATTTGGGTTTGGCCCGAACATTTGTGCATGGATCAAACTACTGTATAGCAATCCAGAAGCTTCAATTTGTATCAACAACATGTGTTCAGACTTCTTTAAACTAGAACGTGGTACCAGACAAGGATGCCCCTTGTCACCGCTGCTGTTTGCAATCACTATTGAACCACTGGCAATACACTGTCGAAATGCTGATCAGATAAAGGGGATTATCAGAGAAGGACTGGAACAAAAAATTTCTCTATATGCAGATGATATGGTACTGTATATCAAACCCACAAAATTCTGTGCCTGCAGTCTTAACAGCACTTACAGAATTTCAAAACATCTCTGGTCTCAGAATTAATCTAAATAAAAGTGTACTCTTTCCAGTGAATTCTCAAGCATATAATATTAGACACTCTACCTTTTATCATTGCAGAACAGTTTAAATACCTTGGGGTAAACATCACAAGTAAACATAAAGCTCTTTATCAACAACATCTTGCCGTCTGCATGGAAAAAATTAAGAAAGACTTGCATAGATGGTCAACCCTTCATCTTACTCTAGCTGGAAGAATTAACACTGTTAAGATGAATCTTCTTCCTAAGCTCCTTTTTTTTATTTCAAAACATTCCAATATACATCAATAAATCATTTTTTAAGCAATTAGATTCAACAATAACCTCATTTATTTGGAACTCAAAACATTCCACGTATCCAAAGAGCGACCCTACAAAGACAAAAGGCAGAAGGTGGCATGGCTCTACCTAACTTCCAGTTTTATTACTGGGCAGCAAACATAAAAGCTATAAAAACCTGGACACAAATAGACGAACATACACAGGCCTGGTTCGCAACAGAAGTTAAATACTGCAATACTTCTTTATATTCCCTGCTCTGTGCCCCAATAAATGCAAGTTATCGGCAATATGCAAATAACCCAATTGTGCTTCACTCACTCAGAATATGGAATCAATGTAGAAAGCATTTTAAGATGGAGAAGCTTTTATCTGTGGCACCTCTGCAAGAGAACCACCTCTTTCAACCTTCGCAAACATACACAGTTTTTAAAATCTGGAAAAAATTTGGGATTAACTTGCTTAGAGATCTTTATATAGACAATGTCTTTGCATCCTATGAACAATTACATTCCAAATGTAACATTCCATCTACACATTTCTTTCACTATCTTCAAATTAGGAACTTTGTTTAACAGAACCTGACTGATTTTCCTCATCTTGCACCCTCATTCATGCTGGAAAAAATATTGCTCAATCTCAAGGACTCAGACACCATCTCTGCAATATATAAAATACTAGCAAAATACCCGCACTTCGCAGCAGCGAAGTACTGCATTAAAATTTTTATTAAGAAGAAAATTAAACCTTTTTAAACTGAGAGAAAATATGCCAATAATTATTTGTTAAGGATCTCTTTGTATACCACATTGTGAGTTCGGCCCTCCGGTTGTAATATGACCAAGCTGTGCGCTGAGCTAACTCTTGAGCATGCAACGTAAAGTTGGCCATGTGAACAGTAATCTTGTTTCAAATCTCACAGCTTGGATTGCTGCCGTCATTATCGGTTTGAGTTTCATGGTTTGTTTCAATTACGACAGTATTTGCAGGACTTGTTTTGAAGAGACATTCGGCATCTGTCAAGCGTTGTAAGCATACAACCGGTTTCATCGATAACTTCACATCCAGCTTTTGAGAGTTTAAACATTCATAAACATCAAAGTGTCCACTACTGAAATCGTCACCTGTGAATCTAAGATGTGTAAGAGGCATTGGCGGTTGTCGAAAGGTGTAAGATATTTGGCCATTTCAGTACACTTGAAAGCGACAACCGAGCAATTCAGCGGCAGCCATCAACTCACATGCAGAACCATAGGTGAAGGGCTTAAGCATTTCACTCTTATAGTGCTCCTGTGTAGTATAATTATCTCCTGTACCGTCATCAGTGCACACCTTGATCCTGTCCCAGTCATTCAATACATAAGACACAATGTTCCTTTGGATATCAAGAGTGAGCCTGATATGGCCGTGCAACATGTAACAAAGAGAATGGAAAAGGTAGGTGCCATCTCCGGGCATGGAAACCACTCGGTAAGTTAACAGTTCTTTGATCGATGGTGATCACCTCGATAGACATGGTAATGGGGGTACGGTTGGAATGATAAAGGAAATGGGCACCTCAGCAATGTAAAGTAAGTCTAAAATACCTACAACAATAACTATAATCGTAATAAATGAACAATAAAACAGCGGAGAAGCCGTGGATTAAATAAAAAGGCTGTAGTTATCAGCAGGGAGACGTGAATCCCGTGGCAAAGCAAGGAAAGGAATGCAGAGACCGGATCGAGGGACGACCTTATACAGGCAGGCAGCCAACAATGTGGGAGGCGTTGGGATGGGGGACCCAACGCCGCCTCACACGGTGACCGAGCTGCAGGCTATGGACATATATATGTACGTAAGTAGGACTCAGTTAGCGTTGGGAACCCGTGTACCAATTTTCTTGAAGATGGGCCCATAAGTAACAAAGACTGTTGAAAAGTTCAGCAGAATTTCGAAATGAAACCTGCTTAACTTTTGTAAGTAAGCTGTAAAGAATGAGCCTGCCAAATTTCAGCCATCTACCTACACGGGAAGTTGCAGAATTAGTGACATTGGAAAGTTCAATATGGCGGCCAACAGTGGCGTCATACCATCGAAATAAGTACGTACATCGGTTTCGGTTAGCGCAGGGAAGCTGCCTACCAAATTTCGTGAAGATGGGGCCATAAATAAGAAAGTTCAACATGGCGGACATTATCGACCGTTACGTGTAGAATTTCGAAATGAAACCTGCTTAACTTTTGTAAGTAAGCTGTAAGGAATAAGCCTGCCAAATTTCAGCCTTCTACCTACACGGGAAGTTGGAGATTTAGTGATGAGTGAGTGAGTGAGTCAGTGAGGGTTTGCCTTTTATAACTATAGACTAGCAGAATACCCACGCTTCGCAGCGGAGAAGTAGTGTGTTAAAGAAGTTATGAAAAAGAA
>JANRMT010062792.1:17094111-17126989 GCA_026402145.1 Polypterus bichir lapradei
TCACTCGCTCGCTTCTTATTGTTTCGCTGCCTTCTCAATTATATAATGCATGTTTTCTTCAGCGCTTTTTGGGGCTCTTCCTGGTTTTCTACGTACTGCGTGATTACGTGGGAGGCGTGATGATGTCACACGAAACTCCGCCCCCACGGCGTTCAAGCTCATCTCCATTACAGTAAATGGAGAAAAACAGCTTCCAGTTATGACCATTACGCGTAGAATTTCGAAATGAAACCTGCCCAACTTTTGTAAGGAAGCTGTAAGTAATGAACCTGCCAAATTTCAGCCTTCCACCCACACGGGAAGTTGGAGAATTAGTGATGAGTCAGTCAGTGAGTGAGTGAGTGAGTGAGTGAGTGCTTTGCCTTTTATTAGTATAGATTTTACAGTCCCTCCCTTTCAAAGATCCAAGAGGACACTGGGAAAAAGATCTCTTAAATCAATATATCATAAAAGGAGCGGAAAATAGCAATGCAGAGAATTCACTCGAGCTCCATCTGCGCAAAGCATACAATTATTCAACTCAAAATTATATATCGAGCACATCTGTCTCACCTAAAACTCTCCAAAATGTTTCCAGGGCAAGATCCAACCTGCGAACGCTGCAATTAAGTCCCAGCCTCATTGGGTCACATGTTTTGGTCCTGCACCACATTATCATTCTGGACCAAAAGTTTTAATTACCTTTCAGACAGCCTTGGTCTCACAATCCCTCCTAACCCATTAACAACTGTGTTTGGGGTTCTTCCAGATGGGTTTAAAGTGAAGAAAGACAAATTGCACTGTGATGTGAATGTGATTGCATTCACTACACCTTTGGCATGCAGACTGATTTTGCTAAACTGGAAGAATCCTAACTCTCCTCTTTTAAGTCAGTGGGAAACCGATGTTTTATACTATTTGAAATTGGAAAAAATCAAATACTCAGAGGATCTGTACAGATTTTTTTCAAAACATGGCAGGATCTATTCAGTAATATTTTAGAAGCAGCTCTTTAAAGCACAGAGGAAGCAATTATTTATGCATTTCTTTTTATTCTCCATTCATCTCTATTGGCTTATCAAACTCATCAATTTAGGTATGTTTACAAGCGTCAAATTTTACTCCATTGGCCTTGCTCTCTCTCTCTCTCTCAGGGGTGGGGGGTAAACTTGTTCTTAATCATACTTTTTGTAAAAATTGATTGATTTGTATGGAATGATTGCAATAAAATTAACAACATTTAAGAATAAATAAATAAATTAAATTAAAAAAAAAATCTAAAATGTGCAAATACCTGGGAAGGCTCGCCTTGTCAGCTGATGAAAGGACTATATTTATAAAAACAGTTAAAAAAAAAAAAAAAAACAAACATATCAAAAGTTGCTTTTATTAACTATATTGCCTTTTAAAAAGTGATCAGAAGAAGTATGTCCAGATTAGGTCAAATTCATTAAGTTACAATCTTTCATTTTGTATAAAAAAATTATGTAAATTAGAAAATGTATATATTTTCTTATAAGAGTGAGATATGCAGCCTCTTTTGAATTTGCTAAAATGATTTTGCTGCTGACTGGTTATTGCCTTTAATTAATCAAAGAGTATGGCATTCCAAATTACTGCAATATAACCTAAAACACATGAAGCAGTTGATCTAAAAGCTCTCACCATGGCAGAATTGCAAAGATATATTGCTAGTTAGAAGTTATTAGATTCTGAAACATCCTTTAATAAGATGTGAATAATTCCTCTTCCTCAGTACTTATAGGTATTGCTTCAGAAAGTATCTGTACAGGGTAGTTTCTAACAGTGGCTTTGTAGAAGTAATGTGCTTCAACAGTAACAAAACTGTG
Source organism: Polypterus bichir lapradei (assembly GCA_026402145.1). Lineage (NCBI taxonomy): Eukaryota > Metazoa > Chordata > Cladistia > Polypteriformes > Polypteridae > Polypterus > Polypterus bichir. The sequence continues at coordinate 17,095,941 of JANRMT010062792.1, forward strand.
TTAGTCTGGCATAGGACATCATATTTTTAGTAATGCTGTTTGAGCTTGAGCCTATATCACATCCAAATCCAGTGAGCCATCCTTTACCTTTGCATACTAGAATTTCAATTATGAACCTTTGAGGTCAGTGGATCCAGAAGCTCCATACTGAAACACAGAACACTGTGCTACAGTCATATTTACTAAACTATGTAATGCTCCCAGCTTTCTTTATTTAAATTGATTGCAAAGCATTTGTAGAAAACTGTATTACATTGGCTCATGTTCTATGGTACAAAAAAAAAATAGTAGGCATCTCTCCATCTTCTGGTATCTACATTATGTGGGGAAATACAATTTATCACTGTGTACTATGAAACTGTGATGGAGGTGCCAGGCTATAGGAGGAATCAAGGAAGGTGCTGGGTCACAAGACTCCACTTAGAGTCACTAGGAAATCTTAACTTCTTCTTCTAACAACCACTTTCAGTGCATAAGATCTTCGGCTTAATATTCATGACATAAAAGAAAAGCTTTCCATTGTGCTACTCCAGACCCAATATTTCCATGCTTCTGGCATTGGATTAACAGGTCTGATTTCTGATTATTCTTAGACTATTTATGCAGGAATGATTTTGCAGTCACATCTGAGATACAGAAGATTTTTTGGAGATATGATAGATTGTTACATTTTAAAACATAGTTGTAATTGAATACACTAAGTTTGGCACAAGAATACAAATCCTTGAATGAGGCCCTTGTGAAGCCATCATTTTTTGAACTCATTAGGTAAATGTATAATAATTTTTTATGAGTGAAAGACGGATGCCTATTTTGCTATCTGTGACCATTCATTTAATGTGCCAAAAGCAACCTCGTACAATATACAATACATAGCAGTATGTCACCTTCTTCACCAGAACCAACACACTCATCTTACACCCTGATGAAAGACACTGCTTTCTACCCTGCCCTCATCTTAAACAGTCAGATTATGTATGTAAAATAAACCAGTTATACAAACAGTGCTGATTTAGAGGCGGAGGTAAAATTACAGTACAGTGATAATTGTGTAGATTGGAATATGAGATTTTCCTCAGATTTGAATGAAGACATAAGAATTCATTAAGCAGAAACTTGTAATGCCTCACTGAAAATCCAGGATTCCTGTTTGTATTGGGTACATGTGACAATAATGACCATAATAAACATATATTAAAACACACATAAAACACACAACAATTGCCCCTTTTGCCAAAGAAAACAAAAAGGCTAAAGCCTTAATGATTTTCCACAGGTGGCACTTATTTCAGTTTTAATGAAATGCATTAACACATTTTCACAAGTCTCTCTAAATAAAAGTGCAGTTTCTTTTTCTCTCATTCACAACACCTCCAAGCAAACACAGTGAAAGACATGTCTTTTTTCTCTCCTGTCTCCCAGTGTTGAACTGCTGGCTTTAAACATACATAACCAAACCTGCTTAATCAAATGCACAGTTGTGCTGGGCTAGAGCCCCAATCAGGCTGAACCATTCATCACCCTGGGCAATATTCTTAAAGGAGTAAGCTCATTTATTACACACAGTTCACATAATGAAAGACATTACCTATACGAAACTTATCACATTATAATAAAACTAGCCATGTCCGCCCAACTACGTTGCGCGTGTTAAAGTTGTCTGTGAAGGGCTCCCTGTTTAAACACGGCTGCCAGTCGTGAACTGGGCCCTTCGTCGCACAGCATTATAATTTTTTATAAGGGAAACAAAATTACAAAAGAAAACCCTTGGACATTGATTAGATAGGAATGGCCTACTCGGAATCACTGTCCAAATAGTAATTATGTGGTGGTGTAGGAGCATTTCTCCTTCTGTCCGTTCACAGTCCGTCTCATTTTCATGACGCTATTGTGTACTCTCACGATTTCTTCTCAACTTTTCTCCAGTCTCGCAGGTTGCTTTGTGGCAATCCAAAGAATAAGGCAATATACACAAAACAATGGTTATAAAAGGGGGACACATAGGTATCCAGGCTCTTTAAAGCATAAATAGGGATCACTTCACTGACATGTGAGCAAGGCACGGTACAACTGTGAGACGCGCAGCACTCGCCGGCTACAACGCAATAATTTCCGGAACGTGCTGTTACGTTGTCATTCATTTTACCCACGGTCTTTCTTTCATTCATATTTTACGTAGGCACGTATCTTTTATCTTCGGCAATCTCATTCTCTAACCAGGCCTCAGGAGCTAACAAGCGTAACACTGTCCACCACCCCTTTCGTTATTCCGGCACATTGTTGACATCCGTGAGTAACAACAGCGTACTAAACTGGAAGGTGGTCTACGCATGCGTGTAATTCGCGGACAAACAAAGATCAAGATCTAAATGAAGATCTCTTTAGTTAATTTAAAGCACAACAGTTTGTTTAGTTTGAATGTCTGTGTTTTGAGGTGTGACTGGAGTACTACAGTCTTCAGTAGTATAAGCCTGGAGGAGATTCTTAATGCAATGCCTATGTTTTAGCTGTCTCTCTACTGCCATCTAGTAGTGCTTCTTCTAATTCATTCATGGACAAACAAAGATCAAGATCCAAATGAAGATTATATATAGAGATGTCAAATTTCCCATTACCTTTTGCATGTAGATGTGTACATTTTGTGTACAAAATTTTTAACATGCCAGTAAAATGTAGGCTGTGTGGAGTAGTTTTTAAGCTTTGAATTTCAAGCTCAGTGGCTGTGGGGTCAAATCCCACTGCTGACACTGTGAGTCTATGAGGCAAGTCATTGATGCTATAACTAAAAAAGCAAAACGGAATGTAACTAATTGTATCTCAAAAGTTCTAAGTCTCCTTGAATAAAGGCATCAGCCAAATAAGTAAATGTAAAATGTACTAACTCTATTTCAACAAGAAAAACAATGCAAGTGCATCCATTTGAACTGAATTCCTTGGTTTTTAATTTAACCTAACTTACCGTAATTCTGCAAAGGTTACACCATGTCCAAGAACGAGAACATTAGTCATCAAGCTAGTGTCACTCTCTCCTCCATAGCCAGGGAAGGCACTTTAAATGAAATAAAACTTGCCAACTCTTTAACCTTTCAAAAGACTTTTTGTTTACAGTATTCATGACCATGGTACTTATGATTCTAGAGAGAAAACCCCAATTTCCCAATCATAACTACCATAAGTCATATTCATCAGACCCCAATAACATACATCTTCCTCCACCTCTTGACCCTATGGCTTTGGGCACAGCTGCTGCTGAACACCCAATTAGTTGAACTGTCAGAAACAAGGAGTCCACCAATACATTAACAAATGAGACAATACCTTTTTTTTTTTTTTTTTTAAAAAGGTGGCGCAGTTCATTTCTAATTTGTTTATTTGCTTTTCTAACCTTTCTATATCCACACTAGAGTTAATGTGAAGACAAACACAAGTGGAGAAGAAAAAACAGTCATAGTCTCAGGTGGTCAATGTTTAATTTTATTATGAAGCAGGACCATAGTACAAATTTAAAATGACAGGTTTTTTTTTTTTTTTTAATATGTGACATACCAATTGATTTATAATTTTACTACATAACCCATTAATGGCAATGAACTACACCCAAGTACATCCAGAGTTGCTGTTTTCATAAAAAATTACTTCAGACCTTTAATAAATCTGGTTATTTTGCATTTGAACCAAGGCCACATAGAGGTACTGGGACATCAATACTGTAAAACAGAACAACCAACAAATTATTATTATGTTTGTGACAAATGCTGGACCAGGAGGACAATTTTAGACTTTTGATGGCACTGTTGGCATGAGGAGTTATCAAATCAGGAAAAAAGCAAAAGTGGTGAGCAGAGTAACATTTGAAAATTAATATTATTAAAACAATGAATTTGTTTTAAATACAAAGAAAGATACATATTTACAATCTTTTATACAATATTTTAAAACATTTTAATTGGAAAAGTAAATTTAACAAGCTTGTCAGACAAATATTTAAAAAAAGAGGCACATTTTATTTGGTGTTTTGGAATCATGAACATACTCAATTAGAAAAGTAATATTTTAGTTTTTATGCTAGTTAAAAACTCCTTTAAAAAGAAGACCAGAAATGGAACTTGGGTATCAAGATTTCATGGCTGGATAATTAATTTTGTCTAACCCTTGTCTCATCATACCACTGCCCTTTGACTTTCAGTGAACCAGGCAATGAATGTAAAAAGCAAGCCCCTCCAATTAGATGAAAATAAATGGTTCATCCTTACTGAACGGGGCTGTGAATAACAAAGAGCCAACAAAAGGCCAATAAACTAAGGGACAAAATACGACCTCTGTGAATGCTAATCACCCAATGCAAGAGACAGCAAATAAAAAGGTTTGCATAAAAATATGGAAAATGAACCAATTCAGTAAGACTTGAGTTAAAGCTATACAACTGCTGCCCAATACATGAAATTCAACTGTAAAATAAGATCAAAATAGTGAAATGTAATATATAATTAAATGAAGATTTCTGATGATACAAGACACTAACCAGATGTTTTAAGCTATATTCAAATAATTCTATTGACTGGAAATGATAGTTTGATTTAGCATTAGCAGACTACAGTTTTGCTTTTAGAAAGGGATCTATATTACATTTTACACAGGCTTCCCAAAGCACTCAGGAAATCCTTCCTTAGTCTAAATTTACATATAAAAGATGCTAATTAAAACTATTTTGTCTTTCATATCACAATACTCATCACAAAACACTACACTTAGAATTAAACATTTAAATAGAAAAATATCACCAAGTAACCAGAGACATCTAATTTAGTGGGAAGAGTGAAAAAAAGATAGACATCCAACCGAATGGAGTGGAAGAAACCACATAAGCAAAATTAAAACTCCTACAGAGTATGTCAACACCATTAATAATCAGCAATTATATTATTGTATACTGTACATACACACATATATTGAACTCTACAAAAAAATTTGATTCTGCCTAATCCATACTTGATTTAAAATAGGCTTAAATATTCTAAAGGAAATTTCTATATTAGTTGCAAAAAAAAAAAGTACTGCACGTGATTTTTGGCCCGATTAAATTAAAGTCACAATTTATAAGTACAGTATTTATATGTATCCCATAATTTTATTAATTATTCTGAATAGACTTAAAACCATAGTAAATTATTTCTGGGCCAAGCCTTTATATTTAATCGTAAGCTTTATGAAGATAATGGGAAGAGGGTGGGGAGACAAAAACTATATATGCAAATGTCCACCCACACCATTTTTAAAAGGTCAGACTTACACCAGCGAATTGTATAGCAGCTGTCCTCAACTAAAGAAGGACTTAACCAGACAGAGGCTTAACTCGGGAGTTGAAAAACCAACACCGTCACTAGGATATACAGAAACCATGGTGAAAAACTAGCAACAGCCAGGCCACAGTGGAATGAACAGCAAGCAGCTGCTCACTAGGCTTTTATCATGCAATGTTGTATGCGTAACTTAAGATGCACTGAACGATTGTGGAAATGATGTAGACAAATTGACTCAAATTAGTTTAGCATGGGCCATGCAAAGTTTAAGTCTGTAGTGCGCTGGTGCATAGCAACTGAAAGACCAAGCTCTCTAAGGGATAGTAATCACAAAAACACTCAACTCAAAATATGGCTATAGAATTATTATCCATTTTTACTCTCTCTTTTGTAAAGCTGATTTGTTACATTTTTTACTTCAAGTTATAGAACTTACACACCAGAAAGGGGCCAGCATAAATCCATGAAGAGGTTTTCAATAATAAGCTGGTTCTTGTTTGTAATTTTGCTGTTTGATGTTTCTCCTAATCCGTTGATTGTTATTTAATGACAAATAAATCCCACAAGAACTGAGAAAAGATTAAAGGGATTTTGGAAACTTCCATTCACATAAACTGTCCGCTGCCCCCCTCCCCCTTTTAAAATCCATCCTATACAATTCCACTGTGGCCTACGACACCTTCAGACCACCGGGAGGGAGCTTTTCAATTCAGTTACAGTAATCTAATTATATTATGACTTCAACGCCCAGCAAGCTTCAGTAGTCAGGCTTTGGCAAGACCTTTCCTCCCTTGGTTTCAAAATTCAGTCTCTAATCCTTTTAAACTGAAGTGTTTAAAAGAGAGAGAGAGAGAGAGAGAGAGAGAGAGAGAGAGAGAGAGAGCTGAAGTGATGACTTCCTATATTCATTTTGTATTAAGCTCCACATTACCAGTCTTAATTTTATTTACTTTTATTAGTACACCCTATGTTTCACACCAGTAGATAAAAAGATGCATAATTGATCAAACCAAACATCAATATTGAACTACTTTTTATAAAAGGTTCACAAAATTCTTTGCAGTAACAAATGCATTTTATAGAAGCTTTTAAAATTTTATAGAAGCTTTTAAAATATTGCTGTATCATCAGCTTCAGGAAATAAAAAAATTACATAATGTATTTATAAATACAAACTGAGTTTATAAACACAGTCCAGATGGTTGTCTTCTTCAACTTTATTAATCATCATCCCCCAAGGATGTGTCCTAACACATGTTCTATACCACAGTAATAGAAAATTAAAGGCAAAAGTTTCTACAACCATAACAGTCTAATTAGATGTTAAAAATAAAAACTCTATGAAAACAGAAAATTATTTCCTCTCATAGATCATTAGATATATTGCAGGTCTTTTAAAGAGCACTGAAACCTGTTGCAAAATCAGAACAGAGTATATAGTTCTAGTGCCATCTACTGGCATTGTATGATAGAATGAGAGAAAAAAAAATATGCCTGTATTTATGTTTTACTGTTTATGCGTCTTTCTCTTAAATGAACTGTTCACTTAATAATTCTAGTATTAGTTAAAATAGGATAAAATGAGCCATGTTAAACAACCTGAAACATCTTAAATAAAGTATTCCAGTCATTCACTCTGTCAAGTGTCAGTACCACATTCCACTGATTCATTATATACTACATAATGAATTGAGCTTGAATGCATTATTAAATTTTAATTTTGTACATAATACATTATGGGCCCAACTTACAGAAATAGATGGGAATATTAGTGACTAGATTAAAAAAAAATTTTGTAAGCAAAGAAGAAAACATGCAATACACCTACAAAACACCATGACAGAATTGCTCATTTTCTGGTAATACAGAAATTTTACTTCAGCCATGGGGCTGTAGAGTAAAAATAAAACAGATCTGATATTGTACATATACTGTAGAGAGTATTTTTTTGGAGGGGATAAAGGGTTCATACCATGGGACCACCTAAAGAACATACAGATAAACATCTGGCACTAACTATGTTACTCTCATCTTTTCATCATCCCGTAAGTACCCAACAAAATAAATAGAAATAAAGTTTGAGAGTTTCACACAAATTAAATATTAAATGACAGAAGCATCTTTAAAATAAATGTTAATGAAATATTAAATGTTAGCAGTTTGAAGTTTTAGCTTCCTATGGTTTAGCTGAAAATGCAGCACATAAAAATATATGCAGAAGACTAAAGCCACAAACCTAACTAAATGTCAGTGTAACTAAAGGTCTAAGGGGCGATACTGGACATTACCTCAAATGCAAAAAGTGATAATATAAAAGTAGGTCTGGGAAAGTTAACGCGTTCATTTTTATGATTAATGTGACCTATTTACATGTTAAAAAATACTTTAGCATCCAGAGCCGGCAACAAGGCAAACACATTGGACAGTACTTTGATCAAGGTGGCATTTTCAATTTTCTATTTTTTTTTTTTTTTTTTTTTTTTTAAACATTACGAAACAATAATACAAAAAACTTAAGTATGTACCTAAAGAATTACTTACACATTCAGTACCATATTCATAGACTACCTTTAAAAATTTTATAAAATAAAATTTTCATTTCAAAGTTTACAATTTCATATTACATTGTTCACAATGATACACCACATGTCAGTATGTTGCAATGGTGTTCATTTTCTTCATTTATACATACTGACATGAATGAATGAATGAATCATTAATAGGGATAATCATTACGCAAGTCTGCAGTATCTTTGTTAAGACAGAATGCAACATAATCACCCAAGTAATTCACGGTGTCAGTTTTTAAGCAGACAAGGGATGGCAAAAAAAAAAAAAAAAAGCAGCTCAGAGATTGATGTTTACAGAGACAGCACATAGTGAACTCTTTGGATGCATTTTCCAGCTGCTTTGTCCCTTACCCACTCATACAGGTAGTGCTATCTCTGCCTCACTTCACTGACCCAGGGTCAGAGGCAACTCATATGCCCACTGGCCCTCGGCTTTGCGAGAGTCACTGGAGAACACCTGAGGAGCATGCCTCTCTCTCAGGTCAAGACACGGGGACACTACACTCTTATTTCCATGGCACACCATTAGAAAAACACTCATGTCGATGGTGTTGAATATTTGAGGATAGTTATTTGTAGACCTTTAACACAAGTTAAGAGATGTGTATTCTTTCAATTAATCAGTTTTTAGCAGTGCATTCAAAAAGTCAACAGTCATTTCGATTGCTTAATTTTTACTTTGAGATGTCTGTGTCCCATACAGTATGCTATGCTAATTTGAGAATTAATACATTGACCTTGTTTTTTTATTGCCTTCGTTTCAACTTGCCTTTTAGGAAGGCATTCAAATTCAGGTTGAACTTGCTCAAGTAGTATTTTGTTAAATGTTCAGGTTTAAGGTGTCAATGTTTAAGTTTAAAAAGTATGCTATTAACTTTTTTTTTTTTATTAGTTTGTGTTGATTCTACATTAAATTTTTTGATTCAGTGTGTATTTACTTCATGATTTATGTATTAATTAATCATGATTAATTACATACATTTATGCGATTCATTAGTTAATTTTTTAATGGATTCCCAGCCCTAATATAAAGCAACCAGGCTTCTCTGGCTAAAGTCAGCCCAATAACATTCAACTGTTTGAATGTGTTAAATATTATTCATCCATTAATAAACCTGCTTAATCCATCTCAGTTGAAGGACCCACAACCTATTCCAGCTGCATCAGGTGCAAGGAGAAAAAAATGAACTCCAGAAACAGCTAGCAGGTGTTCATCACAAAGATTCTATGGCACACATGTACCTCCTCATACAGGGTCATTTCAGACAAACAAACTATTCGCTTTATCTTAGGAATGTTGGAGGACATACAGAGTACCCAAAGCTCATTTAAATAAAAACAAAGGACATAATTTATAGCCACTGTGCCACTTACATTTAAGCATGTTTTATCAAGTTATTTCCAAGTGATTTAAGGTACATAATCATTAATTTCTAATTAAACGATTATTCCTACCACATATTTATTATGTTTATTTTAACAGGTATACAGTATACAGTTAGTTCTATCATTACTTGGGTAGTGACAGAATTTCCATATTTTCAACACTACATGGCACTACAATGGATTTTAAATAAAATAACTAAGATGTGATTGTAGTGCAGACTTCTAGCTTTAATTCAAGAGATTTAAAATATCTTATGAACCACCTAAACAGCCATTTTTAAACATACAGTACATGAGGGGGCTGGGCGGTCCCGTGGCCTGGGACCCCTGCAGATTTTATTTTTTCTCTCCAGCCATCTGGAGTTTTTTTTTTTTTTGTTTTGTTTTTTCTGTCCTCCCTAGCCATTGGACCTTACTCTTATTCTATGTTAACTTATGTTAATTAGTGTTGTCTTATTCAAATTCTTACTTTGTCTTTTATTTCTCCTGTCTTCATCATGTAAAGCACTTTGAGCTACATTATTTGTATGAAAATGTGCTATATAAATAAATGTTGTTGTTGTACATGCCTTACATATGCATAGCTCCTCCATTTTCAGTGGTTCAAAAGTAATTGGACATACTAACAATCATAAACATAATATTCAACACCAGTCAATAAATCTCCTAAGGTCTGGAAGCCAAGAGCATCACCAAATGCGGACTTCCTCCCTAGTGGTTCTTTGCTAGGCCTTTACTACAGTTGCCGATTGTTTATTGGTCCATCTGACTTCCGTTTTGTCTTCAGAAAGTAAAATGCATGTTCACTCGGGTTGGGGTCAGGTGACTGACACAGTCATTAAATATTTTGTTTTTTGCCTTGAATTTAACTTATCTAGAAGCTTTAATCTATGTATACTATGCTAACCAAATAATAAGCATTTCGTAATTCTGAAACTGGCACTATTATAAATGATTCACAAAGCATTGTCAGAAACCTTTATTAAAAGGACATAAGAGTAAGGAATACCAAAGAAAAACCACTGACCAAAGTTGCTTTTCTGGGATAAAAAGCTGCCCAAACTTTTCAAAGGGAATGTAGCTTTTAACTTAACAAGACAGAAGAGTTGATGGTGAGCCTGAGATACAATATTGCAGACTCACTCTTAGAGTCCTGCGGATGTTGGCTTTGTCTGTTTACGGCTTCCATTATCCTTCTTGGGTGGATCAGATAGAGTACGAAGTGTTACTGCTGTGTGAAATTAAAATAAAGCAATTCCATTTATAGTTGCCACTTAGAGGAAAAAAAAAACTTTGTGATCCCTATGTTTTTTGTTGATTTCCCTCAGATGCAGAGCAACAGAACTGTGTGTTAGAGTGTTCTGAAAAGGGAGTTTGGAACCATGCTAGGAACGGTGTAGATACATAAGCATTGCAAGTAATGGTAGAGGCTAACATAACAGTAATCAAATTACCAGCATCACTGCTGTTAAAAGTAAATAACTGTGTCTCCATATATATCCTCTCTCAGTACCACTCCATGACACACTCAGTGCTAACTCATCCTTCAACGCAGTCGGTTATAATGGCAAAGCAGAAAAGCAAATTATATATTCAAGAACATGGAATTTCAGATCTTATTAGAAACAGTGGAAAAGCCAATAAAGAACATTGAAAAAAGAAAACAAATAAAAAAGAACTGCATATCACAAAATTCAAGAACAAAAAGAATCATCCAATAAATGAAAAAGAGAAAAATATTGAGAACAATATGTGAACAGAAATACAAGATAAGTAAATTTTATAGAATGTAAGTTAGTTAGAGGAAAAAGTAATTCATAATATTGTTTTTAACAAGTCGTTAATGTAATTAAAATTTTTATTTACTTCCTCCCACACCCCACCATACCCTTCTATATACATCTCTTTAAGGGACTCAGCTGCAAGAGAATGAATATTTACGCCCACCCCTAAGGGTTGGCAAGACCTACATATAAAGATTACTAGATATAAATCAGTAACACCGGGCTCAAGGCAGAGGGCACTAACTCTAGTAGGATAGCAAGAGGAAAAATGAACATTCAAAAAAAGAAAAAAATAATTTAGTTACAGCTATATTTGTCATTTCTGAGATAGCAATCACCTAGGTCAGCAAACAGGAAAAAGGTGGTTTCATCACTACAGGTAAAGACACAAAGCATGCAGTAAAAGGATAAGTTCAATTATTTTTTAAATCAAAATAATTTCTTCACAATCATGGTATAATATTAATTTGGCACATGAAATTAATGGAGGTTAAAAAAAGTACTAGGGTCCTGAAAAGAAAATAAAAGAATTAAAATTAAATTCCTCCACAATGAAGAAATAGAATTTTTGATATAAGAAAACAAGCCTTCTGCATTTGAGAAATGCCTGTGATAACAAAAGTAAATTGGAAGCAATATATATTCTTACATTTTTCTTGAGGTATGTTCCTTGCTTGCAGTAGGCATCAGGGATGAAGTTTTGACACAGACCATGATGCCAGATGCCACCACCATTGCACCAAATGTCCAAAGCTACAAGCTGTGTATTATGCTACTTTCTTCTCTGCAATTACTTTTCTTCCATGTTTATGCTCTGACACACACTCAAGTCATATGATTATTTTTTCTAAATGACACCTACTTTTCATCTAGTACATTCTGTATTGTTATTTTACATAGCTTAGAGCAGTGTTTCCCCACCTCGGTACTGAGAGCACACTGTGACTGCAGGTTTTTGTTCCAACCAGATTCCTAATCAATGACAACACCTGATAACACTGAGCTCTTTTAATTAGCTGGTATTATTTTTCTTTTATTCTACATTCAGAAAAGCACAGCAGCATGATTTTTACATTTATAAGACATTTAGAAATATTTCTGCTTTGCTATAGATTTAAATGCTTAACTCTCTTTTGTTGATTTTGTTATATTTTTCCCTTTCTCTGTGCAGTTTTTTCCCTTCGTTGTATCTTATTAATGACGAATAAAAACAAGCAGAGCAGACACTGTCTTAGAGAGTGAGATTCATTCAGACTTGCAGCATCGTGGTGCACTTGTACATGTACAGTTTCATTGTACACACAATAAATCTAAACTGAAGTGATTACACTGTATTACACCCACTTTAATAAAACGGAGAAGAATCTGTGTGTATGTGTCTGTCCAGTTGCTATGTCTCTGTTATATGTAATTTGGTATGAGATTCGTAAAAGCAGTGATAATGTTTATGAAGTGCCATCTGTGGGAATGAAATATGCAATGCATTTCATTACTACAAGCATTACAAAATACGTGCCAATAGATAGTGGACTTCAAACATTAATGCTGAATATTTTCAACAGAGATTAGGCACAAGACAGACAGAAATCAGCTAATCTACCTTGATAAAACTATCTGTGTGTCCATTTGATTAACAGGGTTTGGAAAAAAAAAATTAAAAATAGACAAAATATGTCTTCTTCTTTCAGCTGCTCCTGTTAGGGGTTGCCTCAGCAGATCATCTTGTTCCATATCTTCCTGTCCTCTACATCTTGCTCTGTCACACCCATCACCTGCATGTCTTCTTTCATCACATCCATAAACCTTCCCTTAGGCCTTCCTCAATGTTCTCCCCAGAAATTTTTTCCAGCGGGGTGGCATGAAAAAGTAGCTGGGTGGGGTGGGACGGGGAAATTTGGTGGTTAGTCAATTATTATTAATTTTCCAATGCTCAGTATGACTTCCTTTTTTAAGGCTTGACACATGTGCCAGAATATTTTTTATTAAATTTAAGAAGTATCCAATTCAGGCTCCTGCAATCCTAACAAAAATTTTAAATAGCGATTGTTATGACATAAACCAAGAGGCACAAGGATTGCCACTGTCGGGAAGAAAAGTGAAAACAATGAAAAAAATTAAGAAATATTCTTCAAAGCCAACTTGCATATGCAGAAGGTGTCTTCAGTTAAATATTTATTTTTGTTTTCTTCCTAGAAAAGGAACAACCTATTTCTTTACAGGGTTCCAACAGCTTTTCAAACGTTATGTGTGGCAACTCATTTTTTGCCAACCAATACATGGATTTTAAAGCTCCCACAAAGGCATCTCTCTGTAAGTTATTTAACACAGATACAGATTTTTCAATTTGACAGATTCCAGTTTGCTCTAGTACACGCTTTCCTAAAAGGTCAGCAGAAGACTCAATGTGCGTTTTACTTCTTTCATGGTCCAGCAAGCTTTCTTTTCGAATTCTTGTGCATGGCACATTTACCTAAAGTAACTTCCTCCTTGGGGGATGTTTGTTTGACTATTTCATGCACAAGGAGTACCACATACCATGCTCTTTGACCATTAACGAATCAAAATCTTTAAACCATTGTTTGTTTATGCCGGATAAGTGGTGCTTAGATTTATCAATTGGCAGAGTGTGTGCTGAAGAGACTTCCCCTGATGGACCAGCCTCTGCAATGTCTTTGTCTGAAATTGCCACATGAGGAGTTGATGCTGCACCTTCATTAGTTTGTGGTGTCTCTTTTCTGAAATAACTGAGCAGTATTGTTTCCTGAACACTTTTTTTGCTCATGTTGGTAAAACGTTTGGAAAAAATTAAAAGTACCTATGAATAAGACTTTTGAGTGGGAAAGTTTGAGCCTGTTGGATATCCAATGCACACTTGCACTACGGCAGGGCAAGATATGTACAAAAAAGGAATGGCAGATGGGTCACTTTAACAAAACTACAGAAGCGTATTAGGGCCACGGTGAAGAAAAAAAAAATACGGGCACATTGAGAGAAAAAAAAAAAAACTATATGTCGAGATTAAAGTCGACATTCTTCATCTTAAAATCAATGTTTAATTTACTAGATTTTCTCAAACCCCGTCATAAGGTAGTGTAGTGCATTAAATGCTTTATGTTAAGTGTTCCCTGATCGAGTTGTTAATCACTACACGCTTCTTAACTGGACTTCCTCTTGCACTGAGGAGGCACTGGGAGGGATCGCTGCACAGAATACATTCACTTCATGATATTCCTGCTCTCTGAACATTTACAATGTTAAGATACATACTTTATATCATTTTCAAGATGAAATGCATTAAAGCAGGTATTAAACATGCCAGTAGTGTGGCGGTAGTGCTGCTCCCTCGCAGTAAGGGGTGCCCAGGTGTACGTTCAGTGTAGAGAACTTTATGGCAGGTGTGACGAGGCTCCAAAAAACTGTATGAATGAATGGGAATCGCACAGGTTTAACTTAAATATTGTGTAAATGTTGGGTTCATGATCTGGTGGTTGGAGACACGAACACAGAATTCAATGGATGTTCTTCTGAGCGGGCTTTCTTTGTCGCATGTGTGCTGTTTCTATCTGACGTACCAAAACCCCAATTCCTATCCTTCCTTTTTCTTTCTCCACATAACCAATCACCACACGATAACACAAAGCATTTCATGCGCTACATAATTTATGACGGGGATTGAGAAAATCTAGTAAAAATTAAATATTCATTTTTAGATGAAGTTTAGTTTACGATGTTATACTTTAATGAAAAACTACGAGAATAAAGTCAACATGTATACTTTAATCTCGAGATAAACGGCGAGAATAAAGTGGAAATGTCAACTTTATTCTCGACATAAGCTTAGCAGCACTACACAGACTGCACTGACACTGAGAACAGAGACGTCACTTCCCGACACCCTTTTTCTGATATCTGATAGGCTGGTTCCACGAGTATTTTCTTATTTTATCAGTCCTCCTCTCGCACGCCCACCTCCACACTGTCTGCTTGTGAAGTGCCGCTCCGCTCCCACTATTAGCATGTACAGCCTCCTCTCGCCTGCCCACCTCTCCATACTCTTTGCTACTGTAATTAAACTGCTCCGCCCCTGCTATTACCATGTACACCCCCCTCTTGAAAGCCAACCTCCCCATACTCTTTGCTTGTGAACTACACTCCGCCTTGTCCCCGATATTAGCTTTAGCACCTCGCAACTTGCGATTCTACCTCTAAAATATTTGCCCACCCGCCCACTTGTCCCTTGCCATCTCTGCAGATCATTAGATCTGCGGCTGTCATCTCACAATGTAATGCAAGAGGACAGCTGGGCGCTCAACTAAATTAGCCGGGTGGAGTGCCCGGCTAAAAGACGCTAGGGAGAACACTGCTTTTTCTTTTCCTCTTGCCTGGCAGCTCTATTCTTAGCATCCTATTCCCAATATACCCAGCATCTCTCCTCTGCGCATGTCCAAACCAAAGCAACCACGCCTCTCTGGCTTTGTCTCCCAACCGTCCAACCGGAGCTAACCCTCTAATGTACTAATTTCTAATCCTGTCCATTCTCATCAAATCCAATGCAAATCTTAGCATCTTTAATTTTATCACCTCCAGCTCTGTCTCCTGCTTTCTGGTCAGTGCCACCATCTCCAACCCATATAACAAATCTGGTCTAACTACTGTCCAATAGACCTTCCCTTTCACTCTTGCTGATAACCGTCTGTCACAAATTACTCCCAACACTCTTCTCCACCCATTCCACCCTGCCTGCACTCTTTTTCACCTCTCTTCCACAATCCCCGTTACTCTGTACTGTTGATCCCAAGTATTTAAACGCCTCCACCTTCGCCAACTCTATTCCCTGCATCCTCACCATTCAACTGACCTTCCTCTCATTCACATACATGTATTCCGTCTTGTTCCTACTGACCTTCATTCCTCTCCTCTCTACAGATCACAATGTCATAATAGTCCAAGGGGACTGCTGTCTAATCTCTTCTATCAACCTGTCCATCACCATTGCAAATAAAGGGCTTTAGAGCCGATCTCTCTGACACATCTGGATAAAAAAGACACATGTCAGAATGCTATTTATAGACTTTAGCTCCGCCTTCAACACAATCACCCCCTAAAAGCTGGTTGTAAAACTGAGCAGGTTGGGCCTGAACACCACCCTCTGCAATTGGATCCTGGACTTCTTGACAGAGAGACCCCAGTCAGTTCAGATGGGCTGCAAAACTTCCAGCATCATCACACTGAGCACTGGAGCGCCGCAGGGCTGTGTGCTTAGTCCACTGCTTTTCACCCTGCTGACTTATGACTGCATAGCCACGCACAACACCAACCACATCACCGATGATGCAACGGTGCTAGGACTGATGGACTGGTGGAACGGCTGTCCGCATGGTGTGAAGACAACAATCTCTCAATATCAACAAGACAAAAGGAGAATTGTGGACTTCAGAAAAATCACATCCTGCCCACATCCCACTCAGCATCAACGGTTTAGATGTGGAGACTGTTAGGAGTACCAAGTTCCTCGGTGTGCACATAACTGAGGAACTTACATGGACGCATAACACCTCATCATTAATCAAGAAAGCCCAGCAGAGACTACACTTCCATCCTCACCATGTTCTACAAAGGCACCATTGAAAGCGTTCTGACCAGCTGCATCACGGTCTGGTATGGCAACTGTAACATATCCAACCGCAAGCACCTGCAAAGGATAGTGAAGACAGCAGAGAACATTTGGGTGCCTCTCCCTTCACTACAGGACATAGTTTACAAATGCAGTGTCCACAAGGCCTTCAGCATTGTGCAAGACCCCTTACACCCCTCACATGGACTTTTCACACTTCTGCCATCCAAGTGAAGATACTGCAGCATCAGAGCCAGATCTGCCAGGCTGCAGGATAGTTTTTACCCCCAAGCTGTCAGACTCCTGAACACCATGCTGCCCCCGGGGATCTTCCACACTACCTTAACCACCTCTAAAAACAGAACTTTTATACATGCAAGCCACTTTCCTCCAAAGACTAGTGTGCATGTACAAAAGAACTGAAAATATCACACTGACCTTTAAGTATTTTGCACACTGCACTTTGACATTCTTTGATTTTTTGATATCCTTCTGCTGTAAAACATTCTGACCTGTCATTGTTTACACGTCTTAAACTACTATTATCATACACTGATAATTTCTGTATTATCTATATCCATTATTTATTATATTACATATTTGTTGACTATATTTATCTAGATTGCATAATACCATACATTGCATCTATCTTTTTTTTGCACAATGTCTTGTCTTGTGTTGTGTTTTAATTTTAAATTTAAACTAAAATTAATTGTATTCTTAATTTAATTTTTTACTTGCACTTCATGCTGTTGCGCTGTGGACCCTGAGCTTCGCAATTTCGTCTGTATACTTGTATATGGTTGAGACGACTATAAAGTTCGCTTTGACTTTAACTTTGAATGCATCCGTCACTCCTACCACAGACCTCACCACTGTCACACTTCCCTCATACACATTCTATACAACTGCTGCATACCGTATATATACTCGCGTATAAGTTGGGTCTTGAAAAATACGGCACTTAAATATATATATATTTTTTTTTTACATCTTCTTGCTTCCTCTAATCTCTCATCAGTTTCACAAACACATCGAATTTTGTTGCAACAGCACAGTTACCAATTTCCATTCGCCACTTCAACGACTTTTAATTTAAAGCAAGCAGCATATTTTCTTCTGCTCGAATGCTCCACCGTAGATAAGGAATGCTCTTATGATAAAGGTGTATGAGGATGTGAGATACAAAAAAAAAAAAAAAAAAAATAATAGTGCAAACATTGCTTCGGAATAGTTTGGGTATTACTGTGTGGTCACGTAGGCACAATACATAGGAAAAAAAAAACAGGTAGTGTGCTCCGCGGCTACTCTCTCAGCTGGGCGTTAGCATATCATAAACTTTTGGACCAATAGCGCGAGTTTTCCACATTCGACTTATACGACCGACATTATAAAATACCAGAAATTATACGCTAAAATCCAGCCCTGTCTTATCCGTGGGAGAACTTAAATGCAACAAAACCACAACTCCTTTCAAGGCACCCTGTCATATATGCCTTCTCTAGGTCCACAAAGACACAATGCAACTCCTTCTGGCCCTCCTTATACTTTTCCATCAACACCCTCAGAACAAACATTGAGTCTGTGGTGCTCTTTCTTGGCATAAAACCATACTGCTGCTCACTAATCATCACCTCCCTTCTTTTCCTAGCTCCCACTACTCTTCCCCATAATTTCATGCTGCGGCTCATCAATTTTATCCCCCTGTAGTTACTACAACTCTGCACATCCCCTTTATTCTTAAAAATCGGAACCAGTACACTTCTCCACTCCTCAGGCATCCCCTCATTTTTCAAGATTCCATTAAACAATCTGGTTAAAAACTCCACTGCCATCTCTCTTAAACACCTCCATGCTTCTATAGGTATGTCATCAGGACCAACGGCCTTTCCGTTCTTCATCCACTTGTAACGGTGCTTGAAACTTCAACTTCCAGCAGTCCTTGCAGTGGCTCCGATTGGTCACCTGCTGAGGTTGCAGGGGCTGTTGGGTACAAAGAGGCCAGTGGGACATTTAAAAGGAGGCTAGTGTTACCAAAAAAAGAGAAAAGTATTTTGTGTTTCATGTCTAAAGTTCCTGTCTGTCTACCTTCTGTTGTGATACCTGTGCTTTCTCATTTTTGTCCTGGATCGTTTCTTGGTTGGGGTTTGGATTGTCTGCTGTTTGCCTGTTACATGAGGACTGCATATGGATTTATGGCCATCCTGTGAAGAAAGGAGCGCTCCTGAACCATCCACCTATCTTCACCATTTCAGGAACTACCTGTAGGACTATCTTTAAATTCCCTTTTAAAATGCAGATCTCAGGACTATTTACCTTCATTTTTACATTACATCAGTTGCTGTTTTTCCCATGGACTTTGTGTATGGTTAATGTTGTGGTTTGTTTTCATGTTGATTGTACAATGCCATAAGGGGAACTGGGGTGGGATCAATGTTTTCATTTATTATTAATACATTATTTATTTGCAGTTTTATTACCGGTGGCTTTTTTGTCTCAGCTTGTGAGCGCATGAGGGTCGGGCCAAGGCTGGGTGCATCCCTGGAATCTCCACTAAAAAAACAAATAAGTCACCGTCTCTTCGACAGTGGGAATCTTGGCGGCACCGGATAGCTACACTCTTCATAGCAATCCTTTTTATCCTTTATGACCCTAAACTGCTGCACATCTTTCCCAGCTTGGTCCCTCTGTCTAGCCAATTGGTACAGGTCCTTTTCTCCCTCCTTAGTGTCCAACCTCTCATACAATTCATCATACGCCTTTTCTTTAGCCTTCCCCACCTCTCTCTTTACCTTGTGCCTTATCTCCATGTACTCATCTACTTTCTGCATCTCTCTATCCCACTTCTTCGCCACCCTCTTCCTCTGTATACTCTCCTGTACTTCCCCATTCCACCACCAGGTTTCCTTTTCCTCCTTCCTCTGTTGCAAAAACCACTATCATCCGACCTTCTTCATTCCCCTCCTTGACACCATACCTACCCATCACCACCTCTGTTCCCTTCACCAACATGTGCATTGAAATCTGCTCCAATTACCACTTTCTGTCCCTTGGGTACACTGTCCATCACTTCATCCAACTTACTCCAGAAATCTTCGTTCTCATCCATCGCACACCCAACTTGCGGGGCATATGCACTAACAACATTCATCATCATACCTCCAATTTCCAGCTTCATAATCATTACTCTGTTGGACACTCTTTAAATTTTAAATATAAAAAAAAAAAAAGGAAATATGTAAAGTTTAAAAAAAATAGAGTCACTAAATCAGGTCAATGCAGTAATGGCCACTGCCACATTTTCCAGGCAAAACACTTTGATTTTAAGTGTGGTCAATTTGACAAGTGATGCCGAAAGGAAGTGGCAAAAATGGTCAGCTCCATCTATAGAGACAAAGGCAACCATGAGGGAAAAGGATCTTGGTGCATTTATTATTACACCAGAACAAATGGACAACTCATGTATCAAATAAAAAACATGAGATCTACGTTGATGTTAAAACTAGCTGTGCTGCCCATCTAAGGTAGGTTATTTAAAAAAAAAAAGTTTTGAATTAGCCAAGTGAACTGCATATTGATACTTTGTTCACATGATCAAACAACACTCAGTATTACACATTTTCTGTGGTGTGTCATGTACGTGCACAATAAAAAGCATGAAGATGAAAGTGACAGTTTGTGACAGAACCAAAGCTTGAGGAAGCAAACTGTAGTGTCACAAACCAATAATCAAATTTGACAGCATATGTCGAATACCCTTTGAAAGGATATGGTAACAAGAGAACCAAGGACAATGATTTTAAGTGAGAAAATCCACTGGCACTCACCTAAATTGTTCGAGATTTAACTTCAAAGGAAAAGTGATAGATACTGCATTGTACTGCAAACTACCATGATATGCCTGGCGACTCAGGTTGAAGCAACGTATCAAGCATATGCAGCAAAAAGAAAAAATGATTACAATCTGCATCTTACCACTGTTAGCAGAGAAAAAACTGTTAATGTTCGTGACAGAGGTAGGCTACACTACAGACTGTGGTAGGCTACACTTAATGCAATAGGCAGTGTCATTCAAGTAGGTCAGGCACTGACATTCTACACTGTCATACGCAAGCAAAAGAAAAAAAAAAATATTACAAAAAAAATCCTTGGACATCTGCTCGAAGAGTGCCAATGTGCTCACTCTTTTGAAACATATCATATAGACCACATATACTATACCTGCAGCAACACAGCAGTGGACACTTGACGTACCTTTCAAACTGTGAGTATATTGACACTTTGCTATTTACATCTTTCTATTACACAACATTTTTTGATGTTCATAAAAAATTCACCACTTTTTTACATGATTTTCCATGTGTAAAATCCAGTATTTGCAAACTCAATTAGAAAAATGTTTTGTTAATGATAGAGCTCTGCAGATAAAAATCATCTTTTTTTAAATAATGTTATTTCAAACAACGTAAATAAAACTGCATTGTATATTTATTTTTTACAGCTTTATAACATGTCCCGCATCATAAATCAACTAACCAACTTAAATGGCCATTCTTACTATCCTTTTAAAAATTCATATCCTCACGCACCCATACTATAAATAATTTCTGACAGCTTTACCAAAGCTTATACCAAGCATTTAATGTATTTGCATATCCCTACCAGTGTAATGTAAACACCAACTTCTCCCAACCATTCAAAAACAGTTTGGGGACGAACAATTCCTTTTCCAGCATGATGGAGCGCCGTGCCATAAGGCAAAAGTGATAACTAAGTGGCTTGGGGAACAAAACATTGAAATTTTGGGTCCATGGCCAGGAAACTCCCCAGACCATTAATCCCATTGCGAACTTGTGGTCAATCCTCAAGAGGCAGGTGGACAGCATGCCACGGCAAACTGCAGAGGTCTTGGAAAAAGACGGGCCAATACTGCAAATATTAACTCTTTGCATAAATGTAATGTAATCTACATATATAAAATTCTTTTCGCGTTTGAAACGGAAATTACGTATGACCAGAGAACATATTATAATACAGGAACTAATCACTTTATTTGTGGACGACATTTTTATATCGTCTTTACGAATTGTTACTATTTGTGTGAGAGTTATTTTACTGATTTTGAAAAGAAGTAAACACAAACATGCCGATCTATCCCATAGAAATCCGCCCCGCGTCGCCCTCTCCCAGGCCTCCACTCTGGACTCCAGCGCTGAGCCGTCCACCGTCAGGCACGTTCTGAAAGAGAAGTTTTATTTATTCAGCCATGTGACTGTCGCAGAAACTGCCACATTATAAAAAAAAAATAAACTTAATTGCCAGTACTTGATAGTAGAAGAGATGAGGAAAACAGCTTTGCGTCTTTCTACTTTTTAACTACGCCAAGCTGTAAACAATGTGAAGACGACACCACCTTCAGTGGCGAGGGGTTGTGAGAACAAAGTGGACGCTCGGAGGTTCGGAATGTCGGGCTGCTCCGCCGGGTCAAGAGCTTTGCAGTTTCGGGCAGCATCCTCTCTTCTCGCACTGTTTGTGACACTTCAATTGCCCCGTTGGCTCCTGGGAGAGTGGAAATCTTTGCAAATGAGTGTAATCGGCGCCATCAAAGCAAGACTCTCTTTGTAAATTGCGCTGCACGACTACTTACTGCCCTTAAGGCGAGTTCATGTCACTAAAACCCCGCAACATTCAAGGTTGCTTTTGTGATTAATTCTTTTAAGAAGATAGAGGGTTTTGTGACGATGCGGGTTCATTCCATGCTCCCACCAGTCTTCATGGGAGCCTTTGAACCCTACACCGTCGGTAATGTTACCGATGAGCTTAGCAGTGAGTCACAACAAAGCAAGGGGATGGTGAAAAAGTGTCAAGTGCTTTTATTTAAAAACAACAAAAACAAGGTGTTCAAAATAAGTGCACTGCATATAAAAGTCATTAAATAAATAATCCATTAAAACGAGTGTTATTGTGGAGGTTAAAATGAAATAGAACAAATCTTCTAAAAACAACATGGTTAAAATAATGCAGGAAGCAATCCTTTAAAACAACAAAGCCCGGTGTCTTCTTTCCTGTGGCAACTCCCCTACTCCTCCCATCTGGGCTTCTCAACAGGGGAGTCGCCCTACCTGCTGCTGGCCTTCTGTCCACTCTCCTGCTGGTCAGTCGCCTTACCGATCCCTGGCTCCGGTAGGCTCTACGAACAGCGACTTGGGATTCCCCAATGACCAAGGCTCTCACGCTGGGAACACCACATCCCAAGTCCCAACTCCTGCTGCCTTACACAGAGAGTCATCCGCCTTCCGGTCACTCCCGTACTTCATAAAAACAAACTCTGGTGTCGGCCAAACACCCAGGCTGCCTACACAGCTGCATGCGAGCCTTCACTTGCTCTCCCGCACTGGCTTTCTCTCTCTCCCCACTGCTTCCTGCTTTTTCCTCCTGCAGCCTCCCGTCCGTTCTTTCTTTCCCCTCTATCCGACTCGCTCTTCTATTTATCAAGAGGCTATGGCAGCTGTGGCAAATCAGCAGCCCCAGGAACAATCACGGATGAGGACAGTTTCCCACCTGTGCACTTAGGTGAGAAACACCCACACCGTGAATCACCCCGAGAACCGCTTCAGCCACACTAACAGGCCCCCCTCGCTAAGCCGTGAGCATGGTGATTATTTATATAAAAATGGACCTTTTGTACTGCGCTGTGGACCCGCTACACCACAGGTTTACATCTAAGAAGATGTACTGACCTCTTCATGTTAAGTTTTGGACTTGGGAATTGTTTGGACCTTCTACCCGTTAAGCACGGAAGGGCAGCATCCACATTTCTCTGAATAATTTTTCTCTCAAATCACAGGCACGTAGTGCAAGGTTGTCAGGCAGAAATTTGCAGGATCGCATAGAAAATGCAATTTCTATACCACAGCGGTCGTGTAGCACCTTTCACAAGGGATCTGCTACCGAGAGATGATCCAAATACATTTAAGCTGCTGTTAGTGCTACTTATCTGTTGTGTTATTGTGCCTCTAAAATTTACTTTACCCAAAAGAACCCCAGTACTGCTCAATGTAGCTTTAATTCTTACATGTTAATGTTTTACTATTTAATAATTTATATACTACATTTTATTTTTATCCCTTGCACTCAGTGAGCGAAGTCACTAGGTAATCAGCTAGTTGTTAATAAAAGCCTTTGAAACGTATTAAATGCTTGTAATTATACTTCAGTATACCATAGAAACATCTGACAAAAAGATCTAAAAACACTGAATGAACAAACTTTGTGAAAATAAATGCTTGTTTCATTCTCAAAACTTTTGGCATGACTGTAATCTTTAACATTGTTAAGTGTAAATAGGTGGGTAATAGTGGGGATATGGGACAACCTGTTCAGGTCAATGTAATAAAGTCTGACAGAGAATAGGGATGCCCTAGGACACTTTCATGATAAAACACAAAAGTGATGAAATGAGCTGCTCCTTTTGGTAAATGTAAAATAAAACTTATTTAGGTAGTGTTTCAAAATGTACACATTGACAAGCAATGCGTGTGGCTCAGCTCATAACGTTCTGAAGCTTATTTTTCTAATGATATGACTGATAATACGTTAATGGAAGCATATTACTCTTGGATGAGCAACTGATGGAACTGCTAAAAACAGCATCATTTTATTGCTGAAAACAAACGCTAAAATTTGAGTTGGTTGATTGTTTTTGAAGCCAAAGTAATTGTTCATTTGAATGATTACTAAAAGTGACAACTGTAATGAAAATACACAACACTTACAAGTACTTAGACAGTACAGGAGTGAAAGGGATGCATTCTTCAGTTAAGAATAACTATTATGGTTGAAGTCAGTCCAGGTCATTGGCTCATTCTGGACAGTATACAGGCATTAGCAATGAAAATGTTGGATCACTTTTGCATGTAATGCACCTTTAAAACAAAAAAATGAAACTAGATTTTGTGGAATTCTGAAATAGATCGATCTTCAATTGACAACTTAGATCACATAAAGGTAGTTTTAAACTTGGTACAAATGTAAAAAAAGAAGTAGAGACAGATTTGGAAATTAAAGCCTCACGAGTTTGTGACATTTGAAGTTTGAATTAATTTGAATTGTTCATTAAATATTACTCTAAAGTATATGTTACTAACCAGTTAATATTTCCTCAATGTATTAATACAAACATAAATCTCACAAAAGGAAATATCACAAACCTGACAAAGTGATTTTCAGATAAAAGCTGAATTGAAAAGTATGTTGTTACAAAAGTGGCTTTAAAGAGTTTTTACAAATGAAAAGATCTAATTACTAATTTATTTGGCACTGATAATTAGTTAATTTATTAATTACATTTATATCAGGCTTTTCCAGCTATTCAAAACACTTTACATAGCCCACTTCAAACTATACCAATGTGTAGCATCCACCTGGACGATTAGACGGCAGACATTATTGTGCCAGTATGCTCACCACAGATTAGAGATAGACAATTAGAGATTGCGGATGATTAGGGGGCCAGAATGACAAGGCCATATTTTCCAATTTAGGGAACACCCTATTTTGTTAAAAGGATACCCATGGATCTTTTATTACCACAGAGAGTCAAGACTTTGATTTTACATCATATCTAAAACACAGCAACATTTTTACAGCGCAGTGTTCCCAATCACTGCACTTGGGCACTGGGATTCACAGACTACAGCAAAAGCACCTCCTGACAGCCTCACCAACTCCTCTTCCAGTAGCAACCAAAGCTTTCCTGGTTTATCGACCATCCAAGTACTTGTCAGGCCCAAAACATGCTTAGCAGTTATTTTTTTTAGCTACTGATGAGAAAATGTCAATGGAAATAATAGTACATATAGGTGATAAGTTTAATTCAGCAGACTATACCATTTTTAATAAGGTGGTGGTTCTTTATTTCTTTCTTTTTAACCACTAACCTCCACTTCAAACATTGAGGCCATTTTTCTGAGAAAAAAAGAAGCATTTATAGGATAGGTGAATTTACTAATTGGAAGGACCAAGGAGTCATATTGGACTATTCACTATCTATATCTAGACTGTGAACAAAAGTGATTAAGGGCGTCAATAGGATATTAGTTTATAGTGCCTGATGTTAAAAATAAAAAAAATAAAAAAATAAAAAAAACATAACACTAGAGGAAGTCAAGAAATGAGCAACAAAGCTAATTCAAGAACTATAGGGCATAAACTATGAAGAAAGATTGAAGGAGTTAAACATTTTCAATTTAGGAGAACACAGATTAAGAAGTGATATGATTGACGTGTTTAAAATTATAATGGGATTTAGTATGGTGGATCCTAGCTCCTACTTTGAACAAAGTTCTTCAACAAGAAAATTATGACAAAAATGGAAACTTAAGGGTAAATTCTGCACAAATGTTAGAATGTTTTTCTTAACTCAAAGAATAGAATCACAGAATACATTACCAAATAGTGTGGTAGACAGCAGTAGTTTTCAGACCTTCAAAACTATGATATTTTACTGAAAATAGGCGAACAGGACTGACAGCTTTGTTGGTCTGAATGGCCTGTTCTTGTCAGAATTGTTCAAAGTTATTAAGTTGTGACAGAAAAATTGAAAACAGTAAGAGTACATTTAAAATTTACTTGACTAAATGTGAGAGGGAGATGAGCCTTCAAGTGAGAGTTGAACAAGTCTAGCATGGGAGCTTCACAAATAGACATAGGGAAAGAATTTCAAGGAGTAGGAGCCATAAAGCCTGAATGAGCAATCAAGAGTTTCAAAAATGGAACTCAATAATACTGAAAGGGCAAGCACCAGATGATCTCAATTTTCTGTGAGGTTGGTAAGATAAAAATAACAGTGGCAGATAACTGAGGTGTTTAAATTAGCCTTGCGAGTCACAAGAAGTGTTCTGAACATTGTCCAATGTTGTAAAAGGCACCCAGTGTAGTTGAACTAGAAGAGAAAATATGTGCTTACTGCACCTAGATGAGCATTCTGAACATGTTCCATTTGATTAGATTTAGTCTGGAAGAAAGATTGGTGTAGAATTAATTATGGAATGCAATCTGGTATGATACAAAGAGCTTTTTCAGAAATTAGGTCAAAATTTAGAGATTTGCAGGTGGCAGTCAATGCTTTATTTATACTAATGATATACATAAACATATATATATATACATAAACATATATATATATATATAAATATATAATTGATTATTTAAATTTCTAGATAACACTTTGGTAGCATATGAAGATACTATTGGGTCAGCCTAGCACTAGAGATCTAAAGCTACATAGTATCCAAAATGTATAAAGCTTCTTTGAACTTAGAAGTAGGTACTGTGAGGCAAAGAGGGCATTTTTCTATTTTGCTGGGCCTTTTACTGGCACACAAGCCCTGTTAAGGCAGATTTACCAGGAATAAAGAAATTCAGTTGAAACCACCCCTCCCCCCAACCATTCCTGAATAAATGGCTAAACTGCACCTCATACTATACTAATACTTTGGTGAGCTCTCTACTTCAATTGATAACAAAATTGTACATCAAAGCTGAGCTGACACCTCTTTAAAGGTAAAAAGATAAAAAGGCACCCGATGGACATTCAGTTTAGGCTTGTGATCAAAACTGAATGGTTTAAAGATGTGATGGACAAAATAATGCATCTATAATCAGGCACTGGATCTGTAACTGGGAGGGAAGTTGATCCAATAACCAGAGGTTACACCTTCCTTCAAAACTAACTGCATTCTTCTCTTTGGGGACCGGAAAGCTGACAAGCAATTCTCCTTGGAGGAACTGAACACCAACATTCTGTTCTCTTTG
The DNA here is from genome assembly GCA_026402145.1 of Polypterus bichir lapradei. Lineage (NCBI taxonomy): Eukaryota > Metazoa > Chordata > Cladistia > Polypteriformes > Polypteridae > Polypterus > Polypterus bichir. The sequence goes on from JANRMT010062792.1 coordinate 17,123,410, forward strand.
TGAGCTGAAAACTGATTAGCCACTCTGAGAAGCTTGATAAGCAGTATTACTTCAAGAAGGGAATTTCAGCAGCAACACTCTTGTGCCAAAAAGAGTAACAACGGCAAAGAGCATAACAGCGAAATAAGAAAGGCAGCATCACATCATACCACACCACAAACAAAGGACCACACTGCAAAAAGCAAAACTGAACTCCGGCATAAAGAGTCCTCCACTTGAACCCAGAGCAATAACATGCAGCTTCATACAACATTGGGCATCACCTATAATGACTTGGTACAGTATCTTAAAATTGTTTATATGGGTCAAGATAAATTAGAAATCTAAATAGCCAGTAAACAACCAACCACTTCTGTGTTATGTTTGTCCCTCTTGCATCCTGTCTTCTAATGAAGTACTGTATAGGGTGGCCCAGATCTAATTATGCAACTTTTAATGCAATGCAGGAAAACAATACAAGACAAAAGAATTGCTGTTCGACTGACGTCTCCCCGCCATTTTGGAATGCAGGGCAGGTGCTGCCATCTATCAGCAACAAAAATAATTTTTTGTGAATTATCTATGTAATAAACTTAATAAGTTACAGTGTAATGAAAATGGCATAATTAGATCTGGACCACCCTGTATATAGGCAGTTATCATATTTCAATAATCCTTATATTTATCATTAAGTATTATTCTGTTTCTTAAAACGAGCATGCTTCAGCTACCACCATATAAGTGTTACGGCCAGAGACAACACATGCAGAGTATGGAAAAGAAAATAAATTGGGAGCCTCGCCAAATTATTTAATTAATACTGGCATTTCCAAAGGCAAAACTGATATTTAACTGATTGAGTAATATCAACTTATCAATTTATTTTCTCATATCCATACACAATTTCCTACATTTATTTGGTGTCTTTATGTGGGCGTCTTACTATTGGTTTTTTTTTATTTATTAATTAATAGCATTGCTAAAGGCAACCTTGATAATTAAGTGATTAACATCAACCAGTTGTTCCCACATATGCATACAACATTTCCTATAATAGAGGTTATTAAAATTACTGTTGGAGACAGGGCCATATAGCACTTTGTATAGAGTTCAAATCCAGAGCCATTCATGAGGGCCCAGGGGCCATATTTGGAATACTGTTATTTTGATTTTCGAATTACAAGAACATAAGACTGCAAAAGTGCAAAAAACAGTTAACAAATTTATTGTATTGCTACAGGGAACAACATGCAATGAAAGAATGAAAGGATTCACTTTAAGCAAACATAGATTGCAGGAATATGTACTGTAAATTATGGAGGGAATAGGTGAATGACAACTGTTACTTCAAAAATCTCTCTGCCTCCTTCCTTATTTTTGTAAAAAGCAGAAATTCTTTAAGCAAAGATAGAAAATATTCCTTCACATGGGAAAACTATATAGAAAAACATGTCCTACCAATTTATTTGAAAACAGCACCACTGAGACTTTCAAATCACCACATGAAAATACTTGTGAATAACCAGGTGAACAGGAAACAAACAGCTTTGCAGATTGCTATAATTCGAAGGTTTAAATGTACACATTTATACGATACTATGAAAGGAAATTTTTTAAGTTAAGTCCAACAAGTGAGCACCTTCACATTAAAATATTCTTTAAAGTTTACATTTTACTCCAAAACCATTTGTTAAATGGTCAAGAATTTGCAAAAGTACAGTATACTAATCTGAAAAGTCTAGTTCTGCACATATTTACATTTTACTTAAGCTAATGCAAATTTCCTGTAGTTCTCAGTGATAATCAGTATATTCAGTAAGTCATTTCAGTTTAAGAATAGGAAGAACACACAAGTCAACGTTGCAGAAGCACTCTGCTCCTAAACCCTTGGAAAAATTGTGCTCTTTTTACATTGAGGAAAGCACATTTACAAGGATTAAAGCATACTTTATCAGTTTTACCAATAAAAGTTACAAAATATATATGCGGCACAACATTTGGGTGAATTTGAGGACTGTTTCCAAACTTAAAGCATTTTTATATTTTTGCTTTTTACTTCACAGAGACAGAGAGAACACAAATCATGAAATAACCTCTCTGGAAGTAAATCTTAAAAACTAAAATTTATTCAGTTATTGATGTTGTTCGAAAATTTTCTCTATTTTAAGACAGCAGATTTTGAAAAATTCGTCAATGGTTTTTAAGAATTTTCTAATTTTCAATATTCTGAACAAAACACTCTATTCAGAATATCTCAATGAAAGTGGAACTTTTCCAACACATTTCTTTAAAGAATACATCTACCAAATTTCACCTAAATTACCACCACTGTGAGCCAAGTTGTTTGAGGCAGAGAGGCAGCAATAGAGGTCAGCTGGGTAGTACTGCATTTTACCATAATGACCTCAGTACATATATCTTTGTTATTTGATACACTGTGTTAATAAATGGGAAATGAGAGTAAGTGTGGAGCAGAGTTAGCGAAACACTTACAAAACAAGTACAGACACTGTTAAAACAAGCTCAAAAACTAAAATGATACAAAAAAGTAAATCAACAAAAGAGATCAACATTTTTTGGGGCAAAAAAATGTTTTTTTTTTTTTTTTAAGCAGTACCTTATTTTCCTTACACTTTTAAGACCTACAGTACAATTCCATATACAAAACATGTGTTACCAGAGTCATAAAAATATTTAAGTAACTGTTATTCATCAGTAATAGTTGAAGGATCTAGACAGTAAACTCAATAGCTAGGATTGCACCAAACAGTCATAGCAAGGATCTATAGTACAGCTGCAGAGAACACTCTCCAATTACAGGTCAATCAATATCTCCATTCATTCTAATCTGATCCTTACATATACACAAAAAGAAAAAGTTTGGGAATCAAGACCCAGAAGAGATGTTATTTTGCAGGGTGGCTGGGCTCAATCCCTAGCTCAGCAATTTAGTAGCTACTCTGAGTACAGATACTGCTCTGTTGCATCAAGAGGATCCAGATGAGATGAGGATGATGCCTGTAACACAGGAAACAATTTGTCACATACTGTAGTCTGGAGGTTCTGCCAAAAGGAGTCTGAGGTTTTTGCCAAGGACAGTCAGGCCTGATCTGTTCTGCCCTGCTCAGCCTGTTCACACTCTGTCACCATAATAAGTACTTCAAAAGTAAGTGAGCCAGTATAGGAATGCAAGATATCACAGTATTAGAAAGAGCACCAAAAAAAGAGGTTTTATTTTTACAATACCTAGAAAAATAATTTAATTGATAAGAAAGTAACTATTTATCTATTTGAAAGTATCATTAATGACTATTGAAAATAGCACATCAACCAGTGTTTCAGTTATTAATAAATGTACTGCCTGAAATATAAATGGGGCTGGAAGCTTCATTCAGCTTCACTGAATGCAAAAGTAATCTGAGTTGCAAATTTAATTTAGGCTAATTATAATATTGATTTTTTTTTTTTTTAATGAGTCAAGAGTGGCATTAGGGGAATTTCTATTTTCAGTTACTGTTTAAATGCTGCTTCCATGCATTTCACAATTTCTAATAAAACAATAAGGAATCACAAACCACCCAATTACAAAATAATGTACAGT
>JANRMT010062792.1:17127389-17152460 GCA_026402145.1 Polypterus bichir lapradei
AAAAAATGAGAGAGATACACATTCATACACATGTGTATATATAGGACCAAATCTACAAATCTGTATTTTAGATCATGATCTTAACAGCATGTAAAGTTTTCAGCATTCAGGAATACATGCACTCTAACAGCACTGGTTAAAAACCAGCTCTTGAGCTCTAGTTCACTGTAAGGGATACTCACTCACACCCTGCCAATATGTACTTGCTAATCAATCATTCTAGTTTCGGCGGCATGTAAGGATATTGTATTGACCTGGAACAGATGTTACTTTGCAGGGTTGGTGGGCTCAAAAAAGAAAAAAAAAAATCCTAAAGATATAGTGAGGAAATGCAAATCCTTACTGTAAGTGGTCTAGAATAAAAGAAATAACCAAGCCCTTTGAAGCTGTGACACAGCAGTGTCAATCACTGTAATGACTTAAAACAACACTAACACAAGCAACTTAAGTACCTGGTCTCACTGGTACAAGGAAATGAAGCAAAGGTATAAATAATGGTTTGTTGTCCAGTAATTTAATAATGAAACAAGCAACGCAATCTTGTTTTGTCGCCATTCCGCGACATTGGATTTACAAGATATAAATATTAGTATGTAAGTGTTCACACCGTATAGTTCATATCTATCTAGTCTCTTCGCTGACGATGTAAGCTCTAGTAGAGCAAATCTGCAGTCAAGTATCTTAAAGGGTGTGGTCATTGTTAATGTTTAAGAACTCAACATTCCCGTGGTTCACTAAACGTAATATAATAAAATGGGGAACTCATTAAAGACCCTTTTATTTGCGGGTACTTTTTCTACACTAAAATACTATATGTAACAAATGATTTTTGCCCTTTAGTTTTTTTATATCCCCAGAGAGTTTACCAAGACTATTTTACATCATTTTAATAAGGAAAACAACTTAATACTGTATGAATTACACAAGTTTTTGCAGTTCACCGTGACAAAAGACAGATGTCGCCAACAGTTGGACCTATTAACTATTGAAAAGAAAACACATACAAGTAGAGTCAAGCAATAGAAAACGGTATGGTTAAAGTAAAATAAAATGGATTCGATATTAATAAACCTTTCTTAACCTGTTGATAGTAATTAGTCCCTTGAAAGGGAAACTGAATACTTAAAAAAAAAAAAAAAAAAAAACCTATTTCATCATATTTTTTAATTTGGAAAACTGTTTAATTAGTATTGCGCTTAACAGTTTTTTGCACTTAACTGTGACAAAACGGGGGTATCGCTAACAGCTGGACCCGATAACTTTTTCACTTTAAACTCATGCTCTAAAGTAACAGAAAACTGTGCGGTTAATTTAAAAAAATTATATTAAGTACCTTTTCTTGACCTGGTGATCATCATTATTCCCTTGACAGAGAACTGGGAGATTTCAAAATAGAAAAATAATCCGAAAGACTATTTCATCCGCGCGACCAATATCGCTAACGACTAACGTTGCTGTTTAACACAATTTACTTGTTTATGTGACCGAATAATATTTTTGCGGGCGGTCAGCTCTCCAACTTTAAGGTCAAGTCCGCGTACCGGAAATGCGTCACACGGGCGCGAAATGAAAGCAAAAGCTGAAGCCTATGGTCGGCCCCTAATTTCATTGCACATTTATTTTCATTAATATTTTTTAAGGACTAAAATTGATTGACCAGTTTTGATCAACAGCTACTTTTATTTTTAATATCTTTATATTGAATCTTTCTTTATTAACGTTCCGTTTTTACATTTCGCTGCGCTTAAGTAATTGTCTTTCAGAGGCTCCAGCAGACCCCTGCGACCCTGTTCAAGACAAAGCAGGTTTGGAAATGACTAACCGACAAACGTTTGAGTTAGCCGTTTTGCCTGCAGTTATACTTTAATCGCCTTCAGGGGCGAGAAGTCAAGATTTTTATTATATTGTGTAAGTATTGTTGCGTGTACACTGTGCAATGAAATTCAGACTTGCATGTGCTTATCAACATCATACAATTCTGGCGCCATGCTTAGCGTGTACTCGGAATTTAAGCTCTCCCTACCTGAAAAATCTTAGATGAGCGAAGTAAGAACCATTAGAGGAGAGGTTGCACGCTATAGTTAAGACTTTGTAGTTCCATAACGCTGCGTGTATTTTTATGCATCATGGGATTTTTTTTTAACAAATGAGCCAAAGTCAACCCATGGCTCTCAAAAACATGTGGGGTTACCGTAACACTATGTCAGTTTTGCTTATCACGAAACAATGCAGTACAATTTCAATTTAAAGTAATATTTGACTGGTAATACCCAGGCATCTGCTCGTTCATGTAATATTAGGGATTTTTGTGTGTTAGGTGAAATTCTAAGAAATAGCAAAGTTAATTTATCAGTCATAAGTCTGTAAAGCCATGTAATGCATTAGGAATTCAGTTTGCATTTATGAGGAAATTGTACTAAAATTCCTCAAAATCCAGTAATCGCAACTAATGACTTATACAGCAACTTGGTAGTCGACTTTGTTATGTAATATGGAAAGAGCTTAGAAGTAGCTCTTCAACATTAACCTATACGTAGAAAGCTTAACATTTTTGAAATACATTAGGGATTCAACAACCATACATTACATTCATTTGCGTAATTCTATCTGTGCATTTATTTATTCTTGTTTAGGAAAAGCAACAAAAAATACAACATCATTAGAAGATTAATTAAACCCTAATCGTATACATCAAGTGTAGTATGTACAAGCAGTAGTGTAGCTAGGAGGGGGCGGTCCGCCCCGGGCGGCACATTATTGGCCCAAAGGCTCAGTACAATTCGTGTGTAAGCAGCAGGGTTTGGAAAAATATCACTCATGCATGAAAAATGTAAAAATCTCTGATTTTTACCCACAAATGCCTTAAAAATAATTTTCAGACTGTCCTGTGATGGCATCAGAAACAGCAGTTGAAATTTATGAGGCAATAACAAAAATAAACATAAACATTACACTGATAATAATTTCGAGGAAGATAAACAACTAATTTATAATTTCATTTCGTTATCAATCCGAAAGCGTTCCTGCTCTGCACAGAAAAAATCCCCACCTATCACTTGTACACTACACTGGTTCTGGTTTTTGCCGTGTAATTATATTAAACTAATAATTTGCACACGGCTTATTAGTGCGTCTATACTGTATTCTTGTCTAGTTGATGCTTATGAATAATTATATGTGAAAAATTATTGCTGTTTCTCTATATATATGAATAAATATATACAAAATGTATCATAATTTTTCTCTGTACGTCATTTTAATTTTCTAATTAAATAGGTTAACATATTCAAATATGTTGGAGGGCGGCAAATTGAAGCCCCGTCCCGAGCGGCACAAACTCTAGCTACGCCACTGAGTACAAGCAAATACATTTTAAGCTGTGCCTGTGGGACTCAGTGTCCCTTCTGATATGGCGTAGATGCACAAAGGTGTGATTGTCACAGATCGCCTCGTGTTCAAGCATCTTTGCGTGCCGTGTCTGTTTTGATTTAACGCATGCTCAGTGCAAAATGCCATCCTGTCTGTCAGTAAATATGCATTCGCTGCCGCCTGCCTGCTCTTTCCTCACCCACATTGATGTCATGATGTTTGCTTTCTAAGGTTGCAGGTGTATTACACGGTATTGTCATTTTACTGGGGTAATTGAAAAACAGTACTTGTTAGTTGTATTTTGAGACCTTTTGGCGTGCTTACTATATGTAATATTACCCATAAATTCTTCTACGGGTACTCATTAACAAAGAAAAAAAAGGAAAAAAAGATTTAGTAAAATATAAATAACTAGCCGAAGCCCGCCGTAGCATACGGCGGTGTAAGAATAGTAATGGAAAACGGTGAGAAAGGAATTCAGTATAACAAAGGCTCGGGAAACCACCGTCGCAGTATAACGAAAATAGCAAGGAGGCAGGCTACAGAAAACATAGACATATATAGATATACACCGCATTAACTGTGTTGCCCAGTCGACACGATAAGTCAGCGCGTACGCCCTATTGCGAGATATGCATCTCTCATAGTGCTCCTCAACTCGGGAATTCTCTTCTCTCTCATATACATCAGCTCGATTCAATAACACATTTTAAAACTACCCTCAAAACTTATCTTTTCAAACTGGCATACCAATTGTTAATTTTGCACTGTCATTGCCACTTATCTTTGTTTGTTTGCTAATTATTGCAGTTTGATCGAGAGTGACGGTGGATGCGGAAGTAGGATTAGAGATGGCGGGCGGGGCTCTGTCGTGCGTTCCCCATGACGCGGGAGGAGGTTAGATTTGGCGGACGGGGCTCTGTCGTGCGTATCCCATGGTCTTAGAGTTGGTGGGCGGGGCTCTGTGTCTTGCTTGCCCTTAGAGTTGGCGGGCAGGGCTCTGTCGAACGTATCTCATGGTCTTAGAGTTGGCGGGCGGGGCTCTGTGAGTTGGTGGGCGTGGCCCTCTGTCTTGCGTGCGCTCTCTGTCTTGCGTGCCCTTAGTGAATTATATATATTGATAATAATAATTCATTACAAGACACCCAATAGCTCAGTACAAAGACATTTAAAAGACAAATCGTTAAAATAAATGTAGTAATCCACTTTCACACTATAAATCCTTTGCTCTTAAATTTTTACAAGGGTAGTTGGGGATTAAAAGAGGAAAAAACATGAATGTGATTTAAATATGAAATTGATATAGAAGGTTTTCTACAGTCTCAGTTTGCAAGCAGAAGATAGTGGGCACACATTTCTATGGCAAAGGCCAAGCTGTGGAAATGAGTGTCCCCTCTGGTGGAAGATATGAAGGGGTACACTAGATCTGAAAGTGCTACAGAAGAATGTGTTATATGCTTATTAATGAAACTGTGCACAATTTGAACTACCCGGTTTTTATTTTACAAGGGTGCTTAAGATGAGGAATGCCATAGACTGTTAAAGGATAATAACACCTGCTGTGAAAATGTGATACAATTTAAAGAGGTAAAGGTGTTCATGACAGGTAAGGGATTTTTTTTTTTTATAGAACTTAAAGTATGGGCTGGCACCCTGCCAGGGTTTGTTTCCTGCCTTGCACTCTGGCAGGGTGCTGGCTGGGATTGGCTCCAGCAGACCCCTGTGACCCTGTAGTTAGGGTATAGCGGGTTGGATAATGGATGGATGGATAGAACTTAAAGTATTTCATTCAAATGGTTTTAATCACTCATATGACAGAGGGGAAATTTGAGTTCAACAAGAAGGCCTTTGCTGTGGAAGGCCTTTTTTTTCTCCTCTTTTTATCCCCACGCAGGAACAACTTCCTGTGTAAAAATTTGAGAGCAAGGAATCACTTATGGCATTATTATGTATTATTGTTGATATTTTGCTAAATCTTATTTTCCATTTTCCTTTGTTGATGAGGTCCCATTGAAGAATTTTTTGATAACAGAACATGTGATAAGTACTCTAAAATGCCTGAAAATACAACTAACAAGTGGCATTTTTCAAAACCATTTAAAAAAATTTATTGTCCGTCGTTAATCACAAAGCACTATGGTAAAGCAACTATAATGTGTAATACTCCTATAAACTTAGAACACAGACATCATGACATTGCTCTGCGGGAGAAAACAGCATGCGTGATGCATCGCATGCATGTTTACTTTCAGACAGGACAGTATTTTGCACAAAGCATGTGTTAAATCAAAAGAGAAACACAGCCTAAAGATACACAAGCACTGTGACAATCACAGGATTTCAAATCACAAATCACGCCTGAGCCACATCAAAGGGAAAAAGCACAGATAATTGCAGTGCTTCTGTGGCACGCTTGAAGTTCATATTCCACTTTAGTAATTTGGGATATGCACACTTTGTATATTCCGCACTGTTTGAGCCATTTGTACATAATAATAAGGACTGCTGATAACTCTAAATCCACTTTCTGAAAAAAAACCAGATTAATCATTCATTAATCACAATATCCTCAATGTATTGTGCAGCCCTTGGGGATTATATTAATTCAAGACATTAACCTGCGGCACGAATGTCCTGTTAGCTTCAGAGATCTGCATTCAATTATGGTGCCGATCACTTTCACACTATGGCTGTGTGAATTTAACTTGGTTACTCCAGTTTTTAATTTGCGATCTTAACTATCAAGAAACTTAATTTCTGACAGCTAACAAACCTTTTTTACAACCTGAATCTGGGGAGTTATTAACAGTGATGTGTAACAGGCAGGGCACCCAAAGGGTAGGATTTGTTACCAGAGCCTATGAAAACAGAGTAGCTGGCTCATTTGGCTCATATTATGTCAAGCATTGCTCTTACCAAAAGGTTTAGACTAAAGTGCCTGACTTTATGGAATCGGTATAAACAGATAGAAAAAAACAGTAAAAATGCATATAGTTTGTGGTGCAAAAAGACTTTTTCAGTTGCTTATGTTGGTCTTCTAAAAAAATCCTGACTGATTTATTATTAAATTCTTTATGTTGTCAAACTAATTTTGTATTGTTGTCAATACAATTTCCACACAGACAATGATTGGATGGAAGATTTGAATTTAGGTTGCTGGATCAATAACATAGCAGCAATAGCCACTGTGCTATCATGCCTCCTCCATTTTAAAAATACAAACAAATATTTCTTGTTTATAATATACAATGATTTCAGGCCTAGCTGGGATTGTAAAAGAAAGAGGTTTGACACAATGGTGCCTGAAGGTTTATTTCAGTAAGCAAGAATGTAGATGCATGATGAGATTTCCACATAAGCAACAATTTCCTACAACAGTATATAGGGTAATTTTTTGGTTTTATCTGTGTATTGACAATGATATGGTCTGATGAAAAATGCAGTTTAGCTAACTATTGCATACAGTTCTGCATTACAGTTTGGAATCATATACATTGGGCATTACCATACATCAATTTTCCAGTCCTATTCTTTGCAGTATAGGCTCTGGCAAAACTGACATAATCTTTGCTATAACATAAGGAAGGAAGAAGGAGAATATATTATTATTATTATTATCTGGTTTACATTAACTGTATGTTTAATCGTGTAATTTATAAATTATTGCATCAAGTGACTTTACAATAAGAAGCCTCCAGATCTTTGTAAAGCAATCCTCTATTCAGAATATTAACCAAATTATACAGTTAGCCCAACAAATACTCCACTTTATATATTATACATTGTCTTTTGTTGACACTGCTTGCTAAATGACACAATAAAAGAAATATCACTGTATTTATACCACCACAGCCAATAAAACAAACAAACATTCTTACAGTCTTACATTTTTCTTGGTCTGCATTTTCCATAGCATTTATTTGGAAGGTCCAATGACTTCATTGCTGCTTGATATTCACTGCCTTCATGTCCTGTCACACTATCAGACTTCAAAAATGGTATGGTGCCTGGCTTTAATTCTGTTCCATTCTTGTCAATGAAACTAATCCAGTAAAGAATGTTCAGATTCTTACACTGAACAGGTAAATAATGTCTAATCTTAATACTGCCCATGTTGTTTAAAGGAATCCATCAAGTTGTTATTGTATCCATCCATCCATTTTCCAACCCACTGAATCCGAACACAGGGTCACGGGGGTCTGCTGGAGCCAATCCCAGCCAACACAGGGCAGGAACCAATCCCAGGCAGGGTGCCAACCCACTGCAGGACACACACAAACACACAATTTAGAATTGCCAGTCCACCTAACCTGCATGTCTTTGGACTGTGGGAGGAAACCCACGCAGACACGGGGAGAACAAGCAAACTCCACACAGGGAGGGCCCGGGAAGCGAACCAGGAGCGCTACCACTTCGCCACCATGCCACCCTGTTGTTATTGTATGAAACATAACCTTTAAATGAATATAATCTATTTGTGATTGTTTAACTAATGTGCCTTTTTCTCAACATAGCTTTATCATACTTTGGTTTGTATAGCTGTTATACAATTCCATGAAGGGAAGGCCAAAAACATAAATACACTTGCCCAAAACACCACATACAGATATTAGCAATAAACAAGACCAATGGTGGTTAATTAACTAAGGATTAAGAAAACCAAAATGGACAAAAAATAATCAGCCAAGCAAATCAGAGGACAAGTAGCTAAATTAGGAATTTTACATACTGTTTAATTAAAGGAGAAAACTTAATTGAAACTAAATTATCAAGAACACAAAAATAACTACAAGTTTATCAGAACCAAAGAAAAGACCATTAACTGAAAGAACAAAATCTCTTTTTACAGAGATAAAAAAAAACAAATGATTAAACTGATCCAAAATTCTAATAACCATCCATCCATCCATCCATTTTAATAACCCATTTTTCCAAAACAAGGTTGTGAGGCAGCTGGAGCCCATCCCAGAAATCATTGGACACAAGGCACCAGTAATTCCATTTACAAAATACCTAATAACGAATAAGGGCTAAACTAGGCAAACAAAAAGTCTGAAATTTAAAATTAATTCAAAATCTTTAAAATTCTCTAATACAAATCATATTGAAACAACTAAAACACATATTTGAACAACTTTCTAAAGTTTAAAGCCAAATACTAAACATGCAATAACTGTTTCAAGGAATCACTAAGGACCTACACATGGAGAGAAGGTGGGCCATGTAAGGCAAAACTAATGCTATAGCAAAGATAGTGGCAAATGATAGTGTTTTATATTCCTCTCAGGTGACTGTTGTTGTGATTTAATACAGCTTGTCCCAATGTAAAAGAAAAAAAGAATGGGTCAGGAAATTGAAGTAATGTTAAGGCCTGGGCAAAAGGCATGTAAACAGACAAAATTCTTAACTAGGAAGTCAAAGAAATGAATGACAAATCACAAAGGCAAAAGGTTCCAGCTACTTTATAATCCTTTATTTATTACAACTAGAAGATCACAAAGATTTAGTTTAGCAAGAGTTTTCTAAAACCTTCTTTGTGGAATGATGCTTGTCACTGATCTTAAGTAGTCACCTGCTGATAATCTCACACACCATCTCATACAGCAAAACATAGCAGCAACCCCTCATTGCTACTGTGAAATAAAAGTGATGGCTACTAAGATGCATCACAAACCTATGCAACCTCAACCCAAAATAAAATGCAAAATACGTCGTAATATAGTAACATCAGCACAAAACAAAATTATTTTTGTTACAATAAAAAAGAAATTCATTTTGAAAAAAATGCATGAAAAAGTTATCAATAGTTAATATTGGTTACACGCTATAGCTGGGCCTAACTTCCAAGACTATGATTTTATCTACTAAAAGACAGGCCTATTTCTCAAAAATATTAATACCATTCCACTGTTTTCACACATGATTCTGATTTGTTGAACTTTTTGTGAAAAAGTCTACATACAAATCCCTTCATATATCACTGGTTGTACCAAGTCTGCATTTTGAAAGCATTGTCTTTCAATATCATTAACCCAAGTCAATGCAGCTCAAACCCAACTAACACACAATTTCCTAGGTGGAAATGCTAAGAGTCAAAATTGTTTACAACAATGAACAAAATAAACGAGCCATGTGTCAGTTTACTTGTTTTGGAACAATGGACCCACAAAGTCCAGAAGGTCGAGGGAGAGGATACAGAAAAGGAGTAGGACTAATGTGTCTGGTGTGGTGGATGGCCGGCTTCAAGTTCCGGTCCTCACCCCCAGGCCGCTAGGAGGAGCTCTCCCAACAGCGTGGACGGGCCCTGAATTCCAGTAGGGCCTTATGGACTTTGTAGTCTTTACGCACAGCCCTGCTGGATACTGTGGGGGCCACTGGGAGTTGCTGTAGGAGGGCCCGTGGACTCGTATGTGCCCTATACCCCGGAAGTGCGTCACAATCCCAGGACAGGAAGAGACGACGTGCTTCCGGGGTGAAGATATGGATTGTTTACCCTGACCCAGAAGGAATAAGGACTTGTGGACTGATGGGCAGGAACACCTCCGGGTCAGGGGATATAAAAGGACACAGAGGAAACCCAGACGCTGAGCTGGGAGGTAGAGGGGTGAAGTGTCTGGGCGAGGAGGAGTGATAATTGTGATTGTATTTAATAGTTCATTTGAGATATGAATAGTGTGCAGAGGAGGGTGCTTGGTGCACGTAAAAGTCAATAAAAGAAGACCAGTGATATCTTCACCTAGAGTCCAGCGTGATACCTGAGGGTTCAAGAGGTGGATTTGAGCCTCACTGTCCACATCGGTTTCTCTGCCAAAAACAAGAAGTCAATTGAATATCCTAATCTGCCTTCAGCAATGAGACGCGTGCCACATGATGGCAGTCTTCCAATGCCAAAACCATCAGAGGACTGGACCTTAAACGAACCAGATGAAGAAACTGCAATGCAGGGTACTGACAGTGACATTGACCCAGATTTTGAACCGTGCTCATCAGGCGATCCACATCTGATAACACAGTCCGAATTGAACGATTTGGTCAGAGATTTGGGTCTGTCAAAAGCAAAAGCCGAGCTGCTGGTTTCAAGACTACAGAAATGGTGTTTGCTGTCACCAGGTATGAAAATTTCTGTGTTTTGAGGCCTACATCATGATGTAACCACATTTTTTGCACAAGTCGACAGTCTCTGTTTCTGTTGTGACCTTGAAGGATTGTTCTCGGCCTTGGGTTGTGATCACAACCCGGAAGAGTGGCGTCTCTTCATTGATTCGTCAATGTTAAGCCTGAAAGCTGTTCTGCTACACAATGGCAACGTTTACCCTTCAGTACCTGTTAGCTATGCAGCACACATGAAAGAAATGTACGAGAATATGGAACTATTGCTGAAGCACATCCAGCATAACAGGTACAACTGGAATATCTGTAGAGATCTTAAAGTCGTTGCTCTGTTACTAGGACTGCAGCTCGGCTATACAAAGTACTGTTGTTTCATCTGTGAATGGGACAGTCATGCCAAAGAGTCGCACTATTCTTGACAGAACTGGCCACTCCATAAAAAGTTAGTTCCAGGACAGAAAAATGTGGCTCATGAATCGCTTGTCGACCCGGCAAAGATATTTTTGCCTCCTTTTCACAAAGAACTCGGACTCATGAAGAATTTCGTGAAAACGCTGAACAAGGAAGGTGAAGGTTTTCGTTATTTAAGACAGATGTTCCCAAGAATAACTTGACACCAAGATCAAAGAGGGCATTTTTGTTGGCCCCCAGATCAGACATGTTATAAGTGACAAGCAGTTTAAAGATCCATTAGTTGGGCTGGAAAAAATTTCCTGGAAAGCCTTCAAAGACGTTGATGACAATTTTATGGGCAATTACAGAGCCCCAAACTATATTCAGCTGGTAGAAAAACTTCTCAAAGCATACAACTCAATGAAGTGCAACATGTCACTCAAGATTCATTTCCTCCACTCACACTTGGACTTCTTCCCCGCAAATCTTGGTGCTGTCAGTGATGAACACAGTGAAAGGATTCACCAGGACATTGCTACGATGGAGAAACAATACCAGGGCAACTGGAATCTGTCGGTCCTTGCCGACTACTGTTGGACACTGCAACGTGATGCACCAGACATTGAATACAAAAGAAAATCAGGAGCAAAACACTTTTAATTCTGTTCAATTTAATAGCTTATGTGAAACATAGAAGTGACTAAATATGTTATTGTCAGTAAACATATAAATGTCTATTTCTCAGAGTTCCTACGTAATGCAGTAAAACCAATACAATATTTGTGCATATCCAGTAGGTACCTGTCAAAATCAGCAAAAACTTTTCAGTAAGCAAGACTTTTCAAAAAAATTGTTATGTAGTGTAATCAGTGTGACCTGAAAGTAAAAGAATTCATGAACCTCCTGGACTCTTTTGATTTGAGCCAGCATGTTAGTCATCCTACACACAAAGCAGGGCATACGTTGGATTTAGTAATTACTAAAGGACTAAAAGTTCATGTGAAGCAGATCGTTGATATTGGTCTATCGGACCATTTTCTCTTACCATTTAATATAGAAATAATGATAGAAAAAATTCACAAGAAGCATATTGTTAAAAAAACAATTCTTTGATTCATCAGCAGCTTCAAAGTTTACAAACATTCTAAGAAACCAGTCCATTTGTAATTCTTACTACAATAGCGAGGATAATGTAAATAGTAAGGTGGAAAATTTTAACATTAAAGTGAGACCTGCTGCTGACATAGTTACACCTGAAAAGACAGTTAAAAAATCTTCTAGCACTGCTACTACTAGGGAATCCATTCCCGGGCTCTTGATTACCGGGAATTGGTTGCACCAGTGCATAGTGACTATTTTGTAGTGTATGTGTATTTAAAGGATATTGTGTGATGTCTGAAGGCAAAGTTTGGTTTAGATGTTTTTAGTGAAGAGTTTGGTTTTGATATGGAGGTTTGTGATGAAGAGTGTGCAATAGAATATATGGGCCATGTAATTGATACTTGTGGACTTGACAAGGTACCTTCAAAAGTAAGACGATTGTTGAAACACTTCCTGGTAAGAATGTAAGCCAGTTACAGTATGTTAGTTTCTATTATGAAAAATTAATTCCAACTGTTATGTCAGGACAAGGCTTAGAAGTGAAATGATACTGTATATGTGCAAAAACTTTTACCCATGCTTTTGTAAAATCTGATGTCCTAACACATTTTTGGCTCAACACTGCTATTGCAGCTTGCCTGTGATACTTCTCCATATGGACTTCGCACAGTGATTTCTCACATTAGGCCCTCTGGCATGAAGAAACCACTTGCTTTTGCTTCACATGCTAGAATTTAGCTGAGAGCAACTGCATACAAATTGAGAGAGAGTTACCGGGAATTATTTTTTGAATTTGCAAATTTCATCAGTACCTATTTAGAGGAAAGTTTACCTTTCTTCTGATCATTGATCCCTTACTACCATTTCTGGACCTCATACTAATATTCAGTCTCTAGCAGCTATTAAAATACAAAGATGGACATTGCTTTTATCAACACATACCTATGATATTAAATGCCACAAGTATGAGTTGCATTCCAATGCAGATGGACTCACATCTGCTGATGCATGCAGATAGGCATATTTTATTTTAAGCATGTAAACTAGACACCTATTACCTAAATTCAAGTAAAAAGGTTCACCCAGAATGACCCAGTATTGGCTAAGGTAAGGGATATTGTTTTTACTGGTAAAAATCCTAGCAAACCACCCGAACTAAAACCCTGTGAGTCACATCCCTGGTGTTCCCTGCCTGGGGTTTGCATGTTTTCATGGTGGATTTCCACGGTGTGCTCCAGTTTCCTTCCAAAGACATGAAGGTTTGGGAAGGTTGGTGTATGTGTATGCTTGTGTTCACCTTGCAATGAGCTGATGCCCCATCCAGGGATTGTTTCTGTGTCACGCCCGATGCTTGCTGGAATGGGTGCATCCCTGTATTGATGGATGTTATCATTAAAAATCCATCCTTTTCAGATATATTGTGGCAAGGTGTCTTCAGAATGTAATGGATGTTTCAAGCAATTCACAACATAGCTAAGCCAAACGTTTTCTCACTGTGATGATATCTTGCACTGTCACCTGTTGGAATCTTCCAGATTTACATAAAGTACGTGCACAAGTATAAACAGTACAGTGCTTGCGTAGCAGTAGCATCCACAGGCACACATGTCGCTTCATGTGAAGTATAAACCCTAACGGCTTTAGCTGCTGAACCTGTAGAACCCCTTCAGCACATCTCCAACCTGAACCTATGACTGGGGATGGTCCTCACACTGTGTAAGACCTCGTGTCTTATCCCAGTTCCCATCCATCCATCCATTTTCCAACCCGCTGAATCCGAACACAGGGTCACGGGGGTCTGCTGGAGCCAATCCCAGCCAACACAGGGCACAAGGCAGGAACCAATCCCGGGCAGGGTGCCAACCCACCGCAGATCCCAGTTCCCAAGAAAGTGAAATCCATTGAACTTAATGATTTCAGGCCTGTGGCCTTAATATCCTTTATCATGAAGACCCCAGAGCGGCTGCTTCTTCATCTCCTTAGACCACAAGTGAAACACGCACTAGACCCTCTGCAGTTTGCCTATCAAGAGAATGTGGGTGTGGATGATGCCATTCTGTACCTCCTCCACTGGACCCAATTGCATCTGGACAAAGGATGTTGTACGTTGAGGATCATGTCCTTTACCTTTTCCTGCGCCTTCAACACCATCCAGCCCTTCCTACTGAGGGACAGGCTGATTGGAGTAGACTCGCAATTGGTGAACTGGGTTACAAATTATTTCACTGGTAGACCTCAGTTTGTCAGACTGGGGAACTGCACATCACAGATTGTTCTCAGTAGCACAGAAACCCTTACAGGGGACTGTTCTTTACTCTTACCTCTTCACCCTGTGCACATTTGACTTTAGTTACAAGTCAGGGCCATGGCACATGCAGAAGTTCTCAGATGACACTGCCGTTTTGGGGTGTTTCAGGGTGGACTGGAGGAGGAGTACAGGGGTCTGGTAAATGACTTTATGAGATGGTGTTAGTCAAACTAACTGCTCTTGAACATTTCCAGAACCAAGGAGATGGTTGTGGACTACTGTAGGTCTAGACTATCATTGAGACCTGTCTCCATTAAAATGGTTGATGTGAAATGGGTCAAGACCAATAAATGCCTTGGAGTGCGGTTGGATAACAGGCTGTACTGGTCAGAGAACACAAAAGGTCTGTCAGGAAGGGACAAAGCTGTTTTTTTTTCTGAGGATGCTGGGCTTCTTTAACATATGTAAGAAATTCCTGAAGATGTTCTATCAGTCGGTGGTTGCCAGTGCTCTCTTCTGTGCTGTGGTATGCTGGGGGTGTAACTTGAAGAAAAGAGATGCTGATTGTAATGACAAGCTGATCAGGTGAGCAGGATATGTGGTTGGCATGGAAATGGACTCTCTGGTGACAGTAGCAGAGAGGCGAACACCATGCAAATTGCTATCTATTATGGACAGTGAACATCACTCACCATATACCACCATAATTAAGCAGAGAAGTTTGTTTAGTGATAGGCTGCTTTCATAGAACTACAATACATCTATCTATCTATCTATCTGAAGGAGATAGGAATAAGTTATTTTTGGTGGCCAGGGATAGATGTACTAATTGAGAAGAGGACCAATGCATGTCAGAAGATTACAAGTGCTCCACAGCTTCACCTGTAGAACTGACCTGAAAAGGTTTGGCAGTGTATTCATGTGGATTTCGCAGGCCCCTTTGAAGAAAAAATGTTAATGTTGGTTGTGCATGCTTACAGTAAGTGGATGGATATTTCTCTTATGCACTTGAAAACTGCTGCTGAAACCATGGAAAATGTAGTGGAATTATCCTGTTATTATGGAACTTCAGAGCAACGTGTGAGTGGTAATGGTCCTCAATTTGTCTCACAGGAATTTGCTACTTTTCTACAAATCAACTTAGGTCAGCACATTCGCTCTGTGCCACACCACTCTTCCAGCTAACAGTTTATCAGAAAGGTTCATAGAGACAATGAAGCATGCTCTGAAACAATGTATTACGAAGCTGTCTTCATAAATGTTTCAGCAAAGTGTTACTATATTATTGGACTGCAGAGCATGGCATTATTAACCCTTCAACTGCCAACCGAATGATAAAGAAACAACTTTGTACAACATTTGACTTACTAAAGCCACCAGAAACAAACCAAGTGGTACAACAAATCAACAAAAACAAACTGAACGCCGAGACAAGAAAGCAAAAGACAGAATGTTTCATCCTGATGATATTGTATTAGCTTAAGGTTTCAAAAACAAATCTAAGCGGGTTCCTGCTACAGTAATCAGTCACAGTGGATCTGTTTCTTACACTGCCTACACAGCTCATGATACTTTTTGGCAAAGACATATGAATCAGCTGCTTCAGGGAACATCACCACCAACAGGGCTAATATTTGTGGACGTTATTGAACTGAATTCTGATAATAGTGAAAATCAGTGTCCTGTTATTGAGGAATCAGTGTCACCTATGGAGGGGTTAGAACTTTCATCATCCCTGCCTGTGTATGTGAAAGAGTCATCTAGAAAATCTTTGCCATCTTCCTCAGCTGTTTTTCTTTCAACAGATGCTTATGGTGAACAACCTCCTACAGTGGTGGACCTCACTAATATAGAGTTTTTTGCAATGTATACTCTTAAAAATGTAGTTAAAGATGCAATGTTTTGTCTGTTTAACCTTTATCAAGTGAATGTTTTCAAAACCCATTACATTTATACACTGGTATATTGATTTTTTTAAACCAAGTACCACTTAACAATACTGTGCATTGAATAAAAAATATAGCCTTTCCTTTTCTGTGCTGTTAACCTGAATAATTTCTTATTAGCAAGGGGTGTAACATGGCCAATCACACACCTTTCAAAGAAATATAGCATGAAGGTACAAATACAGAAACTATACAATCCAGGAATAATGTAGTGGCATCCTCCTCCTCCTCCTCCTTGTCAACCTCATGCATGTAGTAACTACTTGAACTACATATATTTTAATGTAACCAATTAGGTAGTTTCAAAAACTGTAAAAACCTACTGAAAAATGAGCTACCATGGTAGCATAAGGAAAGCAAAGTCATTAAAATATCATCTGAAGTTAAGTGCCCTTAACCAAGGACAGCAAATTAAACAGAGCAGAGAGTATAACCATATCCAATGAGTGAACCTGTTATGTTGCAATAGCAGCAACATTTCAACAGATAACAGGGATTCTCATTAACCAAGCCGAGAGTATGAGGGTTTATAAACATAACAATGTTTCAATTTTATACAGTATTTTGATATTCAATTTAGCCAGTGACACATAGTGTACTTATTAGGGACTGTACGCATGCTGGCCTCAATTAAATCAATTTGTTCAGTACCATTTCTTCTTCAAATAATAATGTGTGATGGAATATTGTAATAATAAAATAATGTGTGGTAGAATATTCTTAGTAAGGAAGAACTCTACATGTTCTGAGACCCTTTTTAAAACTAAATATGGAAAATTACCAGTTCATTGAATTATTTGTATTGTGGGCAAAGAAAATCATCATGTATTTTCTGAATATACTATATTTGAAACTGCCACAGTTTTACAGATGCTATCAATTACATATAACTGTTACTTTTCAGGAAGGAAATGGCAAATAAACAGACACTCTACATGAAGCTAGTGCAGGTTTTCTTTCCTTTTAAGGCAATTTCACCAAATCTATTAAATCACGAAGATAATACTAGGTAGGCCTTTGTGCATCAAATTGCCTCTCTTGCCAGCTTTTCTTTGGTCATTTTCTTTATGTTCAGACCAACATGAAATTGTGTGAAACTTAAACTGGGTCAGATGTACAGATTATTAGGCAAGTAAAAATGATTACCGCTTTCTGGCAGTTAAAGCAGGTGCTTCCTTTCCACAGAAACTTACAATGTGAAACATTCATTTCAACTAGCAACCAAACAAAATTCTGACATTGTTTACACAAAAAAGACTTGCTAAGGTGGAATTTTTACCTTTGCATATTAGATCATCAAGAACATGGAGAAATAGCTGGAAACATGCTAAGGGTAAATTTCACACAAACATTAGGAGGTTTTTCTTTACACAGAGAACCATAGACACTTGAAATAAGCTACCAAGTAGCATGGCAGACAGTAAAACTTCAGGGACTTCTAAAACTAGACTGGTTGTTATTTTGGAGGGATTAAGTAAATAGGACTGGAGAACTCTGTTGTGCAGAGTGGCCTGTTCTCATCTAAATTTTTCTAATGTTCTAAAATATTGCATACTCATTGTCAACTACATTATATGCAAACAACATTATTTAAGGGTCAGATATTTAATGTACAGCATAGCATTAGCAAAAATCATTAGGGCCTTGACATTATGTACATCCATACCTTGGTAATTCTCAGATTTGTTTTTGAGTGTTATTAATTAGTTCACATTATGGCTATCCTGGCTTCCAGGACGTTTGTGCTCTGATAACATTGTAAAATTGTTATAAATGGTAATTTACATAAAAGCAATTAATACTGTTAGCAACCAAGTAGCATTTAGTCCATTCATTTTGTAATCCATTTATAAAGGTCAGGATGATAGGGAGCTGGAGCCTATCCCAAAATTATTGTAAATAAGGTATTAGTAGCTGACAATATTCTCTTGACAAATACATGTGATATGACTTCATTGCTGTTTTCTTTATGCAAATTATAAAGAAAAACATTTTCAGCCAGGTTTTAATTTTATGTAGTGCCTCTCTCCTTTAAAAATGAAATTGATAACAAAGAACTTGACAGAATCAATATTATAGTCATAAGAAAAAGTCCATCTATTTATCCATCCATTTTCCAAAAAGATTATCCAGTTTAGTGCCTTATTCCCAGGAGCCAAATGGCAAACCCAAATATATACCTACAGTACATCCCCAATTCACTCACTTATGCCAGTTAATCTAATGTGGGCATGTCTAGGATTCACGAAGAACACTGGAGTCCTCAAGGGAAAACCCACTCAGCTGGGAAGAAATTTTGCACAGGCATTGTCCAGAAAGTAGTGGTATGAATCTTTGCCAGACTATATTGCCCCATAAAAACAAGCATTAATTAAAAAAAAATGTATAGGATCCATATTAATTTATTTTAGTACTACATTCTTCAATTAAGGAGTTGCAGGGAACCTAATATGGAAAAAGTGAGGAACATTAGATTATTATGAGGATGCTGCATGATCCCTCATTTGTCTTGTTAAAAAGACTCAATAGTCATTTCACTTTTTAAGGAGACTTTGGAATGTGAACCTGTCCTCCTGGATCCTTAGTACTTTCTACAAATGCACAGTAGAGAGCATATTGACTGACAGTACAACAGTGTGGTATAGTCATAATTCTGTGGCAGACCACAAAGCTCTGCAGCAGGCGTTTAAAACATCAATGTGCATCTCTGGAACCACAACTCCTTCTGTACAGGGCATGTTTAATAAAACATGTAAGAAACAAGCACTTTCCATTATCACAGACTACACACTACAGCAACATACTCTTTGTCCCCCTGCCAATCAGAAAACAAATTTGTACTTTTTGACACTGTACTTCCAGACTTGTAAATAATTTCTAACTGTAAGACATAAAGCTGCTAATTCACATAGAGTTGCCCTCTTGGCCTGAAATGTAATTAAAATTCCACTATGAAATGAATCTGCACTATGTATTAGGTTGTGTTAACCATTCTGTATCTCATTAACTTGTTTTGTACGGCACATGATGTATGTTTATATTGTGTTCAATTTGATACCTTTGTATATATTTTAATATATGCAGTTTATTGGCTTGCTTTGTTTATTGATCCCTGCCTCATGGGCTATGCTGTTGTACAATGTACTGTATTTCTGCTGTGTGCAAGATATACTGACAAGGAACTGAATTATGTAAAATACTTTTGTTGCTGGCTCACTTGGATTCTGAATGCGGTAGTACTTTACAGCATCTTCTATGATGGATAACAAAGCCGGAATTGAAAACCCTTGAGGATTTAAATCACTGTGCTTTATACATCTGTCTCTTTTAAGTTGTTAGTTTCCAGCTCAAGTTCTCCAACTATGTCAGATCTTATAAGCTTCTTGAACAAGTGCATTCTAACACATAACTCCCTTTCATACTCATTACTTAGTCGTCTTGTATTTGCTAGCGAAAAAGCCAGTCCATTATGCTTCTGGATTTGGAAATTTTAGTTTTACAGAATCCTATACAGTCACAAGGAGTACAAATATCAGAACAGATTTTGTGCTGAAAATATAAGTATGGCATTTTTCCATGTTGTGGTGTTCAACAAAATAATGATCTGTGAAATAAAGATTGACTGAGTAAAGACTGTTGGTCAGAATGGAGACACATTACTAGAAACAGCCTGAGATGGGTGTTGTAAGGAGATGGTATCCATATTATGTGTAGAGGGGACAAAAACTGAAAATACACAGTAGGCCCAAAGACCTTAAAGATTGGGTGGGTGCCTGCTTGGGAACAAGTAATCTGCATTGACAGCACATATAAGACATGACTATAGCACTACTAAACACTAAGGCTGGAGCAAAGGTATTGATTATTTCTAAAAAAAACACTTCCACAGAATGGGATTGCAGGAAACAGCAGAAACAGACCAGTTCATTATTTGCTGTACTGTGTATGAAGGTTTCCCCTCCACATCCTGAAAACATACACATCAGCTTAAATATTAGTTGGACATACATCCATTCCAAGGGTGATACCTGCCTAAGCTCTAGCTCCCTGCAGCTCCTAACTAGGAACATAGTTAATAATTCTTTGCATTTATATAGTGCTTTTCTCACTACTCAAAGGGCTTAGCAATTGCAGATTAAGGGCCTTGCTCAAGGGCCCAACAGAGCAGAGTCCCTTTTGGCATTTACGAGATTCGAACTGGCAACCTTCAGATTGCCAGTGCAGATCTCTAGCCTTAGAGCCACCACTCCACCTAGTTAGAAAATGGATTAATAGCTGTATGGCTCTAAACTTTTCCACAGAATCTCATTCTGTGAAAAATTACACAGCCGGCACTAATGAAACAAATCTCTTATCTTAATGTTTTCATCTGTGTTTTATTTTATAATTTTACATGGTACTTAGTTTGGTTTCAGACATATATAATAAAAATTAACTAATTTTCCTTGTACAACATCAAGATCCCATTCTATAGTTTATTCATGAGGTAGTACGTTTTTTTCATTCTGAAATGGGTAAGATTTAAATAGTTTGAACTAAATTTATACCAAAACCAAATAGCAATGTACATTTTCTCACATTTTTCAAATTTAAAGACATGGTATTAACAAGGAATGGAGGGTGTCCAGTTCATTTATCTCAGCATTGCATCTTCTTTTGGCAGATAATGTGGTTCCACTGGCTTCATCATGCTGTGACTTTATACATGCATTGGAGTGGTGTACAGCTGAAAGTGAGGCAGATGGGGCAAGGATCAGCACCTCCAAGTCCGAGGTCATGTAATTCAGCAGAAAAAGGGTGGAGTGCCCTGTCAGATTACGGATGAGGTACTGTTTCAGGTATTGTAGTTTAAGACTATTTCACATGACAAGCAACAACAAGCACATGGCTGGCACCTAAAGTTCCTTTGGTAAAATTTACTGTTACAGTATTTCCTTTTTTATTATTTAGTCCAGAAAAGCATTGAGCATAAACTTTCTTGACCAGCTCTCTATACAGCATACATTATAACAACACATCTTAGTATTTTTAATTGCTGATCTACCCAGAGCTGTTAGGATTTTTAAACATATTAATGCCATTCTTTGTAACTTCAAAATTCCTTTTCTCTAAAAATATCAAATATTTATACTTCTATGGAAAAGACCTGAAATTTATGAACATTAAAATTATTTTGTTACGTATCTGCTTTTAATGCTATATAACTCCTATTACATACTGTACATATCTGCACTTTAATTTTGTATAACACCTTCTGTAATTATTCTGGGCTTTGCACTAATGAACCTAGTTTAGTGACATTTATATCTTTTATAAGGGCTTATGTTAACTAAAACATTAGAGAGTTCTGGCACTAACCTCTGCAGAGCTCCAAATTTGACTAATACTGCAAAAGTTTATTATATTTATTTATTATTAGCACTATAATTTTTTTGTCTGTGGTTAAAACAATTATGCAATAATATGTGATAAAGACTGTGTCAATTTAAGTTATTTAGTTTTGTATGTTACATCTAAATTTTTAATAATTAAAATATATGTGTTGCTCACTAGTCTCTAAGGCAGTAAGTGCAGTCACCTAGCCTTGATTGTTTATGGTCATAGAGAAGGTGAACTTCCTTGGGCTTTAATCTAACTGCAAGTCTCTGTGCTTCAAAAGGACTGTCCTTCAATGTGAACAACTAAAGAACTTATTGTGGACTTTGATGGAAACATCTGGCTGATTCTGTGAAACTGATAGGATTCACACTATATGTTCAGTTGTTGCAGCTGCTTACTATTGCTGCCACAAAGGAGGGATAATATGATGTACTGCAGTGACTCTAAAAATGCATTGGTTCTTGTGTGAATAGCTGTGGCACATGTCTGGCTATTCCTGCCTCTGTTACCCTTCTGGTAACATCACTTTGATAGTTGACATTAATTCTAGTGCTTAATTTGTCACTGATCCTTATGAATAATATGACAATCTTCACTACCAAGAATACTTGACTACTTTTGGAGCCTCTGGTTAGATAAGCTGCAATATCCAAACTATTTCAAGTAAGCCTACGATCTGTTTCAGGGTTTTGCCCAACAGCAACATCAAAATCAGTACTGAAGGACTGCAGAATAATGTACATTTTATGTGAGCTTGAAATGTAGGTTGCTGATTGTATTTTAAACTGCATATGTTCACTGAGAGCAAGTACAAAAAAAATCTCTTGTTTTTCTGACATATCGGCAATAAAGCAAATAAATAAATCGATACTGTTCTCAGAATGGCCAGCATCTCATTGTTCCTTATTATGCTATTTTTCATGGTATGTATGCCAAAACTTGTTTCCTTATAGAATTTCTACTATTAGTGATAATTTTCCTTCCCCTTTTTAAGTATGTAAAATATCTCCTAACATACACTATATGTCCAAAAGTATGTGGACAAAAACCCCTAACTTTTAAGTTCAGGTGTTGCAGCCGCAAACATTGTTAACAGGTGCATAAAAGCACATAGCTATGCAATCTTTTAACAAACATTGGTAGTAGATTGGGGTCATACTGAAGAGCTCACCGACTTTAAACGTGGCCCTGTCATGGGATGCCACCTTTGGTAGAAGTCAGTATATGACATTCCTGCTCTGTTAGATCTATCCTGGTCAGTTTTAAGTGTTTTATTGTGAAGTGTCAGTCTGTAGGAAGAGCAACAAATCAGCCACAAAATGGTAGACTATGCAATCTCACAGAGCAGGGTTGGGGAGTGCTGAAGAGCATAGCACATAAAAATCACCTGTCCTCTGCTGCATCATCCATAACAGGGTTCCCAGCTTCCATGAAAGCAACATCAGTAAAAGAACCATGAGTCCAGAGTGTCATGAAATGAGTCTCCATGGCAGGGCAGCTGCACACTGACTGAAGATGTGTAATGTGAAGTGTCAGCTGGAATGGTGTAAAGCATTGTGCCATTGGACTCTGGAGTAGTTGAATTGTGTTCTCAAAAGTGATGAATCATGCTTCACTATCTGGCAGACTGATTGGTTTAGCAGATTCTAGGAGAACGATGTCTTCTGGACTGCATAGTGCCTACTGTAAAGTTTGGTGGAGGAGGGATAATAGTCTGAGGCTGGCTTTCATGTTTTGGGCTAGGCCCCTTGGTTCCAGTGAAGGTTACTGCTAATGCTACAGCATACAAGGACAATTTAGTGCCCTAGCTTCATCCTTACTGAACACCTTTGGGATGAATAGGAAAGCCAATTGCAAGCCTAGTCTTCTCAATCCAATATCAGTAAGTGACCTCACAAGTTATCACAGACACATAGCTGTATATATACGAGTATAATGGCAATTTTAGTACATAAATTCTGGTTGGGCTTATTGTCTGAAGACAGTCAGAAGAGGCAGAGCAATTGCTAGAGGCCAGCGATAAATGGAGTTGTGTGTGTGGGTGTGTGTGAGTGAGAATGTGTGAATGAGAGAGAGAGAAAGAGAGAAAGAAAGAAGGACAGAGAGAGAGAGAGATGATCAAGCACTTATAGAGCAGACAGGTGCACAAAGGGATGTGGCGAAAGGTGAAGAAAGCATATGACAGGGTGTCAAGAGAGGAGTTATAGTACTGTATGCAGAAGTCGGAAATAGCAAAAAATATGTGAGGGTGGTACAGGATATGTATGAGGACAGTCTGACTGTGGTGAGGTATGCAGTTGGAATGACAGCCTGGTTCAAGGTGAGGGTGAAATTACATCAAGGATCAGCTCTGTATCCTCTCCTGTTTGCAATGGTAATGGACAGGTTGACAGATGAGGTTAGATATGTGCGTTTGTGGACTATAATGTTTATGGATGACATTGTCATCTGTAGTGCGAGTAGATAGCAGGTTGAGGTGAACATGGAGAGGTGGAGGTATGCACTGGAGAGAAGGGAAATAAGAGCCAGTAGGAGTAAGGCAGAGTACATGTGTGTAAAAGAGAGGGAAGGTGGTGGAAGTGGTGGGGGCTGCAAGGAGCAGAGGTTGTGAAGGTAGACGTATTTACAGTAAATAAATGGGTTCAACAGTCCAAAGAAATGGAGAGTGCAGCAGAAAGGTGAAGAAGAGAGTACAGGCTAGGTGGACTGGATGGAGAAGAGTGACAGGAGTGATTTTTGATAGAAGAGTAACTGCAAAAGTGAAAGAGAAGATCTATAAAGCGGTAGTGAGACCCGCTGTGTTGTATGGTTTGGAGATGGTGGCACTGCTGAAAAGACAAGAAGCAAAGCTGTAAATGGCAGTTTTGAAGATGCTAAGATTTTTGCTTGGAGTAATGTGGGCAGACAGCATTAGATATGGGTATATTAGAGGGCCAACACTGGTATGACAGTTTGGAGACCAAATAAGAGAGGCTAGATTGAGATGATTTGGGCATGTGCAGAGGAGAGATGAGGGGGACTTCGGGAAAAGAATGTTGAGGATGGAACCACCAGGCAACAGCAAAAGAGAAAGGCCAAAGAGGGGGTTTATGGATATGGTGAGGGAGGACAAGAAGGCAGTCGGTTTGGAAGAAAACAGTCAGGGATAGATGGAGACAGATGATCCCCTGTGGTGACCCCTAAATGGGAGCAGCTGAAAGAAAAAGAATCAATGTGACTCTGTGTATTTGGACTATGGAAGAAAACCAGGAAAATTTAGGTGAATTTAATTTTATGTAATCAGATTACATTGAAAATTAGCATTGTGGTATAACAGATAAATATGCAGTCTTATAGCTCCAGAGTTATGGATTCATATAGTACCAGCCTGGTCATTATCTGGAGTTTACATGTTTTCACTGTGACTGTGCTACATTTTTCCAGATCTTCATGTTTCATATACATGCTTTGTTGATAACTCTAAATTGTCCTTTTATGAATAGATAGATAGATAGATAGATAGATAGATAGATAGATAGATAGATA
>JANRMT010062792.1:17152470-17168692 GCA_026402145.1 Polypterus bichir lapradei
ATAGATAGATAGATAGATAGATAGATAGATAGATAGATAGATAGATAGATAGATAGATAGATAGATAGATAGATAGATAGAAACTTTATTAATCCCAAGGGGAAATTCACATACTCCAGCAGCAGCATACTGATAAAAAACAATATTAAATTAAAGAGTGATAAAAATGCAGGTAAAACGGACAATAACTTTGTATAATGTTAATGTTTACCCCACCAGTGGAATTGAAGAGTAGCATCGTGTTGAGGAGGAATGATCTCCTCAGTCTGTCAGTGGAGCAGGACAGTGACAGCAGTCTGTCGCTGAAACTGCTCCTCTGTCTGGAGATGATACTGTTCAGTGGATGCAGTGGATTCTCCATGATTGACAGGAGCCTGCTCAGCGCCTGTCGCTCTGCCATGGATGTAAAACTGTCCAGCTCTGTGCCTACAATAGAGCCTGCCTTCCTCACCAGTTTGTCCAGGCGTGATGCGTCCTTCTTTATGCTGCCTCCCCAGCACACCACCGCATAGAAGAGGGCACTCACCACAACCGTCTGATAGAACATCTGTAGCATCTTATTGCAGATGTTGAAGGACGCCAGTCTTCTAAAGAAGTATATTTGGCTCTGTCCTCTCTTGCACAGAGCATCAGTATTGGCAGTCCCAGGTATATATAGGTCTGTACCATCTGCACACAGTCGGCTCCGATAATCACGGGGTCCAGGAGGGGCCTGGGTCTCCTAAAATCCACCACCAGCTCCTTGGTTTTGCTGGTGTTCAGGTGTAAGTGGTTTGAGTCTCACCATTTAACAAAGTCCTTGTTTAGGTTCCTATACTCCTCCTCCTGCCCACTACTGATGTAGCCCACAATAGCAGTGTCGTCAGTGAACTTTTGCACGTGGCAGGACTCCGAGTTGTATTGGAAGTCCGATATATATAGGCTGAACAAATGGAGAAAGTACAGCCCCCTGCGGTGCTCCTGTGTTGCTGACTAGGTATGAGGGTTTGTGTGTATATGTAATTAACTGGTGAACTGCACAGGGATTGTTGCAATTTTATAGCAAATGCTGTTGGGATAAGCACCAGCTATCACTGACCGTGAATAGTACTGGAATAAACAGGTGAAAAATGAAAGAATATAACAGATTAATTTAATTATGAGAATTTTATGCACTCTAGAAAGAAATGTAGTCTGGAAAACAGGAATAATAATGCAAGAACATAGGCAGACAATGTAAATTAGCGGAGAAACTGAGTTTAAACAGGGTTTCTGATGTAAGTAACCATGCAAATAGCACTGACTTGATAATTATTATCACCAAATGCAATTAGTTGGTTCAATCCCTATACCTGACCCTGACTCAGTCACTTAACATGGCAGTACCCCATATTTAGTAATATGAAAATATGTTTTAGTAAAAGTAACATGTCATTATTATATATGTTTTACTGTATTTAGTTTCTCTATTTTTATTTTTCATTTTCTGTCATTTTACTTGTAATCATTTTATCTTTTTCCCCTCATCACATTGATCAGTGCTTTGAATATTATGAGCATTTTATAATAAATAGATGTCTTGAGGGGGTACCCAAATGGCAAGAGGATACTGAAGTAAGACTCCCAGTAGCATTATGTAAGACAGAGTCAGGTCCCACAGAGAGTTTCCAGGAGAGAGATAGAAAAAACACACTTGTAACAGGAAAGTCCTTCATATGCTAGTAAAATACAGGGGGCAGTATACTGTTTAAATGTACTGTGTGCCCTAGAAGTACATTTGTGTTGGCCACCAGCACATGTGTGAGATAGAGATAGTCCTGAACAGGGCTAGGAATTGGGCAGGGATGTTTAGTCTTGGGACTAAAAACAGATCTAGTTCCTAAAGGAAATGCCAAAGGATGTAACACATACTCATCACTACATGGCACATACTCCCAGAAGGAAATGTATGGGACTGCGTCTTTTTAACAGGACACATTATGGAGTAACTATCTTTCTGCCTTACACATCAGTACCTATTAGAAAGAATCTTTGGAGCATACCTAAATTGATTCTGGGTCGTTCTAGAAGTAATCATTTGGGGATGTGTTTTAAATCCACCTTATGTATAGAGTATAACTGAGTGTAGAGTTTGTAAGGGAGTGAGAGAACACTCAACTGTAAAATATGATCATTTTTTAATAGAATTTCCCTGCCACCTTCTTCCAATGACCAGTCTTCCCTCACTATTCTTTCCACATTTACATTTGTATTTATTTGCTTAGCAGATGCTTTTATCCAAACTGTCTTACATCAACAACTCCTACAACATCAGCCAGAATGGCCAATGACAAGTCCATCTCTCACCATCAGTGTGGACTGTCCATGACTGAAGACCAAGTAAGAAGACAACTGAGGAAGCTATACACAGGAAAAGCTGTGGGACCAGATGGAGTCAGTAAAATAGTTCTTAAAGCCTTTGCTTCAAGAGAAAGCAGGTACCTTTTCACCTAATGACTACAGACGAGTGGCACTTACATCTCACATCATGAAGACATTTAAGGGACTGGCCTTGGACTATGTGAGTCCTCTTGTGGTAGACCACAGGGACATGTGGTCAGGGGAGGCATGAAAAGTAAAAAAAATTAATAATGATAACATAAAATAAATGTGTCCACTGGTCTGTGCTATAAATTTGTTTCCTGTATGATTCCAATAATTTTGCTAATTTTTATAGTCAAAATTGCGAATTGGTGCCTTTCCTGCTCGAATACAGGGAAGAAACGCAAGGTGCAGCCGCAACAACCCTCACCTCACCTCGGACTGCGCTGTCCCTCACACGCGGCATTGATGCCTGCTATTACCGCGTGCCTGTTGTTGTCTCTCTGTATGTCGCCAATATAATGTTTGCAGACACGTTTATTATGCACCCTGAATTTCCACAGTTTGGTTAATATCTTTAATGAATGTGTGTGACATATTTAGATTTGCTGATTGGACATAAAATCGCAGTGAAAAGGCACAAAGTGAGGCAAACAGTACCATGCCGCCCTGAAGGAGGTGCATGTGAGCCGAAGAGGTGCTCGTTGCTGCTGTTCTTCTATGCAGAGGCGCCAAAAAGTTAGCGATATCAGAAAGTCAAGTGCACTGCAGCGGTCCATTTATTTTTATTTTTTGTTCCGACTGACTGCCACAATGGAAGATTAAGATTTTTAAAACTAAAGGAAAATAAGGAGGACTTTTACAAGAAAGTGACAGAGACTTTCATGGGGAAGGATAGGTGCATGGACTTCATTTACAAATAAAGGTAAGACCATAAAGGGTTTTCAGTTTTATAAAAAATGGGATCAGACTAAGAAAAAAAAAATTCCAATATTTAAAAACTAAATTTTGACCTTAAATTAAATATTCTTTTGTTTTTCTTGTTATCCTTTTGTTGAACAGTCTGTATTAAAATTGATTAAAGCATCAGAATTAAAAGCTTTTAAAAACAACTAAATATTTCAATAAAGGTCAAAATTGAAATCTGTTTTTTCATACACCACTCAATACTTTTATTTGTATTGAATGAGTTTGAATTGTGGAATTCCAACGGCAAATTTAAAACACATGGAGGGTACAGAGCAAATACGCTCTCTCTCACTGCTATAAATGTAGCATTCTTTCTTAGCCAAATATGTACCTTACCTATGTGTGTGTAAAGAATGCTGATGAGACAAAGTTGGCAGCCCAAAGAAAAATATGTTTTTTGATTTCTCCAGCACCTTCATTATCATTCAGCCATCACTGTTAAGGGGCAAACTCAAGAGATATACAAGTGGATTAATGGATAATCTGTTGGGCAGGCCTCAATTTGTTTCTGATATGGATATGAGCAACACTGGAGCACCACAAGGAACAATCATGTCGCCTTTTCTCTTCCATCTGTACACCTCAGACTATAAATATAATATCAGGTCATGTCACGTGCAGACATTCTCAGATGA
This sequence comes from Polypterus bichir lapradei, assembly GCA_026402145.1. Lineage (NCBI taxonomy): Eukaryota > Metazoa > Chordata > Cladistia > Polypteriformes > Polypteridae > Polypterus > Polypterus bichir. The sequence continues at coordinate 17,156,415 of JANRMT010062792.1, forward strand.
TTCTGCACTTATGGGGTGTATTGATAAAGGGCATGAGATATAAGTATAGGAGTCTTGTGGAGAAGTTTGTTTCTTGGTGCAAAAAGAATTTACTGCATCTTAACATCAGCAACACCAAGGAAATGGTTATTGAATTTTGCTGCACCAAAGAGCCTCTATGTCCAGTCACTTCAATAAGTGGTCCACTCCTGCAAGTACTTAGGGGTTCACATTAATGACAGGTTGGACTGATCTTGGAACACACGAGGAACTATATAAGAAAGGACAGAGCAGACTCTTCTTCCTTAGAAGAGTGTGTTCCTTTAATTTGGGAAGTTATATCCTTCACAGCTTTTTTTAACTCTGTGATGGCCGGTGTGATTTATCACGCTGTGATGTGCTGGGCTCATAACATCACTTCAGGAGTGTCGACCGAATCAACAAGCTAATAGAAAAGGCAAGCTCAGTTATTGTATACACTCTGGACACGGTAGAGGTATTAGCAAAGGAGAGTTCATAATGGCACTCAGTTTTGTTTAAATTCTCTCCTTTGCCTTTAAGAATATTATTTAAATATATTTGATTTATAAATATGTTAAAATACAATTGCAGGCATAGCGACATTTACAAAAAATATTAATATTTATTGTGTACATGCCTTTATGTCGACTCTATGTAAAATAAAGCTTTGCTGATTTGTTACCTTATTAGTACACTTGCTTAAAACAATCCAACACATAACGAAATGAACCCCATATAACCTAACTGTGACCAAAAAGGACTGGTGCTGAATCGGCTCTTGATAGCAGACCACTCGTTACAGATTATCGTGGCCTCGAGTACATAATACTCTTAACAGCATGCTGTCTAGTAAACAAATATCGTGTCGTCACTTCCGGTTTGTTCGTGGCATCGTTGATTGAGCCTTCATGGGAGGGCGCCACGTAGGCAACGGCTACTACGTATATGGTGAAAGAGAAAAAAAATAAAGTTGTTTTTTTACGTTGAAAGGTCGCTTCTTTATCGGACCTGGTGCCCTATACGTACCCAGTGACGGATGTGTTAGCATTGTACGCAACAACGCGCTTGGCTGTGCTTTCTTAAGACGTTGCCAGTGGTTTTAAAGGAAGGAGAAAAGTCAGGAAAACAAGCGGTAAGTTTGGGTTGCGGCGCATCCTTTTGTCGTCAAATTGTTAAATCTAGTTAGTATGCTCGTAAGTGATAACTGTTTGTATTCCTTTGAGTGACAGTAAAGCAGTGTTTCTCCGTTACTGCCCATTTTCGCTTCTCAACGCGATTAATCCATTTGCCTTTCTCGTGTGTTTTGAAATTGTATTATATTTCAGGCTAACAGGCGAAATCGAGTTGTTAGCCTATTTTACTTGACATTTCAGATTGCCGTGTCTCGGACAAGTGTAATTGTCCTGATGGGTTGTGGTTTGCGTGCTTAGCAAGATGAAGATTTCTGAAAATACTAGGTTTTCGTATCAGTATAGTAAATGCTCTATAGTCTTCTTGCAGTCTCGATAAAAAGGATTTGGAGCGCGACTGAGTTTTGGGTACAGAGTGGTTTGATGCCCCTTTGCATCGTCGTCACAACGTCTTTCTTGACGGCAGCGTTGCATGTTGAACAATGTAAAACTTAAGTTGTAGTTGAAACTGTAGCACGTCATCTCAGTTCGAAAGAGATCCTAGTTCAAAATCCTGCCACGTCGATTGAGCTATGTCAATATATCCCGGCTATAGGACAGGGGACGTGGGAGTCAGCGTAACAACAAGCCCGACCTAAAATCTGAGCAATTGCGACATGCTTCTGGCGGACGTGCTGAAAGTGGTAATATTAGAAAACTACCTGACATTTTCATCTTTCCTTTCTCACAGCTCCTCCGCAGTTTATCACCCTTCTCAATTAGTTAATTTAGCGTCCAGGCTGCTTGTGAGTTCACTGGATTCAGTTTTCCTGTAGTGCGTTTAAATAGTTGACTGTTTAAAATATAATTGGTTCGTTTGATTCACAACTATTATTTGTTTATTGAGTATTCCATTTTACAAAACGTGACCGTGTGTGTTATGTATTACTAAAATGTAGTAATGTACTTCGATTATTTAGGTAAAAAGCAATGTCTTGTCCTCTCCATTTGAATAATCTTCCACGTGTTCGTGGACCACCCCCTTTTTGTCATGGTTTATAAATATGTCAAGTGTGTGCGTGAATGATACTCGTCACCCGGAGTCTTCCCTTCCATTGTTGTGGGGTAGATACTAATATGGCATAAGCGTAGAGTATCCTGGAGAGTTAACATATATTACTGAACAAGTACAAAATGTAAAACGCAAATTGTATTTAGTACAGAAAAAGCAATCTATTAACAAAGTACACAATTCCATTAATCATGCATTTAATATGCATAGAATAAGTTTTCTTTTTGTAATAAAATATTTCACATAAGACAAAAGTAATGCATGTAAAAACCCCAACTGACAGCTTATATTGAAATGCAATGGGAACCATGTCATTGTTAAATCCACAATTAACATTAATTATATGTGGTTCCAATAAATTGAAAATTCCCACATGAATAAACCTTACAAATGTTGATCAAAAAAATTACAATAGTACCTGTCATCTTACCAAAAGATACAGTATAACCATCAAAAAAAATTTATACAAATGGTGGCATGAAAGATAAGCCAAGCAAAGTTTCCAAGGTGTATTCGGCCTTTGGTTTTGAATTTTCAGTATTTTTAATCAATACTGCATAAATATTTACACGGGATATTTGTAGAACCTAAGATGTCATATCTTTGTACTGTGCAAAGGAAATATCATGAAGTCGGTGCACAATTATCACAAAGATTGTAATTATTGCCTTGATATTATAATTACACTTTTCACTGTTATGTTAACCAACATTAATAAATGCATTTTGTATTGCCAGCTGCATGCTGTATACTAGAGTCCTCTGTATAGATACAGCACAGTAGAACCTTCATTTAACAATAACCACTTAAATTTAATGTAAAACTGTAAAAATGCTATATTAGTTGAACAATTAAAAAATGTTTCTTTTTATTTTTTTACAATAAGCACAATTGTTAAATTGTCACTGTTTTTATTTTCTAGAGTGAAAACGGTACATTACTAATATTTAAATAATAATTATTAAATAAAATGTCCATTTACTCAAACATTCTCATTTTTGCAAACAAGTATTACTTTTATAAAACCTGCTATCACTATCTCTCAACATTCAAAGGTTTAAAATATGGGATAATATAAAATAAGACTATCAAATTGGGGTTCAGCTGTATTAAGAAAATTAAATCTGTTTTTATGTAAATCAAAGCAGATATTGGTCTTAAATGATACTAATGTAAGATTAAGAAGATTATGTAAACACAACCTGACAGTTCTGTTGTACAATTACTTAAAGCAAAAGTAAAATCATTAAATTTAACAATATGTGGTAATCTGAAGGCGCAGATGGTAATACAGTGTTACATTCTGCTGCCACCTTTGTGTCATTTATATAATTTAAATATATTATTGTGCATTAGAATACAAATACATCGCCATCAAATTAAGAGCATTATTGTCTTTAATACTTTTCATGTTCACTATATACTTACACAGTATTTACACAATATCGGGCAAATATCTGTTACTTATATGAAATGACAATATTGTAACAGCATAACCATCTTAGTATACGGATGCTCACTAATTGCTAAGTGTAGAGTATGGCCAAAGCACTGGCCCTTGGTTCAGTCACTTATAGCAATGATATTCTTGACGTTCATCCCGTTATTTGTAATCATGCCAACTCATTACTTCTTTTTTAGCCCCAGGCATCCAGTATGAATTTATGTCCTTGAGCAACAACAACAACAACATTTATTTATATAGCACATTTTCATACAAAAAAATGTAGCTCAAAGTGCTTTACAAAATGAAGAATAGAAAAATAGAAGACACAAAAAAAAATAAAAATAAGTCAACATTAATTAACATAGAATAAGTAAGGTCCGATGGCCAGGGTGGACAGAAAAAACAAAAAAAAACAAAAACTCCAGAGCAGCCACATGTACTGTCTTGAGGAAAGTATGCTGTTTGCAACCACCTGCTTTTCAGTTTAAATTCATCATCAATATAATAAACTATTATGCTCACGCATGTTTCCAAAGTCCTACTCAACCACAAATCAGTTGTGGTTGCATAAAGCACCACTTGTTTTAGATCCATTTTAAGTTCCAGCCGACATTTGGGATAAAATAAAAGCAGCACAACTTTGGAAATATAATTGCAGGAGGGGATGAGATTAGGGATGCTCCGGTCAGGTTTTTTATGGCCAATACCGATCACCTATTTCATGTTACTTGATTGGTTGATAGTGATTTTTTTTTCCTCCTTTATCCCTCTAAAAAACATTTACACTAAGCATAACCAGATGCATAGAAGCCTTATGTCCTATATTAAACTGCATTTTTATAATTAAATTATAGACAACAGGTGTTAAGTGTTCACTTTTTATTAACAAAATGAAATTCAGTAGGTTTGTTTTTCAGTGACCATAAAAATTATAAATAACATTTCGTTGGAATACATACATCAACTAATAAAATAGGTCCAAAAATATGTATTCATAATACATGTCATAGAAAAAATGCTTCTCTTAATTATAAGTTGTCATACTGTTTCTTTTTTTTTCTGTAATGTACCTATCTGACACAAGGCATAAAAAAAAAGTGTTTTTCGCCATTTATGTAACAACTTTGTTATGTATGTATGTATGTATGTATGTATGCATGCAGTCGGTTCAGGGGCTTCATGCATAACACCGTGTGTAGAATTCATATTAAAGCATGGCGTACAGACAAAAGTCGAAATGTGCGTACGCACAAAAAAATTCAGATGCAGAAAACTATTCATAAGCCAGCTTCCACACACTTTTGCTACATAAATCCCAGTCTGCATGAAATGTAATGCTCGTGCATGCACCTGCTGCCTTTCCCAGAATTACACCTCTTTGAATATGCAAATCAATATAAATATTCCCTTAAGTTCAGTATTCTGTGAAAAGAAAATGGCAAAAGCACGGGGAAAAAAAGAATATCGGTGAATGCCAAGTAGAGGCCAGGAAAAAGTACTATTTGTTGGTTTAAGCAGTTCTATAAACAACAAAAGGGAGTTGATCAAAAGTTCAGAAAGTCGCATATTGCCCGAAATAAAAAAGAAGTTGTCAGATATCAAAGTTGTAGCCCACCGTCTGAGTGTCATATGGAAGCTTATTAGGGTACAAAGAAAAAAAATAAAAAACATAGGGACACAAGCTTGAAATGTCAACTTTAATCTCGAAATTTCTACTTTAATGACAAAATAAACTATGAGATTAAAGTAGAACATCATAAACTTAAACATAAAATCTTTTAATTTACTAGTTTCTTAAATCCCATCGCAGCTAAAGTAGCACATTAAATACTCCGTATTCTGTGTGTCTCCTATACTCTACAGTGTGTGTGTGTGTGAATCACTGCTTGCTTCTTAAACGGGCTTTCTTGTACGCCGATGGGACACAGAATACATTACATTCATGATATTACAGCTCTCTGAACAATTTAAATACTAAGATATATACTTGATATCATTTTTATGATGAAATGAAGCATGTATTAAACATGGGGTCACATTGGCACAATGGTAACGATGAGCTGGCGACCTGTCCAGAGATTGTTCCTGCCTCCTGCAAGGTGCTTGCTGCATGACTCTCAATGAAATAATTTATTGCAGCAGTACTGTCTCTTTCAAACGTAGTAACCCCCAATTCCTATCCTTTCTATTTTTTCTCCAAGTAACCAGTCGTCGCACAATCAGCTCTTCAATAAATGGTAAGACATTTATAAGCTTAGAATGCCGATTCTTCAAATCTTTTAAGGAACATTGAAATATATTCGTAGTACGTGTTTAATTATTCCATCCATGTTTCTGTCCATGGTCGCACCAGTCCCAGGAAGCATACAGCGCAAGGCAGGAGTAATTGCTGAACGGGATGCCAGTGCATCACACGTTTAATAACGGTATACATTATTTAAATGAAGTTAAAATGTATCTGTATAATCTATACTAATAAAAGGCAAAGCCCTCACTGGCGGACTGACAGACAGACTCACTCACTCATTACTAATTCTCCAACTTCCCGTGTAGGTAGAAGGCTGAAATTTGGCAGGGTCATTCCTTACAGCTTACTTACAGACGTTAGGCAGGTTTCATTTCGAAATTCTACGCGTAACAGTCATAACTGGAACCTACTTATGCACATATTTACCGGCCATAGCCTGCAGCTCAGTAGCTGTGTCAGGCGGAGTTGCATCTCTCATCGTCACGCCTCCCACGTAATTGAGTGCCTGCCCATATAAGGCCGTCTGTCAGTGGCAATCCAATAGAAACACTCTACTGCGCGAGTGATGTATACAAGCATATTCATAAGTGCAGCTACTGCGGAAAAAGTCAATGTCCAGCTAAAGGAAGACAATGTAAAAAAAAAAAAAAAAGCCCGTGCATGCAGTGTGTGATGTCTCAGATAAAGAGGAAGACGAGCTGTTTATTGATGCAGTAAGAAAGGAATCGATGAATGAAACCTGATATCTTTACAATGGTTGACAAACATGGAATGTAACTTGAACACAACACATCCTCCAAATACGAACCTGATTGAAAGACATAATGATAATCAAATCCTTGATAACAGCAACACTCATAACAGTGACAAAACAATTACGTTGACAATCATGTTACGTTATTTTTAAAATGTTTCCTTTTCTTTTTCGTAACTTCTTTAACACATTACTTCTCCACTGCGAAGCGCGGGTGTTTTGCTAGTTTACTATATTTATACAGGTGTGCTATTCTTTTTTTTTTCTTCAGTGTAAGATATACATTCGTAATTCTTGAGGTGTAAATATAAACAAGGATTACAATTTTAATTATGTAGTACTTGTTTCTTAGCAAAATGTATGCTGTCTGACACACAGAAACAAGTAGTAAACACAGTACAAATCTTTTAAAAAGCCACAAACATTTCAAATGTTCATAAGTTGTTTATCAAGAAGAAACAAGAGTAACATGCTTAACAGGTTGATAGCATTTTTCTGTTAAGGTAACAAGCCTATTGTTTACTTAGCAGCAAATTTAAAATCATCTTTATCTTTTCCAATTAAAATGTACGCTGCTGCACTTAAAACTAGGGCTACAACTAACAATTATTTTGGTAATTGATTAATCTGGTCATTATTTTGTCAATTGATTAGCTGGATTGTAAAAAAAAAAAAGTCAGTTGCAATTACAGGTAAAATTCCATTACAACGAATATCTTTACAACGAAATTTTCATTACAACGAAGTATTTTTATGGTCCCAACAGTTTTCCCCATATGACATGAGTCTATAGAAATCTTATTACTACGAGGTACATTCAGCAGATACTTTCATTACAACAAAGTGACCTTGAAATGCTTGAATGAATCATCTGCAGAGCAATTAGTTCTGTGGTCGCAGCTCAGTTGTGCACAACGATCCCCAAACGGAAACATTGTAAAAAAAATTTCTTTCTTCGCACTTTCCTCATATTGTTTTTTGCTGTTTTTGTTTTCGGTGGTTTTCACTGATACTTTTTGCTTATTGCTCATCAACATCTGAAAAACATCCATTGGAATTTAACTCATCCTCCTATAGAAACAGCAGACATGAAAAAACAACAACAGTTCATATTAGAGAAAAAAAACTTTACATGTTTGCAGCTCTCGATTGCGGCAAAAAGAAAAAAGACGTTGCCAGTGAATTTGGAATTTCACCATCGACACTGTCAACTTTATTCAAAGGCTGAGCGAAAAAAGAAGAAAAATCTCGGGTTGCAAACGTATGCGAACTGCTGCATTTGAAGACGTCAAAATGCAGTTTTTATGTGGTTTGAGTGATGCTCGTTCAAGAAACATTCCTATTAATTCGGCATTCATTCAAGTAAATGTGAGGTTTCTAAACTCTCTTGGGACCTCCGTCAATGTGATAACACGCCAAAGAGCGTCCCGAAGTGCGATCACTGCGTCTGTGGAAGACTGTTTATTTGTTGCCGGGGCGACAGCAGGCAACAAAGCAAACAGAAAAGATCTCGATGGGTGATGCAAGGAACAATGTAAATGCAGGGCACAGGAATACTTGGCCACTAACCTGGCCACAGCCCTGCCTGACTTCTGTGTCTGTGTATAGGAGAGTGGCAGATCACATTCTAATAAACCCTGCTGTTCTTGTTTCAAGCTGTGAAAGAAAGCACTATAGTGACAAATACAGACTCTCATTACAACAAAACACTGTATTTTTTAGGTCCCTGGCAGTTCGTTGTAACGGAATTTTACATGTAAACACGAAATTCACCAAATAGATTTGTATAAAATTTTCAGAAATGTGTGTTTTTTTTTTTTTTTTTTTTTTAATGAACTACTTGTAGATGTTTTAAAAAAGATGTAGGTCTTTTATGCAATATTTATATAATAATACATTGAAAATAAATAGTAATAGAAATAAAACACTTAGCAGCCCTACTGGCTTTGGTTATGCAATGAACAGACACACGCACTTCCCTTAAAAAAACAACCGTTTTCAATAAATTAACTAAAGTTGCAATTTGGCTTATGAATTCAGAATCACACTAAACATGCACTTCAAAATTAAACGTGTAATTTGTTTTTTCAGTTTCTGTAAAAGTAAAGGTTTACTGGCAAAACACCATGTAAATATCTAACCATCACAATATTCAACCACAGAAGAATTTGTAGAACCATAATGACTACAGTAATGTTTGAAACTAGTTCGGGGCAACTAACATCGTTGTCCTGTGTTGAGGAAATGTCCAGACTATTTTCCTTTTGTAGCAAAATGAGTGGTTTCATGTGTGTGAAACGTGGTTCTCCCTTTGCTGTGTAATAATTATTTTAGGTTGTTTTAACTAAAAGTTCATATCTTTTTGCATTGTCATTAATCTTTTTTTGTCTGGAAACATTCTATTACCATGGTCTCTTTGGCACGTTTGCTTACAACCAACATACTGTCACAGCCTGCCACATGTCATTTGCTGTCGAGAGTGTGCTGTTAGATTTCTTATGTTTTAAAACTGTGTGACTCTGACATAAAATCTGTTTTACTGGCTACACTAGACTTGCTGCAGCAACACTTGCAAATTATCGCATCTTCCTCCAGATTGCATGAAAGCTGTTTGAAGTCCAATAGCCAAATAGTCTGGAGCTTTCTTTTCCACCATGCTCCTTTGACTCTGAATGAATAATACACCTTTCAGTTGCGGTCAATGTGCTTTGGGAAGCACCACTGTGTTCTCTCTGAGAATTTGATATTCTTTTTATGTGAGACTGGGAAAAAAAGACAGGGATTTACGTTTCTTTGCAAGCATATTTTGTAAACACACGCTATTGTTACAGGTGATTGCAAGCATGTAATGCAGCACCATAATTTAGCTTAAAGAAAAATATATGGCAAGTGAAAAACCTGAACATTTACTAGCTAGTGGCTAATGATACATTTTCTTTAGTCTCCTATTATAAAACTTTGTCATATATGCTATTGGTCCTGGACTATGATTCAAATTATTCCTCATTTCAAACCAAAAGTTGTTGTCATGCCTAGACTAGTAAACACTGCATTATGTATCTGTATTACATACCACTGAAGTAATATTCAGCTTACTGGGATGACCGTGAGTCTTCCTCCTCCACAGAGCCTGTTACCTTATGTTTCCTGTTCAAATGTTTGTGCATTTCCGTTGTGTTTTTGTGACATTTGAGTTCAGAACTACACATTTTGCAACTCGCAACCCTTTTTGTTTTCATTCAGAGTTAAAAGCTTTCAAGCTCTGAAGTCTTAGTTCACACTGTCTTTTTTGCCTTTTGCTTACTGTCTGCCTTTTGTCAAATGTGTTCATAACTGAGTGAGGTAGTGATACAATTGTGCATTTGACATAAATTAACTAATCAACGAAAATGATTGTTGCCATTTTTAAAAACTGATCATTATCAATTGTGTTGATTAATCGTAGCACTACTTAAAACGGGTCGCCAAGTCTGGTCCTGGTGGACCACCGTGCCTGCAGGTTTTCATTCTAACCCTTTTTTGAATGAGTGCCCAGTTTGTGCAGCTAATTAACTTCTTGTGAATTCATTTTAATTGAATTGCTTTTTTAAGGTTTGTTCCCCAGAATTTCTTCATCATTCCTCTGAATTGCTTCATTTCTTTCATTAAATGTTACCCAAACAGAAATGGGTAAACAGAAATGTAAAGTGAGTGAGCCAAGAGAAGACCAACTAAGTCAGGGCCTCAAACTCAAACCAGTTTTACTCCAGCCAGCTGCTTTAATGAGGTGACAATTCTTGTCGTTAATTAAACTCGTTCTTTAATTCCATGGCTCGTTCCTGCTCTCATTGTGCATTAACAGACATTTCCAAAATTGTTGATTTTCTCTTTTCTGACCTCAGTTAAAATGTTTTGGAGACCTGAACAGATTAACATTCCTGAGACCGTCATCTTTCTTTATTTTCAGATATTGTACTTTGGACACCAGGGGCCTCATGCATAATGGCGTGCGTAGAATTCGCACTATAACATGACGTAAGCACAAAAGCCGAAATGTGCTTACACACAGAAAAATCCAGATGCATAAATCTGTGCGTTTGCCAACTTCCACGTTCTTCCACTACATAAATCCCGGTCAGTGTGAAAAGTAACAACGCTCGTGCACGCGCCTGCTGTCCTGCCCCAAGTCCTCCCTGAATTATGCCTCTTTGAATATGCAAATCAATATAAATACCCTTAAGCTCAGCGTTATGTGAAAAGACAATGGAAAAAGCATGGGGGAAAAATAGAATTTCAGCGAATACCAAGTGAAGGCAAAGAAAAACGTATTATTTGTTGGTGTAAACAGTGGTATAAACAACAAAAGGAAGTCGATCGAGTGACATAGCGTTTCGGAGAAACTCGAAAGCTCAAGTTCACAAAGTCGCACAGTGCCCAAAATGAAAAAGAAGTTGGCACATATCAAAGTCACTGTGAAAAGGAGAGTCGTAGCCCACTGTCTGAGTGTCATATGAAAGCTTATTAGGGTACAGAGGAAAAAAAAAAGAGGCACACAGTGGAGACAAAAACATGAAATTTCAACTTTAATCTCAATTTCCACTTTAATCACATAGTTTATTTTGTCATTAACGTAGAACATCATAAACTTCATCTTAAAATCGTTTAATTTACTAGTTTCTCAAATCCCATCGTAACTAAAGTAGCACATTAAATGCTTTGTTTATGTTTAATCTTCTATGTACTCTGTGTGTGAATCACTACGTGCTTCCGAGTTTTGTCTTCCTACAGGACACACAATCCATTACATTCGTAATATTACAGCTCTCTGAATAATTAAAATACTTAGATGTATAAAGTAATCCCTCGCTATATTGCGCTTCGACTTTCGCGGATTCACTCTATCGCGGATTTTAAATGTAAGCATATCTAAATATATATCACGGATTTTTCGCTGGTTCGCAGATTTCTGCGGACAATGGGTCTTTTAATTTATGGTACATGCTTCTTCAGTTTGTTTGCCCAGTTGATTTCATACAAGGGACGCTATTGGCGGATGGCTTAGAAGCTACCGAATCAGAGCATGTATTACATATTAACTAAAACTCCTCAATGATATAAGATATGCATCCTGCGCGGTGCTTGATTGTTTGCTTGTCTCTGCCTCTATCTCACCCTCTCTGACATTCTCTGCACCTGACGGAGGGGGTGTGAGCAGAGGGGCTGTTTGCACAGAGGCTGCACAGAGAATATGGACGCTCCTCTACAAAATGCCGCTTTATCGCGGTGCTTCGGCATACTTAAAAGCACAAAAGCACACGTATTGATTTTTTGATTGTTTGCTTTAATCTCGCTCTCTCTCTCTCTGACGTTCTCTGCACCTGACGGAGGGGGTGTGAGCAGAGGGTCTGTTTGCACAGAGGCTGTTTGCCTAGTGGATACAGACGCTCCTCTAAGAAATGCTGCTTTATCGCGGTGCTTCGGCATAGCACAAAAGCATACGTATTGATTGTTTGATTGTTTGCTTTAATCTCGCGCTCTCTCTCTCTCTCCGACGTTCTCTGCGCCTGACAGAGGAGATGTGAGCAGAGAGGGTCTGTTTGCACAGAGGCTGTTTGCTTAGAAGATACTGACGCTCCTCTAAAAAATGCTGCTTTATTGCGGTGCTTCGG
>JANRMT010062792.1:17168702-17182921 GCA_026402145.1 Polypterus bichir lapradei
GATACTGACGCTCCTCTAAAAAATGCTGCTTTATTGCGGTGCTTCGGAATGCTTAAAAGCACACGTATTGATTTTTTGATTGTTTGCTTTTCTTTGCGAGCGCTCTCTCTCACTTTGAAATTCTCTGTTCCTGATGCGGGCACTCCTTTGAAGAGAAGATATATTTGCATTCTTTTAATTGTGAGAAAGAAAAAAAAGATGATCTCTGTCTTGTCATGGAGCACAGTTTAAACTTTTGACTAAAGGGTGTTATTTCATGTCTAGAGGGCTCTAATAATGTTAACAGTGTGGGAGAGTTTATAAGGGCTTAAAATATATAAAAATAACCATACAAACATATGGCTTCTGTCTTCGCGGATTTTCATCTATCGCGGGGGGTTCTGGAACGCAACCCCCGCGATCGAGGAGGGATTACTGTACTTGATATCATTTTAATGATGATAGGAGTTAAAGCATGTTATTAAACATGGGAACATGGTGGTGTAGTGATTGTGCGTGACTTTCGATGAATTTATTGCAGCAGTACTGTCTCTTTCAAACGTACTAACCCCAATTCCTGTCCTCCCTTTTCTTTCTCCAAATACCTACTCGCCTCACAATCAGCTCTGTAATAGACGTTAAGCTATCTGTAAGCTTAGAACGGTGATTATTCAAAACTTTTAAGGAACACTGAAATATCTTCGTAGTACGTGTTTAATTATTCTATCCTTCACGGCAATCCCAGTGAAGCATACAGTGCAAGGCAGGAACAATCCGTGAACGGAGCGCCAGATCCTTGATAACGTAGCGACACCATGTCCTTTAATTAATAACAATATAGATTATTTAAATGAAGTTAAAGTTTTATCTGTATAATATAATAAACATATATTTTGCTGCATTTGATCTTTAAAATTATATTGTCATCATATTTAAATACACGCTTTATAAAGTGGCTCTGGTTGTGCAATACTATAACTGTAGTGCAAGTTTACAGTGAGGTGATTGTACTAATAAGTCCAAATAGTTCTACAAGGAACAGTTGATGGACAGATTGATTGCGTTTAGAGCTCTTGAGATGAAACTCTTTCTGAACCGCGAGGTCCGTACAGGAAAGGTTTTGAAGCGTTTGCCGTGTGAGAAGCAGTTCAAATAGGAAGCATGGTTGAGGCAGCGTGTGCTTGATGCTGTACAGTAATCCTTCCTCGATCGCGGGGGTTACATTCCAGAACATCCCGCGATAGGTGAAAATCCGCGAAGTAGAAACCATATGTTTGTATGGTTATCTATACTAATAAAAGGCAAAGCCCTCACTGACTGACTGACTCACTCACTGACTCACTCACTCATTACTAATTCTCCCGTGTAGGTAGAAGGCTGAAATTTGGCAGGCTTATTCCTTACAGCTTACTTACAAAAGTTAAGCAGGTTTAATTTCGAAATTCTACACGTAACGGTCATAATGGTCGACAACGTCCGCCATGTTGAACTTTCTTATTTATGGCCCCATCTTCACGAAATTTGGTAGGCAGCTTCCCTGCGCCAACCGAAAACCGATGTACGTACTTATTTCGATGGTATGACGCCTTTGTCGGCCGCCATATTGAACTTTCCAATGTTTCTAATTTTCCAACTTCCCGTGTAGGTAGAAGGCTGACCCCATCTTCACGAAATTTGGTAGGTGGCTTACCTGCGCTAACCAAAACCGATGTACGTACTTATTTCGGTGGTATGACGCTACTGTCGGCCGCCATATTGAATTTTCCAAACATCACTAATTCTCCAACTTCCCGTGTAGGTAGAAGGCTGAAATTTGGCAGGCTCATTCCTTACAGCTTACTTACAAAAGTTAAGCAGGTTTCATTTAGAAATTTCACGCATAACGGTCATAACAGTCAACAACATCCGCCATGTTGAACTTTCTTATTCATGGCCCCATCTTCACGAAATTTGGTAGGCGGCTTCCCTGCGCTAACCGAAAACAATGTACATACTTATTTCGGTGGTATGACGCCACTGTCAGCCGCCATATTGAACTTTCCAACGTCACTAATTCTCCAACTTCCCGGCTGAAATTTGGTACTTATTTCAGTGGTATGATGCCACTGTCGGCCTCCATATTGAACTTTTCAACGGTCTTTGTTACTTATGGGCCCATCTTCAAGAAATTTGGTGCGCGGGTTCCCAAAGCTAACTGAATCCTACTTACGTACATATATGCGTCCAAAGCCTGCAGCCCGGTCACCGTGTGAGGCGGCGTTGGGTACCCCATCCCAACGCCTCCCACGTTGTTGGCTGCCTGCCTATATAAGGCCGTCTGTCGCTCCAGTCTCTACATTCCCTTCCTTGCTTCGCCACGGGATTCACGTCTCCCTGCTGATAACTACAGCCTTTTTATTTAATCCACGGCTTCTCCGCTGTTTTATTGTTCATTTATTACGATTATAGTTATTGTGTAGGTATTTTAGACTTACTTTACATTGTTCAGGTACCCATTTCCTTTATCATTCCAACCCCCATTACCATGTCTACCGAGGTGATCACCATCGATCAAAGAACTGTCACTTACCAAGTGGTTTCCATGCCCGGAGATGGCACCTGCCTTTTCCATTCTCTTTGTTACATATTGCACGGCCATATCAGGCTCACTCTTGATATCCGGAGGAACATTGTGTCTTATGTATTGAATGACTGGGACAGGTTCAAGGTGTGGACTGATGATGGTACAGGAGATAATTACACTACACAGGAGCACTATAAGAGTGAAATGCTTAAGCCCTTCACCTATGTATCTGCATGTGAGTTGATGGCTGCCGCTGAATTGTTCGGTTGTCGCTCTAAAGTGTACCGAAATGGCCAAATATTTTACACCTTTGGAGAACCGCCAATGCCTCTTAAACATTTCAGTAGTGGACACTTTGATGTTTAGAAATGTTTAAACTCTCAAAAGCTGGATGTGAAGTTATCAATGAAACTGGTTGTATACTTACAACGCTTGACAGATGCCGAATGTCTCTTCAACACAAGTTCTGCAAATACTGTCGTAATTGAAACAAACCATGAAACTCAAACCGATTATGACAGCAGCAATCCAAGCTGTGAGATTTGAAACAAAATTACTGTTCACATTGCCAACTGTACGGTGCATGCTTAAGAGTAAGCTCAGCGCACAGCTTGGTCATATTACAACCAGAGGGCCAAACTCACAATGTGGTATACAAAGAGATCCTTAATAATTATTGTTATATTTTCCCACAGTTTAAAAAGGTTTAATTTTCTTCTTAATAAAAGTTTTAAGGCAGTACTTCGCCGCTGCGAAGCGCGGGTATTTTGCTAGTTTTTATATATTTTAAGCCCTTAGAAACTCTCCCACACTTTTTATAAATATTCTCCGCACAGTTATACAGTAAACCCTCGTTTATCTCGGTTAATCCACTCCAGACAGATAAATGAATTTCCACGAAGTAGGATTCTTTATTTATAAATCTAATATTTTCGCAGTTAGAGCATTGAAAACCTGTTTACGACCTTCTAAATACGTTTTTTAACATTATTAGAGCCCGCTAGACATGAAATAACACCCTTTAGTCAAAAGTTTAAACTGTGCTCCATGACAAGACAGAGATGACAGTTCTTTCTCACAATTAAAAGAATGCAAACATATCTTCATCTTCAAGGTGCGCGTCAGGAGCGGAGAATGTCAGAGAGAGAGTAAAGTAAACAATCAAAAATCAATAGGGCTGTTGCGCTTTTAAGTATGCAAGCACCGCGAAAAAACGGCAGCAATGAAGGGATCAATGTGAAGTAGCCTTTCAGCATTTTTTAGAGGAGTATCCGTATCTTCTAAGCAAACAGCCCCTCTGCTCACACCCCCTCCGTCAGGAGCAGAGAATGTCAGAGAGAGTGAAAGAGACAGAGAAAAGCAAACAATCAAAAATCAATACGGGCTGTTGGAGCTTTGAAGTGTACGAAGCACCGTGCGGGAAGAATATCGTATATCATTGAGGAGTTTTATTTAATACGTAATACCTGCTCTGATTGGGTAGCTTCTCAAGCATCTGCCAATAGCGGATCCCGGTTTGAGTGAACGCTGGCGGGACTGGTCACCGCTGCTCGCCAGTAACTAGAATATTGATTTATCTCCATTTCGATTGAAAGTTACCGGTTTATTTTCTGGACGTCTGAGCTGCCTGCGGCCTCCTCGCCTACAATGTGGACTGGTAGGATATTTGCTTGGTTAATGTTTGTTTGGAGTCTTCTGTCGCTCGTTATCCAACCTGCGACTGGCCTCCTCCAGTACCCAGCTGCTGAGCTGCTTCGTCTGCGTCTTCTCCAGCCTGTGCCTCTGCTGTCGGTGCTATATTTCGACCCGGACGTCATACTTCTCCCTCATCGGAGATACATCCATCGTGGGTCCCGCCGGAGATTCCGAATGGACGCCTCGAAAGGAATTAACTCTTTTTGGTCTGATTTTCGGCACCCTCCACATAACACCGATAGGAACGCTGACCATAGCGTGTTGGCCAGCTTAGCTCGGTCGACTAACACCACTGTCAAATGCAACAGCAACATTGTCAGCTTTGGTCTATTGAACATCCGCTCACTTACGAGCAAGGGACATCTCATTCAGGATCTCCTCATTGACCGTAAGTTTGAATTTCTCTGTTTAACTGAGACTTGGCAGCAACCTCAAGACATTTCACAACTTAATGAATGCACCCCCCCAGGGTTTGTTTATACTTGTCAACCCCGTGCATCTGGCCGTGGAGGAGGTGTCGCCATAATTTACCGCGAGAAGTGGAAAGTCCTGCCGTTGCCTGCCCCTGCTGTTAGCTCTTTCGAATCGACTGTGTGTCAACTGTCTGGGCCAGTTCCAACCATCATTGCAACTGTCTACCGTCCTCCTAAGTCTAACAACAATTTTTTGAACGATCTTGCTACCTTCCTTACCAATCTATCTGTAATTATTCCAAATATAATTCTGCTGGGGGATTTTAATATACATTTGGACAAAATCAATATCCCTCTCACTAGAGACTTTTTATCTTGCCTGGAGATTTTTGGATACCAGCAGCACACTGATGTTCCTACCCATTGTAAAGGATATATCTTGGACCTGATTTGCTGCTCTGGGTTTGTTCCTTTTGATCTTACAGCAGATGAACTCACTATAACCGACCACTTTCTCCTCTCATTCAACGCTAAACTTACCTTTTCTGTTCCTAAGCTTCCACGTCTCATAGCTTTTCGTAACATTAAGAATATTAACTTGAATTTGCTGTCTTCTAGAATTGATTCGCAAATGGACTTTTATAATTTATCCACTCCCATAGAACTGGTCTCATATTATGACACTTGTCTTAATGGTATTCTTAATTCTCTGGCTCCGCTAAAAACCAGATCTGTTTCTTTTTCCTTTTCTGCCCCCTGGTTTACGCCTGAACTTCGGCTTCTGAAAGCTAAAGGCAGGCAACTTGAAAGGTTGTTTAAAAAAACCAGACTCTTTGTCCACAAAGAGATGTATAAAAATCATCTACTCTATTACAAGGATTGTATAGCTCAAACCAAATCTAATTATTACACTCAGTTAATTACTTGTAATACAGGTAACACCAAGTCTTTGTTTTCTTTACTTAATGTTACACAACCTCCTGACTGTTTACCATCTCACCTTTACTCAACTGCCTTCTGTAATTCTCTTATGTCTTTTTTCAATGAGAAAATCCAAAGGATACATCAGCTCCTTGGTCCAGATCCTTTCTGTATTTCTTCTGAACTACTCACACCTATTCATTCTTTCTCTTCTTTCCAGCTTCCCACTTCCTCTGAAATCTCAGATCTCATCTGCAAATCCAAGTCATCTACTTGTCAGTTGGACCCCCTGCCTACAGTTTTGGTTAAAGCCTGCCTCCCCTCTCTAGTCCCTCTTATTTCTGCCATCATTCACTCTTCTCTTACCACTGGTATTATTCCCTCTTCTTTCAAAACTGCTGCTATAACCCCAATACTAAAAATAACCTGGTTGTGATCCTACTAATTTCAATAATTTTCGCCCCATTTCTAACTTGCCCTTTATCTCCAAAATTCTTGAAAAAATAGTAGCTGTCCAACTTCACACCCACTTGTCTCTCATTAATCTATATGAGAAGTTCCAGTCTGGTTTTCGCCCCCTTCATAGTACATAAACGGCACTTGTTAAAATTACCAATGACCTCCTTATGGCTGCTGATTCTGGTCTAACCACTATTCTCATCCTTCTTGATCTGAGTGCGGCCTTTGATACTATTTGTCATACCACTCTCCTTAATAGATTATCTTTGATTGGCATTACTCACACTCCACTTGATTGGTTTAGATCTTACCTCTCAGGCCGCACTCAGTTCATACAGCTTAAAACCTTCACATCCCAACCCACCGCTGTTACTTCTGGTGTGCCCCAAGGCTCTGTCCTGGGGCCTCTTTTTATTATTTACCTTCTTCTCCTTGGCAATATTTTTCGCAAATATAACATTAATTTTCTCTGTTATGCTGATGACACCCAGCTCCACCTTGCTGGTAAACCCACCTCCTCTTTTCCACCACCCTCGCTTATTGACTGCATTTCTGAAATTAAATCCTGGTTCTCTTCAAATTTTCTTAAATTAAACAGTGACAAAACTGAGGTTCTCCTCATTGGTTCAAAATCATCATTATCCAAAACCAATAATCTTTCTTTTATTATTGATAACTCTGTTGTTTCCCCATCATCTCAGGTCAAGAGTCTGGGTGTCATCCTTGACAGTACTCTGTCCTTCCAATGTCAGATTAATAACATCACCTGGTCTGCTTACTTTCACTTACGTAATATTAATCGCATCCGCCCCTCCCTCACTCCTCATATCACTGCCATTCTTGTTCATAGTCTTGTCACTTCTCGGCTGGACTACTGCAATTCACTCTTTTTTGGTCTCCCTAATAAATCTCTTCATAAGCTTCAGTTAGTCCAGAATTCTGCAGCACGTATCATCACTGGAATCCCATCTTTTCACTATATAACTCCGGTCTTGCAGCAGCTTCATTGGCTCCCGATCAAGTTTTGTATTGATTTTAAGATTCTGCTACTAACATTTAAGGCCATCCATAACCTCGCACCTCCATATCTGTCTGACCTTCTACATGTTGCCATTCCATCCCGTAACCTTAGATCCTCTTCCTCCACCCATCTGACCGTTCCTCCCGCCCGTCTAACCACCATGGGGAGCAGAGCTTTCAGTCGTTCTGCTCCCAAGCACTGGAACTGATTACCTGCGGATCTCCGAATTATCAAATCATATTCATCCTTCAAATGTAAACTTAAAACACATTTGTTTAAAATGGCTTTTTCTTCTTCCTCCTGATTATAATGGTTTTGTTTGGTTTTAATTTTTAGATTTCCTGATGTTTTAAGTTGTTTATAATTGTGTCTTTTATTTATTTATTTATTGTTTGTTCGGTGTCCTTGAGTTCTCTGAAAGGCGCCTTGTATAAATAAAATGTATTATTATTAATAGCGTCCCTTGTATGAATTCAACTGGGCAAACAAACTGAGGAAGCATGTACCATAAATTAAAAGACCCATTGTCTGCAGAAATCCACGAACCAGCGAAAAATCCATGATATATATTTAGATATGCTTACATTTAAAATCCGCAATGGACTGAAGCCGCGAAAGTTGAAGCGTGATATAGCGAGGGATCACTGTATACCGATAATTCTCTTTCCGATCAACTGCTCCCAGTGGTGCAGTGAGAGTAATATGGAAAAAGATGATCTGCTTTGTCAACCCCTAACGGGACCAGCTGAAAGAAGAGAAAGAAGGTGCAGTGAGAGTAACAGCTATGGTATTTGGAATTGTTTGACCATTCTGTGGACCATTATATTGTTACAGGTTAATTACAATCAGATGCCGTTAAACTAATAAACAGTATGCGGTTAATGTCAGTGTATTTATAAAGCCGCGTCAGTAATTTGAAAGTAATCTGAAAAAGAAAGATAAACCACACAGAAACAGCAGCACTTCTTTGAGGCTGGGTGCCGGCAGTCTGCAAAACCGAGCAGAGAACTTGTGTACAACGGGATATGAGGTACCGTGGAAATATGCGTGGCTTTACACCAAGTTTAGGTTTTATACATCACGATTTGAACATGGAAACGTTCTTATGCAACGTTTCTGTGCGTACACACTGTTTATACATGAGGCCCCAGTTGTTTTGGTTCATTTTATATCTCATTATTGTTTGTCTGCCAATTAAGGAAAAAAGAAACAAGGGGTCTGAGTCTTCAAGAGCAAGTCAAATAAAATTAGTTCAAAAGAAGATAATTAGCAGCGAAAACAGGTCACTGATTATGAAAAGGTTTCGAATGGAAACCTGCAGCCACGGTGGTCCTTCAGGACCAGAGTTGGCGACCTATGACTTAGAACAAGCTCACTGTCCAAACTAGGAATGGTGTCAGACATATATTATAGAGTAAACAGGTAACTCCAAAAGAGGGCTCATGGTTTTGGAATGGGATGTCCAACAAACTCATACAGTTGTGATAGGTGTCCATAAGCCTTTGGCCATATAGTGTATGATGTAAATACCTCTGATTCGTCAATGTGCTGGTGATTAGGGAAATATATGTATGATTGGTTACATCTCTCATTTGCTGTTTAGACAAGTTTTGCAACTAGGAAAGCTTGATCTTTGATACAGTGCGAGTACTAAGTGGGATGCAGCAAATGCCACTTTTCATGATTAGTGCATCACAGCAGCTGTAATTGTAATCATGATTAATATGCAATTGTGCATCCCTAAATGAAGGACTATTCTACTGTACATTAGACATTCCATAGTGAGAAAATCGGCCATAATTCAATGCGTTTGTTATTAAATCTTAGACCAAAGAACTGACCAGAAACACAGGCAGATTTCATAATTTGCTTGTGTTATATAAATATTATTGCTAAGCTAGGTCAGGAACATGCTCCAATAGTGGTCAAGAGCTGTCTGACTGGGCAGTATACCTGGAGAAACCAGGTATAAAAAGCAAGTACAACTGCTACTTGCCTTATAGCCAGTGCTGCAGCAATGATCTCTGGCTCCCTGTGACCCTAAAGTGAGGGGATTAAATTTACCCCTTGTTACTACAGAATAATAAACTTACAACATTCGATCAATACTTTTTGACTTGATGTATCCATATTGGTCCCAAGAGCTGCATTCCAATTTAATCCAGACACAGTGACATGCTACAGCTTGCCCATGCTGGACTTTCCAAGGTAGTGAATTTCAAGGAGAGGCTAGTTGCATGGGTGTCAGATTGATGAACGAAGGAGATCAAAGTGTAAGACAGACATCCAAGTATACACTGTTCATAAAAATTAAGGGAGCACTTAATCATCACAGTCTTAACACCAAATCAAGTAAGCTTTAAGGATATCGGTCTGTCCAGTTAGGAAACATAAGCAATTGTGAATCAACTTCACCTGTTTTGGTGCAAATCAAAGTAACAACAGGTGCACTGGAGAGGCAACAGCAAGACAACCCCCAAAAAGGGAATGGTTTTGCAGGTGGTGGCTTTTTCCTTATCTTTCCTGATTGATTCTTCTCTAGATTTGCATTCTGCTAGTGTCCTTGCCACTGCTGGCAGCATGAGGTGATACATGCAGCCAATTCAATTTGCACAGATAGTCCGGCACCTCTTGGATGGCACATCCATACGTGTTGTTGCATGAAGGTTTGCTGCATCTCCCAGCACAGTCTCCAGAGCATGGAGGAAAGTATGGAGGAGATACCAGGAGATGGGCTGTTACATGAGGAGAGCTGGACAGGGCTGTAGAAGGGCATGAACCCAGCAGCAAGACTGGTATCCACTCCTTTGTGCAAAGAGGAACAGGACAGAACTGCCAGAGCCCTAATAAATGACCTCCAGCTGGCAACTGGTGTGCATGTTTCTGACAGTATGTGTCAGAAACAGGCTCCACGAGGGTCTGATGTCCTCTAGTAGGACCTGTGATCACAACCCATCACTGTGCAGTTTGATTGGAATTCACCAGAAAATGCCACAATTGTCAGCTCCACCTCTTCACAGTTGAGAGCAGGTTCACACTGAGTACATGTGACAGACGTGAAAGAGTCTGGAGACGCTGTGGTGAATGTTATGCAGCCTGCAACATCATCCAGCATAACCGGTTTGGCATTTTGTGAGTGAAGATCTAGGGAGGCATATCCTTGGAGGGTCGCACAGACCTCCACATGCTAGGCATTGTTACCTTGACTGCTGTTAGTTACTGGGATGAAATCTTAGGAGCTATTGTCAGACCTTCTAACAGCGCAGTGACCCCTGGGTTGCTCTTGGTGCAGACCAGTCAGCCTTCTGTGGCCAGAGTGTGAAGGCAGTTCCTGGATGTTGAAGATATATAATGCCATTGACAAGCCCGCATGTTCTCCAGACCTGAATCCAATTGAGAACCTCTGGGATGTTGTGTATCTATGTGCCACATACTGCCCAAGAGCTCACTGATACCCTGATCCAGGTCTGGGAGGAGATCCCCTAGGGCACCATCTGCTATCTCATCAGGAGCATGCCTAGACATTGTTTGGAGTGCATACAGGTATGTGGGGGCCATACATACTACTGAGTCATATTATGAGTTGCTGTGATGAAATTCACGCAAGTTGAATCAGCTTGTGATTTCAGTTTTTGACATAGATTTTTGGTGTGATGTTTAATCCAACTCCCAGTCAGGGCCGTCTTAACAGCGTTATAGGCCCCTGGGCAAAGCAGTGCACTGGGGCCCCTACCTACACAAGTCATAACATACATAGATTAGCATGGGGCCCCTATGCTTGTGGGGGCCCTGGGCAACTGCCCAGCGTGCCCATGTGTTAAGATGGCCCTGCTCCCAGTGGGTTGGAGGTTTTGGTTTCCATAGACTGTTTTTTACGTCATTTTGTTCTCTACGAATTGCATGTTTATCGATATCTGATTTGTGACATATAGTGGAACCTCGGTTCACGACCATAATTCGTTCCAAACCTCTGGTCGTGAACCGAATCAATTTCCCCCATAGGATTGTATGTAAATACAATTAATCCGTTCCAGACCGTACGAGCTGTATGTAAATATATATTTTTTTTAAAGATTAAGCACAAATATAGTTAATTACACCATAGAATGCACAGTGTAATAGTAAACTAATGTAAAAACATTTAACAACACTGACACAAAACACCCAGGCTCCCTGGTCAGCTGCAGGCACCCTCTCTCTCTCTCTCTCTCTCTCTCTCTCTCTCAGCAGTACGCACCCTCTCTCTCTCGCTCTCCCTCAGCAGCACGAACCCTCTCTCTTTCGCTCTCCTTTAGCAGCACGCACCCTCTCTCTCTGTAACATTGCAGCAGTTTGCGCTATAGCCTTGCAAGCCGATCGCTGTACAAACACCTTATTTTAATGAGTTTTAAGCTTTAAGGAACATTTGAACAAATCCGAACCTTATTTAAAAACCAACCACAAGCAACCAAGAAAATAACATTACAGGAGTTTGCGCTATAGCCTTGCAACCGATCGCTTTATAAACACTTTTTTTAATGAGTGTTAAGCACAGGGGAAAAAAAATGAACATTTGGAAAAAGTGAAAAGTAACATCGCAACAATTCACGCTACGAACCGAAAAATGAACATTTGAAAAATCTGTAATACAAAAACTAATCATAAACCACCAAGAAAACTAACCTTGCATGAGTCGAGTTCTGGCATGAAGTGAGGAGGAACTGGGTGGAGAGGAGGTTACAGTTTTGAGGGAGAGTCTGGCTCTGCGATGGAGGGATGTTTTCCTTCAGGTGTTTTCTGTTGTGTGATTTCTTGGGTTTCTGGTGTTTTTAGCCGTTTAGCTGGTGGGAGCGAAAGCCTTGTGCAGCCATTCCAAAAACAAAGTCCTTGTGACCCAACCCTTCGTGTTTGCCCTCCACATCACTGGCAGTCGGGCTTTGTTTACATTGTGCTGCTTGAAAGCACGAGGGTTCTCAAATTGGTAAATGAGTAAACTGGAAAACAGTTTTTCCACCTCTTCCAGCACTTGAGGTCTCTGCCTGGTTAACGCTGCTCCTTTTGCAACATCAGCTGCTTTAATAGATTCTTTCTGCTTTAAAATAGTTGAAATTGTAGGTTTTGACTTCTTGTACTCGGCGGCAAGATCAGTAACACGAATGCCACGCTCAATACTTTTCAATTTCCTTCTTTACTTCGATTTCAATTTTCTGCAAAACTTTCTTCTCACCACTCTTCACTTGCTTAGAAGCCATGGCTAACTGCAAAAGCGCATGAAATACTGTAGAGCACAAAGAGATCACAGATAAAGCACGCACGTCTGATTGAGAACAATGAACAGGACTTAAATACAGTAATCGGCGTGTACAAACCGGAAGGGAAATGAAATAGAGCACAAAGAGTTCACAGCGAAAGCATGCACGCATGTGCAAGCATGCACGTCTGACCGAGAACAATGCAACACGTGCAGAAATCATCAGCGCGCACAAACCAAAAGGGAAACTGGCTTGTTCGTATACCGAGTGTGTGGTCGTGAACCAAGGCAAAAGTTTGGCGAACTTTTTGGTCGTAAACAGAGTTGTATGTGTACCGAGACGTTCGCGAACTGAGGTTCCACTGTAAGTGTTTCCTTAATTTTTTTGAGCAGTGTGTTTTGAGGTACATCTCTTTATCATGTAGGTCACCCAGTCATGGGAATATTGCACTTGCCCTCCCTTGACCACTTTTGGTTAATGGTTCTGAGACTGACACTCCACCTTCTAATTTTTCTCTTAAAGCCAGTAATAACAGGCACAACTCTTCTTGCTTTAGCAGAGGCTGCCTTTCTCTCCCTTCCGAATTAGCCGCCACAAGTATACAAGTATTGTTTTGGTTGCTGATCTTGCGCAATATTCATACAGAAAGTATAAACTGGGCTTTAGTCTTGTTGCAGCAGGCAATGTCTTTGCAAAAAAAATAAAATTCAATACTTCTGTGGGGATTGGAGTGGCAGAAATAATCTTCTGTAGAAACACAGTAACGTGTATGTTTTTTTTTTTTTTCTTTTCTTTTCAGTCTGGCTGGCTGGCTGGCAATATTGCCAACCCAGTAAGACGTTGACTTAGGCCGTGTTTATACTTCACGCGACACGAGCC
Organism: Polypterus bichir lapradei; assembly: GCA_026402145.1. NCBI lineage: Eukaryota > Metazoa > Chordata > Cladistia > Polypteriformes > Polypteridae > Polypterus > Polypterus bichir. The sequence continues at coordinate 17,181,864 of JANRMT010062792.1, forward strand.
CCAGCAGACGCTACTGTTATGCAATCGATGTACTGTTTATACTTGCACAAGTACTTTATGTAAATCTAGAAGATTCCACTAGTTGGCAGCACGAGATACAGTATCACGGGGAGAAAACGTTTGGCTTTGCTGTGTTGTGAATTGTCTGAAGCATCCATTAAATTCCCATGGCACTTTGCCACAATATCTCTGACAAGGATGGATATTTAATGATTACATCTATCAATCCAGGGATGCACCCATTCCAGCAAGCATTGGGCACGAAGCAGAAATAATCCCTGGACGGGGCATCAGGTCATTGCAAGGTGAATGCAAGCACACACATACATTAGCTTCATTTTAGCATCACCAAATCCCCAAACCTTCTTGTCTTTGGAAGGAAACCGGAGCACATTGTGAAAACCCAACAGGAAAACATGCAGACTCCAAGCAGGCAACACCAGGGACATGACCCCCTGCTAGGCAGCAGTGGTAACGCTCTGCCACCGTGCCACCCCCACATGTGTAATTAGTAACAGTTTTTATTATTTAAATGAAGTTAGCAATTTACAGGAGTCTGTAAAATGTAATATTAATTAATGCATTTCATTATGAAAGTGATATTAAGTATAAATCTTAGGATTCTAAATGTGCAGAGAGCTGGAATATCATACATTAAATGTGTTCTGTGTGGCAATTGCTGCCTGACGCTGCTGTCAGTTCAAGAGGAAACCCCAGAAGCTACTTTAATGATAAAATAAACTACGAGATTAAAATTTCCACTTTAATCCTAAAATAGACCTTTAAACTGTGTCCCTAATTTTTTTCTCTGTGACTCAAATACGCTACATTCTGATGCTGTTGTAAAGGTGCAAAAAAAAAAAAAAGATGGCACAGAAGATGGTATGTGAGACCTTTAAAGCGTATTGTGTCATTACGTTGGAGAATATGCAACACTTGAATATATAAAAGCACCACGAATGCATTTGTATGTCGGCATTTTACTTCACCACATCGAACCATTCATCAAACTTCGAAGCGTGCACGTTGACCCTGTAAGATCTGCAAAGCGGCTTTCT
>JANRMT010062792.1:17182931-17199894 GCA_026402145.1 Polypterus bichir lapradei
TCAAATGAATGCAGGGAACGCGTGGCAGCCAAGATACGTACATGTTCTGAGAATGAAGTAAGTATAAACTGGCCCTTAAGCCAGATCAGGCTTCTAATAAATTCTTTTTTTTCCCCACAAAAAATATAGGCTCATGACATAAAAAAAGAAAAAACTCCAACCTTTAATTAAAGTACATTTATTCATTGGGGAAAAAAATCCTACATTTTTTACATGAAATCATGTGTGCCACAGTTATTGGCACCCCCAACAATTCCTATAAAATAAATGTAATTGAAGCATTTTTGTAATTTCTAGTTTAGTTTTTAAAGTTAATCAGAGTAAATTTTACCGTTTAAATTAGTAATTAATGACATCCTGTGTCCCTGGGGTATAAATATGACGTGACACAGAGTCCTATTGTTCTTAGCCACTCTTCAATATGGGAAACACAAGGGAACATGCTGTTCAAGTAAGGCAGGTGTGTGTTGGCCTTCATAAGTTAGGTAGTGGCTACAAGAAAATAGCTCCTCGCCTAAACCTGCCTGTATCTACAGTCAGAGGAATAATAAAGAAGTCTAAAACAACGGGAAGAGTGGCAAACAAGGCTGGACAAGGACCCAAGTTTATCTTGCCACCACGCACAATGAGGAGGATGGTAAGAGAAGTAAAAAATTCTCCAAAGCTCAATGTTAGAGAACTGCACCAAAGAGTGGTATCTTGGGGTCACAAAGTCTCCATGACAACACTAAGACGCATCTCCATGCCAACTAGCTGTTTGGGAGACATGCAAGAAGAAAGCCTTTTCTCACCTACAATCACAAACGTAAACGTCTGGAGTTTGCTAAGCGGTACTGGGGCTTCAACAGGGACTGTGTGCTTTGGTCAGATGAGACTAAAATTGAGCTTTTTGGCAACAAACATTCTAAGTGGGTCTGGCCTGAATCCAAGAATGAGTATATGGAAAAGCACCTCATGCCCACTGTAAAGTATGGTGGAGGATCTTTGGTGCTGTGGGGCCGTTTCTCTTCCAAAGGCCCTTCTTAGGGTGTATGACATCATGAACTCCTTGAAATACCAAGACATTTTAAATCAAAATCTGGTAATCTGGTGGCCTCTGTCAGAAAGCTGAAGATGGGTCGTCATTGGATCTTCCAGCAGGATAATGACCCTAATAATATGGCAAACTCTACACAAAAATAGCTCAGCAGACACAAAATCAAGCTCTTTCCATGGCCATCTCAGTCCCCAGACCTCAACCCCATTGTCTGTTTTTTGGGAAAAAAAAAGAATTTATTAGAAGCCTAAGAACATATCTTAACCAGGGGTGCCAATAATTGTGGAGGGCACTGTAAATATGCTGATGTTCCTGCCCAGAATCAATCTAGTCAAGTAGGAGCATGATTGTCTGTGGTAATGGATGATGGGGATATGACCTGTTTTGGCCATAGAATATAGTTTATTTTGATTATGTTACCTTGGTTATTGGTTGTTATTTATGTCATATCTGCCCTGTACGATGTTTGCTTATAAAGGATAAAAAGCAAAAAAATAGTCGTATTAATTATTTATGCCATACAGGGCATAGGATTGGCATTATGAAAAATGCTTTAGTTGCATTACTCTATAGCAGTAGTTACAATTATGCAATGTAATTATGTAATTTGTATGTGATAATTTATATGCAGTTTAACCTTGTACCTTTTTAATAATGTAGTATTAATCACACTGACCTACAATCCTAAAATAAAAGTGGTTTATATAGAGCATATTGAACTTAACCATGTTGGTAGCACATTCTTTTGTTATCACCATTAAAAATTACATCTTAATGATTACATTAGTGATCTATCTATCTTTCCAAAATAGTTCTCTTCGAACAAAACATTGATATAAAGATGTAAGAGCAATGCCTGCATATGGTTGGAGGAGGTTTCAAGTATTTGACAGTCAACATTTTACATTTTGTTAACACATGCTATTTTTTTCAGTATTAAAAAATACAGCATAGCATTGATTGCATCGCCAGTGTAATTTTGGTTAAATCTTCAAAGAAACATTGATATAAGGTTGTAAAAGCAATAATTTTACGTGGCCAGACGTTTCAACTATTTGACAGTCTTGGTTGTTGCTGTTCATTTCCGTCTTTGTAGCTTTCTTGTATTCTGGAGTTTGTCTTGCACACCAATTAGTCAGAAGTCAAGCAAAATGACACCTGACTTCTCACAACATTCATAATGGCTAACACAGTACAACACCCTAGTACTACACCAATTAGTCATCATCTTTATCTGTTGTTCAGTTGATCTATATTCAGGATTACTTCTTGCTTGTCAATGTAGTTCAGCACCTTGTCTGCTTATTCTTTGTTGTTCTGTGACACCTTCTGTGATGTGCTTGCCAGTCAGCAAATGTTGCTGTCATCATGTTCTTCATGACGTATGATGGCCTGTGCTATTTGCTTGTGATGTAATACAGTAAAACTAGTTGGACTATTATGATGTCCATTTTCAAAATTATTCACTGTGTGCCTTTAGGATTCTCTACAATAGTGACAACAGTGCCGGAAAATTTGTGTATTTGTTTTGCTCTGTTAAATTGTGCAACATTTTAATTACAGTTAGAGCTGGGCTGTATGACCAAAATTCTATATCATAGTATTTTTCTAAATTATTCCGGTTTCACGGTATTCAACAGTATTTTTTTTCCATGCATGATTGGGTGTTAACCACATTTTCCACTGCAATTACTGCAGTAGACTAGCTAAGAATAACCTATTCCACTGTCATGAACATTGTACAAAAAAATTTTTTTAATGTGCACACAAGTATTAATACAGGTTTGCATGGCCCCATAAAGTGATAGTTTTCAAGGGGGTGACACTAATGAAGAGAAGGAATCGCATTGCATGACAGATGCAGTCAAAATATAGAACCTTTTTATTTAACAAATTTTGTAAACAACTTAAACCATAATTTTGACAGCATTATTTTAAACCATCTAAAGAGGCATTTAGACTTAGTAAAATATGCAGAGGTGCTTGTCAAAAGTTGTATTGCACTGAACATGTCTTAGAAAAGGAATAAATAGTAAATATTTTTTGTAAATCAACTACACTTTCTGTTAATGTTAATCTCTGTCCACTGACACGTTAAAGTGACTTTTTAAAAAACTTTACCATCATTAAACTGCATAATATTTAAACTAATAAATAATAACAATAAAATAAATAATAGTGCAACCTCCAGTAATAATACTATTACTTAAAGACTTCAAGCCCAGGTGCATTACACAGTATTCACCAAATAAAAATAAAATAAAATGTAACAAGTGCAACTTGGTGATAACATCTTTACCAAATTAACCATCATTTAGGCAAATTGCATTAATATGGACCTTGCTTCAAGCTAAGCTATATACATAAATAATAAAACTGCAACTTGCATTTAAAATGCTATTTGTAGTATAGCCCCAAGGAATCGTATTAGGGAAACGGTGAAGAAGAAAAAATACGGACACGGAAGAAAAAAACAAACTGTACGTCAAGAACAAAGTCAATATGTTGACTTTATTCTCGACATTTCCACTTTAATTTTGACGCTTATGTCGAGATTAAAGTCGCCATTTCCACTTTATTCTCATAGTTTATTTTATGATTAAAGTAGAATGTCGTAAACTAAACTTCATCCTAAAATCAGTGTTTAATTTACTAGATTTTCTCAAACCCTATCATAATGTAGCACATTAAATGCTTTCTGTTAAGTGTTCCCCGTGCCCCCACATGATTAATACATGCTTTAATACATTTCATCATGAAAATTATATCAAGTATTTATCTTAGCATTCTAAATGTTCAGGGAGCAGGAATATCATGAAGTGAATGTATTCTGTGTGGCAATCGCTGCTGGCGCCGCCTCAGTACAAGAGGAAGTCAATTTAAGAAGCATGTACCGATTTATCATGGCTCGGGGAACACTTAACACAAAGCATTTAATGTGCTATATAACTTAAGACGGAGTTTGAGAAAAACTAGTAAATTAAATATTCATTTTACGATGAAGTTTAGTTTACAATGTTCGACTTTAATTTTGACATAAACGGTGAGATTAAAGTGGAAATGTCGAGAATAAAGTCAACATGTCGTCACACTATTACAAAGTACCCAGGTACATTACACAGTATTGGAAAAAAAAAATAAAACAAGTACAACTTGGCTTGCAGTATTATCCAGTAGTATAGAAACAGTATTCACACATTTGAACATAATGGTCCACATCTGACCTTTTTAAAACCAAAGTATCTCCAGGCAACGGACGCGACTCCTTTTTTTCGGCAAAAGTTCTTCTGTGTCATCATGTTCAACTTTATCGCAGCTACACCTTCAGTTTCTGAATGTTCTCTGTCCATTTTCATCCCGCAATACATATACTACCTCATGTACTCTGTTGCATGTCTATTTAGTGGTGCAGCAGTGAAAAAGAGCCCCCATGCAACACCTCCACTAATGCATGTGATTCGCGGTGTAGCAATGAAAAAAGGTCCCCCCTTGAACAGTTTCCAGCTGCGCCACGTTCCGAACGTCATTTAGGCAATTTAAACCAGTGTTGCGGTATAAGAAAAATCCATATCATAAAAAAAATTAAAAACGGTTTTCGGTATGAACCGGTATACTTACCAGCACTAATTACAGTGTGAAATTTCCTCAGTCCTGCCTTTACATTCAAGTCTTGTGCTATAAGTAATCAGTGTGGAACATGGAGATACTGTAAGTGCACTTCTCCGATGCTTAGATGTAGAACTCATCCAAGTATCTTTTATAGAAAGATAATGATTAACAGTGTCCAGAAACAGAGGATTGTCTCCCTGAGCCTGGTTGTCTAAGGACTGAAAGTAGCATTTGTAGAAACAGCAGGAGGTCATTCTACAAACCAGCAATTTCAGTGAACAATTTAACCTTTTATGTAAGGCAATTGATTACGATTATATATAATGTGTGTGTGTGTGTGTGCGTGTGTATTTTACTGTCTGTCAGTCTGTGAGGGTGAGCCAAAAAGAACTACCACATTTTAAATGTTTATTCTACAAAAACAGTACAAGATAAAATTCATTACAACACAAGAAAGGATATACAAAATAGATTTATTTCACTTCATGGTGCTGACCATCATTAGTGATATACTCTTTGAGACGATTTCTGAACGCTCACATTACTTGTTCACCCATTTCAAGGAGAATAGCGGAGATTTCATGGCAAATGGTGGCCTTGAAGGCTTCAAGGTTTTGAGGTTGGTGTGTGTATACCTTTGACTTGAGATAGCCCCACGAGAAGGAATCGAAGGCGAAGCCTCTAAGTTGCGCCACAGCATGTAGTTCGTTTATTTGACAGCATGTAGATCGGGGTAATTACATTCATGGCATTCGTAGTCTGAGCCACAATCTGATTGTATGGGTGGTTACCTACCAGGTAACGCTTGTGGTTGGTCTGCAAGTCGGTAAACATCCACCACTGTGCCCTGTTTCAGTAGCGAGAAGCACATCATAGAATGGTTGAATAGTTTTACAGTCAAATAATGCAAAGAGTACATGACACGTGTTTCGCCCTAATTCTGTGTAACGAGGCTTTGCCTCTGACACTGACGTCCGAGGTTCGATTCCTCGAGAGGGGGTGCAGTGAGTGTGTACGCCTGATGAGCCCAGAATTAGGACGAAACACGTGTTGCATACTCTTTACATTATTTGACAGTAAAACTATTCAACCATCTATCTCTATCTATCTATCTATCTCACAGTAAAAGTGTAAGTTTAAAAGGTATTTGTGTGTTAATTTCAAAGCCAAAAAGAACGAAAACATATAACTCAACAAATACCTCTAACGCAACATGAAACAATTTTCTTTCAATTTATTACATTTTACTATTTTTTACTATGGTTAATTACTCGCTGTAATGTAAAATAGTTAGTTCTATTATGCATATGTAACAATTCCCGTAAAAATAACAATCTGTTTAAATTGTACATCCACTTCCCCATACGCAAGCGGCAGATCCGCGAAGTGGCAGGCACTATGGGAGTTGGCAAGCGGGGCAAAGCCCCCTAGTACTAACTTACAAAATCTTTACTTAATATATATTATAGACCATCCTTGATGTGGGTCTTGAGTGAAAATCATTTCAGTTTACATGTCATGTATTTACATTTTGTTGACCACTCATCACTTCATATCGTAGTATTTTTTTTTAAATAAGACCCTTCTCTGCACTTTACATTCCTGAGCAGAAAGTTGTTGACAAACCAGAAACTGTAGCTCCCAATCTCTGTATAAGAAATAATGGGTAATTGTAGGAGTTATAGTTTGTTGAAAAACTAAATTTGCTGATGTGTCTAATATTATTTTATCTTTTAAAATTTATTTTTTATCTATTTTTACTTTTCTTTTAATGTAAGTGGGTGCCAGAAAGTTTTATAATAATCCCCCCCCCCCCCCCCCCCATATATTCTAAAACACACTCATGATAGAGTTGATTAATCAGACTGTTTTTGTTTTTAATATTTTAATACAACAGACTATGGTCTGATGGCTTTCAAGTATAATTCAAAGCTTTGCCATTACATACTCTGTCCTCCTCTCCATATGACTCATAATTTGAGATGCTGTTTGCTACTATCCTAACTCCCATTGCATACTCAAACACTATTACCTGCTTTTGTGTAGTGCCCATTCAGTTTAAGGTGACTCCTAAGCTTTGTCATTACAAAACTGACCCTTTAAAATGTATTTTGTACTTTTCTTTGAGCAAATGTAAATTAAATACTAGATCAAATTTACAAGTAAATATTTAAGTGCTTATGGTTTGCTTGGCAATCACTTTAAAAGTTTTACACTGCAGTTTTTTGAGAAATGTGACAACTACTTCATAAAAATGCACCTCTTCTTAAAGCATTTTAGGAAAGGCACAAAAATTCTAGGAAGTCCTATCTTCATAAATTTAGTTTTATTGACCCAATCAACCTTTAATCATCTGCGATTTTGTGTTTTTTTTTTTGGGTGACTTAATTTAATTTAGCTTTAGGATTAACTCTATTACCCTTTGGTGCTATGCTTTAAAATACTATAATTGTATAATTGTGGTCATATGTTAACTTAGTAATTCCTGCTAATCAAATGTATTTTATATATTTTGATTTTGTGTTCCATGCATGGTGTTTGCATGTTTCCCCATGTCCGTGTGTGTTTTCTTTGCTACTCTGGTTTCCTTCCACAATCCAAAGACATGCAGGTTAGGTGAACTGCATTGCTATATTCGACCTAGGGTGTATGGTCAGGTGTTCCTGTCTTTCACCCAGTAACTGCCGAGTTAGGTTCCAGCTGTCCCTTGACTCTGCTCAGGATAAGTAGGTTATAAAAATGGATGTTGTTGAATAGATAAATAGATATAAATATATTTGTGTCGGTCTGAATAGTGATAATGAACCTTAGTGATGGTCACAATATGATGTGGATATTGAGCTGTTCCATTTGTAAAACACACAGCGTTCCCTTAACCCAACTTTTTTATATGAGATATAGACAGTATGCTTTTTCAGTCGCATCTAACAATATCAATAGCTATTTATCACTACACCTAAAGAGTTTATTGGCTTGGACTAGTGAATGGTGAAATGGGTTTTGGGGGTTTGGTATGGTGTGATGTGCTGAGGAGACTTAGTACAAACCTGGTCTTTTTATAGCCAATCATTATCCTCAAGTACAGGGTGGTCCAGATCTAATTATGCAGATCCAGATCGTCTGGATGACTTTGATTTATGCGGGGACGATTCCAGTTTGGCGTGAAGGTGATTCTTCATGTCGTCAGTTCACACACTTCTCAATGGTCTGGGATTTTTCGGGTGATTTTCTATGTAATAGAATGTTATAGCGTAATGAAAATTACATAATTAAATCTGGACCATCCTATAGTTCTGATTTGGTGTTTTCCTTTCCTTAAACACCTTCCTGGGATTGTATACATTGGGTTGCAGTGTATCAAAGTTCTCATAAAGAGTACTACTACTGCTACTGGAAATTACATTTAGTAACATGAGAATGTAAGTGAAGCAATTGCATATTTTACAAATTGCACAGCTGGAGGCAATGGAGCTATAGTTTTATTGCCTTGTTTGCTTTTTACTGCAAAATGTTAATTAGATGTATTAAATTAAGATTGAAAGATTGAAATTGATTGGTTTTGAAAAGTTACCTTTTCTGTTGTATTTTGTTTTAATATGGCTTAAGTGTTTTTTGCTTTTTAAACTAAATTAATGGAATTTTATATTGTTTATTTAGAGCATGAGTGAGACACGAAGAGAGGAAGATGTTCCTTCATACTTGCAAGATGAGCCAAGTGAAGGTAATAAACCTTTATGCTATTTTTTTAAGTTAGTTAAGGAGTTATGTAACTTTGTATAGAATGTATACATTGTGCATACTACGTGCAACAAACCTATTTTGCATGTGCCAACTTACTTAAATTACTGCTGCTTGCGTTTTGCCGCCACTATATCACAAATAGGACACTTTTGATGCACTGCAGCTCAAGAAAGCCTTACCAGTAATCGTAGGTTATGGAATGCCTGTTGAATACTGTTGTGAGTAATAGCTCATGAATAAAATTAAGGAAACACTACAAAGATGTGATTGGTTCAAAGGCTTTTATTGTCTCTTAAGACCCCATAACAGGAAAAGGGAATACAGTATATTGTATAGATGCTTGAATCATACCCCTACAAAACTTGCATGTACATTCCTGGACTCTTCCTAAAGCTGTGGTGTTAAAATCAATTTTACTGCTGGCCAAATAAAAAAAAAAAATGAAAAAACTCTCCTTGCTCAACTCATTTGTGTACTTGGCCTTACATCTGTCTTGAAACTGTCTTTCTCAATCAGATTTTCTTTTCTTGGACATTGCAGCAAGTTAGAGAAGATTCCAGTGACCATGGAACTGAAATTGGTATCGAATGGGGAAAAAAATGATGTCAACTTCAGGGCCTGCTCTAGCATTTCTGGTATCCTAAGCGATGCTGTAAATGCCTACTGTCCCATCCTTTCCCCCCATACCATAACATTTTATGCATCTGCTTACTGCTGAGCTGGGCCTCCATCCTCTATGTTGTATGATAAAAGGTTTTGTATAAAGTTTCACTAAATCACAAATTGTTCATATTATAAGATGTATATAATAATAAGACAAAACAGACATACATGTATTAGATCTGCAATTCAAGAAATGCTAAGGTTGTAGTGTGTGCTGACCAGTTCATTGATCAGGCAGAATTCCAGCCTTGGAGTATTTTGACTCATAGTTGGATGATTTATAATGTGCACATAAGAGATCCTTAAACCACTCCTACTGGGAATTGCTGTGCTTGGAAAATATAGGAATAAACAAAAACATAAAATCTGTGTATTGTATGTATTCAAAATTTTCATCAAGACCATGATGAAATAACTGTGGAAGAGAAGATAAAGGGGACAGTAGTGGTGTTTTAAAAAAAAAAAAAAAAAAAAAAAACCTTTTATCTGAAAGGACGGTCAGCTAAAAAGTGTTTCTGTGAAGGCTGGTACATTGCACTTTGGGATTTCGAGGACCACCTATAAAGGGTGCCCTGGTCAGCAGATAATGTCGAGAGAGAAAGTGGCAGTCCGGACACAGGTGAAAATTTGTTGCTAAAGATAAGTACAACTGTTTACACCAGCATTACTCTATGCATTAGGATCGATGACATCTGACCTTGTTAAAAAAAATGGATGTAATGTAAATGCAGTGGTGATGGAGCACACAGACCACATTTGGAGTTGTTAAGAAACAGATTGTGATCAAGCGTAACATGAATGGTAATGCAAATGCTTTTTCTATCCACACAACACAATCAAGTAAAGGAAAATACTAAAGAATTTGTGTAGGGTAGCGGGAGAAGTCAGGTAAGAAGCCCATGGACCAGTATTCAGCATTGATTCCTTTACAGCTTTAAAAAGTGAATTAAATAGTCACATCTTTTGTGTCTTCTTAAAACATTAAGGTTTTTATTGGAGTGTAGCAGCTCACCTTCTTCTTGTTTTTCATTATTAGCAATCTGTTTTAGTTCTAACTACAGGTTAGTGGCTGGCATACAGTATTGTGCTGTGCATAAATGAGACAATGACTTGACAGGCTTTTGAATGCCAAGAATAAATGTCAGTTACAGATAGAATCAAAAAAAAAAAAAAAGCATTTTTGAGAAAACTATTGGTCATCGCAGGCTGTATGTTATATGTTTTAAATATAGATGACACGAGCCACATTAGAAATATCAAAGAGCTAGATCCAGCCCGAGGGCCTTGAGTTTGACACTCCAGTTCTAATGGAAGAATGATTTAACCTATTGTGTTCTTCAGAAAACTAATTTGTGTGAAGGGTTGTACATGTCATTGTTTATTTGCACTAAGATGTACCGTGTTACAAAGAAGTGTCAAAAGAAGCAAATGAATAAGTAGAAAGCGACACATGAATGTTTATACTATACTGTACATCACTCTTGGCCAAGATTAAAAGCACAACAGGAAAATATTTCGAGTAGAGAGAGAGAGAGAGCTATTTTGGATGCTTACTGCTTGAATAAGTTAGGTCTATAATAAGAACGGGGCCTGATTTTCATTTTTGATAGGATAGGGGTAGTAGGGGGATTTTTTAGTGTTAGTTTTATTTAAAAAGTAAGTATAGCCTGCCTTGTTTATCTGAGCATGTGCACATACTAAATTTATTGACTGATAATGTAACCAGTATTTGTTTTCTGTTTTGAGAACATAAATATCAAAGTCAAAACATAAATGCATTAATACCACATAAAATATTAAATACCAAGCTTAATTATAATGTTTTCATTCACAACACCCATTTTACAAAAACACTATAAAGCTGTTTTTGAAACATTAAGGTTTTTCAGAAAGTCTCCTTTTAATTCTGCTCATCTGAGATTTTTGTTTACATCAGTATATGCTATAAACAATGCTATAAACCTATAAGTCTTGCTGAAAAATAACACGTTACCACTTATTTACAAGGCATCCTGCCAGCGGGACTCCACTATATTTCAAAGTTGTTTGTATATGTTGCAATGAACCCACAAGTCAACCAAAAACAATAATGGTATTTTACATACCCATGTGTGTCTTCTTTCAAATAAATCATAACTTTCTTTGTTCTCTGCTCTCTTTCATTAATAAAATATGCGATTTACACGTGTATATGCCGAGGTGAGCAGCATGTCACAGCTTAGTGAATCTGCATTTATCAAAGATCCCAACTACTTTGAGCCATGTACAGTAGAAGACTTTTTACTATAAGATGGCTTAGGTTCAGAGTACTCTAATGACATGTAGTTGTCTATGATAGGTCATTCATACTAATGCCATAATTGTGCATTAAAGATAAGCTGTAACATATGAAATTAATTTCTTTATCTTTATGTGCCTTTTTGCACAAAGCTTCTGTAAGACTGCATGGGGATAGTTTGGTTCCTGCGCAATAAGACTTGAAGTTTACACTAGTGAAATTTCTTCTTCTTCAAAAAAAAGAAAACATATGGTTGTGGAAATCCTATAAATGTAACCGAATGCTAGTAATATAGAATTTGAAGACCCTGAGTTACAGTTTTGACTCTATTGAGAACGAAGCATCTGCAATGCTGTCCTTGATTTGTAAGTACTGCTTATAGAATAACTTTGAAACATTGTGGTGTGCAGTTTTGTGGTTCAGGCATTATAGGGTCAATTACCTTATCCAGATACTGTTTGCTACAAATTCTCTCTGTTAGTTTTCTGAGCACTGTCAGCTTCTTAGCGTACCAGTGAAGCATCATGTGCGCCGTTCCTGTGTGTTCCTGTTCCAACATATGCCAACCCCCTCCATGTATTTATAACTTCTCACACCACACTCCCATTCTCAGTTTCATGTGGGTAACCTTAACACAAGCATTACTAGCTACAGTTGCTGTATCTGTACATTTGGTAGTTAAATTTACAGTATCTGTTCTGTATGACATGTTCCTTCCTAAATATAAATTTGAGTCAGTGTTTCAAAACAAACCTACTAGCCAGACATTTGTGTTGCTCAGCTCATAAGCCTGATTTTAAGTATGGTGCAGGTAAGCCTAATGAAGATATTAATTTTAGTGGCAATGTAGAATCATACAGAAACACAGTTTGGGACCAGGTAAAATAATGTATTTCACATATTTGAGAAGTTTGGAAACAAAATGAGGAGTAATTTGTTTATAGGTAAAATGCCTCATGGGGTTCAACACTGACAGGTGTTGTGTTGTGTTTTTTTTTTTTTTTTGGACCTGTCCACCATTTAACCAAAGTGCCAGACTTATCATTGAAGACATAAAAATTAAAAAATAAAGACTCCACTGCTGTATTATTTGTGTGTATGTTATGTAAATGAATATTAATTTATTCTTTATTTTAGTATTTATTTATTATAATTTATTCATAAAAGCAACAACATTTATTTATATAGCACATTTTCATACAAATGATGTAGTTGAAAGTGCTTTACAAAACAAAGAAGTTTATAAAAAATATAAAAATAAGATTAGGCAATACTAAATAATAACGAATAAAGTAAGGTCCGATGACTTGGAGGACACAAAAAACAAAAGACTCCAGAGGGCTAGGAAAAAAAACAAAACAAAAAATAAAACAAAGTTTTATGCAGGGGTTCCAAGGCCATGAGACCGCCCAGCCTCCACTGGGCATTCTACCTAAAATAAATTCTTTAAATCAGTCCTCATGGTTTTCAGGCTTCATGTGAAAGAATTTGATGATGATGGGCATATGGACATCTGGTCTTCCCTCCATCATTGTTTGGGCTGCATGGTGCCTTTATCAGGTGGTGGTGGCGATCTGCGATCGGAAAAAGAATAGCAAAGAAAGTAGGGGTTAGTACGGATTGCGAAGCCATTATAAAATCGATAGTTCAATACAGAGAATATAAGGGTTGCACTAAAATGAAGCTATGAGAAAGCCATGCTAAAGTAATGGGTTTTTAGAAGTTTTTTAAAGTGCTCCGCCGTATTAGCCTGGTGAATTTCTATAAGAATCTATTCCAGATTTTAGGTGCAGAAGGGTGTCTCACCTCTTCTTTTAAGTTTAGCTCTTGGAATTATAAGCAGACACACATTTGAAGATCCAAGGCTACGATTTGGAGTGTAAGGTGATAGGCATTCCAAAATATAGGATGGAACGAGATTATTTAAGGTTTTGTAAACCATAAACAGTATTTTAAAGTCAATTCTAAATTTCACGGGTAACCAGTGTAGTGACGTCAAAACTGGAGAGATGTGCTTAGATTTTCTTTTCCTAGTTAAGATTCTGGCAGGTGCATTCTGCACTAGTTGCAGCCAATCCATTTTTCAGCATCTTGCAAAGTTATAAGGGATCTAACTTTTGCTATATTTCTTAAGTGAAAAAATTCTGTCCTAATAATCTGATTAATATGTGATTTAAAATTTAGGTCAGACTCAATAATTACCCCCTAAATTTTTTTACCTCTGTTGTGACGTTTAAGCCTAATGGATCAACATTATTTCCAATAGCCTCACTTTATCCAGCTTGATGTTGCAGCCTGGACAGTAGGATTGTGTTTCTTTGAGCACTTTTTGAGCACGCATGAATAGGTAGAATGCCAGTGCTTGTTCTGTTTTGTTGATGTACCAGTTGTGTTATTGTAGCCTACCACAGTGCAAGGCTTTAGTGACTTCTATATTCTCCTGACATGAGCATTGACAGTTGCTGAATTGTGAGCAGTGCTTGGGGAGATATCATCTTTCTTGTCCTTGCACCTGATAGCGATCATTCTAACTTTTTGTCACATAACTACTGTTGCACCACAGTGAAGGTTCATGGGACCAGAGTCCCATGAGTTTAAAAGTTTGATTTCACTAGGACAGCATTATAGGAAATGGGAAGAAAATGAAAAAATCTTTATTGACCTCCATGAGTTTCTCTGCATTCAATGACGAGTACACTGCGAATTTGCCAAAATTTAAGCAAGATACTATACTATTGAAGTGGGTTTTTCAGATATGAGACCACTTTATTGGCAAGTCTGCTATGTTTATTAAATAAAGGAATACAATGTAATCAGTGTTTCTTTGTATTCAGAATTAAGCTGCTATAATTACTACATTTGAAAATTTTGAGCTTTCAAAACTCAGGGTTTGGATTGAGTTTAAAATTCCCAGATGTCTATCTGTCAAAGCCTTAAATAAATACTGTATGTCATATTGTATTTATTTTGCTGCTTTAATCTGGAATTCACCTGAAGGTCAGCTCTTTAAGGTTGAGTGCAGGTTGTCCACAAAATTTCATAAGAACCAAATAACAAATTCTTTAATTTACATATTGAGAGATTTTTGAGACCTTAACAACCCCCAACTGCGTTGTGTGCAGACCCTCAGTTTAATGCAGGCAGGGACTGTTTGTCTGCTAAAGGTGTAACTGCAAATTTGCAGGCTCCACACATAACACGTATGTCACCCGCACATTCATGCAGGGAACGTTTAAAACCAATACTGACCTGGCCATGTGCTCACTTTTTGTCTCCTCGCTTGTGCAGGAAGGCTATCTGTTCTTTTGATCTGAGAAGGGAACAAATGCAGGAAGATGTCATCGCCCCTGCTTGCATGCTGCATGTTTGTGAGTGACAGCTCCCATTTGAATACATGCTTTGAGAATGTAATAAAGCTGATTTTTTTTTTTTTTTTTTTTTTTTTTTTTTTTGGGGAACCTGGATTCACCACCTTCCCTCTTGTGCAAGTCTGTGACCCACATATGACACTCTGGAAAAGCAAATATTTGTTTTTTGTTAAATTTTGATCCTGTTATTGCTGGCTGAAATACAAGTGTTTCATCTGTCATCTACACTCCCTTTCTGATAACTGTCAATTTGTCTGATCTCATGAGTCATTAATTTGCTTGTTTTTTTCTTATTGTGGTTCATAGGTTGAAATCATGAACACTACTTCTTTGTATTTTTTAGTTCATTGTGGTTTTAAAAAAAAAATAGGTGTTTAGTCTGACATTAATAAACTGGAGAGCTTGCTGAATAACTGAATCATTGATATGGCATGTAAGCTTGGCGAAGCTACCAGGTTTTTGTGTTCTGTCTATTGAACTTGCTATTCATGACGAACCTTATTTGAAACTTCATAAAATCATCATTATGTTAAGGTGGGTTGCCCGTAATATACGTGCAACATTTTATGAACATCCACTTTGCCGTTACAGAGTAATGTGTGGTTTTTGAGATACTAGCATTCCTATTTTGACTCCCCAGTGAAATTTTTGAAACTCCATGAAGCTTATATTATAAACCTATTGAAGAATAATAATGTAAATACAAAGTTTTATGAAAGTAGACATATTTGTTTTTGAGTAATGCATGATTTTTGTGTTCTCCTAGTTACACCACCTCACCCCAGCTGTCATGTCCATCAAATTACAACGTGTAATGCAGAATTTCATACACTTTGACCCAAGGTGCAATCTGAGTGTTGAAATGATGTCCTTAGTGTGCAAAATGGGTAAATAATATCAAGCAAAGCCAGACAAATTCAAAAGACAGAGAGGGTATAATAATTTTATTTATATAGATATGATTATTATATGAAAAGGGCTATTAGGACTTTTTAGAACTTTTTTAAATATTTAAAAATTAGTTATCTTATTTTTGAAGAAGATTGTGAAAATATTGTACAAGCACTGATACAATATTTCCTACAATTTATGTTGTCATTTGGTATTACAGTACTTTTTTCACTTTTCCTAATTTTTTTACTTTCATTATTTGTGGTACTGCCTAAATTCATGGAGCTATATCTATTTTTTTATTTGAGGAATCTTACCAGTTAGGTGGTTATCCAGTGTGTTGCTGTTTCACTTTTCATCATACACATGTCAATATTTGTACTATTAATGGAGAATCTGTTGGTAATATTTAATGAATTCTGTTTCATGTAAAAACATTTGTTAACACTAGATGGTACTATTTGCTCTTATTTTGATGAATACTTTTTGCAATAATTCCCTAGCACCCGTCTGAGTACAGGTTCAGAGTGCTTGCAGTTTCCAGAAGTGATGATTGGTTTAATTATTTATGTGCATGAAACTAGAAATTATTTTGAACAAACAGTAAAACAGGATAATTTCAGTTTGATTAACATGAACCAATGATGATGATAAAACCACAGCAATAGTTTACAAGAGCCTTACAATTTTTATTTGTACAGGCAAAAATGAGTGAAAACATTTTGTTGAAAATCCTTTTGATTGTTTTATTTCAGTTGACGCACTTCTGTTTTACTCTTTAACTGTATTTTTTGTTTTTTTTTCAGGTAAGTTAATATATTGACACAACAATATATTTTTGGAGTATGATGGCTTAGTTTTATCTGCAGATATACACATGTTTATTTCCATATACGTGTGTGTGTGTCTGTGTGTGTATGTATATGTGTATAACTAGGATCTTTTATTGTTGTTCCAATATCCATATACAGAAATGAAATTCAGTACTTGGGTCCTGGTAATTAAACAAGGCCTCGTAAAACCCCATAATTTAATTTTTTATATATATATATATATATATAATACACACACAGGGTGGGCCATTTATATGGATACATCTTAATAAAATGGGAATGGTTGGTGATATTAACTTCCTGTTTGTGGCACATTAGTATATGTGAGGGGGGAAACTTTTCAAGATGGGTGGTGACCATGGTGGCCATTTTGGATCCAACTTTTTGTTTTTTCAATAGGAAGAGGGTCATGTGACACATCAAACTTATTGGGAATTTCACAAGAAAAACAATGGTTGGTTTTAACGTAACTTTATTCTTTCATGAGTTATTTACAAGTTTCTGACCACTTATAAAATGTGTTCAATGTGCTGCCCATTGTGTT
>JANRMT010062792.1:17209894-17227159 GCA_026402145.1 Polypterus bichir lapradei
AAACATTCAAATTTCTTTACTCTTATGTAATTTTATATAAAAAATAAACTTAGATTTTAAATATCCCAAAAGATTTTGCTCTCCATAAAAATATATCCTGTCAAAATTATACAAATTCAAATATGAACATGCTGCATAACAAAACCTGGAAATATAAATAAAATGTGTTCTTTTCAGCAATAACAAATCAAATCATTCAGTTGTCTTTGCTCATATGTCATTTTAGAGCTGGACGCCTGGCATCTCTTTTTGGCAACAAGTTCGTTTATGTTTGGTGTGAGGTTCTGTGTTGTGGAGATTCTCAGGATGGACTGCAGGTGCTCATCAGTGAGGCGACTCCTGTGTGCTGTTTTGTTAGTCTTCATCACTGAGAAGAGCTTCTCGCACAGATATGTACTACCAAACATGCACAAGGTTCGAGCCGCATGTAGACGGACTTTTTTTGTTCTTCAAAGTCACCAAAGCGCCGTGCGAACTCAGTGCGCTCAGTTCATCAGCAAAGTGCGTATTTGGGAACACCGTAGTGCCGACTTGGTTCAACATTACTTGGCAACAGGGAAAGTGGGGCAAGTTGCACTGGTGCATTTGTGTCTCCCATAAAAGCAGCTTCACTTGAAATCACTTTGTGATTGTGCACGGGTAAAAACGTCCGCTGAAGTGTCAGGTTCTTATTTAATTCTTCTGCTTTCTGTATCTTCTGCATTGCATTCAGGTCTTTCAGGTTATCCTGATGTTTTGTCTCATAGTGCCGTCTTAGATTAAATTCTGTAATTACAGCCACATTAGCTCCACAAATGAGACACATGGGTTTACCGGCAATGTCAGTAAACATATACTCAGCCTCCCATCGGTTTTTAAAGGCTCTATTTTCAGAATCAACTTTTCTCTTCAGCATTGTGTGGGCTAGCTTCGCAATAACTTGCAGCATCATAAGCTAGACTTGATTAACGTGGTAAGTGTTCGGCAAGGCAGCTGAAGCGCTGCATTATGGGATCTGTAGTTTATTGTGTTACCAGCGCTTCATATACCCGGGCCATTAATAACAATAATACAGTATATAAAATGATCTCGCGGGCCAGATATAATTACACGCCGGGCCGGATGTGGCCCGTGGCCCTTGAGTTTGACACATATGGACTAAATAGAACTTGAAAAGATATATTTTTTTCAAATGTGATCGCGCAATTCAGATAGAGTTGACGCGCACTACAGTACATCGAGCCCGCGTGCTATTGTGGTTTTGCCTGCATGCCTCAATAAGTCACCCTCCCCTCGCTCTTACTTTTTTTACCGTTCATCTAATGAATACACCGAGTATGGCTTTACCAAAACAATCATTGATGGCGAATAAAGTATCCATTATTTGAGTATGTAGATCGGGGTATATATATACCCGCATATCGCAGCGGAGAAGTAGTGTGTTAAAAAAGCTATGAAAAAGAAAAGGGAACATTTTAAAAATAACGTAACATGACTGTCAATATACAGTATTTGTTTTGTGAGTGTTACTGAGTGTTGCTGTCATCAAGGATTTGATTATCATTATTTCTTTCAATCAGGTTCGTATTTGTAGGATGTGTTGTGTTCAAGTTACATTCCGTGTTTGTCAATCGTTGTAAAGATGACAGGTTTCATTCATCGATTCGTTTCTTACTGCATCAATAAACAGCTCGTTGTCTTCTTTATCTGAGACCTGACACACTGCATGCACGGGGTTTTTTTTTTTACACTGTCTTCCTTTAGCGGGACATTGACTTTTTCCACCGTGTGCTTTGTTTCCGCAGTAGCTGCATTTATGAATATGCTTGTATGTATCAGACGATTCATATTTTTTGCTGCCTTTTCAATTGTGTAATTCGTTTTTTGTTCAGCGCTCTTTGGAACTGTTGCTTTTTGTCTGTGCACTGCGTCAGTTCACATGAGCCGCTCGGTGTACATGCATCGAAGTTTCCCAGCTGTGCTGGTGCCATGTCGTGCTATGTCCATGGCTGTATCTAATGTTACCTAAGTCCCGGCACTTAAAACTTTCTCTCGCAGTTTCGCTGAGTTTGTGCCAAACACCACCCTGACCATCTCATCTTCCTCTGCATAAGCACAGTCATTCACCTGTGAATATTTAATGGCAGTTTGCTATTGGATTGCCGCTGACGGACGGCCTTATATGGGCAGGCACTAAATTACAAACGCCAGCGGCAGCCTGTCTATGAACTTAATTTAAAGTTTAGGTTTACATCGTGCTTTGTTTCCGAAGTAGCAGAACTCATGAATATGGTTGTATATGTCACTCGCTCGCTTCTTATTGTTTCGCTGCCTTCTCAATTATATAATGCATGTTTTCTTCAGTGCTTTTTGGAGGTCTTCCTGGTTTTCTATGTACAGTAATCTCTCCTCCATCGCGGGGGTTGCGTTCCAGACCCCCCCGCGATAGGTGAAAATCCGCGAAGTAGAAACCATATGTTTGTATGGTTATTTTTATATATTTTAAGCCCTTATAAACTCTCCCGCACTGTTTATAAATATTCCCCGCAGCGTTATACAGCATAATCCCTTTGTATTCTCTTAGATATTAGGTAAGATTCATTGAAATTATGTATATAAACACACACTGTTTATATACAGTAAAACCTAAATATTATTTTAAAGATATTGAGTGTCTCCGATATCACATATGTTACAGCCATTACGATAGACAGGTCACCAGCAATAAATACGTACATTGCAAGAAAAATAGTATACAGTAAATGTGTGTACAGTGACACTAAACGTACATACATGTACTAAGCACTGTAAGAAGAAAATTAATTATGGTTACTCACCAACAATGACACGATGACTTGTCCGATAACAATGAGTTTAATTTTACTGCACATCAAAGGAGAGCGTTACAGCCCTTGTAAAGGAGCCACTTCAGGCGATTGTGTAGCACTGCCGTTGTTCTTCTTCTGGCAGTCTTCAATCCAAATCCCTAAAGCAGATTCCATCCAGACTACTGCCTTATTACATCCACTTACAACTCGTTTTGCACCCTGGTTAAAAGGACGCTGCAGCCGTAGATCTTATATTCCTTTCCTACTTTTTAAATAAAAAGAATCGTAGCCTTCAACAAATCCAAAACGTTTACCTTTTCGGCAATCGTTAACATCTTCTTCTTGCGCTTGGGCACGGCACCTGAAGCAGTAGCAGATTGTTTTGGAGCCATAATGAAGGGCTTGACTATGCACAAAGATAAACACTAAAGAGCACAACTCTTTACACAGCGAAGCACGTTGATGCTGAATGAGCGAGATGAGACTTCCTGGTTAACACTGCATAGCTCCTGCGTGCTCTGATTGGTTAGCTTCTCAGTCAGGAGAACTTAACTGCGTGCTCTGATTGGTTAGCTTCTCAGCCATCCGCCAATAGCGTCCCTTGTATGAAATCAACTGGGCAAACCAACTGAGGAAGCATATACAGGAAGTAAAAAGACACATTGTCCGCAGAACCCGCGAAGCAGCGAAAAATCCGCGTTATATATTTAGTTATGCTTTCATATAAAATCCGCGATAGAGTGAAGCCGCGAAAGTCGAAGCGCGATATAGCGAGGGATTACTGTACTGCGTGATTACGTGGGAGGTGTGATGATGTCACATGAAACTCCGACCCCACGGCGTTCAAGCTCATCTCCATTACAGTAAATGGAGAAAAACAGCTTCCAGTTATGACCATTACGCGTAGAATTTCGAAATGAAACCTGCCCAACTTTTGTAAGGAAGCTGTAAGGAATGAGCCTGCCAAATTTCAGCCTTCCACCCACACGGGAAGTTGGAGAATTAGTGATGAGTCAGTGAGTGAGTGAATGAGTGAGTGAGTGAGTGAGTGAGTCAGTTAGGGCTTTGCCTTTTATTAGTATAGATATATATATATATATATGTGTGTGTGTGTGTGTATATGTATATATGTAGATATGTATGTATATCTATATATATGTTTATATATATATATGTGTGTGTATGTGTGTGTGTGTGTGTGTATATATATATATATATATAATATATATATATATATATATATATATATATGTATATATATATATATATGTATATGTATTTGTGTGTGTATGTACTGTATATATATATATGTTTATATGTGTGTGTGTATATCCGCTGCGAAGCGCGGGTATTTTGCTAGTTGGTTATATATTCTAAGTGATTGATGAGCAATTGGATTATTGATCTATTGATGGTAATTTGTATTTATTTATTGGCACACAAAGCAGTAGTTATAAAGAAGTGCAGACCGGACTTGTGTATAGTCATCAATTTATGTCAGTTTCCATGTCTTTATAGCTTGCATATATGCTGCCCAGTAATAAAACTGTAAGTGCCATGCCAAATTCTACTTTGTCTTTTTAGGGTGTCCTTTTGAATGTGTGGATGTCTTGAATGCCAGATAAAAGAGGTTATAATTGAGTCCAATTTCTTTAATAACTATTTGTAAATGTATATGGGGATGCTGTGAAATAGAAAAAGAAACTTGGGAAGGATGTTCATCTCCCTGCTAATGTGAGATGGAGGGTAGACCATCTACATCTTTTTTTTTTTTTTCCCCCAGTGCTAAAAGCAAACTTTTGTTGAAAATATCTTTTTAGTTGTGATTTTTATCCATAAATGTTTAAACTATTTTGATAAAATAAATGTGCGCAGATCAAACAGATGTAGCGGTTTAGCACGAATATTGTTGGAGTGCAGTACCTGCTGGGACACCAAACTTGCAGGATTGATTTCATGTGTTAACCTTGACATGATATAAATGTCTAATGCAGACTAATCAGCCCTAGATGGGATGCTAGTCTGTTACACAATTTGTGATAGTAATATGTTTATACAGTG
Organism: Polypterus bichir lapradei; assembly: GCA_026402145.1. Lineage (NCBI taxonomy): Eukaryota > Metazoa > Chordata > Cladistia > Polypteriformes > Polypteridae > Polypterus > Polypterus bichir. The sequence continues at coordinate 17,214,763 of JANRMT010062792.1, forward strand.
CATCCGGAAAGTATTCACAGCGCATCACTTTTTCCACATTTTGTTATGTTACAGCCTTATTTCAAAATGGATTAAATTCATTTTTTTTCCTTAGAATTCTACACACAACTCCCCATAATGACAAATTGAAAAAAGGTTCATGAGGTTTTTGCAAATTTATTAAAAATAAAAAAACTGAGAAATCACATGTACATAAGTATTCACAGCCTTTGCTCAATACTTTGTCGATGCACCTTTGGCAGCAATTACAGCCTCAAGTCTTTTTGAATAGGATGCCACGTGCTTGGCACACCTATCCTTGGCCAGTTTTGCCCTCTTTGCAGCACCTCTCAAGCTCCATCAGGTTGGATGGGAAGCATCGGCGCACAGTCATTTTAAGATCTCTCCAGAGATATTCAATCGGATTCAAGTCTGGGCTCTGGCTGGGCCACTCAAGGACATTCACAGAGTTGTCCTGAAGCCACTCCTTTGATATCTTGGCTGTGTGCTTAGGGTCGTTGTCCTGCTGAAAGATGAACCGTCGCCCCAGTCTGAGGTCAAGAGCGCTCTGGAGCAGGTTTCATCCAGGATGTCTCTGTACATTGCTGCAGTTCCTGCCACTGAAAAACATCCCCACAGCATGATGCTGCCACCATGCTTCACTGTAGGGATGGTATTGGCCCGGTGATGAGCAGTGCCTGGTTTCCTCCAAACGTGATGCCTGGCATTCACACCAAAGAGTTCAATCTTTGTCTCATCAGACCAGAGAATTTTGTTTTTCATGGTCAGAGAGTCCTTCAGGTGCTTTTTGGCAAACTCCAGGTGGGCTGCCATGTGCCTTTTACTAAGGTGTGGCTTCCGTCTGGCCACTCTACCATACAGGCCTGATTGGAGGATTGCTGCAGAGATGGTTGTCCTTCTCTGTTAAGCACTTTTATAGCCCGAGTAATCCTTGGGTCTAAAGCTCACCAAAGACACATCTGTACAGTTGCCCAAATAATGGTGGGGTCAAATCCTACGGAGATTAAATCTTAATATTTTTAGAGTTACAGCTGCTAAATTGGTATAGTGGGTACCATAATGACCCAGTGGTTAGCACTTGTTCAGTCTTAGTTATGTGTATTGTTAACTAAAGTCTATGGATTGGGCTGCTGAGTTTGTGCTTGAAACATGATGGACAACTGTCAACCCATTGTTGGCTGCTTCCTTACCTAATGTTGCCAGAATAGGCATCTGCTACTTGAAAACATTTCTTTATATATTGCAATTCAGTAAAATTTTGACCACAGTAAAAAAAAAAAAAAATAAAAATAACAAGCAGCAATTAAAAACATTGAATGCACCTTTATAAGACAACAAGAAACAAGTGGATCTTAATGAGTGCATTAACTAAAATGAAGCAGAAACATTGACATTTTTCCAGTAATAGCTTCAGCAGTAATCATCAGAGAAAGTAGGTTCAGAGAAAGGATTGATATATGCTGCGGATGGGATTTGCAGGATTTAGTGTTTAGAATGGTAACAAATAAGAAAAAAAGAAAATGTCTGCAAAAATAATGAAATAAGGATATATAGTTCTATTAGTGGGCATGTGCTTGATTTAAGTCAGGTTTATTGTAGGATGTGCACATATGTGCATGGCTTCCAGGTTGGTGACAGTGATATAATAGCAATAACAGAATACAATGTAAACATATAATGTCATGCATGCTGTGTAGAAAGCTACACTTTCTAGGGATAGTTTGGTTACAAACAAGTCAGAAAGATGTCGGAGCAGCTAAATATCATCTAACACATCAGTATCATATTTCACAATAATCTTCATTAGTTTTTGTTTATGTAATGGAAGGTAGCACCTCAGCCCTCTGAAGTAGAGCAATCCTAAGGAAGATGTTTTTGAATTTTATTAAATACTAGCCGTGTAAGCCCATACTGTTAAAAGACGGGGGTCCTAGAAACTATTGAAATCATCAGAAAATAAACTGTACTGTAGAGATGTCAGGTAATTGAAAGGAACTACTCTAGGCATTTCTCTCCTAGGAGGATTTGTTTTGTAGATGTGCTCACATCGCTTGTGCATTAGCTGCGGGAGGAAAAGTAAAAGGGATACTGGTTTGCTGAAGTTAGCAGCTAAGCGACTTTGTCTTTCTTGTGAGGTTTTGTTTTGCTGATGTACTGGCCTCGCTTTGTTATTTAGTGGCTAAGCAAGTTTTCTGTTTCCTCGGAAGCAGGTCCCTTGTCCTGACTCCACCTCTCACTTCCGGGCTGGACAGACAAACACATGCACGCACGCACACATACACACACACACACACACACACACACACACACACTCACATTTATATAGGGTGGTCCAGATCTAATTATGCAATTTTCATTATGCTATAACTTAAGTTTATTATATAGAAAATGACATGAAAAATCCTAGACCATCAAGAAGCGTGCGAACTGACGACATGAAGAATCGTCTTCACACCAAACTGGAATCGTCCCTGCATATATCAAAGTCATCCAGACGATCTGGATCTGCATAGTTATGTCTGGACCACCGTGTATATAAGATGAGAAGGCAGAAATGGAATTACAGTAAGTTCTGTTGAAGATTAAGCAGGTTTTTGTCTGTCATTGGAAAAAACATCATTGAACTGTTATCACAAGTTGAATAACTTAGAAAAGAACTTTATTTTTTAATTTTTGCATTGCGTAGACTGGAATGTGATTGGTACGTTGGTGATTGGGGTTCCTGGAGGTCACAGTGATAATCATAAAGATGGTATTCCAGCATAAGATAGTGGGGGATAAGAAATGAAGTTGTTACATTGAAAGACAGAGGCTGCTAGGAGACTGTGTGCAGTACAGCAAACAGAGTGGCCTATTTTTTTATGTGATGAGAAATAATGAGAAAAGAAAAATGGAAAAGTAGGTAGATGAGAGGAAAGCAACACATCACAAAACTCGCCTCATTCAAGGATACAAGAAAAAAACGCAAAGGGATAGAGAACCTGGACCTTGTTTCCTGGAATATCTATCCTGTATCATCAAAAATATCACTCTAGGTGTTAATATCAAAAAGAGACAAGTCAGAAAGAAGATGGATTGTCCACTGATTTGTAGCACTCAATTAGGAAAAATGAGGGCATGTAAGTGCCAGTTAGGGATGAAACCTAAAAGCTTCTCTGTTTGGTGCCATATTTTCAAAGCATAAGGGCTAAAAGAACCAAAGTTAAAAACAAGACTGTGTTTGATGGGAAGCCAAGATGGGGTATAGTAGGGACATCCAGCCAGCCCCAGATTAGGCCTAAGCTTTAGTGCCAGTGATAGAATTCCAAATCTGAAAGAAACAACCCCTGTCTTTGATTAAGGTAGAATATGGGGTCTTTTACTATTCCAAAGAAATTGTAAGGGAAGATATCTGAATTCAGGCCAATATTTGGTAGAAGGAGAGAGAGTGAGAGCACTGAGTTATGAAAGTGTACTCAGGGAATAATAATTTTCATTTTAACAAAGATCAAGCCAGAATTGAAAAATAAAGAGACAGAGGTGTCCAGGAGATAGGGAGTCTTTAGTGTTTTTAAGGGTATGTTGGTAACTGGAGGGGAGTATATTCTGTACCAAATTAGAAAGGTCAGGGCTGATTTTGTTCACATAAAATGGAAAGAAGCAAAGGAGTGTCTTGACGAAAGTGGTTAAAGGGACTGGCAGAGTTGGACAAGTTAATTTTGTACCCTGAAACAACTAATCAAACATATTACATGAGGTAGATCTGACTGGCCACTACCTAGAAAAGCATCAGCATACAAAGACATTTTCTGTAAAATGCCATGTGTATTTATAGTGGTAATTAAGTCTGCTTTGTGAAGAGAAATGGTCAGTGATTTGAGGGAGAGAATGGAAATGAGAAAGGAAAAAAGGAAAGTTCACCCTTGTATAGCACCCCTGCAAATGCGCAGGGGTTATAGCCCAAATGAAGAAAATTACTTTTGAAGAGGATGAATAAAAGTATTTATTAATATTAATAATCTCAGCACAAAATCTCACCTCTTTCTCAGGATCTCCCAGAGAAAAGATCAATTTATCTGGTCAAACCCCTTCTCACCTCAATAAGAATTCCGTCTGTGCTTGACGTTTTCCATTTCCTCAGAGTCTAAGGCTTCCTTAAGCTTTGACACTGACAATGGATACTGCAATAGGGAGCCACCTTCTCAGTTACCCTTAGAAGAGATACATTTTTTTAAAAGGCATTAATGGTACAAATTCAGAATAAAAAAAAAAAAATTAACCTCATAGTGTTTATTAGTAGAAAGCACTGATTTATTATAAATGGCATAACATATGCAAACAAGTCACAGTAGCCTGAGTCCTAATAATCTACTTGTCTTAGCCACCGATACATAATATTCAATCTTTTGTAAAAGGAGGGAGTTTAATTCTTGTCCGGTTCAAATTATTAGTGATTCATATTGAGAATCAACCACAAGAGGGTGCACATCCTCTAAAGATGACAGGAAAGCTTCAATTTCAGCAATTTTCTTTCTTTTAGAGCAAGCCAGTCAACTAGAATAAGAAATGGTGAAATTGCAAACAAACAAAGCCAGGATCATGCACTGTACCACAATTTTCAGGCAGAAATTCTTGGAGGTGAGCAGCGAGTCTATAAAAGAAATCAACTTTGTCAAGGTGTTTTTAAGATCTGTGCTGATTATCTGCCTATCCATCCATCTTTCAGCTTGCACCTGTGTTCATGGTAATATTTAATATCTTCTTAACTATCATCCCATTGTACTTATGCCTATTGCAATGACGTGTTTCAAGAGGCTAATCAAGAACATATGCTCTTTCCTGTCAAAAGAACTGGATCCATTACAGTTTGTATATTACCCAAGTAGATTAATTGAGGATGCCATCCCCTTGATCTTCCTACTGTACTGGCCCAACTGAAAAACAAGAGAGGAAATTATGGGTCAATGAATTATTATTTATAGAGTCTAGTTCTGCATTTAACAAAGTAATCCCTTCAAAACTCATCATCTAGCTCAGGGCATCAGAGCGCTTCATTGTGCAACTTGATTTTTAACTTTTTGACTGACAGACTCCAGGTGGTTCAAGTGGATGGCCACACCTCATCATTCCTCATTCTCAACACAGTCACTCCAGAGGGCTGCATTCTGACTCCACTGCTGTACTCACTTGACACGCATGACAGCACGGCTGTTCACAACTCTTAACACCATTTTCAGATTTGCTGATGACACAGCTGTTAGAGGCCTGATATCTAACAACAAGGAGCAGGCTTACCTTGAAGAAGAGGAGAGTCTGTCACACTTGTGCCATGACAAGTCTACTTCTGAATGTCAGTAAGACAAAGTGGACTTTGGAGGGAAACAGCAGAGACACTGCACCCCCTCAGTATTAACAGCACTCGGGGAGAGAGGGTGGACAGTTTCAGATACCTCGCTGTCCACATCATGGAGAATCTGACCTGGTTCAGGAACATTGATGACACCTTGGTAAAGAAGACACAACAATGTCTTTACCACTTCAGACACCTCAGTGATTTTAGGCTGCCCTTGCCGATATTAACAATTTATACAAATCCACCATAGAAAATATCCTGACAGGATGTATTACTGCCTGGTTTATGAATGGCACCCAGTAGGCTCACAAGGCTCTGCAGAGTGTAGTGGAGTCCTCCAAAGTCATCACAGGGTGTGCGCTCTCTAACTTCCGGGTCATTTCAACCAAGCGAAAAAGAAAATTAACAGACACACTATTTATCCCAACAGCCTCTTCTCTGTGCTCTGCTCATTAAAATGATACTTCTGCCTGAAGACGAGTTAAGAGAGGCCGAGGAGGAGCTTTTCCCACAGCCCGTCTGCATGTTAAATATGGAAAGTGACTAGAATTAACTGATGCCCTATTGTTAACTCTCTTACATTGAGTTATTAACGTATTTAGTTACTATTTATTACATATTTAAAATTCTGTTAATTATTTTTGATATTTCCAAAGTCATGTATTTCTGCGAGATTTCACTACATGTACAAAAACAATTTGATTTCATTTGAAATGGAAAGCGAAAAAATTGAAGGACAGAATTACTAATCTGCTCCAGTCCACAAATCATATGGATATCTTCAGAAAAGAAAACGCTATCATAAAATTCGGCCATGGGAGAATCAAAGCTTTAGATTTATAGAAAATGTATCATTATCATCAAGGATTTACTTTTAAGTAAGAAATTGGGTTGGAACAAAAACATGCAACCACTGTGGCCCACCAGGACTAAACTTAGAATGCTGATGGTTCACTCCCAACCTTTAAATAAATTGTGCGATTTAATGTGCCATTTAACCTACCAGTGGGACAACTGGGTAAACTGAAAACATCTGTAATATCTTAAAACATATTGGGATGGTGTGCACCATAGAAAGAGCAGAGGCACTGCACCCCCTCAGTATTAACAGCACTCAAGTAGAGAGGGTGGTCGGTTTCAGAGAACTGGATGACGTTTTATTTTTGAATGCATATAATACCGTATAGTGTACAGAGGAGAGATGCTTAGTATATTGGGAAGAGGATGCTAAGAATAGAGCTGCCAGGCAAGAGGAAAAGAGGAAGGCCTAAGGGAAGTTTTATGGATGTGGTGAGAGAAGACATGCAGATGATAGGTGTGACAGAGCAAGATGTAGAGGACAGGAAAATATTGAACAAGATGATTCACTGTGGCAACCCCTAACGGGAGCTGCCGAAAGAAGAAGTTTATCCTACTCACTGGTGCTAATTTCTAATCTACAGAAGTACTTTAAAAAGCTTTTGCCTACTACGGTGGAGTAACTCTTGCCTGTACATGTTGGAAGTCAAGGTCTTCATAACAGAAGTAACATTTCATACCATTAATAGGGCCTTTCTGAATTGATTCTAATATACTGCTCTGAAGTACTTCAGCAGGTGGTCAGCAAACTTTCAATCTGGCAAGGTGTAAAAATAACCCCATCAGTGTTACAGGCAGACAAGAAGAGGTTCTTACAATCATTATTTCAAACAATTCTGTTTTCTTCATACTCAGAGATCCTGGACATACTTTACGGGTGAGACTCACTCTTTTCATATCATCTAACACCACCTCCGAACACATCTTCTCCGGTTCCTCATCCCCTCTACTTCAATCTTGGTACTCGTTTTCACCCATTCATCCTCTGCCTTTCCACTTGGGTTAAAATAAGGTCAGTGTCCCTACTGCATGTCGTGAGAGGCAATTAAGGGAAGTAGACATCAGGGAGGATATGGGGCCTGAAAAATTTCCACTCTAAAACCCCTTAATCAGGGGTTCTTACAATGAGTATCAGAAATGTGTCAGAATGATTCAAAATAGGCTTGTAATTCTTGGGACACCTGATTGTGTGGGGATATAACAGTAAACACTACATGCAACACACTATGGATGCAATTTGATCTGAACTGAAATCTTTATTATCTGTGAGTTTTAAGTTATTTTTCATGGCTAATTGTTATCAGTAAATTAAATACAGAATCCAAATTCACTTTTTGCTGTTGCTGAACTGGTCCTATTTTACAGCTAAACAGAACATACAGAGATGGATATTTGTACAAGCATCACTTCACTACTTTATCTTTTAAATTGGAAGGATAATTGATATTAATGATCTCTTGTAGGTGTACCTAGCCATCTCATATGTGGAAGTTTCAAAGTGCCACCAGGATTTTCCTTTTTTTTATTTTTATGACTGACTCAGCTTTTGAATTTCTGTGTAATTGTAAGTGTAAAACTTTTTTTATCCCTATATAAAAGTAACATACTTTTTTCTATTTTGGATCACATACCTTTTATAAATGGTGAGTGGTGTAACATGGTCTCTGCATTCACCATGGAAACAAAATAGCTCTCCAACATTATGCTCAGCATTTTCTATTATTTGCATGTTTTATAAAAAGTATACAGTGGGTACAGAAAGTATTCAGACCCCCTTCAATTTTTTACTCTTTGTTATATTGCAGCCATTTGCTAAAATCATTGAAATTAATTTTTTCCCTCATTAATGTACACACAACCCCCCATATTGACAAAAAAAAGAATTTTTGAAATTGTTGCAGATTTATTAAAAAAGAAAAACTGAAATATCACATGGTCCTAAGTATTCAGACCCTTTGCTCAGTATTTAGTAGAAGCACCCTTTTGAGCTAATACAGCCATGAGTCTTCTTGGGAAAGATGCAACAAGTTTTTCACACCTGGATTTGGGGATCCTCTGCCATTCCTCCTTGCAGATCCTCTCCAGTTCTGTCAGGTTGGATGGTAAACGTTGGTGAACACCCATTTTTAGGTCTCTCCAGAGATGCTCAATTGGGTTTAAGTCAGGGCTCTGGCTGGGCCATTCAAGAACAGTCACAGAGTTTTTGTGAAGCCACTCCTTCGTTATTTTAGCTGTGTGCTTAGGGTCATTGTCTTGTTGGAAGGTAAACCTTCGGCCCAGTCTGAGGTCCTTAGCACTCTGGAGAAGGTTTTTGTCCAAGATATCCCTATACTTGGCTGCATTCATCTTTCCCTCAATTGCAACCAGTTGTCCTGTCCCTGCAGCTGAAAAACACCCCCACAGCATGATGCTGCCACCGCCATGCTTCACTGTGGGGACTGTATTGGACAAGTGATGAGCAGTGCCTGGTTGTCTCCACACTTAGAATTAAGGCCAAAAAGTTATATCTTGGTCTCATCAGACAGAGAATCTTATTTCTTACCATCTCAGAGTCCTTCAGGTGTCTGATGAGAATGTCATTACCCCTCTCTTCATTTTACTAACCCACTTTTTCCATCACAGAGGCTCAGGGTAGTAAAGTCCCTCACTGCAGCATTACGCCCAATAAAGGAACCAACAGTCCATCAAAAAGTATGGTGGTCACATGTGTTTCTGTCTTGGGTGCATAATACAAGCAAAGAAACCATTAACATGCCCTATTCACAGTAATTTAGCCATTAAACTGTTTTACAATATACTGTACGTCTCTTCTTCAGTTTTTATCTTAACAATTTTTTGCTATTCTTCCTTGTTGACAACAAACTCCCTGTAAGGTAAAGAAGCAAAATTAGAGAATTGTGTTCACACTATGTGTCATCACAAGTCTATGTCACATTAAATGACTTTTCCAGTGAATTTCCATAATAGTCTTCTTTTACTCGAGTTGGAGGCAGTTGGTGGGGTGCTCCTACTGTATAAAGGGACTTGCATAATGGGACATGTCCAGCAACTATTTCCAACTAGTCCATGACTCGCACCGATAACATTCAACAGGTATGATTTTGTCTTTAGTCATTGGGGTAGACTCTGTGTGCAGGGGACCTGATAACTAATGAATGCTCATCTAGGAGTGCAATTCATATTATGCATTGACGAGGAATAAGGAACCTCACAAACAGAACAGAAGTTCTTTTGTCTGATGTCTTATGTTCTACATGCCACAACATAATTGGAAAAAAGAAATAAAGGTCAGAAACTGTGGCTGTACTCGCCATACCTGTTAATGCTTCATACAGCACGTTAATTGACTCTCATAAAACATTTCAAGCACAAATGTGCTAGAAAGTTGGCACACAGTCAATAACTGTGACATGGCCAGTAATTTTCAGTGGTTTAAACTGACATAGTCCAGTGACAAGATCAGCAACTGCAGTCAGCACATTTGTCATACCCAATGACTAGAAGTTGCATAATGTGACATTGGTTTTACAAAGCCAATAAAACTGCTAAGTAGTATCAGGTTGAAAATTCTGAGTTAATTAAAAGATTAAATGAGTATTTCAAATCAAAACAGGAATGTAGTATCATCAGACACCAGGTGAACTTTGTAAGAGGTATGGTTTCAAGAATCAAGACTACTGTTCCATGGAAAACCTATCAGATACAAAGGTATTGTATTGGACCGACAGATAAACTAGATCAACGATTTTTTTTTTTTTTGGAAAATCAAAGTCGTTTAAGACAAAGAATAAAAGAGCAGTTTGATCTATTATATATAGTAAGTATCTTTTGACTTATAACACATTGTTATCTTTTATATTGCAGTTTTGCTAACAACACACACATCGTCTTCCGAAAGTCATGTGATGACAAATGCCATTACTAACAAAAAAACAACACAAAATGATGGCATCTTTTATGAAAATGAAGAATACAAAATAGAGCTGGAGAAAAAAGAGAAAAGCATATCTGAAGTACATTTAAATTTACAAAATAATAATATTCTAATAACAACAGCCCAAAACTCCAAAATCCTAACATTAGTCTGCGGGTTGGCCAGGTCTACGTCCCTGGCTTTTTGTGGACATTTTTTTTCTTTTTCATGTATTTTACTATTAATCATAATGACTATTGTTTTGTTTATTAATTTATTATTATTTTGTTATGTCTGTAGTATGTAGTAGTCACTTAAATGATGTATTCTGTGGCTGTGGTTTCCTGCTTAGCACCCTGTGCTCCTGGGCCTTCAGCAACCATGAAGTGGGTCAGACAAGTTTGATGATATACAGTATATATGTACAAGGGTAAATCAAAAAGTAAATGCAATTTCAAAATTATGCAGTAACCGCAACAGATAGAAGCTGACACAATCCAGCACTTTCATGGTGACTTATGGGTAGTTTGAACACACACATCGCAGCGCTCTGCCATTAGTCTGGATAAACCCAAGGCCAAATGAACCTGCATCCTCTTCTGCAGGATTGCACCATTCTTGAACAATGCGCCACAGGGAAATAAATTTCTTTGAGCAGAGGTAATGCTCCTGAATGCTCCTGAAATTCACTAAAGGAAACTGACAACATGACTCAATTAAAAGTTATTGAACGGTAGAAAGTTTGAAAGCGGAAAGAATAACTCTAAAAGACAAGGATCAGTCTGGTTAAACAGCGTCCTTGAAGCATCCACGTCCATTTGCCCTTGGCTTTAACGAGACTTAACGGCAGAGTGCTACACTGTGTGCGTTCAAACTACCCATAAGCCATCACAAATGTTTGTATTGTGTCAACTTCTATCCATTGTGGTTACCGTGTAATTTTCAAATTGACTTTACTTATTTGATTTACCCTCGTATACCACTTGTTAAAAGCTTGCACACTGTGACATATTGCATCTTGGTTGGACATGTAAATAAGAATTTCACTGTACTCTGTACCTATAAAAGAACTACTATTACTACTACTACATGTTCATGCGCTCTAGTAAGTCTTTGCATTCGGAGCCCATTTTAAGTATGGGTTGAGCTGGATGATATGTTAGTTATGATAAGTAAGGCCATGTGCTATGTGCTCATGATAAACAAAATATTGCGGTAAATATGCAAAGGTGTTCAAGCAAAGCTATTAAATTTTGCTCAGGGTTCTTGGTATTCATAATAGGAGTGCATTAAAATAAGTAAGTTGGCAAAAACAAAAGCATGTGTTAAGTTTCCAGCATCTTACAAAAATATAATTGTTATTTAAAAAAATGTTACTTAAAAAATACACATGTACACATTCTTAGCAATACTGTCAATTGATAAAAGACACCAAGATTTTTTACTTCTGGCTATATCACATTTTACTGTTATCCCATTACTGTAGCCATTAACTACAGTTTCTTTTTCTCTTTGTTAAGTTTAAGACAATCACTGTTGATCCATTTGGACGCTCAGTCAGAAAGTTGAGCGCTCAGGATCATCTGGTGTTGTAGATAGGTAGAGTATTGTGTCGTCTGCATAGCTACAGTAATTTACACTGAGTTTGGAAATGAGCTGACCTAATGGGAGAATGTACAGTGAGCCTAATAAAGCTTTTGGAATTGATCCCTAAGGCATACTATGCATAATATTCTGTGTATCTTATTTAAAGTCACTAAGGCGTGCAAAACATGTTCTCCCTGTTATATACAATTGAATCCAAGTGAAAGCACTGCCAGAAAGACCAGCCCACAAAGGTGGTTAATAAGAATACCATGATCTATGCTACTATATGCAGCACTCAAGTCTAAGAGTAAAATGACTGATTTGATATTTACATCAGTGTTTAGGCTATTAGTCTATTATATACCTTAACAAAAGCAGTTCTTATGATATGATTAAATCTAAAACCTGAATGCTGCTTTTTAAAAATGTATCTTACTAAAGCAATCATTTACATGTCAAAAAAAACAAAAAACTTTTTTTCTGGAATTTCATTTAACAATGACATACGTGTGAAATTTTCCAAAACAGAACTCCTAATAAAAGGCCATTTGAGAAATGTCAGTCAAAACTAGTGCAAACTTCACGCAGACAGTTATTGGGCTGGGAGGTGAACCCTGTACTCTGAAGCTTTAACGTAGGAGCATGTGTCCTATATTTTGAATCTATCTATCTATCTATCTATCTATCTATCTATCTATCTATCTATC